>CM060087.1:21227650-21580150 GCA_030522485.1 Stenchaetothrips biformis
TACAAATAAAACAGGGAGAACTTTCTCAAAGTTTCAAAAACCTTGTTCTAAAACCCATACATGACTATGTGACATAATCAACAAGATTGGGAAGGCACTGAATAAACTTTTATCACAAAAACTCTGTTGTTTCTCCCAATCAGTCACATGATTATAATTAAACTAATTTAACCTATAACACTTTTAAATTTGACTTAAAGGTCAATTGTTTCTAAACACCTTCCATGCGAATTTTCAGAGTCAATATCGTCATATCCACCCAAAACCAACTAAGGTTTTCTTGTTTTACAAGTTGACCATGATTAGAGAAGAAAGGCCTCTGTCCATATGTCCCATCAACATGTCATGGTTTCCATCATCCATGTCTCGGACATTGTCATTCCTAGCTTACTGGTCCAGCATCTTCTTGGCGGAGAGTTATGATTTAAAATAATTGGCAAGGGTTGTAACTGTGACATTCAAAATCTCCAGCTGCTCGGAATAAAGTCCAAGTTCTTTCCGCTGTAGTTTTTGCTAAGTACTCCAGCAGGTCCAGGCTCAGGACCAAAAGTCACGAACTCTATATTTAAACAAAAACAAAAGAATGGTAAGTAAACTTTATGGGAAAGTGGCTCTAATCCTAAGGGTATCAAAATTTTGGACGGAAATTAGAGGAAGGCACAATGTTCTGGGCAAACATCGTTTATGAACTCACCGATAAGGATGTTTCAGACACCCCAAAGGCTTCACGATAGCGACCATACAGGGTTCCATATGATACACCCAAAATTTCAGCACCAGCTTTCATTTCAATATCCTTATTCCTTATAGCTTCCATTACATTTCTTGTGAAAAGCCTCTTCCCAGAATTGAGGTCTTCGACCAGACACAAGATAGTCATTCATTTTGATAACATCACGGAATCTGTCGGACAACGGGGTGCTAACGGAAGATGGTGGTGGAGGTTGCGGTGCAGGTTGCGGTACAGGATCAATTGAAGGTCGAGAATCTTGCACATCACCAGAATCTATGGGTAAATGAACCAAATTAATTGAAGTTAAAGCCAAATTTGAATTTCATTGCTACAAAATGATAACTCACTGTTGTATCCAGCATCTCCATCACTATGGTCATTGAATGTTTCCTAAAGGATAAAGCAGAGAACATGTCATTAGATAAATCGTTTCAGCTGTTACAAAAGGATCTACTGAAAGGAAATCAATTTTACCTGTACTGCATTGTGCATCATGTTTCCATAGCTCCTGTCTTCATTCTGAAGAGGATCCGATGCTGGAATTATTTCAGGCTCAGAGTCATCCTGATCCCATTGAGACTGCTCTTCACCAGAATCCTAAAATCAAATGAACAGTTTTCACTTTCCGAATGCTAGAGTAATTATTGGACAGTGAAATGAGCTGGAGAATTAACCACCTTTGGGCTGTAACTGTTCGGTCGCCTCTTTTTGTTGACAGGGGATTCAGATCCATTTGACACAGAAAGTTGGGGATTTGAACCTTCATCTGATGATCGCTTTTTGTGCCCTTCTGAGGTGTTATCTGGGGTACCTTCTTTGACTGCCTCATTACCATCTGCTGGCCAGGACATCTGAGCCAAACCTTTGATTCTCAAGTCTTCTGCAGTTTTCAAAAGGGATGTTAGATGAGACTGTAATAGATATCCAGAGTTATTGACCACATTGAAAATTAGTTGCCTGCATTATGGTGCACATACAAAGAACACAAAAAGAAAATTGATAAGAACATACATTTTGAACATTGATTTCTCCGCGGTACATGAAATTGACCAAAGATTTCATGTCCATGTACTTCACATCTTTTAAAATAACAATAGGGTTCTTCTCTGAATATTCTGAGAAAATACTATCAAAGTATGTACTGCAGGCAGATAAGACCATCTGAAAAACAAAATTTGGAGTAATGATGAAAAATGAAATACCACAAGTAGGAAAACATGTATCAATACACATACCTTGTGAGCTCTTAGTGTCTTCCCTTCACAAGCTAGGGTAACATCAGTGTAGCATTCTCTTTCCAATAAATTAGAAAACATTTGCTGCAATATATAAGAGAATTAGAGACATCACATTAAGAAAGATATTACAAGACCAAAGACTGAAAAACATACCTGTAAATTACTGTGATGGTATTTCCATCGCAAACAGTACTCTTGAGCCGACATCTTTGAGTTCGGTAAATGATTCATGGTGAAGAAATAATTGTCTTTTCAGACAATACGATTGTGGGTACCAGAGCTGTGAGCTCTTTCAAGCAACTGATGGGCTAACACGACTAATCAATGCATTGCCTGTGAACAAGAAGGTTTGAACATGCCAATGTTAATGTCAACAGCTACTAGAACCTGACACATCCCAATTGAAGTTACTTCACAGTCCTATTCTCAGAGAAGAATGGGCACTCCAAAGGTGAACACATAAAACAAACTAACACAGATCAGAATTTAATTTTAAGTGCACATTGTGAACTTATTCCAGTGTCTGCCCGTTCAATTTGTTTTGATCATGTGAAAATCAATATCTAGACATATAAATAACAAACTTATGTTTCATATTTAACACATCTAAAAAACACATAGAATCCATCACTTAAAAGCTATTTAGCCAGATATATAACTAAGATACTGGTGAAAACAATGCTTGAAGTTTAAGTTAAGGAAAAAAGTAACAGGTGTTAAGGCCCAGATTCTATTCCCAAAAGAAACTGAAAATTAGGTGCATTTCAAAAAAAAAAAAAAACAAACTAAGCTCTATGACTGCAAAAAGAGAGACAATAGATGAACAAAGGCCACTCACAATACGAATGCCTTGAAAATACTCTATCCGACGAATCAGGCGTAGGCTAGATATTTTAACCTATATAATAAATAATGAGCTTATTGGCGATCGGCAGTCGAGAATTTCAAATTTAAGTCGCTTCAATACCTACAAATGCACTACAGAACGTTGCAAAGGAATCTCGGGTTAACAGAGAACTGTAATCTTGCTCTTTTTCTCCGATTTCCAAATTTGGACTTAAGTCCTCAAAATCCAAAATGGCGAGCTGACATTTCAGAAATTCCAATAAGGAGCTGTGTGTGGGGGGGGGTGGGATTTCCTACTACGCTCAACTCAACCGATCGTGATATCAAGTTTGTAGCAAAAATACCCCTTTTCTGATTGAGTACGAAATAAAGTTAAAATTAATGGAACCGAATAAAAACTATATACCGTAATGCATCTGTTATTAATTCATAACACGGGGAACTACTTTTCATTATTATTTTTTTAAAGTCCAATAACCCATGCTAGATGCATCTCTTAGGAAGACTAGGATATTTTCACGTGGTATGAGAAATTACGGGTTGGTTTTCGATTTGCACCCAGAAACCGTAGGAACAACGAGTACTTTAGCCTCAAGCAGGGGTTCAACCCACTCGAATAACAGGAACAGGCCCTGTCCTGTGCTGTGTTTTCCCGGTATTTCCCGGGCTCCCCGGTATCTCCATCTCTTTTCCACTCAACACATCAGCGAGGGATTGGAACCCGTTCAGTGGTTTTGCACTCTCGTAGTTCAGTTCATGATATCCGCGGCCAATTTTCTCCAAAATTAGCCTAGTAGCAGCAATATTATCGCAACTATATATGTCATTGCCGCTGCAACCGTACCGTACCCTCCGTACAGCTGCTGCTGCTGCCTCCACTGCCACAGCCATCGTGCCGCTGCCGCTGCAGCTGCAAGAGTAGTAGCAAGTAGTAGTAAAGTGGCGGTGCGGTCGCGTACATCCGTCCTCGTCCGCTGATAGGCGTTATATTCAAGAAATTTTAACTTGCCACGAGAAGTTTCTTTATTTGCTACTGATTCGGTGTAAAGCTGGAAATCATTAACTATGGACGAACTCGTGGAGGAGCATTCACAGTCACCAATCATGGAGGAAAACAAGGATCTAGATGATCCTATGGGAATGGGGATGGGGATGGGGATGGAAGGTGGTCTCGATGAGGAAGACTACGACCCGGAATATGATGAATATCGAAAGCGAGGGGGGCCTGGACGTGGAATGGGGTGAGTACATTTAAATTATGAGCACAATGCTGAGCTGTGTGATTGGATTTTCCATGTAAACTCATTTTACCATCACCTAACCTACAGTGTTGATGGAGTTTCGTTTTGCTATTTTCTTTTTATCTTTAACTGTACCTTCGTTTAGTACCTCTAAGTTAGAATGTTATTCTAGCTTAGCAGAAACAACTGCTCCCACAAGTATTTCATTATTAATGGTCTTGGGTAGTTACATTGAACAAGTGTTTTCTCACACCACACTTCCTTAATTTGTCCGATTTTGAGAAAACTTTCAGAAAATCATCAGTTAATGTCAAAACTAGCCTCAAGAGATCCAATAAATTTTTTCAGAAAACAGGTGGATGGGTGGATGGATATAGGTCTAGAAGTTTCACGATGTGCACTCTCCTCGCTTTCATTTGCTTATCTTGTATGTACGAATTTTGTGGAGGAAGAACAAAGGAGAGAGTGAGTTAGTGTGGATGGCAAAGTTGGTAAAGCTGAACTATACTCTCCTGACTTCAATTGCTTTTTTTATGTTTTCATTAGTTTACAATGTGAAACTCTGGTATTCTGTAATTATTCGCCAATTAAAATGGGTTACCCTTCTCATCTCTGTATTGAAAGAGTTTGTAATTAAATTTGGCTAATCCTGATTAATTTTCTGTTTTACAGGGGACCTGATTTTGGCCCGAGAGGCCCACCAATGGGCCGTGCACCTGGTCCTTACGGAATGAATGGCCCACATGGACCTCATGGTCCACCTCCACGCTTCCGAGGAAGAGGTGGCTTTGGGCCTAGAGGCCCTCCTGGTTTCAGAGGTCCTCCACCCCCTCATTTTGGAGGTCCCAGAGGTCCCCGTTTCAGAGGAGGGCCACCTCCTAACTGGGATCCGAACTGGGGACCTCCAGGCATGGGCCCTCCGCCACACATGATGGGTCCTCCTCCGCCAGGAATGGTGAGTAGTCAGTGCTGCTAACTTACCCACAGTTTCATTCCAATATGTTGAGATGGTGTATTTTTGTAGCCGCCTCCACACATGATGGGAATGGGTATGCCTCCACCAAACGGTTCTGCAAGTGGACCGCCTCCAGGTGGACAGTATGGCCCACCTCATGGCATGGGTGGACCGCCGCCTAACATGATGCAGCCACCTCCAACTGTTGTAAGTGATGAAGCTGTTCATCCATACTGTTTGAGTGTTTTTGACAGAAAGTTGGCAGCAATGGTGCATCCTGTGCCCTGTGCAGTGGAGCAAAGTGTATTGTTGTGGCCTGCATTGTTGGAGGGCACAGCCACAGCCCTCTAGACCATTTTCTTGACTGTGCATCTGTGACTGAATATTTATTTTATTGGCAGGGTGGTGTAAGCAGTATGGATTTGTTGTCTGGAGAAGTTTGGGTTGAAACCAAAGCTGGTGATGGCAAGGTTTATTATTACAATGCAAGAACAAGAGATACAACCTGGACCAAGCCAGAAGGGCCAGATGTTAAAATTCTTACACAAGAGCAGGTACGTAAGGTGTCACCTTTGAATATGCACATTTTAATGCTCCAAATTATTTAGGTATTAATGTTCGGCATGGATATTTTATTCTACTTCTAGGTAGAATCCTTGGCTCAAGCAGCTGGCGTCCAACCTGGAGGCAATTCTGTTACAACCACAGCTGCTCAGGCCGCAGTTGCACAGGCCAATTCGACTAACTCGAGCAAGGCAGATATTGACTCAACCCAAGCGCCAGGTGACTACTTTATTTAGGATTCTCTTAATTGTGGGGTAGAAGAGTCCCAAACATGTTACTATTTGGTGGATTTAAAACTCCTTGTGCTCCTATCAGGTACTGGTCCAATGCCAAACACCATGCAACCCCCACCCAGTATGATGCAAGGACCTCCTCCTGGTATGCCACCATTCGGAGGGCCCCCTCCTCAATTTGGAGGGCCTCCACCGTATGGAATGCCCCCACCAGGATTCTCTCAAGGATATCCTCCTTACAATGGCCCTCCAGGAGGCGGCCCAGGCGGGTGGAACATGACACCACAAGGAATGCCTCCAGGACCGATGCAGGTTTGTTATTTAGAAATGTTCTGGCATGGTTGCGGCTAAAAGCTTGCTTTTCAAGCACCTCATCAAGTTCTTCTTTACCTGTTTTCCCCTTTCTTTGGGCGTTCTTTGCCTGTGCTTTTTGGGACTTACTTTGATGTGTTCTACAAAATCGTTTGTGTGGGTATGGTATGTGTCCATGTTAGAGATGTCAGATGGCCTGTCATCAAACAAACACGGTATGTGTTTGTACGCAGGGTCTTCCACCGGCTGGAATGCCTCCTCCGGCTGCAACCATCTCTTCACCAGCTGTTCCAAACCCAGCTATCGCAGCTGCTGCTGCACCACAGCCTGCTAATTGCGAGGAACCAGCTGGACTTCAGGTGGCTGGACTTTGCTTTCTTTCCAAAGATCTTGTACAACTTTTCTTTTTTTGTTTCCTTTCCTGGCTTGCTTTTCTTCTATTCCTTTCTGTCTTGTGGTTGTTGAGGTTTTCAATTTGAGTATTCATTTTTATTTGTACATGCATCGGAATATTGGGAGTTGCTTTATGCATTTCAAAAAAAAAAAAAATTTAAAAAATTGTTGTATTTAAGATCTATTATAATTTTTGCTGTTGTATCTTGTTTTTTCAGATTGATCCTGAGATACTGGCTAGAGCCTCGGAATGGACCGAACATCGTGCTCCCGATGGTAGATCATACTATTATAATGCAAAACTTGGCCAATCTGTTTGGGAGAAGCCTCAACCGCTGAAGGATTTGGAAAGTATGTATTATTGTTCAGTTGCTCATGCCGATGTCACGAAAACCCCACTTTGCGCCGAACTCCTTTTCACACGCATGCCGGGTTCCGGTCGCACAGCAGGGTTTTTGTGACAGCCCTTTGCTCTTAATGATCGACCTCTAATGCCCTTACTCTCTTGTTTAGCTGCCAAGCTTGCTGCGGCTCAAGGTATTGCATCAATGCCTGTTCTGAATACATCAGCATCTAATGCTTCCTCTGCAAATCATGAGAGAGACACCTCCGATGATGAAGAGGAAGAAGATGACACAGTGCCTGCAGGAACTCAACCTGTTATCATTGACCAGGGTACCACAAGTGTACCTGCTATGAATGGCACTAACACAGCAACTAAATCTGAAATTGAGAGTGATAACGAAGAGGAGAAAGAGAGAAAAAAATTGGCAGATGAAGAAGATTTAAAACATAAGCAGGAGGAAGAAGAGAAAGCAAAAGAGCTTCAACGCCAACAGGATCGATCTCGCCCTGTATCTAGCACCCCTGTTCCTGGGACCCCATGGTCAGTGAATTTCAAATACCAAACAGTGGACTTCATAATTATTATATTGTAATGGCTATTATCACGTCTTGATTGTTTAGGTGTGTGGTTTGGACTGGGGATGGACGAGTTTTCTTCTATAATCCATCATCTCGTACATCTGTTTGGGAAAGACCAGAGGATCTGGTGGGTAGAGGAGACGTTGACAAAATGGTTGGCAATCCACCAGATACTGTGTTACAATCCCAAGCTGCCTTAGGTCTTGGATCTAACGGTGTGAGTTCTTCTGAAAATTCAGCTGCAACTGCTGTTAAACGAGAGATTAAGTCAGATGATGAACAGGCTATTCCTTCCAAAAAAATTAAGAAGGAAGAGCCAGCTGTTAAAGGTAAGTGTACCCTTGACAGCAGCCTCTGGTAACGTGTGGATAATCTCTCTTCAAAGTTGGCTTTGTCTATTGTTTTTTTTTAATTGTTTTGCAGAAGTGAAGGAAGAAACGAAACCTCCTGAGAAGAAGCAGATCGAGGTCGGGAAGGAAGCGGCCATGGAGGCAGAGGTCCGTGCGGCGCGGGAGCGAGCCATCGTCCCCCTGGAAACGCGGATCAAGTCTTTCCGCGAAATGTTGGCGGAGAAGGAGGTGCGTTACAGTTTCTACCTCCTTATATTTGCTTCATCATAGCTAGGATGCAACAGTCATGGCAAATTGATTTTCATTTCAGGTGTCTGCGTTCAGCACATGGGAGAAGGAGCTGCACAAAATTGTCTTTGACCCTAGGTATCTTCTTTTAACCTCGAAGGAACGCAAGCAAGTCTTTGAGAAGTACGTCAAGGAGCGCGCGGAGGAAGAACGCCGTGAGAAGAGGAACAAGATGAAGGAGAAGCGAGATGATTTCCGTCGTCTACTTGAAGAAGCTAACCTTCATGGAAAGTAAGTGCTTTTTCTAGACTTAGGCCTAATCTCTTATCTGGCCTGACTTTTCTTCTCTAATTGCCTAAATCGGCAAATTCTTGTTTTTCGTTTTAGATCCTCTTTCAGTGATTTTGCACAGAAGTATGGAAAGGAAGACCGTTTCAAAAACATTGACAAGATGCGCGAAAGGGAGAGTCTCTTCAATGAGTATCTCCTGGATGTGCGCAAACGGGAGAAAGAAGAGAAGCTGCAAAGAAGGGAACAGGTCAGTATTCGAATAGTTTCTGTTGTGGATGTCCTAATTGTGTTTTGGTGTTGCTTGGGTATGGTCAGTTTTGTTGTCAGTTCTGTCTTTTGGGCTGTATGGACGACTTAAAAGCAACAAACATATTTATTTATGGCTCTGTAGAAATGGCAATAGAAGGCTGCCTGTAACAATTAAGTGAATCAAAATATATAACGTTATAATAAAAGATGATCTAATTTATGTTGGAAAAGATTCTAAGAAATTGCTTGTTTAGCAGAGGATTGCTGGTGAACTTAAATTCATCTAATGAGGTCATATGTATAAATGGTTGGTTCTGATTTTTTTTCCATTTCAGTGTAGGAATGCTCTCAGGTTGTCATGACCCTATTTGACGCAAATTCTCACAAACTGATCATACCCAGCACTTATAAATAGGTCAACTGGGAAGTGTTTTGTGTCAGTTGTGTTCAATTTACACAGACATGCCAATTTCTTACAAAGAATCATTGAAATATTGATAAAGTGTTGCTCCTTGGGTAAATTTTTCAATTTGCAAACAAAAATGAACCGCCTTAGTCTACATAGGGTTTTTGCATGAACAGGATTATTATTCTACTCCTTTTAATGCTTGCCAGAATGTTTGCCAGGTTAAGTGTTTTGCAGTCATTGTGGTGTGAGTAGAATGACAGCATAACACTTACCTGTAATTTTTTTCATTTTCTGCATTAGTTGTTAGTTTTGTGTAATTTACTTAGTTTCCTCCCTCTTAGCGACAAATGTAAGTATAAAACTCCTCATCCAATCTAGCTTTGCTCTTAGATAAACCTACAGTTTACCTACTCATTTTTGCAGATGAACCTTGTCCTTAGTTCTTATGTCACAGATAATGCCTTGAGAAGTACCTTCTCACGCTATTTCATGTTTTTTTCCTTTGTTAGACTATTGTCAGCTTTAATTAACATGGTAAAATGTGTAGATTTTTTAATATTTCAAGATAAAGAATTTTTTTACTGTTCTGTTATTGCTGATTGTTTGCTGCAACAAGTCTGTGTTGCTGTATGTGCAGCAGTGTATCAAGTGAATGAGTTCCTAATCTGTATTTTGTTGAACACTCTGTCACTTCATGTTTTTCATGTCCACGAGGTTCTGGATATTTTCCGTTTGTTTAGCGCCCCCCTCATACTACAATCGGATAATGGGCGTGAATTCGCCAACGGGCTGGTCAATAGTCTGAGGGAGAGGTGGCCAATGCTCAAAATTGTGGCCCACCCCGGCCCAGTCGGTTAATGTCGACATTAACCGATCGTCGGACTTTACCCGTAACAATATATCACATCCTAAAGTCATTGATTATTAAATTTTACATAAATTGACTACTCATTCTACCATGTTAGATGATTTTCAGATCTGAAAATTCTATTTCTTGACTATATGATTGAAACAAAGTTGCTATACTTTTAAGTGTCAATGTCGCATTGTTGTTTCATCTTTTTTACAGGTTTTTGTTCTTAATGTTTTTCCTCAGGTATATCTATCTATCTATCTATCTATCTATCTATCTATCTATCTATCTATCTATCTACCTATCTATAAAAAATGCCCATTGCAGTTTTTAATACTTAGTTGCATAGTATCTCTTAATTTTCATACAATATGGGAGATAAAGGCTTTCAATTCTTTGGGACCATTGAGGGCTGTTATTCAGATTGTGGTTGTTGTGTCCATTAAAGGAAAGTGCTGTGCTTTCCCTTGAGTAAATTTTTACTTTGTGCACCAATCTGGAAAATTGAGACGGTTGGTATCTAATGCCAATTGACTTGAGGGGTATTAGTTATAATGTGGCTTGTTGCTTATGTTGTTCCTGTTGTCCTGTCTGCATTGCAAAGTTGTTGACACAATCTCATCATTTGACTTCTGTATTCCGCTTTTCAAGTGTCCAGCAAGAAAAGGCCGTGAAGCTGTCAGAGGGCCAGCGTAAACCGTGCGCCGGTTGAGAATCAACCCACCCTTTCCACTACCGCTCGTTTGTTTCGCACATGGTATAAACTAATTAATTTTTAATTTTTCCTCTATCAATTATTAAATTCTATTTCTTAATTGTAAGATACATTTTACCATTACTTACTGTTCATATTCTCAAATAATTGTCAAAAGATCCCTAACAATTTCTTGTAGTGTAAAGAAAGAAAATTTTAAGGTTTTTGCTTTTTGAACTTAAAATTTTACTTAGAGTATGTTTTCTGGAAACATGTGTCAATTTTGTATTGTTTGTCATGGACGTATGGAAAGAAATTCGCATATGCGTTCTCTATTGCGTTACCAGCCAATTCTGCTTGATAACAGGACTTGACTCATCAAATTGTCAACCTATCAGACATAAACTCAAGATTGAACATGTTTTCAGATTGCTCTGTTAAGCCTATCAAAGAACTGGTGATCTATGGGACGTGCTAAAAATATTATGATCTGTTTGTTTTTCAATCTGTTCAATCTGTTCTCAGGAGTTTCTTTTTCACAACTGATTTTGATCCTGTAAACGAGCACCAGATCTTTGAAGGCTTTCCTAGTTGATTTACGCACATAGCCTAGCTGTTTACTGACAATCAGTGTCTGGCTTCTCTTTTGACACAAGGTTTGTCATGTGTTACCGTGCCTGGAATCTTTTTTTTGAATTCAGGCAAAAGTCCTGTTTTAATTAACATCTGCTTTGTTTGCTAAGATTCAGTCTTACAAGTACACGAAAAAAAAAAAAAAAAAAAAAGAGAACAACTATAATAGCCAGAAGTTGACTTAGAAATTTTTTCCTGGAAGCTCATTAAATTTGTATTCATATATTGATTATAGCTTTCTGGTTTTCAAAAGAAACAACTTCATCTCCTTTAAGGCCCAGTTAAGTAACCTCAAAGCAGGAATAAAAGTTTTTCTACTGTCCAATTGTGGCCAAGATTCTAGAATACTTTGCACTCTCCAGACTATTCCATACTTTGTTAAAATCTTTGTTTTCAGAAGAAAGTACTCATCGAAAAATTCATTTTAGTAGTGCTTGGTTAGATCAATCGACTTATGGGGTTGTAAAGAAGTTATAAGGCATTCTACAAAATGAATTTTGTAATAATTGACATTTTTTTCAGGATCAGTGGTGCTGTTGATCTGCAATTTTTTTTCCCACTTGCTTTAACTTTGTCTTTTGTCTTGCAATCTTCGTCCCATCTATAAAAGAGAATTTACTTCCCTTATCTCTCAAATAACTATGCTATATGGTGGGAATGAAGAGTTGAAAGACAGTTGTTATCAAAGTTAGGCAAGATCTGAATTAATTTATTATTTGAACCCTAAGTTTAATATGCTAAAATTTCTTGTGGCAGACAAAACGGGAGTTCTTCGAAATGCTGAAGGAGCGTTCAGAAATTGACCGCCATTCCCGCTGGAGTGACACAAAGAAGCAGATCGAGAACGACTCTCGATATCGCGCCGTGGACTCGAGCACTCAACGCGAAGATTGGTTCCGAGAACACATTAAACACCTGAAAGAAGAAAGGAAACGAGAAAAAGAGCGCAGGAGGAGCAGGGAAAGAAGGCGTAGCAAAGATAGGGATAGAAGCCGTGATAAGGATAGGAACAAGGATGATAAAGAAAAGAAAGATGACAAGGATAAGGAAAAAGAAAAGGACAAAGACAAGGAGAAGGAGAAGGATAAAGAGAAGCTGAAGGAGGAGAAGGAGGAAGGTGAAAATGATGATGATGATGATGAGAGGGGTAGTGAGGTCAGTTAAAAGCTATGGTTTTATTGTCATGGGCACATTTTCATACTTGCATCTTCTTATTTTTATTTCTCTTTCAGGACAATCATTCTGAAGATGAGCGTGAAAGAGAGCAACGTGACAAAGATAAACAAGCACGAGTTCAAGCAAGTTTGAGAGAGCGTGAAAAGGAAGTTCAAAGGACATTAGCCACGCACATGCGTGATCGAGACAAGGAACGTGAGCAACACAAGCATGATGAGGCTGTTCAACATTTCAATGCTCTGCTGGCTGACTTGGTAAGTCTTGTATGAAATATTTCAGCTTATAGCGATTACTGAATCAGTTCCCAATTTTACCCCAATGTTCCTGTTGTAGGTTAGAAATGCAGACCTCATATGGAAAGAAGCTAAACGTCAACTACGCAAAGATTCTAGGTGGGAATTAGCAGAGCTGTTGGACAGAGATGAGAAAGAAAAACTGTTTATGGCACATGTCGAACAGCTCGGTAACAAAAAAAGAGATAAATTCAGGTAAGTTTAAGGTTTTTATCAGTATCACCCTTGTGATGATTCTGTCAAGTGTATCCTACTTTTTGTGCCCCTGCAGGGAAATGCTGGGTGAAATTTCGGACTTAACATTGACAAGTTCCTGGAAGGACATAAAAAAGTCTGTGAAGGATGATCCGCGGTGCTCCAAGTTCTCGTCTAGTGACAGGGTAAGTTACTGTTATTCACATACTACTTTTTTTTTCTTAAAAGTCCTTCTCATAAAATTTGTTTTTCTTCTAGAAATGTGAACGAGAGTTCAAAGAATATTTGAAGGATAAGCTGGTGGCAGCTAAAGCCGAATTTAGGGAGCTTTTACAGGTGAATTTCTTCTTCTTATCCTCATAGCATTTAACTTTTCCTTGCAATGTTTCCATATTTTCCTAATTGTTAAATGATAATTTGACTTTTTCTTTTCAGGAAACTAAACTGATAACCCACAAGTCATTGAAGATGGTGCAAGAAAATGAATCTCACCTTAAAGAAATTGAAGAGATTCTTAAAAAGGACAAGAGATATTTAATCTTGGACTATATGCCAGATGAAAGAACAAGGTTGCTTAAGACGTATCTGGAGGAACTTGACAAAAGAGGACCACCGCCTCCACCAACTGCATCTGAACCTTCAAGAAGACCAACCAAGTAATTGATGTCTCTTTGTGCTTTATTGACTGTCAAATATCTGTACATAAATGAAGTGTGCGTGGAGTTTTCAACTGATTGGTGTGAGCATGAGTACAAACTCACTGCTACTTTTGTTTTATAAAGAAAGATATTTCTTTTATGTTGAACTGTATTTGAATATGAAAAAATGATTTGTTGATTTTTGTGAGCAATCTTGTTACCCTTAAAAATTCGATTCTTCAGAGAGCCTTGCTTAAAATGTTTTTTTTTGTCCCTGTTTTAATCTGTAACTGTATTGATTTGACAAAATGCACATGGGGCAATGAGGATTTATAATTTTGTTAGTCTGGGAGGGTTAAGATTGAGATAGCATTTGTCGTTTGCTTAGATTTAGAAATGGTCTCATTTATTACTGGAATGTGTATGTAACATTTATGGAAAGATGACATTCCATTTTGAATGAGGACGATTGGGAGCTTTTATAAATAGCATGGGATGTGTTCAATAAAAGTTCTTTCCATTATCATTTGGCCAATTGACTTTACTTCCGCTTCAACCTAAATTGCTTGGTCTACTTTGACAAGAAATGAAATCAGTCTGGAGCAATTAGGGAATTTTCATCTAATGTTGTAAAGAATATGTGTATCTTCTTACTTAGCTGTGGACCTATGCGTCTAGCAGTAGATAGTGGCCCAGGACCTCTACGCACCTGAAAAACAAAGAACAAAGTGACTTATAATACATGTGAGCAATAGATTCTGACTTAGGAAAGTCAATTGAAAAAAGAAATCTTACAGGAATATCCTCTAAGAGGTGCTGAGCTTCCTCCTCTTTGGAACATCTTTCATAAGCCTGCAGAACAGACAAACACAAATGATTTTCAAAGGAAGTGCTCATGTTTACACATTTGGAATGGTACATACTTGTAGAAGCGAAATAGGAGATGGATAAACTGATGCTATAGCCTCAGAAGTTTCACGGGATGCTAAAGGAAACTGACAAAGTTGGCGTTGCCAAAGCTGTAGAGACCCATTTCCATCCTTATCCACTACAACACAATCCTTGGAATCACCTGACGCATACCAATCAAGGCGGTCAGCATTTTTCTTATGCTTCTCTCGTCTGTAAAAGAAATTTAGATTGAATTTCAAGTAGGAAGGTAAGTAACAATGAATTCTCACATGGATGGGTCGGGACTTACTTAAAAGGTGCTTCAGCTATTGCTTTTGAAAATTGACAGACTAAATTTGCAATATCCACCTTAGAATTAATGCAGCGATGGCTAATGCCCCATTTAATTTGGATTTCTGCTAGAACATACTCCACATCACCCCTAGAAATGACACGAATTTAAACAGTAAACAAAAGTAGCCTGTCCAACAAAAGTTGCACATAGTAAAAATGGTATATTTACCGAGAAACAACGGGAGCAGCTTCAAATGTACCTTCTTTCACCTTTTTCTTAGACGGTCCTGTTCCCAGGACATCAGAACGAATATCTCTTCTCTTTTGGGTCTTTTGAAACCTTCAAAAGTAAATTAAATTAGAAAATGATCCAAGAAACCAAATTAAATATATACGACCACAAAATAATTAAACATTGCTCCAGTCATCCTACTTGAAATAATCCTCCAGGCCGTAAATTGCTATGGTCAAGTCTCTGCCAGGCAGCAGCGATAAAATTTCTTCAACACTACTGTGCAGTTGATTACTGTGAATTTCTTCCACAATTTTGTTCCACATCCAAACTACCAAGACCAACGGTTCACTTTGAATTGTTATAGTCTTGTGTACCTGTTTAGAGCAGGATTTTAAGATAAAATCTAAGATTTAGCAAAAAAACAAAAAGGCATGAAAGGTACCCAAAATAAACTTACAGTCATGGCATCGTCAACCGTAACATTATGGATACGTCTTTCCCACGTTATTGAATTTGGGATGATGCAGTCTTCTACTTTATACTCAATTTCACAGGTTCTTAAAGCAGTTAAAAGCTCACCACTGTAATCTGCCTTGAGTAGGCCTGGGTCTAAGATGCAAGTAACCCACTAAAGGGAAAACATTAGGGCAAGGTCAAAAGCATGACATGTTTTCTTTAATGTAATAAAGCTACTTTTATATACCTTAAGACACTCTCCAGGCTTCTTGGATCGACCAACTTCTGCAGCAGCTCGCTTCAAGGCTTTGGCATGAGCAGCCTCCCTTTTCTTTTGCTCTCTCTCTTGCTGCAAAGCTTGCCTCTGATTTGCTTTCTCAGCACGTTCAAGTTCCTTAAGCTGTCTACTCTCCACTCTTTTCTGCTGTCGTCCCTGCAAGGTAAAAGAGATGCACCCTGTTCAATACATGTTGCAGCAAGAGAGTAGGTATCTAACAAATAAAGATTGTGAGAATTCCACACCAATTGTGATTCAGGAGGTTTTTCTTCACAGGCTACTGAATTCAGTTCTAGAGATTTCCTATCCTTTTTTGGTGCTCTAGTACTCGGACCTAAGTCTATGTCAAGGTCTGGTAGCTCATCATCAGATAATTCATTTGTATTGCTCTGCTTGTTGCTGTAAAGCATACACAGAATATTTGTAGAAGAATCACTGCCAGTTCATCAAATCAAGGTTCAAGCAGATATTAGGTCAGATGTACTTACACATTTCCGTCATCATCTGAGTCAGAAAGATCATGGACTTTACGAACTTTATCCCGTTGTCTGGAAAAGGAACAGACGAATTATCAGAAAGGAAAACAAAACTGCAATGGGCAAGAAACCTAAGACAATATAAAGCTACTGTTTGTTACCAACCCGCCGTAACTAGATGAGGAATTGTTTTTAGGAGGTAAGTTGCATACCTCATCTCTATCTGAAATCCCATAATCAAAGTAATCAAAATCATCGCATGCTACTTGAGGAAGAAGAGATGAGTCTTGTTCTATTTTTTGAGAGGCAGAAGGAGCATCTCTTGAACATTCATCTTCATCACTGCTTGACAAAACAATCACTTGGTCCATTTTGCTTCGTGAGGGGGAATACTACTGCAACCTGTAAAATAAATTTGTAGAAGGTTATGTATCAAGAGATTGTTTCGGCATGCTTTGGTATAAGGTCAGATTGTGTTCAGCACTTGACAGATCACTTCGCGACGATAATTTTGAACCGATTCAGTCTGAGTTAGCAGGATTTAACAACTTTGAGTTGGCGTCGAGTAAGAAGTGTTGTGCTGTAGGCGTACACATAGAGACGACTATTTCGTTTGTTTGGCGCGTTTCTTCGCGCGTGCGTTTACTTGGCTCCCTTGAATATGAGAAAATCATGAACTGAAAAAAAGTTGAAAGTCGATTCCGTTTGACGTCGTCTGTCAATGTTTTGCTTTGTGTGTATAGGTTAATTTCATTTCATTTCATTTCCGACACCGCGTATGGTGACATTGCCCAACTTAAAATGGATCCTGTCATATTGGGATTAATTGCAGTAGTAGTTATCGTGTTGAGTATTCTTGGACTGTTGTATCTTCAAAGCAGAAAATCTCAAGGAGGTAGCTATTCTTAATATGTTTCACTCAGTGCACCTGTCTGCTGCTCCTTTTACACGTCCTTCAGTTTATAATTTCTTCCCTTTATCCTGGTTCTGATGAAGTGCCTATTTCAGAAACAAACAATTTCATGTAGCAAGCATACATTGCTGTTGAATTACTTCATCAGACTCTTTAACGTTCTGTCCCTTCGTCTTGCCTCTCCAGCAGGTAGGCCAGCACCAGCACCAGCAGCCCGTGGACAAGTTGGCCCAGGCCCAAGAAGGGCTCAGACTAACAGAGTCCGTCAGCGTAACCGAGGACAAGGTGCAACAAAGATGTTAAGAATATTGTCGGCCTTATGCACTTTTCACCAAGCTATTAAAGTAAATTTTTGTTGTTTATTTTGCTTTTGCCAACAGCAGCACAACAGGAGTCTGATGCAGACTCAGATGAAGATGGTAATGATCCAATGGATAGAATTGAACTCCCAGACGGGAAAGTTGGTGCCAAGAAGATGGCCAAGCTCCAAGCAAAAGCTGATCGTAAAGCTAAACTTGAGGTTGTTGTCTGTTTAAAATTTTACTACACGTATCCTACATTATGTCTGAGCTACTGTTTATCATTAATATTCTTTCTAGGCTGAGCAACAGGAAAGAGAAGAACGTAAAATAAGGCAGCAAGCACAAGATGAAGAACGACTAAAAGAGAGAGAAAAGGAAGCTGAAGCAGAAAAGAAACAAGAGGAAGAGGAGCGGAAAGCTCGTGAAGAACAAGAAAAAAAGGATCATGAAGAGTATTTACAAATGAAAGCTGCGTTTAGTGTTGAAGAAGAAGGTTTTGAGGAAGGTGCTGGTGATAGTGAAACTAATTTGTTACAAGAATTTGTCAAACATATCAAGGTTAGTCTTTAAATTTTAGCTACAATTCATCGTTTTTTAAATTTTTGTTGACAATCAGGGAGGTCAAGTATTTCATTGTCTCTACTTACAGGACAAAAAGGTGGTGGTTCTGGAAGATGTCGCATCACTATTCAGATTGAAGACTCAGAA
Organism: Stenchaetothrips biformis; assembly: GCA_030522485.1. NCBI lineage: Eukaryota > Metazoa > Arthropoda > Insecta > Thysanoptera > Thripidae > Stenchaetothrips > Stenchaetothrips biformis. Next base: position 21,245,651 of record CM060087.1, read on the forward strand.
TGTCATTGATAGAATACAAGACCTACAGAATGATGGAATTCTCACTGGTATGACTCATCATTTTGATGTAGGGTTAAAGATAATTTCAAAAGATTCTGTTGAGAAACATATTTTTATTTTCATTTTCAGGTGTAATTGATGACAGAGGAAAATTTATCTACATTTCACAAGAAGAATTGGAGTCTGTTGCTAAGTTTGTCAAACAAAGAGGAAGGGTCTCCATTACAGACCTGGCAGAAAGCAGCAACAAGCTCATAAATCTGAATCCCACATCTAAATCAGAAGTGTGTACCTGAAGTCCAATAGCCTTATAAGCATTTACTTTTTATTTCCTTTTGATTAAAGTAAGTTGTAAAACAACACTCTTGTACATTTTTAATCAGATTTTATTTATGGTGATGGCATCTTGTAGGATGCCCCACCCTTCAACTTCCAACACCTTATAACTGATGTTTTCCTCATGTCTTAATTAAATTTAAACCAGAACCCGCTCATTGGCTTTGGCCTGTCATTCATGCTGCCACTGCTCCATGCCAGATGGCCTGTTTTCATCTGATATGAATAATTTATACGGTAGTTTACAATCTAATGGTTGGGGTCTGGCACCGGCAACCTGCTGCAATAACTTCATAAAGGACATATGGAGGAACATTTATTGAGTGAAGGATGCAAACCATGAGACTGTGAAGTGTAAAAAAGACACGCAAGAAAAGGCTAATACACCAATAAATTTCTGAAAGATTATTTTATTTTTAAGTCATGAATAATACATAATTTACCTTGTAAGCATTAAAAGACACTGCCAGTGGAGAAAAAAGTCAAGTTACGTTTAACAAATAAAAGAGTAACAGAATTAAGGAGACAACAGTGTTTGCCAATGAAAAAGAAAGGAGAAGGGGACATTCTGAACACTGAATTTCCTAACAAAACAAAAAACAATCTATCCAACAGAGAATCTATGAAGCTGAAGAACAAGTAGTCCCATTTGAATACTGGCTCAATGTTTGATCAAAATGTTAACAAACATGTGTACAAAAAAACAACTTTTTATCTTTAGACATACATTATAAAAAAAAAAAACGCAAGAAACATCTTTCTGAAACTAAAATGCAATTTGATAGAATTGAGCTAGTACCAAAAATTACCACGAAATGTGTTTTAAATTTATAGTCCTTCAATCCGTAATAGATTAACATTCAACAATATAAACTAAAGCAAGAGATGAAAACAAAGAAAAATCCAAATAATAATAATACTAATAATAATAATATTTGCAGTGCAGTTGAGCACCAACATCTCATATTCCTACAAAAAATATCAACTGAAGCATCACAATAACAAATGCTACATGAATGCAACAAAAAATAAGAAAGGGAAAAATAAGTGCCTTGCTTATGGAAACCTTCCACAAAACTTCTGAAGAAATTTCCCTTGTGTCAAATCAACATTTTTCTGGGAATTTCGACCGATTAATGAGGATTGTTATTAACACTTCCACTGTACAGTTCATCTCAGCACAAATACAGCTACAACAGGTCAGGAAAAGTTTTCCCTTTAAGCTTCTACACCTACAGAACATAAGGAAGGTACTAGTACTAGGACACATCTTCCGATGGGATCATCCTACACAAAAGACTAAGATGACAGAAAATTGACATCAGGTAAATGAGATGTCTTGAAAACAACATTAAAATATATTCATTAGACTTTTATGTAGTTATGAGACAAATTAGTAAACTGCTCGTAAGAGGAAAACAAGATCTCACACTTTCAAGGTCCCACTATCGTCCAACCAAACAATGGTCTAGGAGGACAGTTTTAACAAGATACCAAAATGGAATAAACAATCCACTCACAAAGCATTGATGGTAATTAGAAACTGACCTCAATTTTTGTTGAGCAGTAGGTACAGATTTTTGACAAACTTTGAAGTGGACTAAAGAACATTTTATTACACACATTTAGGTATCAGATATATCAGAGGATTCCAATATTATCTTGAAATGGATGCAAACCAGGACCAGAATCTTAAATACTAGGATATCATCATGGATATAGCCATTACGTTGAACAATCACTCAACAGAAAAATGTCATAAAATAATGTATCAGTTCAACTTTTTAAATTTTCCCCCCTCATTTTACTAGAGGCACAAAGTTTAAAATCTCTTTTAAGAACCAACAACTTGTGGGGAATAATGAAATGATCTCCTCTCTATATGATTTGTTTTTAAATAGCAACAAATACTTAGTGAGCAGTCTTTCATTAACAAGACAGCAGTTTTTTAAAACAGTCATTAAATTAACTCAGAGAACAGACATACCATAGCAGGCATCAATTGGAGGCCATAATAAATATTGATACTTGGAGAATAGAGGAAGTCCAGAAACAATAGGGGACGACCTTCATGCACCAAAGAAAGTAAGAGATCTAACTCCACAACCACATTCAATTACCATTTTCTATAACAAAGCATAAGACGAGAGTAAATTTTAAATTTTTGTGCCTAACACAGTGAAAAAAATACTTTGGAGATGTAGAACATGGAAACAGTAACGATTAGAGGTTTCACAAAGATAGGCGTTCTTGGAGGACAAGAACCAGAATAGAAAATCCTCTGCATTGTTAATACAGGGTAATTCCGGTAAGCTGCCCCAAACAGGGAAGGTCGATGGAGAATACTTAGACAAGTACTTTTCACTAAGGGTCTTCAAAGCTGCTTGCCTATCCATCAGGCAAAACACTTCAACACTCTTGTAGGTGAAGTATTCACACCCATCGGTCACTGTAAAAAATGCCTGTACAGGCCCCTAAGTCCCCTTCAATGACCCTCTAATTTCGGCCCAACTTACTGGAATCACCCAGTAAGATAAAAAATGATATGACTTATGATTATACAAAGTATCAAGGACATTATTGTCATAATTATTAAGGGTGACCTAGCTGTTGGTTACAACAACAGAAATTCAACTAAAGTTAGTGAAGTTGCATTTTTGTTGACAAAAAGATGTCAACCCAGTCACAAATACTTCTAATCTATTTTCATACATTTTGCTACCATAAAAAAGAGAACAGTAGTAGGAGCTTTTTCAGTTAAAGTTAATTATCCCTCCCCCACTTTTTTGTTCTTTTCAGTTCAAAAGTTACCTTCCACCCCTTTTTTTCCAGGTTTATTTCACTGTGATGGAGTGGTTGCCAACTAAAACACCAGTTACAGGAGTCATAAGATTAGCAAAGCGGAGAGTGATAGCTATAAAACTTCAATTTACCTATCAATACAAGCGTATGTTAAGGAGATAATTCACAGACTAAATCAAAAATACTGTCAATTTGTGAAAACTTTGGCACTGTTCTTAAGCTAATGAGAGAAATAACAATGTTAAAAATAGGCCCAGAACGAACACACATTCAAATTCAAAACTTTGAGCAAAGGAGTAACCTCCAAAATGTGAAAATCCACATTTCTTCTTTTTTTTTTACAAAGGATTATGTGGTAAAATTTACAGGTTACATGTACTGATCCCATAGATAAAAAATGAAACAAAACCACCAGCAAAACTAACGTTCCTTTCATTGTTAAAACCTAAGCATGATGATTATGTTTCAAAGGTCTACCTTGGTTTAAGCAGCACAGGCCATGTGATGAACAACTCATGACTAGGGTAAAAAAAATATTACTTTGTACTGGTAGAAACAACATTTTGTTCAAATTCTTAAGAGAGCTAAAGAAAATGAATACAAAACTAAAAAATAAATGGATTGAACAGCCACAAAAATACAACTAATGATTGGAAATTAAATGACGACACTCCTGCTACATTATTAGAGAAAGGAATGCACTAGAGATGGGGTAAGTGTATGTATTGCATCCCTTTCAATATTCCCAAATAGGTAGACATTTTAAAAAAAAAAAAACAGGCATTGTCAAAAATTTGTAAAAAAAAAAAAAAAAAACAAGAATGTAAGTTGAAGAATTTAGCTCTGTCTACTTATGCACTAACTATGCTTTCATTGTTACTTTGATTTCTACATTGTATGTATCTTTGACAAGGCATACAATACATTATTTATCCTATGTTATGCATTATTATATAATCCCACAAGTTATTCTTTGAGGTAGGGATTGTATACATAATTGATACAATGTTCAAGCAAGCGTAACAAGCTATGCCATTTTTAACTTCTTAACATAATGGAATGAAGATTGGATTAAGACTAGAAACGAAAACAACAACAAAAAGTGACTTCATTACCTTGCATTACCATGAAAACTTACACACAAATCACAAAATTACCTCAGACAATTCCTTGGTTCAAAGAATTAGTAACAATATGAAAACAATCCCAATGTTTTCTTAGTACCCCCTTTAACTCTGTGTAAGCGACACACCCACTAAGCTTTCCAGTTCCTTAAGTCAGTCCTCAATCTATTATCATGCAATCATCATCCTTTTCAAAGTTGAAATACATCATGATATAAAAACTTAACACATGATAGGAATAGGAGCACATTAGTTATCAAAAATTGAGAAAAATACAACATTGCAAATGGGTGCTGATTTGGCAGATACACTTTTGACAAGATTGATATGAAACACAGCTCAATATAAGTAGGAAGAAGGACAATAATAACTATACAATGGCCAAAATATTCTTAATTTAGACAGCATACTTTTTGGCATACTTAGGTATCACAGAAATTACAAATAAAATTGTGCAATTGGTGAAAAAAACTTTGATACTAAGATAACCTTGATCGACCAAAACCAAGCAGGATACAGACAAATAATGTGTGTATCCCTTATGTCTGGGGGGGGGGGGGGGGATGATGATAGTACTGTAGGAATAATTGTCAGGTATTCATAGGCAGCACATGCATGCATGTGTTTTTCTTCAACCAATAGGAAGGAAAATACCTTACAGGACAAAACATGGAGAACACTATCAATTCCTGGTACATCATATACTGCTGAAGACTAACTTGTCTCAAAAAACACACCCTGTAAATAATGTAAATATCTCACATCAAACATTGTTGGAAAGGCTACAGCATTAAGTGACAGAGGAGTGTGTTGTACACTCCGACAATCATTATTATTATTATTATAAAAAGAGAAAAGAAACCTTACTCTCTGACCAGAATAAAACCACACATAGACAAAGTAGAAGTGGACTTTTTTTTTTTTGTTTTTTCTTTAAATGTTTACATTTTTATGTTCTAAGATATAAAACTGTCAATAACAACAATTTTAAAAACAACAGGAGAAGAAATGAGAACTTGCCTCTCAACCCTACAGGGCATTAAACAAAAGATCAATTTACTAACAAATCACACAAGAAAAACATGAGCACTACAAAAAATATTCCAGGATGCAACACATTCAATTTGGCTTAAATGATAATTTAGATCCAAAATGTTATCACTGAGCAAATCAATACATAGACTACACAGTTGCTACTAGAGCAGGCACATGAAGAGAACAATGGTAACAGTTAATATGACTACTTCAGTTGCTCTTCATTGAAGCTCCTCGTCAATTAGACAGAAAAAGTACCTAATAATTGAAATTAGTCTCTGGATCTCAGTTACTTTGCTAATAATAGATCAAACACTGTTGTGTTATGAGAAGCACAACAGTACCATTCTCAACCTAACCTTACCTAAAAAAAGTATTCTATAAGGTACACATTAAAATGAAAATCGCTTCAACAAAGTAACACCAACAGCCTTAAATCTGATCAAACAATCTCTTAAACGTTTAAGAGTTACAGTCTTTGAAAACACAATATCAAACAAAGGAATGTTGAAAGTAAAATAGGAATAAGTTTTGCAATGTCAAAGTAGCAATCATGTGGTTAATCTTTTTTTCTCCTTTTTCTTTTTTAAGCTTCTAGCTAGCTGTATTCAACAATCTGACAACATATTGTAAAAGTACAAATCTATTCCATTTAGATTAAGATCACATTTGAAAAACTGAAACGCTGAAAAACTTGGGAATGTAACAGTATCTGTGCAAAGTGTATCAACAAGATAATCACAAAGCACATCAGGAATACTAAAATTCTCAACACTGGGCCAATGTTAGCAGTTGCATTCATAAATTAGTTGGAGTTCTCTTCTGAAAAACTGTCATGACTACTTCCAGATGTTGACTCACAAACAGTACATTTTGACTTACCCCCTTCTTCATCTGAGTTCAAATTTTTAGTGTCATAATTGTTGTTATTTGTCTCATTCATTGTCAGAGGCACATGATCTTCATTTTCAGAGGGAATAGGGAGTTTGTCATCATCAAGAATAACTTCTCGATTCTAGAGCGGGCAAAAGGAAAAACATCACATTAACCAAACTAAATAGAAAGGTTTTAATGATAGAGGGACAACATTTGGACAAAGTTACCAAAAACTGCATGGGGTCCAATTGGTAATAGCTTGGCTCAACAACCGAAGATATATATGAAGAATCATTTGTAGATTCCTTGCCTTCCTCTGACAAGCTTCTTAAAGTCCCTGGCTCAACGTGGGAACGACACAAAATTTCATCAGACTTAGCATTTGCTTGTTTATTTTCTTCGGGTTGAGGGAGCATTACCATAACATTCTGCATACTTTTCTTGACCTTAAGTGATATGTGAAAGCAAATCATATAAGGGTAGGTTGAGAAAAGTTCTCTCTTGATTTAATACCAAAATGAATCACGTATTAAACAAACCTTGGTATAATTGGAGGAGTCAAATGTTGAACTGAGAGTGTTGTTGTCCTTCATAAGTCCAGAAGAACCCCCATCCCCATCTACATAGCAGGAAAATTGAAGAGATTTGAAGTCTTTTTCTTTCTCTTCATTATTACTGCTGTTGTTTGAGAGATTGGAACATTCCTAAAAATAAGACATTTTTAGGCACGTTGAACTATATAATCCAGACAAGTAAACATGCACTGGACGAAGAAGAAAAACATCTTACAATAATGCTGGTAGCAAGTTTGAGATCATTATACAATTTTCTAATTGTCATTTCTTGGCGTCCAATGATAGCTTTCAATTCTTTTTCTCGACCAGACACCACTCTAACATTTGGAGGTCTCCCAAACAGAAGAGTTTTAGAGGGATCTCCTGCAGCAAACCACCCAGGCAATTCAAGATCTCTAGTTACATACATCTGAAACAGAGAGGAAAAGAGAATAAGATTGAACTAGAACAGTGACACAGTGAAGTTGCTCAAAGGCTCATTTTACAAACCATTGTGTTGTCAGCATTTACAACTTTGGTCTTATACTGGGCAATGGCAGACAACATTCGACTGTTTAAGAAAGAAAGAGCATTTTTGGACTCTGTCCGAGCTATTTCAGCAACTGCTTTGAGCTTGGCCTGGGCTGCATAACTGAGTTGCAGTTCATGCTGCAATTGATCAACAGTTGTGTTCAAATCACGAATTTGTTCATGAGCTTGGTCCAACTGCAAATAAGCAAAACATATTAGAATCAGGACTGTCATAAACATAACATTAACATAATAGGAGAATAAATATACATCATGCTGCTTTATTTGTTGCTGGTAGTAGTAGTCAGAAGGGACGTGACACTTCGGGCATTGCTTTGGTACAGCACCTCTCTTATTGTCTTTTCTGCCTGAAAACTGTGATATTTGCTGTGTACAAACGGCACTTAATCAAAAATTGAAATAAAAATTATCAAAATGCTGTGTAATGATGAAAAGGTGTGGTGTTTTACCGAGATTGAAGAATGCTTTGGTTGATAATGCCAAGTATTGCTGGACAACCACTTGGGGGAAAGGGCTACATCTTGGGGTGGAATGCATCGATTTTTCAAGTAAGTTTGGTGACTCAAAGAAGTTGGATCTGGAGCGTTTTGGTATTCCCTGTAGCCACCATCTCTTGTTTTGACCAGAGGACGACCCTTCCTTGGTTTCTGTAAATAATTGAGTCAGACACAAGAACCCAAGACAAGAGAGGTATTGGAACTATTTCATGACTCAAAGCTTACATTATATGGCTCTGGTAAGATCCTTGAGTTCTGATAAGACAGTTCATCAGCATTAAACCTAGACTCAGATGATTCTGTTGGCATGACATAACAAGGTTTGGCAGCTTCGTCTAAACATTCAAAGCCTGTATCAGAGGAGACAGTGACTTCTTGGTTTGTTTTGGCTTGATTGTTTACAAAATAACATGTATTGTAAGCATATTCAGCTTCTGACACATGCTGACGAAGATTCTCGTAAGTGGCAGTAGGACTGTTTCCCTCATGCCATTCTGAGTCATTTTCTTCGCACATCTTACTCTCTTTACACTCAGCAGAACTTTCAGGCGAGTTACTTGTGGCTTCTTCTTCAACAAACTGAAAGAAATCACTCATCCCTAAAACCTAGAATAAAAGTTAGGATTTTTTAAAAATGCAATTAGCTTTTTTTAAAAAAAAGAACTAATACCTGCACATTTTTCAAGTTCAAATGTCTAACCTCATGATATTGATTCACATACAAAAACTGATAATCTTTGTTTGAAGAAGCAATCACATGAGGGGGCTGACAGATGAATTCTATACATCTATCAAGAGATTGCTCTTCAAACGGTGCTGGAATAGGACGTTCAAAGCCCGCAAACTCACGCAAATGTTTCCAACCACGAGGATAGATTCCAACATAGTCATGGGTAGACGTCTTAGTCTGCAGAAAATGAAACACGTTCATTGTTGACGAGCAAATACAAAAACATCAGGACAAAACTAACCAGAAACATTTCAGAAAGGCAAATGTGTAAAACTAAAAAAAGTTGATCTACAGTAATTCTCAATAGAATCATAGAATAGCGACATTTGAGAACAAAGGGAGAACAAGCAAGGCAAGAAAATTGAAACGAGCCTCATAAAGAATAATCTACCGAATAAACAAACCTTTGGCGACAGCACGTACAACACAGAAATCTTGTTTTGAAACTTATAGAGAGGTCTCACATTTCTAAAGATAACCTCGTTGGTTGGTTTGGGAGCTTTGTCACAACGGTTGTCAGTACAGGACAGCATTCTTTAAAATTTGAAGAAAAAATATCACATTTTGAGAAGAGAAGCAACCTTTACTTCTTCAAATCTAGACGCAGAAGCTGCAGAAGCTGCAGGAGGAAACCCTACCCTCACACCACCCTCACATCTCATGTTCTTCCTAACGTCTTCTTTCGTTGCTAGGCAACTTGAAGTAAACCGCATTTATTCAAATGTCAAATGTCAGATACATCGGCGCCCGGTGAAACCGTTTTGAATAAAAGCTGTTTCGATCAAATTGATTTAAGCCTTCAATACTGATTCTAAATTGAAATTTTGTCGCGTATCCGTTGCCGTTTGTACCAATGCTCACATGCTCACGAGCGCGGTGCGTGTTAGCCTCACGTAGCAGGTGCAGGTGCAGGTGCCGACTGTTTCTATTCTAGCTCCAAACAAAGAAACAACAGAACAGTACTGTGGACAACTGTCACGAACACAATGTTCAGCTTTTATTCAGCATACAAATAAATCAATGGTGTGAACGATTACCCCGCTTTTGTTGCTTTTAATAACAACGTGAAGCAGAATCTGTCAAAATGGTATGTTTGGTTCAAGTTCATTTCGGGGGTGCTCTTCATTATCGCTTAAAATAAGTCGATTTTTTTGCCTTTTTCTTACTAGCTAGTGAATGAAGAGGAAAACCAACTACAAGTTCTAAAGAAAAAACAATATGCTGATCTACGTGAACAGTTGTTGGAAGATATTCTTCGCAAAGGAAACGACTCGCGTCTCTCAAGACGATTGCAGTTAGAAAAGCATCAAGAAAAGCTTGAGACCGCTATTTTTCAGGTGAAAATTTTTCACAGGTCTTTGCCTTTCCTTTATTGCAATGGTCAATTTTGTTCTGCATCAATCATTTATCAAATGTCAAAACAGCTATTCCCACCATAATTCTAGTTTCATTGTTTTACTGATTGTTTATTCTAGGAAAGAGAAAGAAAAGATAAACAAGCAGAGAAGAGGGTATTTGAGCAACAGAATAAATTCTGTGAAAAATTCAACGCTGATGAAGCAATGCGCAACGAAAAGATGAAGTAAGAAATGTGCTGATATGTCAGTGTTGTATCATGTTTGCGTCTGAAACATCTTACTAATGAAGTAATAAATAATCCATTTGTCTCATCAGACAGCAATTAAGACTTGGCACCCAAGAAATACGGGATCTTGAGTCACAACTTCGTGCCTGTTATGTCGGAAAAGGTGTTCATGCCCAGATGAAGGAGAAACAGTTGCAACACATTAGAGAAGAGGTTTGAGGAAAACTAAATTTGACTGTTAGCTGCCCTTGTGTGGGTTCATGCAACCCAATTTTGAATGTTTTTTTTAGCTTAGAGAGAAGGCTCATCTAGAGGCACAAATGGTGTCATGGAAAGAGCAGGAAGATGAAGATCGGAAAATGAAAGAGGAGACTCTTCGTGAAAAATATGCCTTACGTTTAGCACAGCAGGATCAAATTGTCCAAAACCAACAACGGAAAATTGAAGCATATCGATCATTTGTGCAAGAAAAGTTAATGCTAGATGCTGCTGTCCAACAGATCATCGAAGAAGACCGCAGGTAACTTTCTTAACTACAGTAGATTTTCCTGAATTTAAACCACCGAAGAGAGACACTCCTCATTTTGGCTCCTTTTTTTTTTGGCCTGCAAAGGAACTCTGTTGCCCAAATGCTTCGCCAAAAAGCTTGTCAGAAGGATATTGAGAGTTTCATAGCTGCACGAGAAGAGTGGAAAGAAAGCCAAAAACTCATGCAAGAAGAGGAAAATGCACGCATTAAAGCATTTGTTGAGATGCAGACTCAAAGAGAACTTAAGCTTCAACAAGAGATTCAGAGAAAATGGGAGGCTCAAGCTCAGATAAATGATTATCTTGCAAGGAAACTTTATGAAGAACAGGTGAACATCAGCAGGGCATACTCATTTATTAGTTTAAAGTGCAGGGTGTATATGTTTGCAACACATCTTTTAAACAGATGAGAGACATGGAGAAACGACAAGTGTTCCAAGAATTGGCTGAAGAAGAACTACGAGAAGCTCAAGAAGCTCGAATTCGCCAAGAATTACAAGTTGCCATTCAAAAGCGAATTGATTTGCGTCTAGCCATGGCCCACCAACAGAAGGAAAGAGTACTACAGCTTCAGAGGGAAGCTCAGAGGGAGCAACAAATGCGTCAAGAGGTAAAATGTAAATTTAAAAAACACACAATGTTAAGGAGAACAGCCAATAATAAACTTATGATTATTATCATCACCCTCAGTTGATGGAGCAAAGAGCAGCACAAGACCGTCTTGATCAACTTACTGCTGAACGACGACGCATTAAAGTTCAAGAGCATAGACAAGCTGTTGAACGTCTTCTGAAGGAGAGGAGAGTGCGCAGGAACCTTGAACTTGAACAGATAATGCGTGACCATGAAGCGCAATTGGAGGAAGAAAAAGCCAGGTATAGTTCAGCTTCATGTATTCCTCCTATCGTGGTATTATACATGAAATAGATCATCACCTATTCTTTTTGAACCAGGGAGAAAATGATTGAGGAAGAGAGAATAAATATTCTTCAGCAACATGCTCAAAATTTACTTGGATTTATGCCAAGAGGTCTCCTCAAAGAAGCAGATGTCGAAAAGCTGGGAACTAACTTTAAAACATCCCTTAAGACCCATGGATTAGAGGCTGATCCATGTGCATGATTACTATGGTTCATTCCCAAACAGCAACTGTGTTTCATCCAGCTTCAATAACTGATTCATCCTCACAAGATGATGTCTAATTTGTGCACATCTGTGGACCAAAAATCACAAACCTTTACACATTTTCTTAAGTTGCTTTTTTTAAACATTTATTTATGAAAGTTTTGTTTTTAACTTCAATGAGCCCTTTTATAGGAATGGACCAAATTACAACACGACTTTTGGTGTTAAACAGACTTTATTCAGCAGGCTATGTTAAGTACATGTAAAAATGTTGACAAATAACCAACACATGAGATTCAATTCTTTCACAGTTCTGAAATGTGAAAGGTATGCACTGAAACTAAATAAAAATTTCAAAATGGGTATGGATTTAAAAAACAGAAAAGAAAAAAAAAGAGAGAGAGAGAGAAATGTACCAAAAGGAATTTTGCTACTGTTTTGTAAGAAGAATGATTCAACACTAAATTAGTTATCCACAAAGACAAAACCCTAACATATTTGCTTAGGAGCACTGCTCTATTCTGTAGTTTTTACCATGCTATCTTTACAAGATTCAATGTAATTTTTTCTTATCAGAATTTTTTTAAAGTTTTTGGTTTTTTTTTTTAAAGTTAAATAGATAAACATCTTGTTCTTGGCAGCAAATTGAATGGAAGAGCATCATCATGACAGTAATATAATAGACATGACTTGCAAGATCAACAACCATCTCAGTCTATTAACACAAACAGTCTCTTCCAATGAGCATTCCAACATCCAATCCCAGGTGAGTATTACATAAAGAGGAGATTCATTAATATGGACTGAATGTGCTGAATTTATGAAGTCATCTATTTTCATCATTTACTTGATGGAAAACTAATTTTTGTTACTTGCCAAAATTTGGCATACTCACACAAAAAAAAATAAATTGAAATGGTTGGGTCAATCTTTATCTCAAATGCACACCTAGGCTGGAGAACACAACTCTCTTCCACTGTACAATCAAGAGATGAGCTTTGGGCCGGCCCGCCGAGCTAGCGGCTGTGGTCTGTTTCGTCTTGCCCGATACTGGTGTAGCCCATACCATACCATGGTGGTGGGCCACCCATTGGCTGACTCAGAACTCAACTTAAGTACAATCAAGCAATTTCAACACAAGAAGCACTCTCTTCATAAATAATCAATAAAAAATAGAAAGCTATGGCTGTGAATATCTGAAGTCGGAGTTTCTGAAAACATATCAATGGAATACACTTTACATGAAATACTTCTTACCTAAATTTCACCATGAAACATGCAAACTATTAGATCTGGTGCGCAAGATTTAGGCAAATAAAGGTAATGGGAGAAACAGCTCCTCAAAATCCAGCATGAAATTTCCTTTGAAATGCAAATAAGTGGCTTCATTCCCAATGTCAATTAACTTACATAAATACCTTGCAAGTAATCACACACAATCTTGGTAATACAATAGAAAATAGAAGGAATCAGATCCATGAAGGCTAACATGCGTCAGTCAAATGACCAGTTAGATAGGTACAGAGTTGTGCACTTTACAAGATAATTTTTCATAAATGCTGTACATCAGCTTCATAAAAAGAAAAGTGAAAGAGTTTACAAATTAACATGGTTATGAATACTGAAAACAAGAGCAAAGTCACATGTTTACTCTCAGAACAATGACCCAATAGCAAAAAGATGTAATAAAACCATACAAAATAGAATATACAAAGTAGAAAAGCAATGAATGTTAGTTGATTAAGGTACAGCACAAAATTAAGATGTCAAAATTAAACAACAGTTACTATGGGCGCAAATTCTCTGCATCAGAGCACTGCAATTCAATGGTTTTGACCTAAACATGTTTCCAGTGTGGCAAGTTCGAGTTTGTTCGCTCAGAATATTTTAAGCTTCTACAAGAGCTGACACAAACACCAGATATCACATACATCAAAAAATGATAGAAATTATGGCTGATAAAAGAAATATCATCCAGTCTTGCATTTTCACTAGCAAGAACATGAAGTATAAATCCTTGGCAAGAGTAGTTGAGGGAGATGAGGGCACAATGAAGACAGCAGTTAGCTAAATATCTGAGCAGCAAATATACAAGAGACTTAATTCAAGGGAAAGGGAGGACAAAAATTGGCAAACTGGCACTCAAAAGTCTGAACCTAAGAAACCATAATTAATCTATGGTAAATTCTATGAAAATATATGCTTATGCATGTCATCTATATATATTGTGCGAACCCTAGAGGCACATTTACAAATAATGTAAGTTAATACATGGCACACACAGATAGTCTAGAGTGTTTAGGAATTCGGTTAAACACCAATCAGTGGCATAACAGTTGTAAAGCTATTTATCTCATCCGCTATTAGGATTGAAAGAAGTAAACAAAACTGAGACAGCACCGAGCTGAAAAGCATGGTTAAATCTTCAAGGGGTTCTGGTAAGTTAAAACAGCCCTTAAGAACAACTTTCAGCATATGAGACAATCTGACAATTGTACAATCATAACTGACAGACATCCAATTTACAATATAAATATAATTCTCTCAGATAAAATCCAGAATGGAGTAAAAATAAATAATATTCCCATGTACAGCTTTGGATTATGTGCTTAAGACTAGTTTTCAATCTAACAATACAACTGTATAAACATTGATAGTAATATCCTAAAGCTATGGCAAATCCAATTGTACAATATTCTCAAAGAGCATTCACCCATGGAGACATTCACCATTTGGCCAAAGCAAGACAGCCATCTTTAATACATAGTTCTAAACGATGTATTGAACAATGAGGAACGTCGTCTCAACACTTGGAGGTTGGTTTCCCTTTAAATTATTTTCCCCCGATTAATTTCCATCACTACGATGAGTAGACCTTCCATAAATTGGGAGTTTTATTCATCTTGCAAAAGCCAAATGATAAATGGACAATTACATAGATACTCGTAACTAATTTAGATTGCAGAGAGGCGAACACAAATTTGTGAAATTTCCTCCAAGTATTTGACAAATTAGAGGCCAACATAGTTCCTTTCCAAATGAAAAGAATATGAATAAAATAAATTAGGACAAAATTATAAATACTTATTGTACACCATCTAAATAGTTACACAATAAACTCTATGACTTAAACTCCGTAAGAGATAACAAATTCTACTACACAGAGATTACAAGAGGTTACAAGATAAAATTGTGACACACACTGTACATACAAGAGTTTTCTTTGGAAACGTCAATGGGCACTAGCAAAGTAGGTGGCATCAATAGACCACAAACTAAATAGCTCAGCATGCCACTACTAACGAGGCATTTTGAAGTAACCTGAAATGCACTTACAACAAATGAGAAAATGTTTAAAAAAAGAAACAATAAAAAGAAGGGTTGAACAACGCATAAAAGTTTGAGAAAATGCATTTGGAGACTAGTGTAGTAACAAAATGTAAATTTGTACACAAATAAAGGAATTTTAAAAAGGGTCAGAGGATAGGAACCACTGTAGTGATTCTAAATTAAAATGCTTTTGTCTTACAAGGAAAAAAAAATATGAGTATAAAACTACACTTCTAACCCTAATGCTTGTACTTGTTTCCACACATGTGCAGTTGAAAACACTTATAGTTTCCACAGTTAACAATATAGAACCCATTAACAACATAATCCTAATTTTACTCCCCACCAGTCTACTTCATTTAGTGGCAAGGACTGAAATTGGACATACAAAATGCTATAGGTTGGTTCAACAGTAGTTTCAAGTTCACCAGAAAGCTCCACTTAGTGAATGATTAGTATAAGTAAATTATAAACAAAATTATCAGTTCCTGTCTTCATATCAGAAGTATAATGGCACAGCAACAGTCTGTAGTGGTGAAAATATCTTGTGCTCTTATACTGTCTCCATTCATTTCTTAAACCATGCACAACAAATAATAAGTTAGGCTTCAGATAAGAATTCTTTCTTAAAAGCTTTGAAAATAGAACGTAACATAGCCACAAATTCTTCACAGATGAACTATCAAATCAGTAGTATTTCAACTGTGAGGTAACAAATTAAAGAAGAAGTCCTTTGAATGTTAGTGCCACTGGCTACTCTACTAAATAAAACAGTTATTTTTACTAAACACTACTTCAATAAACTAGTATATTAGATAAACATTGAAACAGGACAAAAATATGTCCTTAAAAGAATTACATTTACAATGATGTAAAAAAACATACAACTGGGCAAAAGCAAACTGTACTTGCCCAACACCACATGGCCAAATCATTGAACAGAAAACCAACTGAACCAAATTTTTCATTCACAAATCATCAGATCCTAAATCCACTCAGTACATCCTATGTACTTCTGGACATTCAGATGGCAACACAAAATACATAATTGCACAGTGAAAGCTGTCATATGTAGGACTCAAAAACTGTTTTAATAGAGTGAAAACAAAAAGTTGAACAAAAACAATGATAAATAGAAAGTAAAAAGCTTTCACCACAGCAATGGAGAACATGGCACTGCTTTCAGTTACTTATAATACATCCACAAGTCCAGCAATCTGTCCAAACACATCATTCACACTTTACTGGCTGATGAACCATTTGAAAGGTGGCAACTTATGACTTGTAACGGTCCACTGAACGCACAGCACAGCAAAGAACAAGTGAGAAGATAAGCCCAAATATTTCAAGAACAGCAATGGTAATCAACAGAGCCCATGCAATGACCATATGATCACTCAAAACTTCTTTCAACTTGTCAATGCATCCCTGAAACAAAAAGAAAAAAATTATATTATTGATCTTAATAAGAGAGTATTGGAGGAGTCGCCTATGCCTATCTTGAGGATTCTTACTTCTTTATACATGACAACTGGAATCTTCGCTGAGAGGCCAATCCGAGAAGCATCATCACAGATTTGACGGCTGTCAGGTGTGTTACAGCAAGACAGAGGCAATCTGTAAAACTGTGGGGACGAAGAAAGTGCAAGATCCATTCCACTTCCACTCTTCTTGTTGGCCTGGTTGAATCGTGCACTACTCCAGTCCCTTGGACCATTGGCACCACAACACTTGAGCTGCAACATTAAGGAAAATCCATCAGTACTAAATAGCAACAGTCCCATTAGACATACGGCAACGATGGGCAGAGATTACTGGTCTATACTAACATGTTTCTGAATGGTGTCAAAGGTCTTGGTGCGATATTCAATTGTGCCATAATCAATTTCAACAGTTTGTTTGACATGGTCCTGTAGCATGTTCTCCAGTTCATTTCGGTTTGTGTACACCCAACAACCAGCTGCGACTTCAACAACCAGGATCACCAGCAAGAAAGAAAAGAACTGAAACCAAAAAAAAAACATTCACAATCACAATAAATTTGAGAAAATAAGACTTGCTAATCATATTACTTTGTTCCATAAAAATTTCTTACCGTAACAAGCATACATGGAGATTCTCTCAAGGCTCCACAACAGCCAAGGAAACCAACTATGAACATTAATGCCCCAGCAGCTATCATAATATATAAGCCAGTGTGGAAGTTGGTATCATCCTTGACTACTTGGAGGTACATTGTAGAGTCTGTCAGAATCCATATTCCCACACCTACAACAGCGATGCCTGCCACCTAAAAGAAAATAACTCTTTTCAGTACAAACAGATTTGACCCACATTATGAATTAGACTGCAGTGTTAGAGAAAAATTGCATGGTACAATTATGTTCCTGTGCGTTATATTTGTAAAATTGTGCGCACAGTGTGTTGCCACTATTCTGACAGTGAAATCCATAAAAAGTTATAAGGCATCTTAGGCCATAACAAATGCACACACCACAAACACTGAAGCTAGTCAAGCAAAGAGGAGAGACTTGAACATGTCAAGAGTCGAATCGTTTCCATTAGTTGTGTAAACGGTTAAAGTTACAGCAAACCGGCATGTTTACCAAAAGAACAAAACCTGTGTTCATACATTGTTTGAACTATGAGTAACAACGAGAAAAGTGTTAAGTTCACATGGATGCTGGCTACGTGCAATTGAATGAAAAGATGTCAATCGGACAGTGACAAGTGCGCGCGAACAACGGCAATGTCGGTAAAACAGACTGATATACAAGTAGTTGCTGTAATATGATGCATCTCGTCTGCCCATCCTCCTACGCAAAAGTCTGATCCACTGCACACACCAAGAGGCAACAGAGGACCACGTATCGGCCATTCGTGAATTGAGGACAAAAACTTACGAAAAATATGAAATTGATGATGACCACCAAGTACTTCATAATCGCATAGCACCCGGACAATGCCATTTCTGTGAAAATATCGTCCGTATTTTTGCTTAAGTCGTCTT
The DNA here is from genome assembly GCA_030522485.1 of Stenchaetothrips biformis. NCBI lineage: Eukaryota > Metazoa > Arthropoda > Insecta > Thysanoptera > Thripidae > Stenchaetothrips > Stenchaetothrips biformis. Next base: position 21,263,735 of record CM060087.1, read on the forward strand.
TTCCAACGCCCTGTTTGGCTCGCTGGCTGCCCTCCTGTGGGTGCGTTCCACTACACGGGAGTAGCCCCAGCAGCGCAGCGCGACATCCCCTACTTCCCCCACCCCTTTACTGTCACTCCATTAACAAGGAGTCGCGATCAATAGACGAAGCTTTTTCAGTTTCCAATGGACACAAAATTTTTCTTAGACAAAAATTTATGGGTTTCGACGAGTCATGGTAACTAATCTTTGCCAAAAACGTTGAAAAGACAAGTGACCAGCTGAAAAGGCCCGACCGCTATGTGACCCGAAGGCAGGCTCAGCCGCCCGACCTGGGAAGGAAGGGATGCTACGCGAGCTATCCTCAAGGTCACAGCTGCCGAGGGCCGTACCAGAATTAGGGCAAGCTCCGCGTACGTTTAATAAGTGAAAAGAGAGTTTCGAAATACATCGGGGAGAACAGTCAGCTCCAAGTGAAGGAATCAAATCTGGTCACCCCCTCTTATTCGCCATTGGAAAAAGCCCCAACAAGTTGTGTTTGGTGCAATGAAGAAATTAATATCGATCACTGCCCACTCACGCACTGACCTCATTACATTGGAGCGTACTTGATTTCACGCAAATGGGTGCTTCCTGCCTGTGCTAGCGGCACTACCGCCATCACTAAACGGGAGCGTTCTCCGAGAAAGTACTGTAGAAAAAAGTGCTTCCCTGCTATTTTGTCCCATATTTGTTGTGTACTGTTCAAAAATAAAAATCCTGGGTCACCCAGTAAAGCAAAAAAAAAAAAAAACCTAACTCAGATTGCCCTGTTTCTTTACACTTAGTAAGCCGATTGCACGTCACCCATCATTAGCAGCGAGGTAATAGAGATGGAAAGAAGGGGGGGTAAGGTGGGGGGGGGGGTCCAGCCTATCAAGTTCAAGATGAGGTGGTGATGGAACGGGTTGCCTAATGCGGGCTGATTCCCAGCAGTGCTTATAGCGGCTCTGTCTCTCTCGCATTCACGGGGGAGTCCCACGAGTGTATGTGCGAGAGAGGGTGCGATGAAACACTGTTGGCTGGGATCGACTACTTGCACCTCGCTGACAGCCAGAGGCAGATCCTTGGAGCGCGGCTAGGCGGCTCGCCCAGACCAGACGCGGCACGCGGCACGCGCCATCCTCGCCGCCACCGAGCGCGGCGTGGGTGGACGGGCTGGGCTGGCTGAAGGCCCGGCCGGCCGGCAGGTGTCACGGTGTGTCGCGGTGGGTGCTGTGGCGGCGGCGGGTGGCTTTCAGTGGCGTAACAGGACCAGCCGGGCGCAGCAAACCAACAGCGCCCTCTCTCTCTCAATCCGCGTCTCTGCATCACCTGGCCTGCTCGGAGGCGTGGCCACGAGGCGCGAGTTTTGACTCTATTCGCCAGTTCTCTCGGCTCCGTCCAGGACTGCCCCGCACGTTGCCGAACCGACGGCGCGGCGCTCCTCACGTCCAAAATGTTTGGCGCGACCTCGACGCGGCGCCGCGCCCACACAGTCCCCACATGGCACGCCGCGGGGTCGCCGGCTGTAAAATTGGCGCGGGAGATGAGCTCCGATAAAACAAGCAGGCGTCCTCGAGTAAGTGAGTGAGGTGCCGCTCCGCGTCCCACCGGGTCACCGCACCGTGTGTCCCTCCTGCTAGTGCCCGACCTGCTACTGGCTGTGGTGCCCACTTCTGATGGGCGGGTTGGTTGGTACGAGTCATGTACGTGGGTGGTTGGGTGATGACCTACACCGAAGAAGCGAAGTGGCTCAGGAAATTCATCGCCGCTTGAGTCGGGCTCCGAACCCTAACTGAACTGTGCACCGCTCTTCCTCTGCCGGCGTGCGCGGACGCGGTCCGATCGGCCGCACCCTGCATCGACACCTAACTGAACTGTGCACCGCACTTCCTCTGCCGGCGTGCGCGGACGCGGTCCGATCGGCCGCACCCTGCATCGACACCTAACTGAACTGTGCACCGCACTTCCTCTGCCGGCGTGCGCGGACGCGGTCCGATCGGCCTGGATCGGCCGCACCCTGCATCGACACCTCGCCAACTCACTCCCGGGGCGAGAGCATAAATTATGGGAACTGGAACGTCCACGCGTTCTGCATCGCGCGAGGTGTCGCGGGCTGTTGGAGGTGCAAGCTGAGAAAACTGGGGGATATCTTACGCAGACCACTGCAAGGAAAGTGAAACACAATGCAGAAGAAACAATCCGAAGTTTGTTTTTATTTCAAGAGGCGTGCAAATTGTTCGAAATCGAATGGAATTGAACCTGGGCTGCTTCGATTCGACAACGTAACAAAAATGTGAAACTTACCAATCCAATTTTTTTTGGTTCAAAATTAAAGAAAAAGTGGTGCCCAAAATAGGCATAAATATGTCATATTCGAGATGAGAAAATGCCGCCGCACCACTGCAGGTGAGCGCCCATCCGGCAGACAGCCCATCCGACACACAAGACGCCCGCCGTGCAGGCAGCCCACCCGACACACAAGACGCCCGCCGTGCAGGCAGCCCACCCGACACACAAGACGCCCGCCGTGCAGGCAGCCCACCCGACACACAAGACGCCCGCCGTGCAGGCAGCCCATCGGACACACAGGACGCCCGCCGTGCAGGCAGCCCATCGGACACGCCCCTGGACGAAGTACGTACAGCATGTACAGCCTGAATGCCATGGTGTGCAGCCGATGCACCTTGTCGCTGCAGAGACGGTAGTCTCAAGACGGACATTCAGTCGGAAATTCAACGCCGACTGGGTGTGCATGACGCGTCCGAGTGGTGGGCATGCCTAGATCAACGAGCAGCCCGCTTGTTGGATTTTATTTTAAGCAGATGTTACATTTATGCACACAGCTAGACGCGAAAATAGGAAAAGAAATGAAAATCAAAAATGTGTCATAACGCTACTTGAAATAACTCTCGTATCAGGAGCGAGCGACTGGCTGGCTGGACTAGAAGTACAGTGGGCTGAGTGGGCTGGGAGCGCGAAACGGAGCGAAATAGTGATTGGCGCTGGTACGAGACAGAGTGCAGTGAGCTGGGCCGCGCACGCCGGTCTCGCGGTGTCCCGTTGTCCTCACGGCGGTTCACATGGCGCTGCGTCGCTGCGTCGCGTCGCGCCGTGCCACGTCGTCGGTCAAGGGCGGCGGGGACTCCGGAGGCACGCCGGGCTGCGCCGGGCGTAGAGCCGGAGATGGCCGCCAGAACGGACGGCCTAGGCACGGCACGGCAGGTCCAGGGCGACGTTGACAATGCGTGGTCAGGGCAGCCCGGTGCAGACGTTTTATAATTTGGGAATGGAACCGCGAGCGCCGGCGGCAAGGGTATGGGAACCGCGGGGGACACCTGTCGGCCAGGCCCGGCCAGTATGGGAACTGCAGGTGACGGAGGGCGTCACTCACTCAGCCCCGCGGCGGCGATGCTTTTTCTTGACCGCGAGGTGAAAACCAGGGCCATATCTCCTCTCCTACTGGCTGCCTCGCCGTCAACAGATGCAGCCGCCCCGCCCCGCCCCCCAGGCACACGTGTCCGTGTCACGCTGCTTGCTGCGTCGCCCGCCGCGCGTCGCGACGCCCAAGTGGATTGAAGCGAATCGCGGACATGGCGGGGCAACGCGGGGCATGCATCGCGTCGATGAAGTAATCGCGGCTAACAAGCGGCTGGCGGGAAGGGGAAAGGGTGGGAGCCAATTACCGCACAAGTTACCGCGGCTTGAGCATCGGCCATCGGGGCGCCGAGACGAGTCGCACCGATTACGGCAAACCGGGAGCCTGTCCAGCTGTGATAAGACCCCCCCCCCCCCCGTGGGGCAGCGCCGCACTGCGCCGCACTGTGGCCGAGAGCGTCTGTGCGTCCACTGCGAATTCCAATAGCCGTAATTATCACCAGCCTGTCCCGTCATTTGGACGTCATTATTTGTTAATTGAAGTAGCCTTTTGCCCTTGCCTCAGGGTGGTGTTTTTATTTTTTATTAGTCTGGCCCAGCCAATGGACTGGCCGTTCGACGGAAGGCGGCGGCGGCCTCTTCGGCGTCTGTCGTCTACGACACTGTCTCCGACCGCCCAAAGGAGAGTCCACGGTTCCGCCGAACCGGCCCGGCCGCCTTCTGGCGGAAAGACTCTGGCGGCGCGAGACACGAAACACGGAGGGGAGGGGGGGGGGCAAAGGGGGCCGTGGGAATCCACACCGCGCATCGCACGCCGATCACCGGCTCAGCTGCAAAAGTTGATGGCTGGGCGCGGAGGCGCGCACGCGGACTGCACTCGCCCTGTCTCTCTCGCACGACGCAACGCCCCGCGAGTGCGAGAGAGACGAGGGCGGAGCGGCGATCGGCGGCCCCGCGGCACCCAGCATCCCGTGTGCCATCCCCGCCCGCGCGCCCCGCGGCCGCCCCGTCGCCCCGCAGACATCAGATGTGGCGCGGTGGGGTCTCTGAATGACTAATCCCCGCACCGCAAGACGGAGGAAAACAAAAGAAAAAAAAAAGAAGAATGACTGTAAGCTGTGGAAACAAACAAACAACTAATACTGCTACGCAGTATTATTAATTATCGCACTTGAACTGCAAATGGACTCGCGAATCACCACTATATGATCAAGCTTCCATGTCATAAATTGTCGCACGGGCTCATTTCTTTGCTTGTAAGAGGTGTGCGAGTGTGTGTGTGTGGGGGGGGGGGGGGCGCTCGTGTGAGTAAGTGCGCGTGCGCGACTATCGTGCGATCATCGTCCTCCCGACCGAATCAATCTGCATGGCGGTGCATAAGCTCATTGGGAATTTTGCCAGTGTGTGTGTGAGTGCGCGTGTGTGTGTCTGTGTGTGTGTGTGCGCGCGTATACGCCCGCGGAAGAGAGACAGCAGTCATATACACATCAAGAGAGAAAGAGTAATTGACAGCGGGTGTGTTGGTGAGAGAGACGGCGGGCTGGAGGTCGCCCCGTGGCCAGGCCAGTCTCCTGCCGGTGGCCTACTTATCATGCGCGGCAGCGTATCTTGAGAAACATCGGCCGGGCCTTACCGCCCCGCCCCGCCCCGCCCCGCCCGGAGCTGCATCAGCCCGTTTAGCGATAGCTCGCGCTTGTCTTAACCTCAGGATTAAATTACAGTGTCATGCCGTCCGTGAAGGCAGGGGGCCGGCGAGGTGATTTGGCTGAGGGCGTGGACCCACCAGAACCACCAGGGCCCACACCCTAATCCAGCCGTTCGATGTGGAGGAGCCGGCTTGTTCGGCGGTGCAGAAACTAAACACTTTTTTATTATTTTCAGTGTCCCCGGACACGAAGCGGGATCAGACTTGATTCTGGGCTCAGCCGGCCTCCTGGAAGTGCATCGCCCCAAGACACCTTGCAGACGTGTGTCTGTCTGTCTGCCTGTCTGCGTGTGCGTGAGTGTCTGTGAGAGTGATGACATCCCCCATCCTCGTGCCCGTTCCTCCGTTCCTTCCCGTCCCACCCGCTCGCTCGCGTCCAAGTTTCGATGCTGACCGTCACGTAACAAGGGCCTGCAATAATTGCGGGATTAAGGCACGTACCTGCTGGCCATCGCGCCGCCGTCCAGGCTCCGCGCAGACACTACGGCGGGTGGCCGCCCCCCACGCCCCACGCCGTGGCCTTCCCCCTCCGCTGCTGTGCAATGCACGCGAGTACTCATTCATAATTCCTTCACCATTGACCTGCGATTGCGTCCACCTGCCCGCGGGTTCGTCCCTTGATTGGCCCGTCTCGTCCCGCGGTGGCGGAGTGGAGTGGAGTGCCGGCGCACTTTTGGGGCCGCGCCAGCGCACAGCGGGCCACAAGACCCGGTGAAGGCGGACAAAACCCTAGACGCGTTTCGAGCTCCAGGGTCGCTGAAAGGGACTCGAACCGAACGTGTGACCCCCACCCATAGATTGCTCTCCGAACGAGAAATCCATTGGTGGGGTCACTCGTTCAATTCGAGTTCCATTTAGCGACTTAGAAGCTCAAAACCCGTCTGGGATTTTGACCGCTCCCACCGGTCTTCTGGCCCACTGCTCTCCCCCTTGTCGTACGACGTACCGAACGTTTAATTTCCCGTACCCTCGTGTCTGGACTACGTTCATAGCCTCTCGGAAGGGTGTCCTTTCAGAAACCAGTAGGACAAAACAAGGGACGAACGGGCGCTGCCAACTTAAACCGCAATGCACCCTCTAGCACCCAAACGGTGCAACTGACGTTAAAAGTGATAAGAAAAGACCCCCCCCACAAATCAGGTGTGCTTATCACACTAGTGACGTCAATTGGGCCGCCCGAGACGTTGCGTCGGCCCGCCGGGCCGCCCCAGACGAACGGTCGGCCCGTCGGCCGCCCGAGACGTTGGGGCGGCCCGCGGGCGGCCTGTGGTAGTAAGTGTGAGTAAGCGAAGTCACCACCGCGAGGGAAACGTCCCCGCCCAAGACTCAGGGCGGCCCGGCTTAGTAAGGGTGAGTAAGTGTAGTCACCACCGCGAGGGAAGCGTCCGCCGACCCAAAATTTGACCGTCGCTCCTCCAGGACAGTTCGTCGAAAATGACCTTTGCACTGGGTGTCGAACCCCGGGATCCCCGGATTCTGAGTTCTGATCCTTATCGTTCTCGGCCACCTTGCCGCATGGTAAGCTCCCGGTGAAGCGGTGCCATTGAATGGCTGGATTCGAACAGAGTGCGTGCGGTAGGAATTGAACATCAAATGTGAGTCTTTGTATCCACCGCAACTACAGCGATGCTGGTGGCCGAGAGTGTACAGACATTCCACACCGAATCCATAGTCTTAGTTACAACACCCGCTGATTCTGTTTTTTTTTTTTTTTTTTTTTTTTACGAAGCTACAGTATTTGGCCTAGGGGCGCCGAAGACTTTAGGCGGCCCAGGCTAGTAAGGGTGAGGTAGTGAAGTCACCACCGCGAAGAAAGCGTCGTCCGACCCAAAATTTCACTGTTGCTCCCCCGGTACAGTCTGTCAAAAATGACTTTTGCACTGGGTGTCGAACTCAGGTTCACCGGACTCTGGGTTCTGCTCCTTTTCGTTCTCGGCCACCGTGCAGCATGAAGCGGTGCCTTTGAATGGCTGGATCCGAACAGTGTGCGTGCGGCAGGAATCGAACATCAAATGTGAGCCTTTGTATTCACCGCAACCACAGTGATCCCGGTGGCCGAGAGTATACAGACGTTCCATGCCATATCCAGAGTTTTAGTAATCAACACACGCTGATTCTATGTTTTTTTTTGTTCTTACTGTTTCCACCAGGCTACAGTGTTTGGCTCAGGGCCACCCAAGACTATGGGCGGCCCGAGCTAGTAAGGATGAGTAAGTGAAGTCACCACCGCGAGGGAAGCGTCCGCCCAAGACTAAGGGCGGCCCGGGCTAATAAGGGTGAGTAAGTGAAGTCACCACCGCGAGGGAAGCGTCCGCCGACCCAAAATTTGACTGTCGCTCCCCCAGGACAGTCTGTCGAAAATGACCTTTGCACTGGGTGTCGAACCCCGGGTTCCCCGGATTCTGAGTTCTGCTCCTTATCGTTCTCGGCCACCTTGCCGCATGGTAAGCTCCCGGTGAAGCGGTGCCATTGAATGGCTGGATCCGAACAGAGTGCGTGCGGTAGGAATCGAACATCAAATGTGAGTCTTTGTATCCACCGCAACTAGAGCGATGCTGGTGGCCGAGAGTGTACAGACATTCCCTACCTAGTCCATAGTTTTAGTTTCAACACCCGCTAATTCTGTTTCGTTTTTTTGTTGTTGTTGTTGTTGTTGTTTTTTTTTTTTTGTTTTTACGAAGCTACAGTATTCGGCCTAGGGGCGCTGTGGTGCTAGAGGGTGCATTGCGGTTTAAGTTGGCAGCGCCCGTTCGTCCCTTGTTTTGTCCTACTGGTTTCTGAAAGGACACCCTTTCGAGAGGCTATGAACGTAGTCCAGACACGAGGGTACGGGAAATTAAACGTTCGGTACGTCGGACGACAAGGGGGAGAGCAGGGGGAAGAGTAGGTCTAGGTGGTAGGTCAGAGCCGGGGGAAGAGCAGAGCATGTTACAGGGCAAGAGGTAGGTCAAAATTTAGTAGGTCCCGTGAAATCTGCCCTCTGAAAATTAGTAGGACAAGTTTAGACCTACTGCTCGGCTCTACTCGGGGGAAAGTCAAGAAAATGATAGTAGGTCAAAAAATAGTAGGTCCCCTGATACTGATATACACCCGGCGGCGCCTCTCGAACGACGCCGACCGGCCGCGGCTGCCGCGGCGCTGCTGCTCTGGGAGCCCCTGGGCGGTAGGCGGTCCCGTCACACTGGCGTGCGTCGCGGCGGCAGCGCTGCCTACCTCGCAGGGGCCCTCCTCGCTCCGTCGCCCGTCCACCCAGCCGCCCGCCCGCCCGCCCGCCCGTCCGTCCGTCCGTCCGCTGCGTCGTTACGGACCCGAATGGCAAAGACCGGCTGTATTTTTCTGTTGCGTGGGGTAACGTCATCTTTTAACACGTTGCACGCCGGCTCGACACGACACCGCCGCCGCCGTCCGCGCCTCGCGAATATACTCCCCTTGCCGTGCCTCAGCTGCGGGCTGCCGACCGAAACACCGACCGACGGACAGACAGACGCGGACGGGGAGACAGACAGACGAAAGATGTGCTGTGAACGTAATGACGACTCGTTCGTCCATCTCCCGGATCGCACGGGCCAAGGGGCGGAGCCGGAGAAGGAGAGGGGCAGGGCGGGGCGGGCGGGCCCATTGCACCATAGAGGACCCACCGCGCCACAGTCTACTCGTGATCCAGCGAGAAGTGAGAAACTCGCAGCTAGTGTGGCTGTGTGTGTTATTGTCCCTCTGTCTGACGGTCTGTCGGTCTGTCTTTCTGCCTGTCTGTCTGTCTAACTCTGAACTTCACTGGCCGAACGGTTCAACTCGGTTCTGAAAGATTCAGGTCCGGAACGCGTACTTTGGATACCAGGGACACCCGTTTCCAGGACGGGGGTGGCGAAATTCAACCAGTTTGCCGTTTGGTCCTGGAAATGGGTGCCATTGGCGACGGTTGTCGCCCGGTTCCAGGACGGAAGAGACACATGGGACCGGAGCGCGACGCCCCCCCCCCCACCCGGCAGGGCTGCAGGTGCCGGGGCCACCAGCACGCTCCACGTCTTGCAACGAGCGGCGTCCGCACGCAGCGGAAGCCCAAAGTCAGCTCGAAACGCAAGTCGCAGACATCCGTCTACAATTGGAACGACTTTGCGGCGCCACTGCTCCCAAACGTGACGATGAAATTGAAATCACTCATGATTCATTGTTTTGCTTCTTCTGAAGCTTAGTTTATTGACATTGCCAATTGACTTGCCCTCTATCGAAGGGGTGCACATTCACACAAGAAGTCTTGCCTTGGGAACAGGTGAAAAAATTCCGGAATGGGCTGATTCATGGGGACCAGTCCCCCACAAAGGGTCGACATCCCGCCGCGCCGGGACGTGCTAACGATTTCAAAACAAGGAACAAGCCAGCAGCGGCCAGCGCCTCCAGGTCTACACACGCTTCGCGGCATCACGCGTCCGACTTAAGTGAGCCTTAAGTGAGCCGCGAGTAGTGGGCGGGATTCTCCTCAAGGCTGCGTCGCTGCGGCCGGCAAGTCCGGCTGCAGCCAGGCGGTGCAGGGCGGCGCGGGTGGCGCTTTGCCTATCGCCGGGGCTGGGTCGGCCGGGCATGGCAGGCATGGCGACAGAGATGACCTGTTGCACCTCGGGTGTCATCGCCACCGCCCAGCCGGCACTGGCGGCAGTCCCTGGCGGCAGTCCCTGGCGGCAGTCCCTGGCGGCATCCTGGCCTGGCTTCTGGATCCGTCGAGGTCGCGGGCGCCGTCCGTGAGGTTGAAGAGGAGCGGCCTTGGTGGGCACGGCGAACAGTGGGCCGGCAAATGGCCAGTTTCCAGCAAATCGCGCGCCGAGCCGATTGGCGAGTCGCACCGCGTAAGAACAGCGTTGGCTGCACCAATGGCCAGCGTCCGAGAGCGTTCTGCGCCTGGAACCGGCAAACGGCCGCCAAAAGCGCCTCCGCGATGACGACGATTTCCACCAAAGGTTTTAGATGGTTGTTGACTTGTTTTTAGCGCGTTCACTTGGCGAAAATGAGCGTTGGCGGCCGCCCTGCCCTCACTCGCCTGGAGGGTGCAGGGAAGAGCGAGGCGGCCGGGCTTGCTGGAGGGGGAGACGGCGGTGGGGGGGATGCTGCACTGCATGGGCCCCTTGCCCCGCTCCGATCCGCTCGCCTGGCCAGAGCTCTCAGAGTCTCTGAGACGAGGCCGATACGAGCCGAGCCGAGGCGAGCCGGAGCCGAGCCGAGAACGGTGTGGCAAAGCCAGCAAAGCTCTCCTCCACCGCGGCCAGGTCCAGGCGTGTCCGCAGGCCGCGGCCAGACGAGTATGCCGAGCCGCGCGAGCAGGGACTGACTGACTGACTGCACCCCTACACCCACACCACCGGGACCGACACCGACACTGAGACCAGCACCCACCCGACACACGACACACCACGACGACCCCGAACGACACGGCCGGCCAGCGTAGCCCTGCGTAGCCCTGCCTGGTCCTGCCAGCCCTGCCTGGCCCTGCGTGGTCCTGCTGCCTGGCCCTGCGGGGGAGCACGCGAGACACGCACGCCGGGACCGCGCACGCGCGTGCGTGAGTGCGAGTGACAGTGCGCGTGTGTGAGTGGTGCCAAGTGTGTGAGTGAAACAAGAAAACAAGTGCACCAGCGCCGAGCCCAGTGGTGGATTACAGGGGATTCCTTTGCAACAGGTGAGTGAGTCCTGCGCGCCCAGGCCATGCCGGCTCGGCGCGCGCTCCGTGTCGCCCTACCAGCGCGCGCAAGTCTGTGTTCAATAACAACGTATGTAATATGGGAAACCTATGGTAGATACGCTGTTATGTCAGATGACTACAGAAGTCTGCAGGCGAGAGACGGCCTTCTTCTCCGTCTCGTGTCTCAAAGGTTGGCGGATCTAGTAAAAACAAACAAAAGTGCCCCACCGGACTGCTGCATGCGAAAGCGACCGGACAGCAGTGTTCCAAACAACAGCAGTTGGAGCGGCTTCTTGACTCGCCACTGCGCTCCACTCGGAATGCTTATGGACCTTTTTGTACATAACAATTGCCACATTTGTGCTTGTAAAATATGTCCAAATTTGTACATAAATTAGGTGTAATTTTATAAATACTTATGCACAGTAAATATTGTCCCTAAAAAAAATTGTACATAGCTTGCAAATGCGCAAATGTGGCCATAATTATGGACAATAAAAGTACGTAAACATTTAGCGTGTCTGTATGTCGAATCGCGGCGTCGCTGGCTTTGTCTCCCGAAGCGGGAGCAGCGCAGTGGACTCACGGGGAATTCCCTGCGCCAGCCGCTCTGGCTGCGGCCAGTGATTAATCCCGGCGCTGGAGCCATTGCTGGAGCCATTGCTGGAGCCATTGCTGGAGCAGGGCAGCCATAGGGCAGCCAGGGCCCCTGGTCGTGAAAGGGAATTCCAGAGGCGAGCCGGTGGCCGACACTGGCAGTCCCGGGTTGAGCCACCATTCCGTAAGGGCCCTGAATCAACATTTGATGGTTGTGAGTTCTGATGTAAGCGCCTCTGGACGAGAGCCACGACGCGGGGGTGTGGGGGTGGCGGCCCGTGACATAACCTTGAGGAAGTCTTGGATACACGGGGATTGTGAGCGATCTCGATTCTCTCGGCCTGCCAGGCCTGCTACGCCTGCCTGCCGTGCTCGGCTTGGCGGGTCACCGGCGACCCCGGCGGGACGGGGCCAACAAGCCGACCGACGCCGCCAACAACAAGACAGTCATCTCATCTGCCAGCCGGGCGGGTGGGCCCCGGCCGGGCCCCGGGTGGGGCAACGGGGCCGCGTCACGCCGCTGCAGGCGGGTGCGCCGTGTGCGCCTGGTGCGCAACGACGCGCATTGTTTCCCCTTAATTATGACATTGTGGGGCTCCAATATGTTTGCGTTGCGTCGATTGGCCGATCCGCGCGGGCAGCCCTGACCCGGCGGGCGCGTTGCGTTGCGTGACGCTCCACCGGCCCGGCCCGGCCCGGCCCGGCCCGGCCCGGCACTGCAAAGCCGGCGCGCGAAGGCAATATCCCCATTTCGGCCTTCCCCTTCATCGGAGCCTCCATGCCATAGCCGCCCTGTTGAAACGAAAGATCCGAATCGGCAATCGCCGGAAGCAACGATACTCGCTACTCCGCGAGGCGGGGCGGGGTGGGGCGGGGTGGGGCGGGGTGGGCGAGGCCGGGCAAACAGTGGCGAAGGTGTCGCGAGTGCAAACACGGGGACACGAGGACGCGTTTCGGTTCAGTCCGCCAACACGGCCGCCCTCCAGCACGCAACACCGGCCGCCGAGCAAGGCAGTGCGGAGCGCGGCTGCAGTCAACTTTTAACCTTAATATTTTTTAGATTTTTTTTTTTTTTGTTTGATAATATGCTTTTTTTAGCATTCCGATTCGCAGAGCGCGGCTGCCTCGGATGACTCGGCGACCCTATCGCAGAGTCGCCGAGGAAGCGCGCGCCTCCCTTCACTTGGCCCGGGCCGCGCCGCCGCGATCGGCCGCTGCCTGCGTCGCGCAGTCCCGCCTGGCCCCGCCTCTGGCCCCGCCGCCGAACGGGAGCACCGAGCGGCCTGCACCGAGCCCTGTGATATAACCGCCGCGGTACCCGGTTCGTAACCAGCGCGCGCACTCCATGGTTCGATCGTGTCCTTGGGGAGGGCCGCTGGACCGCTGCTGGCCCGCTGGCCCCGCGCTGCTGGGTGCGCCGAACCAGGCCCCGTCCACACCTGTCGGGGCCGACGCTAAGCTGCAGCCAGACTGAAAAAAAATAATGCAGAAAAAAGAAAAAGTTGGCGTTTGTCGAGACGTCGAGACGAGCCTCAAAATTTTGGAGACTATAACCAAAGCAGAAATGTTGGTCATGTTTTCTTAAATCTAGTCCAGGCCTCCCGTGCCAAGGTACTCGGCGGCGCCGCGCGGCCTGTGCGGGACGGAGCCAGGCTGGCTGGGCAGGGCAGGGCGTATCGGCCACTGGAACTGGAGAGCGGCATGGCTCGGCCTGGCCTGGCTCGGCTCGCGGCCTTGGGATTACTGGCAGGTGCACCTACCTACCCGCCGCACATAGCGGCCAGTGCCCTGTGTGCTGTGCATCCACCATCCTCGCCCGCCGACGGCTTTCCGGCCGATATTTTTCATATCGCGTGTGTACAGTCTGCACGGTTCCCGTCACATTCAAGCCGCCGTCTTAAGTTCTCATTGCATTCGCAAAAAGTACATGGAAAACGAGGGAGATTGCTGATGAGAGAAAAAAAGGGAAAAGAAAGGCCTTTGTGAGGCAGTGCGGTGGTGCTTGTGGTCGGGGACGTTGATAGCCAACTGCAGAAACCACACATGCAGCTGTGTCGCCGGGCCGAGCGGGGCCGACCGGCCGGACCAAACGGACCGCCGGAACCGTGCTTCAGCAGCGCTTTGCGGTGCCATTATCTTAATGCCACACCTGCAGCAGCGGACCAGCCTGGGGCTTCTCTCTTAACCTAGAGAACAGCGATAGTCATCTCTGTTTCACGCGCCACATATAACGGCCGCGACGATTATTCCCCCACACGCCACCAAAATTCTAGTTAGAGCCTTTATTTCTATTTTGGCAGGAAATACTGCCCTGGTGGGACGCATGGGTGGAGGTGGCCGGCGTTTTGGTTTTCGGCCCCCTGACGCAAGAGCTTACGTCACTACACTTACATTGTAAAACGAGGCCCTTCGCGCTTCGCGCGCACTCCGGCGTTGATGTCTCCGAATTTGCTGCGTAATCGAGGGGCAGTCCAGTGTGTGCCTGTGTGTGTGTGTGTGTGTGTGTGTGTGTGAGCGCGCGCGCGTCCGAAAGGTTCACGGTCGGGTAGGGCCCGGTCGAAACAGGAATATACGATCCGGCGTTGTGCTATTTAGGTCGGAGCACAAGACAGCCTGCCCTGGCAATGAGTGAGGGAGAGGGAGAATACGTTTTGCTCTTTTCCTCTGGTAGCAACTTCTCTTTCTCTCTCTCTCTCTCTCTCTCTCTCTCTCTCTCTCTCTCTCTCTCTCTCTCTCTCGGCAAGGTCCGGTCCAGCGGGGTGAAGAGACGGGTCCTCTCCGTCAATTTATCCGTTCGCACACCTTTGCCCCCGGCACTCACTGCTGTGACGTCCTGGCATCGCGACGAAACATAAACGCTAATGAACAAACAAACGTCCAGAAAACTCCGCCCAAACTGTACGTTAGTATCAGCCCGGGCAGTCCCACCTGGATCCGGGTGGCCGCGGGGTTTTCCTGTCCTGTTTCATCACCGTTCGAGCTAACCTGCGTCGACGGCCGCCGCCCGCATGGTAACCATGGTAACAAGGGAGGACGGCATGCCACGGGTGGGGGGCTCTGATTTCGTCTGGGGGCCGTTCAATGTTCGGTCCGAGGTAGGCCTACGCGATTATTAAAAATAATCGTAATCGATCAATTATTGAAATAATCGAAATTTTACTCAATTCGATGATTTAAAATCGACAAGCGAAATTTCGGTCGATTAATAGGTTTGAGTCGATTAATTGGTTTGTTTTCTAGTGTCAGTTTTACTATCTTAACAAAACTTTTGATGTAAGTGACAGCAACTTGATCAAATTGAACAGACAGAGAGCACAAAACTAAGGTTTCAGCGACAAACATGACGTAAAGGGGCTTTCGAGCACGGCGAAAAACCAATAAAAATTGCTAGTTAATTAATTAAACCTGTCTCGATTCACATTAATCGAATCGGGTCTTCAAAATTCATTGACAACTGAATTAATAATCGACAATTGTAGTCAATTAATCGATTAATCGCACAGGCCCAGTCCGAGACACACGTGCGTAATGCCTGGCTGCCGCTAAGCTGCCGCCCGCCGCAGACCGATGCCGCGGTCTCTCTCGCACTCATGGGGCGCTGGGCGCGAGGGGGACGGCAGCATGCTTGTGCTGCTTGTGCCACCGGCAGCACGCGCAACGCCGCCCCGCCCCCTATCGTCCTGCCTTCCGTGTCCAAGCGTCCCGTGCCCGCGGCCCGCGCCCGCCCCGTTGGCTTCCCGTTGCCACGCGTTGCTACGCCTGCGGACTACCTCGCCAGTCCATTATCATGGCTCAAACACTGAATTTTTTCGTACCAATTTTTGTCCGAAACACGGTCCTTTTTTGGTGTGCAGATGAACTTATGGTACGAATTTGTGCGCGATTTTGCACAGGAATGACGAAATGTGTGCAGTTTTTCGTGCGAAAATCGTACGAAAAATTCATCTGCACAACAAAAAACTGTAACGTCTCTCTCGCGAAATTGTAAATGACATTTAGTGTGCAGTCATCCGTGGTTTGCATGGCAGCCTCCTGGACCGCGTCAGGCCCTTGGACAGGCTTTTGGACAGGCGTTCGGACAGGCGTTCGGACAGGCGTTCGGACAGGCCTTTGGACAGCCCGGTGGCCTAGGGTTAGCAGGGCCGTCCGGCCTTCGGCTTCGGCCGGGAGCAATGCCCATGCAGCCCGTCCTCCCGCCCACCGTGCTCCTCCCCTGGCCCGGCCGCCGGTCTGGAGCGGTGCTGGAGCGGTGCTGGAGCGGGGCCGTGGAGAACGCACACATCGCTGTTGCTCGCGATCTGTACACCGCCCCAAGTATGTGTGCGTGTGTGTGTTTGTGTGCGCAATGCAAAGTGCTCTTGCACAGCCTCGTTGCAGATCTGTATGGCTTATTAGTATGGTGTTGGCCGGTGTTGGCGCCACACTCTTTGCGCTGCACGTATGTGGGGGTGCTTCGGCGTCCAGTAGTACGCGGAGATGGAGAAGGAGAGAGAGAAAGAGAGAGAGAGAGAGAGAGAGAGAGAGAGAGAGAGAGAGAGAGAGAGAGAGAGAGAGAGAGAGAGAGAGAGAGAGAGAGAGAGAGAGAGAGAGAGAGAGAGAGAGAGAGAGAGAGGCGTGCGGCGTGAATAAACCGCCCGGGTAATGCCCGTTGAATGAGGGATATGACCGCAAACTTCTGCCGCCAGGGGCGCCACCTGCATTGGTTCCACCAGGTCCCGGGGAGTCCATGTAGTACCGTAGACTTTGTGGTGTGGAGGGTATTTAAGCATCAACGTAATGGGAGACACGATGATTTCGGCCGAAAAAATTAAATAAATAAATAAATAAATAATAGTTCAAAGTTGGCTTTGTTGCGCTTGAGCTTCATTAATGTCAAAAAAGTGCGTCTTCTGGTGCTATTTTCACATCATGAATGTATTTAATTTGTTGGGCTTCGGGCCAGAGTGTATTGAACACAAGCATAAACTTAGAATAGATCTCTAGCCCAGTATAAAAATGTAAACCTCTGGCCCGAAGCCCAACAAATTAAATACATTCATGATGTGAAAATAGCACCAGAAGACGCACTTTTTTTGACATTAATGAAGCTCAAGCGCAACAAAGCCAACTTTGAACTATTATTTATTTATTTATTTATTTCATTTTTTCGGCCGAAATCATCGTGTCTCCCATTACGTTGATGCTTAAATACCCTCCACACCACAAAGTCTACGGTACTACATGGACTCCCCGGGACCTGGTGGAACCAATGCAGGTGGCGCCCCTGGCGGCAGAAGTTTGCGGTCATATCCCTCATACATTACACACGGCGAGGAAAGAAAGCAGTAATCACGCCGCCCATTCATGGAAACAACGAAACGAACCCCGTATCATTTCATTTATCGTTTTTTCCGTTGTATTTTTTTCCGACGCCGTTTGGAAAACAAGGCGGATTATGTTGCGGCATGGCTATCTCGCGGCTTGGCGGCTCGCTTGCATCACGTTGTTTTGGCCGGCCGCGCATGCAGACGGGGCGCGGTGATTGATTTCGGGTTCAACGCACCGCGCGTCTAGCCTTATTAAGAGCCTTGCAGCGCTTTGCAGAGGCGTGGTAACTCGGCTAAATCAGACGCGAGGCGTGACAGAGGAGCATGTTGCTGGCCGCGCGGCCAAGCCGAGGCCAAGCCGCCACACGGGCTGGGGGCAGCCGAGGCGTGCGCGCCGCCAGGCCCCGCGCGCCAGCGGGCCGACTGCCTGCCCTGTCTCTCTCGCACCCTGCGAGGCACCCCGCGAGCGCGCGAGAGAGAGAGACGAGCGATGCAAGCGCGCTTTGGGATCAGCAGCCCGCTACAAATGAAGTAGCAACCTAACCCACCCAGCCCCACCCTTTCACCCGGAGAAATGCCGATGCAAAGACGTCCTTCGGAAAACCGGCGAAATGGCTTCTCAACGAAAGCAGCAAACCACTCAACGCTTGCAGCGTGCATAAACGGGCTGGACGCCAATTATTTTTACTATTATCGTTTTTTTTTTGCTGCCGAGACGAGGTTCTCAGCGTGTTCCAAATCGACCTTTTGACCCGTTTCCAATGAGGGGGCCTTCGTGAGCGTTGCTTCTGCTGCGGGGATCCCCCGCCTTAAGGCCTGGCCGGGCACCCGCGGACAAGACACAACAACAACAACATTAAAAACAATTACCTCCCCCCCCCTTTCAAACACACATACACTTACAATCACGCGCGCAATCGCGCGCGCCTCCAACGACTATAATGCATACAACGATTCCGGGTGCAAAGTGATTCTTCTGACGTTTGTTCCCGGCACTGGAATTCAGTGCCAATCATGACGACGCGCGTACGCCCCCCCTCCCCCCCCCCACACACACACCGCTGCCGCCGCGGGAGCCGCGCCACCTCCGCGACGACACAGGAGGCGCAGCGCAGCGACTTCTTTCTTCACTTGGCACTTGACTGGCGAGGCGGCGGCGCGGCCAGGAAAAGTAAACGCGACCCAGAGCAAGGCGCCGCGTTGTTGCCGTTTCCGCGATTATGACATAATTGAATACATGTCCATGGCCTGAAGTGGTGCGGCTCGCCACGGCACTAATTAGTCAATTAGCTAAACCGTGTCAAGTCGAGTGCAGCGTTACGCCACGCGCTGCACCGCGCTGCAACGCTCAGCAACGCGCAGCAACGCGAGCCGGAAGGGAAGGCCCCGAATCGCGGCGAGTGCAGCGGCCGGTGCAGCTGACAATGACCATCAACCGGGTGGCCGGTCGGGCCTGGCAGGCAGGCAGGCAGCCCCGCGGCGCACTCCTCCAGCCGGTTCCCTTGCGACACGCCGGCCTGCTGCCTGCCAGCCTGCCTGCCTGCCAGCCTGCATGCTGCCTGCCTGCTGCCTGCTGCCTGCTGGCCGCGCTTGCAGTGGTCCTCTCGTCCGGGACGTGCAGGGAGTGGCCAAGCAGCGCTTGCTTGAGGGCCGACTGGAGGAGCAGCGAGAGGGACAGCCAGAGGGCCATAGCTAGAGGGTGGGTGGGAACAGGGCGGTGTAGAGGGCCCGAGGAGCAGGGGGCAAGGAGCCTCCCAAGGGTGCCCGACGGTCGCCACGCCAACTTAATCAACCCACGTCGGTTCATTGTGGATTTGGCGAGATTCCCAACAAAGCAATCAGCACGTCTAAAATGAAAAATTTCAATTAAAAGTGTCTCCGCTGAGACAGACCTGTGGAGGCCGATTGGGCGCACGCGCCGCTGTCCGCTTTGTCCTGGCAAAGATGTGGCTCAAGATTTTTCCCGTGCGGTTCGAGACTTTGAGACGGCCCGTCCGCCCCGACCCGGCAGGCCGGCGTCAGGGCAGGGCAGGCGGCCCAAGCAAAGGCGTGGATTATGAAGAGTTGACTAACACCGAATGAGGTCTAGGTCTGCGGCCGGCTGCCGCCGCTGCTGCCCGGTCCGGGCGCGGCGGGGGGCGGCGGACGGGGGAAGGGGTCTGGACGGAACCTGCTGCAGTGCCGTCTGACGGAATGGACCGGACCACAGGATGCGGCCTGCCGGCCTGCCGACGGCCTGCTGTGTGTCGCGATACCAATGAATGTGGAGCACCACGTAACGTTCCGACGGACGGGCCGACGAACGGACGGACGGTGGAAAACGGAGAGAAAGAGTGCTTCAAAGTGCATCTAGTAGATGGGGGACAGAGTAGGAGGCGTGCTTGAAAGGGCTTGAAAGAGACAGGTGGAAAAGAATAAGACAGAGTGCTTAGAAGTTTTTGAAGGTGACGGGTGGAACAGAAAGAGACCGAGTGCTTGAAAGTGCAAGTAAGCTTAGTGTAAGCCAGGTTGGCCAGGTGGGGGGGAAAACGAGAGAACAAGTGCTCGTTGAAAGGGCAAGTGGCCGGCAGACGGGTCGGAAAAAGGAGAAAGAGTGCCTGATAGTGCAAGTGGTCGGGCGGGCTGTTGGAGCGGGGCTGCGGACGTAAACGCGCCAAATGGGACGAGGTGGTGGGAGAGGGCGGCCGCGGGGCCATTTGACCGTCCTCGTCTTGCTTGCAGCCTCCCCGGCGCCGCGCCGCGCTCTGCGGACATTCTCAGCGGCGACTCGCAAGGCGGAGCTCGCAGCGTGCGCACCACGACGGCTGACAAATGCCCAGCCTCTTGCCCACGGCCTATGCAGCCAACTTAGGGACTCAGAGATAAGGATCCGGTGCCCGGACTGCCTCGGATCCTCGGATTCGCAGATGGAGATTTTCGCCACCGCGCTGAAAACGTCCCGCGGTGAATTATGAGTCGCAGTTCGGAGTGCTGCTGGCAAATCAACAGCATGAACGCGTTGAGGCGGTGGAAGGAAGGACGCGGCGGGGAGCTGCCTGGCTGCCGCCATGCTGCCGCAGCGCGCGGTAGCAGGTTCTGCGAGGCCCCCGAGCAGGACCAACCTCAGGTCCTCAGGGTCCCCAGGCCACACCAGGCTCAGGGGCGAGGCACCCGATTGACCTTGCAAACCTGATTCACCATCGCCATCCTTTTAACTTCCTCCAGCCGGACAAGCCAAAGGCAAGCAGAGGGCCCGTCCGTCCGTCCGTCCCACCGCACAGCCACCGGCCTGCACCAACCCTGCGGCCAATGCGGTAGCCTCGTTTATTACGAACGTCCAGTTCCGCAATCCTCCGGGGGGGGGGGGGGAGGGAGCCTTTTGGTTCCTCTGGATTACTCTGGGTTCCTCCGGGTTCCTCCGGGTTCCTCTGGGTGCCCGATACATAGCGCGTCACGGGCACTCCGCCGGCGCGGCGCCGTTACAGCCGCCGCGACATGTCATGTCGCAGCACGGCAGCAACGGCAGCGGCCCTCGTTCCCTCGTTACGACCGTGGAGCAATGGGGGCTCGCCTCGCTCGGCGGGGCGCCTTGGGCAGTGCGGGCCTGCGAGCGCAGCGGGCTGGGCGCACAGCGAGGTGCTGGCAGCACGGCTCCAGGGCTACCGCCGCGCCCCGCCAATAAACGCTCCGTCCCCGCGGCCTTGCGGCGTGTCGCCGCACCCCACGACGCCGTGCTCGTGACGTCACGACGGTCGCCCCTGCCGACGCGATACGCCTCTGCACTAGGAAGGCATTGACGGCCGACGTCACAAGGAAGGAGCAAACACCTGTGTCGCGCGGCCGGCACTCGGCCTTACTGGATATACTGAACACTTCTAGACAAAAGGAAGAGAAGCGGCCGGGGCGTGTGGGGTGCTGCCCTGCAGCCGCTCGCACGCACGACGGCGCATTGCAGTGAGCCAGGCTAAACCACCAGAGAACAGGTTGCACTACCCGGAGCTAAGAATACGCCGGCGAGGAATAGTGACGATGGGCTGCGCTCCGACGGGCCCAGTTTACCCGGATCGCGGCAAAATCATCTGCTAAAAACAAGGCGAAGCGGGAGGTGCATGACCCGCGCTGAGCCGCGCGTTGTTTGGGTTCCGCTTTCGGCTCACTTTGGACGCGAGTGTGCCATCGGCCAGTTCCACATCGCGGGAAGGAGGAGCGAAAAAAATGACGAGCGATTTCTGCGTGGCACAACGCTATGTCCAAATTATCGGTGAGGCAAGAGGCTTGATTGCGCCACGCTACTGCTATCGCTGGGCTATCATCTCGGCAGCGACGGCCGAATTAAAACAATGGCACCTTCAGACGGGCCGAGCCCAATGGGGTAATAAGAATGTAATTGCCGCCCGAGGTGGCCGAGGTGTCCGTGAGCGCGTGCGGCTCCTCGTTGTTGTTTCAATTTAAAAGTAGATAATACTAATAAAAATAATAATAATAATAATAATAATAATAATAATAATAATAATAATAATAATAATAATAATAATAATAATAATAATAATAATAATAATAATAATAATAATAATATATGTTAAAGCCTATTTTCAGCCAAGTTTGTTGTTTTGACAATGGAGTCGGGAAAGTCGCGTGGAAGGGAAGTGGAGTGCATGACACGCAATCGTGTTTCGATTGAGCGGTTATCCACTGTCTACCAACCGGGTTTTCATTGATGTCTCTCATTGAAAACTTGGTTTAAAATCCTGCGGGGCGGCCGGTCCCATGCATGCGAGAGGGACGGCAGCACCGGTCGGCATCGGTCTGCGGGGCGGGTGCCTTGCAGACCATTCCTTGCCGTTCTATTCCGCTCCGCTGCGCTCCGCATGACGTGCACGCCGCGTCTGCCGCCGAACCACTAGCTGGCGCGCGCGTCATTCATACAGCGTGCCCGTGCCACTGATTAAAGGAAGTGGACCCGGGTGGCGTGGCCAGCAAATCGCGGCTCCCGTTCGCCCGCCGCGGTTGTCAAGGAAGTACCAGTGGGCGGCACGGCACGCTGCCCGGGAGCGTGGGGCTCGGCTCGGGGCACTCCCCCGTCGAGACCGTGACATTGGTGCCCCTGCTGTCACACTCGGATGGGCGCGCTGCGTTGTCCGGGCCGCGCGCTCGCGTGTTCTGTTTATGTCTTTATCGCGGACCATCATCACGGTGCTGCTGGCGTAGTTCCTTCATGCCGCTTCACACCCCGCGCGCCGGCGACTGGGCCCGAGGGCCGAGGCGCATGTTGGCGCTGTGGCGTCATTTACACACGTTGGCCACACCGTGTTTCATAGAGTACACAGCGCGGACCTTGGCTTCCCCCTCCCCCTCCCCCCTGCCTGGTCCCTGCCTGGTCCCTGCTGCATCCGGGCCGGCGGCGCAGGGCGGCGTTCCGGGAATAGCGGTGTCGAAAAGGCCCGCGTCGGTGTCGCAAAGCCCCAGCGACCGGGCGACCGGCCGCGAGTCCGCGAGGCAGTGACGCGGTGCGCTTGTTTACTGCGGTCTGCGGTCGGGGCAAACTCCCTGGACGAGATGCGCGCGGCCAGTGCGGTCATGAGAGGCCACTTAATGTGCACCGGCGCATCGCCACTCGGCAGGCGTGGCAGCGGCACGGCCCGAGTGCGCTCCCCGACGGCGGCGCGGCACGGCGCGATGCAGGCCTTGCTGAGCGGTCCAGCCTGGCCCTGCGAGTCCTTGGGCCGCCCTGCCTCGCCAGTCGCAACTAGTGCACCGCGCGGGGACCATTAGCAAGGGCGGGGGGGCCTTCCCGATGCACTCGATTGAGCTCTCACGGCGCCCCATCCATCACGGCTGCTCAGCGCGGCGCGTCGTGACGCCACCTCGCCGCGGAGGCGGAGACCCGGCGACGCGGCGACGTCATGGGGGGCGCCGGCGGTGACGCCCGCGGCACAGCGCACTCGGAAAACTACTTTATGAGCGGAATTCCCTGCCGGATTTCGAATCGGCAGCCGTGATGCCGCTCACGTGCACCGCGGCGCTAGTGTGCGTGTCCGGCCGGACCATCGCGTGCAAGCACTCCTCGACGGCGGTGACGTGCGCCGCGCTGGGCGGCGTCCGCGGCGACGGCGGGGCCTGCCGACTTGTGCGAAAAAGGATAGGACATTCCATCCCTTCGACGCCCATTGAGCGATTGAGTCAGTCTGACAGGAAGTGCGACCGTCGGGCCGGTCCTCGGCCACCGTCAGTCCACAGCGCTCGTCTTCACGACTTAAGACTGTCGTTAGCCCAGCGGTTCCCAACCTTATTCGGCTCGCGACCCAAAAATGACCGCCAAACATTTGCGCGGCCCCACAGCCAAACATTCGCGACCCCACACCATTTCCCCCCCGCAAAAAAAAATAATTGTTAATTTTGTACCTATTCAGTGAATACAGTAGCTTTGGTGAAAAAAAAAAAAAAAAAAATGGAAACAGCTGGTGTTGAACTCCGAAACTCCGGGCTCAGAATGAAATGTCTGTACGCTCTCGGCCACCCAAGTACCAAGCCGCGACTCCAAAATATTTTTCCGTGACCCAAAGTGGGGTCGCGACCCCAAGGTTGGGAACCGCTGCGTTAGCCGATGCGACCCTCCGTGCTGTCATCCACTGTTGGCCTGACGATCTGCTTTTCTTCCTTGTGTTCCAGGACCACCGCGCCGGGGGCTGCGAGGCGCCATGCACGAGGCGGGGGCGTGAGGGCCGCGAGGGCCTGACCGTCCGAGGGCGCAGTGCGGCCCGCCTGGCGTAGCGGCCCGCCTGGCGTAGTGGCCAGCCTGGCGTAGTGGCCAGCCTGCGCAGGCGGCCCACGCGATGGGGGTCCACGGGGACTACCTCCGGGGCGCGAGCCGCATGGCGGGGGTGGGCGCGCTCACGGGGGCGCTGGCCGGGGCCTGGGGCTCCAGTCGCCAGCGGGGGCAGCAGCGGGGGCAGCAGCGGGGGCAGCAGCGGGGGCTGTTCAGCATGGCGGCGGGCGGCACGCCGCTCAACATGCTCGTCAGCCAGCAGAAGAAGATCAGCTGCGGTGAGTACCTTTGTTTTCGTTCTCTGCGTCCGCGGGTCCGCTGCGTCCAAGGCTGCGCCTGGACCGGCGATAAGGCAGAGGTCCCTGGGTCGGCGTGACCCACACTAACACGTTAGCGCACAGTGGAGACTTAATTATTTAAATGCAGCGGCACGAAGTTGCCCAAGGTCGGGTAGGAGGACTCGATCGCGGCCGACGCCGTTCACGAACACGTCTACTATTCGTTCAATACCCCTCTCCTCCCCTGGGCGTCGCCATAGCGTCGCCATAGCGTCACGCGTCGGCTCATCTGCCCGTCACGGAAACAGCTTCGCGCCTTCCCAAGGCTGGCGAAAGACGTGGAAACCCGTTCCCACCAGAAGTCAATCCACTCCGTTGTTGCGACGATCGGCGTTTTTCTCTCCGTTTTGGGTCTGTTCCCTTACTTTCCTGGTCAGGTGATCTAACCCATCTCAAATCGGCTCAAAGGCGAACGGCGAACATGGCGCGCTTCCGAAACAGACACGCGTGGCCGACGCTTGGCACGCCCGCCGTCTGCTCCAGGCTGTGGGCCAGCCAGCCAGCCAGCCAGCCAGCCAGCCAGGCGGCGGCCTTGGAGAGGGACCCTCAAAAAGTGGCACGGTTAACACAGCGGCCTGACTCACGCCCTCTCGCGTCCTGATTGGAGGCCTATTAGAATAGATGAGGACCCGCTGGCCGGCTGCCCCCGGCTGCCCGCTTCCTCGTGGGCGGCAGGCTGCGGCAGGCTGCGGCAGGCACTACTACGCACCCCGGCATCCCGGCGGCCTCAGTTCGGATAGGGTGCGCTGCTAGCGGCTGCGAGGCTGAGGCTAGACAGCGGGGGAACAAGTCTTGGACAGGGGACAAGTCTCAGTACCAGGGCGCGTCATATCATGGCTGATTTGCGTCTCGACAAACAAACGTCGAATCTTGCTTGTGCGTGGCGTTGGTGCGCTGGGATCCGCTGCAGTTCATGACCTGACTGTCGCCCGGACCGACGGACGGACGGGACGGGCCGCCCGCTGCACACTGGGTCAAAAGACCGTGGAGGCGGCCAAAATCCCGGACACGTTTAGAGCTCCAGAGTCGCTCAATGGGACTCGAATCGAACGTGTGACCCCACCAATGGATTGGAGAGCAATCTATTGATGGGGTCACACGTTCGATTCGAGTCCCATTTAGCGACCTGCCCGGTCCAAAGTGCAGGTTGGTCCTGCAGCCTCGCCGAATCCGGTGAGCCGGCATGTTTCGTTTCGGGGCTGTTCAGGTCGGACAAAAGAAGGTCGGACAAACGACATGCACCCTTCCAGACACGCCAGTCAGCCTGCGTGTGCGTCAGTCTGTCTTGTCTGCGTTTGTGTGTCTGTGTGTGTGCGCGCGCGTCCGCGTCTGTGTATGACTTGCGTGCGTGTGCGAGCGTGCGTGCCCGCGTGTGATCACGCTGACCAGCAGCTCGCTGACCTCCCCCCTCCCCTTCCCCTCTCCGAGCGTATCCTTGCCGCGGAGTCGTCGCACCGGGGTCACCCCCTCACCAACTAGTCCGTCATTAAAGACTTCTCACAAATTAAGAGACGAACCGATGATGCGGTGGCGCCTTGTCAGGGGGGGGGGGGGCACGCCACTGGGGGGCCCAGAGACCAGGCGAGAGACGAACGCGTTGTCCGCCCCGCACCCTGCCAGGCGAGGAACTTGAAACTACGCCGTGCCAACAGCGGCGAATAAATTAAACGCGGTAAGCCGTCTTTAATTGTGCGCCATGTTGAGGCGTCATGAATTAGGGCTGCAAAGTGTGCACGATTTTATGCATGCGGCGCATGAGCATGGACCGTGTGTAGTGCAACAGGCGCTACGAGTGTTTAGTGAGTCTCCTTTCGTGCGAACGGCCAACGTGCCTAGGACCCTGTGCCAATATTTTCCGACCCATTTCACGACAAGGAGCGCCGCGGAGCAGCGGCAGTCCGAGGAGTCGCTGTGTCTCTGTCGCACTCATGGGGCGCCCCGTCGGGGTGCGAGAGAGACAGAGCGACGAGGTGACTGTCGGCGGCGCACTCGTTGTCCCAATGACGTGGCGGTTGGCGGGGAGGTGCAGCCAGTTAACACAAACCCCTCGTCGGGGACTTCCTTTCCGGGCACGACTCGCCTAGAAAACGACAGCCAACACGGGACGTCAGCGAGCGCGCCGCGTCATGTGCGGTTCAATAAAGGAACGAGAACATTTTCCGAAATGATGCCAACGCCAAGCTTAACAGTTTTTTTTTCTGTTTTTTTTCTTTTTTTTTTTTTTCTTTTCCGGTCCTGGTTGTCAGAAGGTGCCGATGGTAAACCGAGGAATAAAATTCTCTTGATTATTTTCACTCTAAATTTTATTCATTCGAACAGCAGTCCTTCAACCAAGAATATCTTCGAAAAACCAACAACACAATATTGAGAATGAACAAGCGCTCTTTTCCCGTTCATCAAAGCGAAAGTTTAGTGTTGAAAGGGGGCCTCGTCAGCCGGGTGGCCCCGCGGAGGGTGACGGATTCCGATCGCCGGGGACGGCTCGGGACTCGATTCGGCCTGGACCTATCCCACCGCCGCCTGGCCGCCGCGGCACGCGTTTTGAGCTCCAGAGTCGCCAAAAAGGACTCGTCCCGAACGTGTGACCCCACCAAGGGATTGCTCTACGAACGAGGAATCCATTGGCGGGACCACACGACCACACGTTCGGTTGGAGTTCCATTTAGCGACTCTGGTTGGACTCTAGAGCTAAAAACGCGCCCAGAGTTTTGGCCACCTGTGCCGTCTTCTTTGTGACACGCGGAGGCACGGCGGACCGGTCACCTCTCGGACCGAGGGCCGCGGCCGTAATCACAGCCTTTATTCGGCGCGACACTTTGCTAATTACGGGGGACGAACCGAAACTCACAGCCTTCTGTGGCGCCGCGGCACCGGCAGGCCCGAGGGGAAACGACTGAGAAATTTTGTGTACATCGGACGGGGATTACCCCGGATAACCTGCGGATTACCTCCGGATTACATCGAAAAATTTCCAGGATTACCATTAGATTACGCCGGATTACCCCGGATAACCTCAGAATTTCTCCGGATTACCACCGGATTACTTCGAAATTTCTGGTTATCCGCAGTACGGATTACCAATTTGCTGTACGCCGGATAACCGAAGTCGTTTCCCCGTCAGGCAGGCCGCAGTCCCCGCAACAGTGTCGAGCCGTCGTGCCGGAGACACCCGGAGCGCGACGAGTACGTGGTTAAACGGGCTCTTCCTCGTCCTGCCCACGCGGTGCTCTGTCGCACGCACGCACGCACGCGCACGCACGCCAGCCGCCGCCCCCGCCGCGCCAGACAGACGAGCACCGTGCCATGCAGCCATCCTCCGAGTCCGTGACTCGTGAGAAAGTTGCGCAATGTGGCTCCCCGGCTCCTAGGTGAAGGGCACGATCAGCGCCTCGAGCAGGTGTTACGCGCCGCGGGCCGCGGCACCCCTCCGCTCATACCGAACAAGTGCTCTCGCACCGCCACGGGACGGCTCCACTGTGCGGCGGCCCGCCGTGCGCGCGAGAGAGACGGAGCGACGAGAGCACTTGTTCGGCCCACAGCGCCGAGCCCTGCCGAGCGGCACAGAAACGCATTCACCTGGCAGCACCTGGTTTCCGTATCGCCCAGATTTCCCCCCCCCCCCCCCCCCCCCGAGATCGCGATCGGTCCGCCCAGACTCGGCCAGGGCAGTGCAGGGCGGCGGTCGGTCTAGGAGTGGCTCATCAGGTACCTCACCCCGAAGGCCCCGAAGGCCGCGGCGACATTCGAACCGGATACGCGTTGGGGAAGGTTGGGCTGGTTAGGCCGACCCGGCCGGACCGGCGGCCCGTGGGTGTGGAGGCTGCTGCAGCGGCCTCTCCTCGTCCTCCCCGCGCCACCAGTCCCTGTTTGTGGGCGCCAAAAAGTTGCGGCTGTCTCCCCACAAACTGCGGTTAGTAAGAACGAGGTATGGATACAGAAAATGGATGAGAACTGCTCTTTGCAGGACAATGCTCTAGTGCGGAAGAAATGCGCCCAAAGTTGTGGCCACTGGGAGGGACGGTGGTGGCGAGGTTCGTGACGAGGCCGGGCGGGTTGCGGAGCGCCCACCAGCGCCCGCATCGCATAGGCCACCCGCCCGCTCGGCTGCTCCGAGACGCAGCGCACGGCGTCGTGTCTGCCCGCGGAGGCCGCGGCGCGCAGAGTAAACACGCCGGCCGGGCCGATTTGGCAATCCTTCCCCAGGAAGGGAGGACGGCCGGGACGCCGATCGGGAACTGGTTATTCCGGTGGACCGGTCCAGATCTGGAGCATGCGTGGGCGGGCGCCGGGCTCTCTCATTGCCCCGGCACCGCAACACCGATACGCGGCAAGGCGAACGCGAAGGCGGCGGCGGGACGCGAACCCAGGACCCGCACCCCGCACGCAGGGGAAAGGCTCATCTCCGCCGGACCCTGGCGTCATGAAGGTGAACGAGAAGCAGCCGATGGGACCGCTAGTCGCGGCGGCGTGTTGTCGTTAACCTAGCCGGACTGGCGAAATGAACCGTTCCCGGTTCGCGCCGCCACCCCCTCCACCCACGGCACACGCGGCGTACACAATCTCATAAGAATGTTTCCTGAATCTCCTTGTCGCCACTGGCCGTGTTAGCCCCACCTCGTTACGCTGCGCGTTTTGCCCCGGTGTGAGCGTGTGTGTGTCTGTGTTGGTCTGTGAGCGTGTGTGTGTTGGTCTGTGAGTGAGCGTGTGTGTGTTGGTCTGTGTGTGTGTGTGTCTGTGCGCGCGCGCTGTAAGGTAAGTTTCCTCGCAGAGGTTTTCACATTGCTCTGCAGGAAGCGAAGAAACGTGCCGACGGCGTGCCGACGGCATGCCGACGGCAAACTGAATTTATTGGCGCCAAGCCACACGCGCGCCCCTACGAGTGAGTGCGTGTGTGTGCGTCTGTGTGCGCGCGTGCTCCGAGTGGACCGCCCGTCCACCCGCATCGTCCATGTGACCTGCGTGAGGTATCACCGTGACAAGGGAACAAGTCCATCCAAAAGGCGGCTTGTTTTGCTCCGCGGTCTCTAGACTCGGGACTCGCAGACAGGGCGCTTGACGGAGCCTGATTGCTTCTGTGGACACGTTGTAGACACGCCGCAGACACTGCCGGCCGCGCCTCTCACACACTCAGAGATTTGTTTCACAGGAACGAAAACTTTAGTGCCTGTGTTAAGGTTGGACAGATGAAACACACGTTGGTCCCGGACATTAAAGTTTGGGTTCCAGGCATAAAAATTTTCCGTTTCAGCGTTAAAAAGTTTGATGCCTGGAACCGAAAATTTGGTGACTGTGTCAAGGTTGGACGGATGAAACACATTTCGATCCCGGAGACCAAAGTTTTCGTTCCTGATGTGAAAACAAGATTTGTCAGTGCACCCGTGGGGCACGCACGACGAGAGCGAGAGAGGCGGGGCGACGGGGCTTGGGCCGCGGGGGGCACGCGGGGCCCCGGGCACCGCGAAGACGGACTCCGGACAGCCCTCCTGGATTAGCCTTACGTAAGCCGTGCCGCGGCAGCGGTGCATGCCCGCGAGCCAATTCTTGAAATAGGAAAGAAAAATATAAACGCAGTTTGTCATTCACGGTTGATGTTTTAGTTTCCGGATATTCTACATTTTTAAATCCTCCCCCCCCCCCCCCTTTTTTGTTACGCCAGCACACCCAGAAAAACTTCTTTACCCTTAAGAGCGTACTGGTCCCGGGTCCGGGTGACCCAGCGGAGGGCCGATGCCCCCTTTGATCCTCGTCCGGCCGTCCTGATTGTCTGTCCCTCTCTTGCCCTGCAGGTCGCTTGTGCGCCATCTCGCTGGGACTGTTCACTCTGCTGGTCGGCGTCATCCTGTCCTCCGTCCCCTGGCTCGACTACATGATTCAGAAGGTGAGTGGTGCCGCAGCAGGGTGGGTCGCCGCCCTCACCATCGCCGAGGTGCAGAGGGGGAAGCAACTCAAAGTTTTAGTGTACGTTTTAAAAAATTCTTAAATTATTTTTTTGTATTTTTTGAAATTTTTCTAATTTTTGGAAATATATTATTAATTTCTTCAAATTACTAATTTTTTTTCACAATTTTACCATTGTTCGGATGTGGGAAACGGTGTACCCAGGCGCTGGCGATCGTGTTTAACTAAAAATAAATTTAAAAAAATGGAACTCTACACCCCCTCCCCAGTCTTAATGGGGAGGCCTCCTGCTTTACTTCGGTGTTCGGGATGGGAACCGGTGCTATCAGGTAACTGGGGTTAATCCGATCCAGCGACTTCGATATCGTACGCCGGGGGACCCAGTAGGACCCGAGCCGCCGACACGGCTCAAACATGGGCAGAGTAGAGTAAGGCAGAGACGATAGAGAGACAGAGAAAGAAAGAAAGAGAGAGAGAGTAGTTTTGGGAGCTTTTGTTTGCGCAGGCTGGTCGGTACCCAAATGGTACACCCGCTGTCCGGCGCTCCCAGACCCGAACATGCAGTCAGTGGGCCAGCTTCAAAGGACTTATCAACTCCATCCGACGAATCGGAATGGACCCACTCGCGACCAATTTCGAGTGGCTGGCTCGATCGGGGATCGAACCAGTGCTGAGGCCAATCCGCCGAAGCGGACTGCTTTTTAGACACCCGGGTGTAATGGCCTGGATTGAGCCTAGACCACTACACCACCCTGACTTGCACGTCTGCCGAGTGTTGGACGACGGGTTTGAGTCGTAGTGGGAGGAAGCCAGTCGAAAAATGAAAGGTAGTATTAGGATTCGATCCCCGGACCTTATAGTCGGGGTCGGACGCCTTAACGCCCTCAGCCACCACGGCTCATGTCTGACGCCGATTGAAGCGGGTTCTTGACGCGACAGTGAGCAGCGGTCAGAGAAAAAAGTTGTGAAGTAATAGGAATTGAACCGCCGATCCATACCGGGACCGACGCGTCGACACATCCAGCCACCACGGCACATGATGGTGACTGCGCATTGCTGTGGGTTTGAAGCACACTGGGAAGGGCAGTAAAAACTGCATTTTTCGTTATTTTTTTTCAAAAAATCTCTAAAATTTCTAAACAATTTCAACAGAATTTTTAAATTGTTCTGTAAAATTTTTCAAATTTTTCAATAAAATTTTTCATATTTTTCAATAAATGTTTTTAAATTTTTTGACATTTAAATTTTTGGTGTACATGTGGGCAGTTGTTTCCCCCTCCGCAGTGCCTGTCGATACCGTCGTGGCGAGCCCCCCAGCTTTGCCAGGCCCTGAGAACAAGCCAGTAAGTCAGTGGGAAGTGGGACGAGCGTTCGGCGTTTTTTTTTTTTTTCTGTCCGTCGGCGCGTCCGTCCGTCCGTCCGTCCGTTGGCTCGTTACGTGCCGCGGCCTTTTGTTGCCTTCGCTAATTGAGTCGCGATCGGGCGGTTCCGAACAGTTCGGTCGCTGGCCCGTCTCCCTCGCGCTCGTGAGGCGTGTGAGGGACGGAGCGACGGAGCGCTGTTCGGAATCCGACTGCAGGCGGCGGGCCACGGGGGCCGCAAAGGCCGAACGACACTCAGACAATGTATGGCAATATATAGCCAAACGGTCACCGAGTGCTCCGAGGGGTGAATCACTAGCGTACTCATGTGTACACATTAGCCCGAACTCAGTGTACTCACAAATTTTAAAAGAGCAAAAATAACCAACTTCATTCAAGATTCGGTTTTATTCATTTTTTTCGTTTGAAAGGCTAAAAAGGCGTAAAAACGTCAACAATATGCCCAATTTATGAGTATTATCAGGTGTACTCGCCTGTTCCCGTGTACTCATGTGTACACGAAAACACTGAGTGATTCACCCCTCGGAGTGCTCGGCGTGCGCGGTCGGTATGCTCGAACCGCGGAAAAAGAGGAGGTACATACTCTTCATATAAATGGCGGAGAGGGCGGAGCGCGAAGGATGCGGAGCAAATATTTGCAGCAGGCGCCTCTTTTCTAGCCTCTTAGGCCAAGTTCTGAGGCTAGGCGCCTTGCGAGGCTGCTTTCGAGGCTGGAGGTCAGGAGTCGTGCGCACACCGTGGAGGACGCAGCAAACAACGGCGACAAGCGACAACAATCCGCGCGCCATTATGGCTGTGAGCAAGCGATTCAAAAAGGGAAGAGATTCTCTGAAAAGTTTGAAGTCGCGACCCACACGCGTGTGGGTCAATTGCCCCTGTCCCAAGGAATCACACCGAAACATGTTTACGTGCACTCTTATCCCCTTACTGACTTTGTGTCAGTAGCTTGTAGCTTGTGAATGATTGTGAATGATTTAAAGCAACACATTAGATAATGTGTTGCTCATATGAAGGATTTAGTTTCGTAGCAACTTTATGAGTTACATGGAATGAAAACTGTTTTTGAGTTGAGAAATTGAAATTTCGGCACGAAACCGTCATACCACTCACCAAAAAAAATGGAAGAGTTCAATAATGTTGGAGAGTTTTCATTGGCATAATTATCTCCTGGCCTCCTGTTCCCGCCAACTTGCTATGGGATAGGAGGGCAAGGAGAGGAAGACGATGCCAACCAAAACTTTCCAACATATTTATTCTCTTTAATCGTGTTTGTGGGTTAGTAAGCTTTGGAAACTTTGGCGCGTAGTTGTTTCTTCTCCTTGTGGTTCGTTTTAGCAGCTCTTCGCATCATCAGGTATGCGCTCGGACACGGCCAAGCACGGCGATATCAACGTGGGAACCACCATCAAGGCGTAATTAAATTGCCTTTGTTCCTTCTGTTGTTGTTATTGTGTACTTTGCAAGGACGCACGCCACGCGCGAATCATCAGTGCGTTTCCGTTCTCCGCCGAGGCGCGGCGCGTGTTTCAAATCGGCCGAAAGCTCGGATTGAAAACCAGAATGAGCGACTGCCGCTGCAACAATGCAACTCGACGCGATGTCCCGGCTTGGACGCAGTGACCGCCTAGGGTCAGCTCAAACCGCGATGTCTGCATGTCTATCTGTTCTAACGAATACGACGTCACATTCGTTAAATAACAGTGAACACATTTTTGTCGCCGTTCCTCCGCCCAACCAGCTCGTTGGCCTCACTGCCGCAAGTTCCACAACGGCTCGTTCCGAGGCTCCTTCGGACCGCCAAACAAATAGCGTTTACACTACTCAGTTCCCCGCCGAGATCCAGAGCCGGCCTTTGTTTACTCGCGACAGGGCGGCGGCCGCGGCGGCGCTACTCACACACCCTGCCGCGGACACGTCGCGACGCTCAAAAAGCGTGTCTTTGCCAGCAGGCGGGCAGAGGCAGATTCCACGCCGGTGTGTCGCGAGCCACGCGCCTCCGATGGTCATTGCGATTCCCGGCCGGCCGCCTCCACATGCTGCCGATACATAATGCAGCACATTTAAGCGGATTGTGTCCATTTATGCCGGAGGAACTTTTAGTGACGGAATGTGACTCGCATGGTGGCGTGTGTGTGTGTGCGTGTACAAACACACACACACACACACGTGCACGGTGGCTCACACGGACGCAGGTGTACTTGACATTCAGCGTGAGTGTGGCGTGGCACCCCGTCACCGAGTCCCGGGCCGCGAATCCCATCCGATTCCCATCGAGGCGGTGCCAGGGAGGTGCCCGCTGGAGCAGGGCGGAGCGCCCGGGGGGTAGGCCGCGCCGTCCAGCTGCCGTGTGCGGGCCGGGGGTGTGGCCTACGCTGCAGGGACCCGGCGGCTGCCGGCGGCGCGGTGCCATTGCGCTGTGTCTCCCCGGTCCGTCTGCCTGTCCGTCTGTCCGCCCGCCGAGCGCATTGTGCGCCGCGTTGAGTGGGGTCAGGTTGGCCGCCTTGGCCTTCACCTCCAATCGTCGGCCCGTTTGCATGTCAGCGTGCTTCGGAGAAAGGGGCCGCGTGACACAACGCGACGCGACGCACCTTTGTGTCGCTGCGCTCGCGCCTCGCTCCGGGGAAGACGGAGACAGACAACTGGCGCGCCAGGGCAACGCCGATTAATTATTATCGTTATTCCGTCTGTGCGTGTCTGTCCGCCCGCCTGGCTGCCTGCCTGCCTGACTGGCGCCTGGCTGCCTGTCCGTCTGCGGCCCCACTGGCCTATTGAGACCAATTACGCTCTCGCCACGCACTTCTCACTCCGCCTGCTCCGCCGTCATTGAGATCGTCATAAAGGCGTTGCGGCTTCTGCAGCTCCCGGCTGTGCTTGGCTGAGATCCTCGCAGCGAAGACGCACTACTTGCCGAGGAACACAGCCAAGCACAGCGGCAGTGTCGTAGAAAAGAACCAGTGTCAAGAAGAACGTGTTGAACAGATTGTGCTACCGGCCGCCGGCGTGCCTGCAAGGGCTCGGCGGGACTCGGGTCGGCGGCCTCCCGTCGAGGACG
Source organism: Stenchaetothrips biformis (assembly GCA_030522485.1). Lineage (NCBI taxonomy): Eukaryota > Metazoa > Arthropoda > Insecta > Thysanoptera > Thripidae > Stenchaetothrips > Stenchaetothrips biformis. The sequence goes on from CM060087.1 coordinate 21,297,807, forward strand.
AGAAGAGCCTTAATCCGAAGGCCACGAGCCCGGAGGTTAACTGCGCAGAACTGAAGGTGGGAATTTATCGTTCATCTGCTGCTCTATCGGTCTATCCTCGCGTGCCGCCCCTCCCCCCTTGTCTCCGCGTCGCCACTTGCATTCCGCCGCCATTCTTGGCATTGGCTCCCGCCATAACGGCTGGGGCTTGCGGCGGCCTGAAGGCGTCCCTGGAGCTGGGAGGCTTTTCATTGCTGCATCTGGAGCCACGCCGCGCCGGCCCGCCCATTTTCACGCCCAGCGACGCGAGGCGGCCGCAGGCGCGCAAGGGATGCACTTGCTACGCAGCGAACTCAGGCCCGCCTAGGAGGCGTGGTTTGTCAGAGCGTGTGTGTGCGAGTGTGTGAGAGAGAGACTGTGCCGACGGCGGAGGGGAGGGGGGTGTCTGGTACCGGACGGGCGTCCTGTCCGGTTAGCAGACATCCGCCGCCCCGCCCCGCCCCGCGTCTCAAGCGTAGCAAGGTCGCGTACCGGCTCGCTCAAGAGCAGTTCTCAAGAGCAGCTCCCGCCGCCGAGCGCGAAGCAAGCGCCTGGCCTAGCTGCTCACCCCTGCGTCGATGCGGCGATGCAAGTCCGTTTGCATGACACTGCGCGGCTCTGCGTCGCCACCATGGATCGGGATGGAACGAGAAGCCAATCCCGGGGCACTCTGCGCGACGGGATCGGCGGGATCGCTCGGACAGGCTCGCGCACTGACCCGCCCCGCCCGGGCCCTGGCCATCGGCCTGGCCATCGGCCTGGCCACCGGCCTGGCCATCGGCCTGGCCATCGGCCTGGCCATCGGCCTGGCCTTCCACTTCCTGCCAAGGGAGACGGCATTCCGAGCGTGTTGGCGGCCCTATGCCGGCCGGACTCGCACCATGCCGTGACGTCACGCCGATGCGATCCGGATTCCACACATGGTGGGACCACCACCACCACCACCACCACGGCATGGTGTGTGTGGTGACGCCTGTCGCCGTCAGGGCCAGTGCGTTCAAACGGCTCGATAATGTGTTTTCCCTCAGGCGGGAGGCGGAACACCTCGGCGACCTCCTCGCCAGGCAGGCGCGCCGGCATCGCCGGCATGGCGGCCGAGGGTGGCCCCGGCGGACCGGCCGCAGTGACCCCTGGCTCATTATTCGGCATTCAGCGACGCCTGCCGTCTCTCTCGCACTCGCGGAGCGTCCCGTCGGCTTGCGGGAGAGAGGGAGCGACGACACAGACTGGACGACTCAAGATAACGCTTGGCCGTCAAATGGCGCGGCGGGGCGGGGTGGGGCGACCATCCTCGCAGACCTGCCTCGCCCATACCTCCCCATCGAGCGCACGCGCGCGCCGCCCAACAGCCAGCACACCGACACACCTAACCTTCTTGTGAACACGGTAAACAACATTCTGTTTTGGAGACTTGCCCGCAACCGAGTCGACGTCACTCCAAATCGGAAGCAGCTCGCTGGTTTCCGACAGCGGCAGCGGCGTCTGAAACGACTCGAAACAGACGCAGCCCAGCTGCCGCCGCTCGCTCGGGACGATATTTTGGTTAGAGCTGTTGAACCGTTCAAATTAGACGATTAAAGATCTCGGTTTAAACTACCATCGGCTCGCTTACTACGTACACCCCTCTAGCTTTCACGGTCCAGAAGTATGAATCAAGAAACTAACATACCCTTTGGAGCGGTTGCCGAGCGCGCCGTAGAAATAGAGGTTATGTTTTCTGTCAACTGCCGAATTTCACGCACCCACAAAATAGACATGGCATTCCAAGCACGCCCACTCATACGCTTCAGAGCACTGCGATGCTATTTAGTCACCTTAGAGACCCGCGAGCCACTAACGCATAACATTTTTCGAAACATAAACACACGTCGAGCCTGGGCTAGCCCAGACCAGCGCTTCTCTGGGGGAGGCGGGCGGCGGCGGCATTATTGGGTGGAGAGTGGTTACCGGCCGCAGCTCCCCGCCCCGCCACCCCACCGCACCCCACCCCGCCTCGCCCCGCCTCGCCTTACATCACGCGTATTGCCCGGGTCCGGCCGCTGCTTGCCGCTGCTTCGCTGCACCGCGCGGCTCGGCGTCTGGAAACGCGCGTGAGGTAATGGTGCGGCGCGGACATTGCCAACGCGTCTTGTTGTCGCAGCACACACTTAGCGCCCGGCCCCCTCTGCTCGTCCTTCGCGGCCTCGCGTCCTTCCGCTCGGCTTCCAGGGAGGTTAGGTTAGGTTAGGCACAGGCCCCTGCAGGCTGGCTCCGAACAAGTGACTCAGTCCGCGGCGGCCAGCATGGCCCAGCCCAGGGGGTGCTGGCGTGCTTCCTGGCTCCGAATCGCAATCAGTCATCGGAGTGTTCCTGATCGGGGAGTGTTCCGCCACTCCACCGCTCGTTTTCCGTCTTGTCTCGCTAAACGGAGAACCGAGTGAACGGAGCGCACCATCCCATAGCGGAAGACAACGCACGCACACAGACACGCCTCGCGCCAACACCGGCCAACACTGCCACCTGTCAAGCCCAGCCCCCGTGCGCGGCGCGCGGCTGCCGACCGATGGCCGATGACTTGGCACTGGCTGACCGGCAGCACGTATCTAAACGTATGCGCTCGTTTTTTATGTCCGGGTCCATGCGTTACTCCGCGGACAATGGCGCGCCGCGCCGCACCCCTTTTCTCGATGCTGTTGGCCTTCCAGGTCATTGATGCCCCCCCTCCCCCTCCCCACCTCAATCCTTCACCTGAGGGTCAGTGGTCGTCGCCCCCCCCCCCCAACCTCAATCCTTCACCCGAGGGTCAGTGGTCGGCCAGTGCAGGTCCGAAGTCCGGCGTCACCCGAGTCGCCGCGCCCTTCGCTTGCTCGGCCGGGCCTCTCTGCACGGCACGGTGGAGCTCCACGACCGGCCGGACCGCAAAAAACATGTCTCCGCCTGATTGGCATTGCTTAAAAGGCTGCAAGTGCATAAGGCGAGCGGCGGACAGGCAGCCACGCGCCGCACCGCCAGGCGGCCTCACGTCCTTCCTTTGTAATTCAAAATTTTAAACTCGGCATTTTTCGTTATCTTTAGCTTGTACGTTTAGCAGAGCGATTTATAGACACTCAACAGGTTAGCCCGAACGGCTTTGGTGCCTGCCAAAGCTGCAGCTGCATTGCAGGCAGTGCACGTGGATTAGTGCTCGTGGAACCATTTCTTTTTAGAGCGCAGTCAAGCCAGTCCGTCGAATAACCCGTCAAGGAGGTCAAAAATAATTCGCTCCGAATGAAAAGTTGCTCCCATGGCGACATTATGCGGATGACGCACTCGTCGCACGCGGGTAACAACCGCGTTCACTTTCCTCATTTACATAACCCATGTGTTTTATTTTTGTTTGTTTGTTTGTTTGTTTGTTTGACGACGGCCCCAGGATGTCGATTGACCGCGGGTAAAATAAAAATATTCTTGGCCACTGCGACGGATCGTAAAAGGCATTTCCCGTGTCCCACAGCAAGACAGTGTCCGGGTTTGCAAGCTCCACCCCGGAGAAAAATTCACATTTCGAGGTGAGACACCCGGACACTGCTCTACAAACTGAAGTGTGTACTCAGCATGCATCTACAGATGCATACCTACAAGTTCACATCTACAGATGCATACTTGTCTGAGTACACATCTACAGATGCATACTTAGTGGAGTGCACACTTACAGATGCATCCGTTGTAGGTGTGGACTCAGCCAAGTATGCATCTGCAGATACTCAGCTAAGTATGCATCTGTAGATATGTACTCAGCTAAGTATGCATCTGTAAATGTGTACTTGTAGGTATGCATCCGTAGATGGAGTACACCCTTCAGTTTGTAGTGTGCAGCCCCCGCGTTGCGGCTGATGGTCCCCGTGTCAGCCAGCCGCTGCAACGAGGCCCTCCGATTGGACGGCGGGGCCGCCGCCATGGGCCTTGAGGTGGAAAGCCGGACCGGTCAGATAGGCGGACCAGTGGACCGGGCGGGGCAGGCGGGGCAGGCCGAAGTGACGCATCATAACATCACTCCCACAGCGGTGACGCTGGTCCCGCCGTCTGTTGGCGCTGCTGCCTCCAGACAGAGAAGCAGCGCCGGACAGCAGATTGATTCCCGACACTCGTGGGGAGTTCCGTATGGGTGCGAGTGGGGCAGAGCCGGGCAGAGCGGCGAAACACTGTCCGAAGCCGCGCCGTATAACTTGCGTGCGCCGCCTAATGGCTGTCGGAGCGATTCATCGGACAGGCCCGCCTGCTGCCTCGGCTGCCTCGGCTGCCGCGGCCCAATCCAATTAACACGGCGCTTTTCGGCGGCCCCACCGGACTCGGTCGCCGATCGGCCTTCCACGTGTCCAAATTTATGAAACGGCGCGCCGGGTGTGGAGGCCGCGGCTGGAGTCGCTGTCGCTGCAGTTCCTTTGCTTTGCACGGAAAATAATAATTTCTGATCGGGTCAGGTGACACAAGACCAAGACGTCCACCTAGTTCGCACAGTACTATTTTTATTTTTATTCGCTGCCTGCCGGAATTGAACCTGTCTCCTCAGGTACTGAGGCCCGCTCCGTTACCACTACGCCACCGCGCAATTTAGGGGACTTTTGCTCTCTTCGCCCCTTTGCCACCAAGGCTAAGTCCACTCTGCTTGTGCGAACCGCTTTGCTTAGTTTCCGTACTACAGCTGCATCGATACAAGTCTTGGCGGTGCAGCCGATTCTGTCTTGATACTGGCTCTTAGCTAGATGAGGTTAGCTCTGTAATTTTTTCCCGTGTGGGGTCATAGCTGGTCATAAGGGAGCACTCTGCGAGCCGGCGTGCCAAGGCCCGGGACGAACCCGTCCGATCCGAGCGGACCGGATTCGAGACGAAACGGCGGGGAACCCCCGCGCCACCCCGCGAGTCTGTCTCGGGGGCCGCGCCTCAGCCACGTGCAAGGACCCCTGGACCTGCACTGCACTCTTGACTTTATTGGCAAGTTTCCCTAAGGTTTTCTTGGTTTTGTGTCTCTGCACTGTTATGCGAAAATCTTCTTTTTTGTCGAGTTGATTGAGCCACGGAGAGAAGAGGAATCCTGAGTTGGTTTGCTCCCAGAGGTGAGCCAAGATGAGCGCACTGACGGGGTTGAAGGTGCACACAAAAAAAATAAAAAATTGCACGTTATCAAGACTTGTGTTGGGCCTGCCGAGAGCGGTGCGATGGCCCGATAAGTCGTCACGGCGGGCGGGAGGAGGCGAGCACAGCCCCGGTCTGGCCCGGCCCGCCCTCAGGGCCCGCCGACGCGGTTCCCGTGTACTGTGTTTATATATTGCGCGACCACCGATCGAAATCAATTAACGCCGCCTAGCCGTTTCGGGACGAACGAAACGACCGAAACGACGTACGTGGACGACGTGGACGACGCGGAGAAAAGGTTTGCAACACATCACTCCGCGCCACCATGCCACGCCGTGCCACGCCGTGCACTCGTGATGCAAAACAACTTTCACTGAGCACGGCACACGGCACGCCTCGCTGCTGCAGTGATATGACGTCAGTTTTGTAATAAGTGGCGCGGCGCTACGGCCCATTTCGCCGGCCGATGGCCGATGCTGACTGACTTGACGTGCTGGCTGGCTGCCTGTCTGGCTGCCTGTCTGGCTGTCAGACTGGCAGCCACTGGCTGGCCGCGCGAAGTTCGCCGGGTCACAAAGTGCAAACGTCGGCCGCTGCGCGCTAAAACGGTTTCGACATCGGGCAACCCGTATGCAAATGGTGGCTTCTAGTGCGCGGAATGGAATGTCAATGTTGCCGTTTTCGTTTTCTGGCCGCCGTGGTGCTGGCCGCCGGGAGGCACGCCGAGGCACGCCGCCAACAGGGTCAGAGCAGCCCGGGGTGCCAGCGGCGGCGGGTTCGAATGTTCGAGTGCCCGGCCGGGTCCAGGGATGCCAACTTGACGGGCAAATGCAAGAAACGACATCGGCGGCGAAGGCCAGCACACGCATCCAAGTGGTCCGAGTCCCACGGCGTGCGTGGCTATGCGCCGCGCGTCGACGCTCTGCTCGCCCCGAAGGGCCGCGCCGTGCCTGGCGGAGGGCGGCGCGCGGGGGTCAGGGCCAAGGCCGGAGGTGAAGGCCGAGGCCGCCCCCAAGGACGACGTGCCCCACCCGGCGTCACCCGCGCCGCCGCGTCCTTGCCGATGCGGCCGGCAGAACGGGGCCCCGGCCCCACCGCCAGGGGCTGGCTGGCGGCTGGCTGGCTGCTGGCTGGCTGGCTGGCTGGCTGCTGCTGGCTGGCCGCAGCTCGGCGCGCTGGCCGATGATTCTCGTTTCGTAATGTTGCTCCAGTCATTACTCACCGCCGAATAGAACCCACGGACCTGGGATGGCGACGAGTGCCCGTTTTCACGCGCGTCAAAAACAAAAACTAAAGGCGGAGAGGAATCCCGAAATGTCATCGCCGCGTTGGCGTTTTTCATTAATCTTGAACCTTTTTGTCGTCGTACAGTTGAAGTGCGACAATAATATTGATCAGGAACGGAATGCTGCTAGGCCAGGAGTCAGGCTGTGATATTTATTTTTCGCCCATTGGATGCGAGCTGCCAGTAGTGGCCCCCACTGGCCCCCGCCATAGTATTGTGTCTGTCGCGTCTTTTTTCAGCCGGAATGGTTTTTAAACCACGCTACTCGCCAGGCCAACTTGTCATTCAATCATTCTGCCTACTTAGCGCCCCGCGGCCTTTCACCCGACGCTTCCAGTGAAAGAACTAGGAGCCTCCCGGCCCGAAAACAAACTCGGGCAAACGTAAACTAGAAAAGTAAAACTGGAATATGTATAGAAATGTTGGTGGCGTGTGAAACATCCTTGTGTTTGTTGCAGGACCTCAAGCTCCGGAACGATACCATGTCGTACTACTACTGGCAGAAGCCCGGCGTGGTCCGCCTCACCAAGGTGTTCATCTTCAACGTAACCAACCCAGACGGCGTGCTGCGGCGGGGCGAGCGGCCGCGCCTGCAGGAGGTCGGGCCCTACGTCTACAGGTCAGCACACACACACACGCACACACACACACACACACACACACACACACACACAAACGGCGGTGTCCCGCGTGCCCAGTGTCGCGGCAAGAAAAAGGCGCGCAAAATGTGTGCCAGCGGTGTTGCTGCAGCGCGGCGCGCAGTGAAGTGACCCTTTTCATAACCGTTGGCACTAATGAGCTCAGTTTTCGCGGGCGCCTCTCGAAGTGGGTCAGTCGGTGAAGACCGGGTGCAGCGGGACGGCCCGCGCCCCCGCACCCCCCGCGCCCCCGCGCGCACTCATCCGAGCGAGAGAGAGAGAGAGAGGGGGGGGGGAGGGGAGACGGACCGCGGCCGCGCTGCAAGCCGAGCAAAGTGCGTGCGAACACTGAGTGTTTCCACACCGCCGAACGGACGAGCGGGACCTAGCGGCACCGGGCCGCCGAATGGCCGTCCCGTCAGTCGGCGGCAAGTCCATCGCCTGCAGCTAGAGCAGCGCGTGCGAGCCGCGGGCCGCCCCACTCACCAGGCGTAGCCAGGCGCCCCGCAGTCAAAGGGGGATAACTCCATGCTATGAAACACGGCCTCCAAATCGTGACGTCAGCGCCCCTAAGTCAGTGGTACCGACTAAGAGAACCGAAACAGCTATAAAAGTGGTCGCCTCGTGCGGGTGTCGAACCCGCGTCTCCGTTGTCACTAGCAGCTACGCTATCTATTGCACTATCAATGGTTTGAGAGGAGTACGGTCCAGCACAGCATTTTGGCGGACCACGCAGGGTCGGCTCCCATTTTTTGGTTCAGATGTTGGCACCTCCGCTGTCGGCGCGCTACGCAGACGGGCCACGCGCGCCTATAAGAGATATCCCCCTTTGGCCGCAGTCAGGCTAATTGGCACGGCGCTCGGTCGGCAGCCGTGGCGGCAGGGAAGTCCACGTCCGGACGGCAGTCTCGCCTGGCAGCAAGGAGGCCGCCCTGTCCTAGTCTGCGCCGCCGAAGCCGAAGCAGGGCGCCGTGTCGAACGAGTTGCACCTGCCGCCCAGCCTCGCCGGCTTCGCCCCCGCGCCGCAGCGCGCCGTGGACCGGAGGTGAAGTCCGGCCAGCGTGTGCCATGGTGCGCCGCGCCCATTGGCCAGCCCGTGCAATTGCGTCACGTCGGGGCGGCCGGGGCCTTAAGGGATCGCCGCCGTGATGTAACAGGTGTCAGGCCGGGGGCAGCCGGGGACGGGGGGTGGGGGGAGGGGTCAGCTGTTCTGTGTTTATGACTGGAAACGGCGGGGTGGCTGTCCAGGGCGTTCGCCATCAACAGTAGTGGCGATCGTCCGCGGCAGGACTGGCTGCAATATAACGGTTGCAGAGCGGGCCGCCATTCGAAGCAGGCAGTCGGGATGCGAAGTGCGAGACAAAGTGACGCGGAAGGGGGCGTGCAGCGTGCAGGCAGTGGGGGGCGAGGAGGGCAGGGCGCGCGTGCTGCAGCCTGTCTCTCTCGCACCCGCGGCGCCTTCCGCGGCGAGAGACAGCGTGCTGCAGGCGCGTCGAGGCGCTTGCATTTGCGTCGGCATTTGCATGGCCCAGGAAGCGGCAGTGCAGCGGGCCGGCGCTGCATTCGCACGCCTTGCCGCCTCGCCGAGGTTAGGCCCGGCCGACCGGCACACGCAGCGCCGCGCCGCGCCACGCCCCCGACGACGCTCGTTACGCTAGTGGCACGCACACACACTCACACACGCATCTAGATAGCGTGACACGTGGGCAGGGTCACGCCGCGCGCACGGCCGTGGGATGGCGGTCACGGTGAGGTCCGGCCGCCCTTAGCCCTGCCCTCCTCGCCGGCCGGGGCACGCGAGCGCGCAGCCCGATTCCGGCGGACAGTGGTCGCGGCACTCTGTCTCTCTCGCACGCAGGGACGTAGTCGAGGGGGGGGGGGGGGATCACCACTGTCCAAAGTGTGCAGAGATTTTTTAATTTTTATTTTTTATTTTTTGATTTAATTTGGTTGATTTTTTCACATCTTTTGAATACAATTGCCTAAGTTACAGGGGTTTTTGAAGTCTTAAGTGTGATACACGAGAGGATGTGAGCTTTTGACTTACTATAAAACCAAATAATTAGTCATAAGGAAGAAATGACATAAAAACCCACTGTAAACCGAGGAAATAGGCAAACTTTTTTCTTTTTTAGGTGATTTTTTTACATATAATTTTTAATTTATTGTCTTATTTTAATTTTGATTTCTTTACTCGTGTACAATGATTTTTTTCGAGTGCACATCCCACCCCCTCGGACGGAATGACTAGAGCGAGGGGTCCCTCACACTGAATTTGCCTGTACATAGATTGTCGGAATGCTTAGGATTCTGTATGATTTTGTCGCGCTTGTTGCCTACTTGCAGAAGCTTTTGACGCAAGATTGTGGGATTGACTCCTACTGGCGTACACAGTGAATGGCGACAGAGTGGGTCCGCGGACGGCGTCGGAGTGCCGTGGGCCGGGCGCGCCTACACTGGCCGCGGCGCCGCGGGGTGAGGGACCTTTGCGCTTCCAGAGGAGCTACTCCGCGGGGCCGCGCCACTAAAAGGTCTTTGCATTTGCCGGCCTTGGTGCGTACGAGGCGCGGGGGGCGTCGGATGCCTGGCCGGCCTGGCCCCCGAGGCGTGCCGGCCCAACACCTCTCATTTTGGTTTTATTCTTTCCCGCCGCCCGCGCGCTCTCCTTGTTCTCCACTAGAGCGGGCTGTTAGCGGCTCCTCGGCTGGCGATGGTGGTCCTCGTCGGTGCCGCGACGTTAGACCCGGTAACCCCCTCTCGGCTCTCGGCCGGCCTCCCTGCGACCCCGCCGAAAAAGGATGGGAAATTGGCGCGACGTCCCATTGAAAGGTTTTCCTTCGGTGCGTCTGGCGAGCACCGCGTCCACGCCGCCGCGACGCCGTACAGGTTCCTGTGGCCTTGACACGGTGCGCGCGCGGTGCGGCGTCCCTGGCGGGGGAGTGGGGGGGGGGAGGCTCGGAAGCAGTGTCGTTCCCCTTCCCAGACGGCGGCTGGACCAGCGCCACCAGCGCGGCCCCGCACCCCGCATCGGTTACATCACTTGGCCGCTATTACCCTTGTTATGGAAAGTCAACTCGTTCTGCAGCTCTGTGTCTGCGTCCGTCGGTCTGTCTGTCTGTCTGTCTGTCTGTCTGTCTGTCTGTTAAGCTCCAACCCGCGGCGCTGCCTTTGCCGGCCTTTGCACCTTTGTAGTGCAGCAGGAAATAAACTACTGTGGTCTACTGTGGCGGCGCCAGCCAAATCGCTCTGCATGGGATTACCGGATTCCACTCTGGTAAGGCGCTGCGCTCGGCGCTGCGGAGTGTGGAGCAGTAGTTATGTCACAGACGGCCAGACCGGCCGGCCAGACGGACGCCACAAATTCAAGCGGGGCGAGAAACAGCTTCGAAAGGTTGAACCACAGGCCTCATTCCGGGGTGAGACGACCCGCTTCGTGCGACGCCCACTCGGTGCGCAGTTCGCCCGACAGGCGTCCGAGTGCACGCACACACTGACTTCTTGTCTTGCCGAGTCGAGAACACACACGCCTGCAGGGGCCGAAGGGTCGTTTCATCGCTCTGTGTCTTCTCTCACTCACTCGTGGAGGCTTCCGTTGGGGTGCGGGACAGACAGAGCGACGACATGAGCCTTCTGACGTGATTTGTCTGTCACAGGGAGGAGATGGAGAAAGTGAACGTCAAGTTCCACGACAACGACACCGTCACGTTCCAGCACCGGAAGATCCTGCACTTCGTGCCGGAGCTGTCCAAGAGCATGAGCGAGAGGATATGCGTGCCCAACATTCCGCTGCTGGTAAGCCATCGGGCCGCGCCAACACCGGCATGCCGCGCAAATATTAAATATTAACCGTCCTTGACGGCTTCCGCCGAACGAGGAACGTGGAACCAGGCGCGGATACAGGGGAGGGGCAAAAGGGTTTAGTGCCCCCCCCCCAAAAAAAATGTACCCACCGCCTGAAAGGTAGGTAAAAAGTCACACTTTGCCCCTGTAAGTAAGCAAAAGGTGCCCCCCCCCCCCATGCGCCCCTGGATCCACCACTGCGTGGAACACCAGCCGGGGAGCGGCTGCATCAGGCAACAGACCGAGCGACTGGCCGCCCTTATCAAGCGCCCTGTTTGCGGCATTTCTGTGGAATTAGCGCTGCCAATGCGGTTCGGCCGGCGGGGCCGCGCCCCGAGCGGCACACGGCGGTGAGGCCAACAACCCGCAGCGCCGCAGCGCCGCAGCGCCGCGGGGAGAGCAAGGCCGACTCAAAAATCGCAGCCAAACGGGCGTATGGAAAGCAGGCTGGGTGCAGCGGCTGGGTCTGTCCGAGCTCACGTCGTCAAGGCCGAACACCGCCGACGACTATTTCTCGAATTATTTCGCCACTGGCTGCATAATGCATCGCGGAGCCGCGGTGATTGGTCGTAAAGCGTTTACGCTACGGCCAGATCGGCCAGCCTCAAAGACCGGATCAAAGACCGCGGTGCCAAAACGCACTGCGCGCCACGCCGCGCCGGTCAGATGGTCAGATCGACGGCCTGGTGCAGCACGTTTGCCCTGGAGACTGACTCGGCATCCAGGCGCGCCCGCGTCTCCCTCAGACCCGCGGGCTGCACCGGGCTGCATCGGGCTGCACCGGGCCACCTGCATGGTTGCGACGGAGACGGCTGCCATTTTTTTTTTTTTTTTTCCGACGCGGTCCTCTCGAGGCACGGTGCTCGCGCTCGGCCGGGCCGGGCCGCCGTCCAGCAAGGAGCGGTGCACAGCCACGTTATGCAATTGCAAGGGGTGGGGCGGGGCGCTTTAAATGTATTTTTCAGCACATCAATAGCTCCTGCTGGCAGTGGCCGCTTGACTTCAGAAAAGGAAGAACAACCGCTCGCTGCAAGTGTCACTGGCAGGGCATTCTAAACATTCCCATATTAGTCGCTTTTCTTCCTTTTCTTTCTTTTTATATTTTTAAATTTTCCACCTTTGATCTACCGCTGCGATTCTTGTCTCGATTGAAACGTCTGGATTGAAAGCTAGCCGAAATGCAGTGAGTGGGCAGGCCGGCAGGCCGGCCGGGCAGGCTTTGATTTATTTCTGCCGTTGCGCCACGCGGCCAAGTGCACACCACTAAAACAGAGACAGACCTGCGCGGCTTATGATGAAAGGCCACCGGCAAAAAAGACTGAAAGACAGCAACGACAACAAATAGTCAAACTGCATTTTTGAGCTGCATTCGGCGCGTCCTCGTGCGCGTGTGTGTAAATGTGTGTCTACCATCCGAAGGCCGCCCAAAAACAAATCCAGGGAATGACCAAAACGCGCCGTCATCTTTCGGACATAGTCTGCCTACTAACTCCGTGCTGTTCCAGACGCTGGCCACGCAGAGCAGGCACATGCCGTGGGGGGTGCAGGCGGCCATGTCCGTCCTGGTGCGCGGCATGGAAAACTTCGTGATGGTGACGCCCGAGCAGTTCCTCTTTGGCTACGACGACGCCCTCGTCACGCTGGCCAACATCGCCAACACCCTGCTGCACATCAACTGGCCCGCGCCCCGGATCATGTCGCTGCTCAAGGGGGTACGTAGGGAAGTCCGGCCGCCAGGCAGGCCGGCGCACTGTGGGCCAGGCCGCTATAACGCCCTCTATCTGTGTTGCAGCGGAACGGGACCCTGCCCGAGGTGCACACCATGTACACGGGCCACACCTCCAGAGCCAGGATGGGCCTGCTGGACAGACTCAACGGGCTGGACCACCTACCGTTCTGGTCCGAACCCCCGTGCAACTCCATCAAAGCCTCCGAGGGTACAGTCAGCTGCTGCCGCCTAGTCTGCATTCCGCTTTTCATTTCCATTTCATCGTCGCCTATTCCATGTTAATCTCGTGTTTTCGTCTGGTCGTTGCTTGTCGTTTCGCTTCCGCGGGAGGAGTGTGCTTTCTTTGTTGGACACCGCGCCGAGTCGATGGGGGCGAGGCGCGGCGGTGCTTCGGGCTTGTGCTAACCGTGCCTCAGAACGTTCTTATTGCAGACGCAGTCGCGCCGCGCGCCGCCCGCTCATCACATCAACTCATCTCATCCACTTGCCATCCAACCTGTCATGGGTAACCCTCGAAGGGGCGGTTCCCCCACAGCGGCTCCAAAACGGAAGTGCGCGAGGGCGGGGTGGGAGGGGTTGGAGGGGTGGGAGGGAGATGCCTTGCTGTACCTCGCTGGGGGAGTTAGTCGGCCACTCCAGTGCACTTGTCGTTTTGGGGGCGCTCTGGCAGCGAGGCTAGGTCTAACTGGGGGCCGTGCGTTGCGCGGTGTGGTGTCATAGGTTCGTTCTTTCCGCCACGAGACATCACGCACGAGGACTTGGTGGCCATCTACGACAAGGACCTGTGTCGCGCCTTCCCGCTGCAGTACCGCCGCCTAGTGGACAAGGACGGCATCAGCGCGGGCTACTACACGCCGCCAGACTCCATCTTCGCGCCCTCGGAGGCCTTCCCGGACAACAAGTGCTTTTGTCCGCCAGGGGAGAGCCCCGCCGCGCCCTGCGAGCTCAAGGGGCTGCAGAACATCAGCCCGTGTCACTACGGTAAGCGGGAGCGCGCGTCTCGCGCTCGGAAGGACACAGAACGACAAAACGCGACCACCGAGGGAGTCGAACCTGCAACGTTAGCCTCCGGACCGCACGCCCCGACCCATGCAGCCACCAAGACAGACCGTACTTGACCTAAATGTTGTGTTCTTTTAATGGAGCGGGTCCTTAGTGTACTGCCAGAGGGGCCAGAGGAGCGGAGCGCGGTCGATCCGGCGAAGGCGTGTCCTGATTGAAGTCCGAAGCGTTGGGCGAGTGATGTGGGGGCCCGCCGCCCCGGCCGACGCGGCTCCTCACCCGGCCGTGGCGTGCACTGGGACTGGCTGGACGTGCCCCGACCCGCCCAGGGCTGACTGCTTGCTGTGTTGCAGACGCCCCCGTCTTCGTCTCGTTCCCGCACTTCTTCAACGCCGACAACTCGCTGCTGGAGGCTGTCGAGGGCATGACGCCGACCCGAGACCGCCACGAGACGTTCTTCAAGATCCAGCCGGTGAGTGGCGTCGTGTCGTCCGATTCGTCCAGCCTACTCCTCCAACTCTGAGTCCCTGTCACTATTTGCCTCTTTGCCCCGAAAAGCCCCGCGAGAGGAGAAGCCAGGCGGCGCTAACGGCGGTTGCGTGTTTTTGCAGAAACTCGGCGTCACCATGGAGGCCAAAGTGCGGATCCAGCTCAACCTCAAAGTGGACCACGCTCCGTACATTTACTCGGTACACACGTTCCCCGAGATCGTCTTCCCCATCATTTGGCTCGAAGAGGTAAGCCCCGTCCAGAGCACGCGATGCCCTCCTGCCGGGGCCGTTCTCAGACCACTCGCGTGGATTGTAGAGCATTGTTGTGCACTGACACCCGCGTGTCCCAGGGCGTGGACGAGCTGACCCCGGAGATCCACCGCTGGGTGTACATCGCCACGACGGCGGCGGACTTCATCATCCCGTCCGTCGAGTACTCCTTCATCGTGGTGGGCGCGCTCACGCTGGCCGCCGTGTTCGTGCGCACCTACAAGGGCGTCGTGTTCACGGCGGAGAACCTGGAGCGCGGCATGGAGGAGCTGCGGACGGGCAGCCACCTCATCATCAACGCCGCGTCGCACGCCGCGCACGCCGCCACGCACCCGTCGCACGCGCGGCACCGCGACCGCGAGCACCGCGAGCAGCAGTACCACCTGCTGAGGAGCACGTCGGCCACCTCCACCACGGCGTCCTCGTCGAGCGCCTCCACCGCCTCCACGCCGCTGCCGTCCGAGACGAGCAACCAGGTCGACCTGGCCGCCGAGACGGACCCCATGATGGTGCACGTCCTCGGTTCGTCCCCCGGCCTGGCGCGAGCCGTGTGAATGGACTAATGGACGCAGCCCCTCCCCCAAGCCCCCCCAGTGGGGCCCCAGCCCCTTCCCCGCGCCCACCAGGCCGGCCCCCCCGGGGCCCAAGGACATTAGCCTGGTGAACACTCTCGCCCTTCGAGAGTGCGGCGAGCAGGGCCTGCCCATTGTTGCGAGTGTCTGCCGCCTCGCCACCTCGCCGTCCCGGCGAACCCCTTCCATTCTAGTCGACCAAGTCGCGGCCCGCCGAGGCCCCGCCGAGGCCCCGCCCTGGGCACCCTGCCGCCGCCGCGGCCAACCCCCGCGGCCCCCGCCGCCCGTCCGCGCCGTAACCACGGCCACGCCACGCCACTACCTCGAAGACGCGGTGCGGCGCGAGTCGCAGAACCCAATGTCGCTCCGTCGCGATCCTGGACCCTGGACGTCTGATGACTGTGATTCGGCCACGGTTTCCGTCGGTTTGTGTCATGCCTCCTCGTCCCGCAGAAACACGGCCGCGACTAGCCCGCGACCCACGGCCCTCCCGCCTCCCCTCCATCGCCACCCTCCCCTCTGAACCCCGAGCTGGCCTCGGGCTGCAGGGGGGCGGTGCTGGGCAGCGTTGGGGTGGCCATGGAGGAGGAGACCAGCGGTGCCTCGGCCTGGCCTCGCCGGCCTCGGCCGTCGCGGACAACGCCCCGCGCAGGAGTAGAGGCGGGCCGCCACCGCGCCGCTCCACGTCCAGGCCTCATTCGATGAGCCGCCAACGCCGAGAAGGCAAGGGCTGAGGGAAGACTTTGAGTTCGCACCGTGATCAGACGAACTTTGGTGCGGAGCAAAACGACTTTGAAAACCTTCGGCGCAAGGGCACGAGCATGCCTCGTGTGTCACGTGCAGTGGATTAGTCGCCGTGATTGAATCAAAACGATTGTTAGTAGTGCAATCGGGCGAGAGCGGCGTGTCACCTAGAGCTGCCTCCCTGCGTACAGAGGTGCCGATTGGGATGCCTACGTCCCAGGCCGCCTCTGCCCGGTGCTGGAGAACCGGACTCCTCTCTTCAACAAAGACAATGGAGTGGTCCGTCTGTGCTAATTTTGTCCTCAATCTGTTCGCGCTTACTCAATTTGTAATTTATAAGAGACACTTTTTTTTGACATGGAGTAAAAATTTATTATTTATTTTTTTTTTAAATGGATCTTAATGCTCCACCTTAAGCTGAGAATCAAATCAAATTGGAAACGCGGTTGTTTTGGCCGGTCGACTTAAGTGGTTCTTGTTTTTGAAACTATTGATCTGAGTTTGTAAGTTTTACTTTGTATGAAAACACGTCTATAAGACAAATTATTAGTGCAAGCAGACGCGTTCATCAAAAAGTATATACAATTGGTAAGGTATTATTATTATTTGTGATCTAAAGTATACATGTAAGATTGAAATGTGATACTTTGTTATGCGACTGACGTGTTGTAATGTTCTGGCTTTGTGGCTCACCTCCTCATTCATGAATGCCTGGTTTCCAAAAAAAAAAGAGACTGATATAAAGGTTGTTGTAGTGAGAGTGTTAGCTTACCGAAACAAGGCGATGTAAGTCCTTCTGGAGGTGGGCACAAATGCTGTGCTTAAGTGCTCAATCTTTGTTACCCAACTATGCGCTCATTGTTACCATGTGTCAAGAAAATAAATGCAATATGTCAAACACAGGGTATTAAGTCATACACTTGTTCTTTGTACTTTACTGTTTAATGGCACATGAAATCAGATACATATTCACCATCAAATGTTCTATCAACCCAAAACTTGGATAGTACACAAAAATAGAATTATTTTATCACAGAATCATAATACGGTGTAAACTTCACAGCACATGTATATTGCACCATGCTTGTCACAACCCTTTGGGGCACATAAATAAAGGAGATTCTACCCTACAGTCTCAATAATAAGCAACAAATTTGTAAATATAGAACAAGGAGTCTATTGGTCTCAGATCATGGGAGACATCAGAAAATCATGAGCGCCTTCGAAGTAAAAAGGCAAGTAACATAGAAATACCTGCAGACATCAGCACTGCTGCCCCAAGAATAACTTTTCGATCCTTATCAGCTTTCTTGGCACTTTGAATCTTTCTCTTCATGCTCTTCTCTGGTCGCATCTAGAATGGGTGTAAAGAAAAAATATTGTTACCAATCAAATTAATTAGTAAAACGTTAATAAATTGAACAAGGTCACAGAACTTACAGGATCCAGTTTCAAGAGCATTCCATGTAACTGAACTTTGAGCAGTTCTGCTTGGGCGAGGGCTTCCCTTGTTAAAATCTTAGCACCTAAAGCAGCAGAGTGTCGACTATCCATCATCTGATTTCTCATGGCATTATTGTTGAGCCTACTTCGGTGATTTCGAAGAAGAATAACTAGATTGTTAATATGCTTCACAGTATGGCACATAACTGGTATGGCTTCCTGGACACTGCAACACAAGGAAGTTAAATGGTATCAAAATGAATCAGGTGCTTTCAACAATAAGTCCCTCATGACCAACCGTATCCATAAGATAAGACCTCACCTCAAAGTAGCATCATCAACGTCATCTTTCAAACCTCTAACTGGATTTTGCCTTTCTTTCTTTTTACGAATGTTAGCAATGCCGTGAGCCATATCTTTTCGATGAGCTTTATCATCTATTCCAATTACTTCCAAATCTTCCTCTGTAAGTGTAAGGAACAAGTTGAAGCCCACATCAGCATCTTTAAAAAGATGCAGATACTGGACCATATTCATGCCAATCAAAAAAGTGGCGACAGTCTTATCAAATATTTCTCTGCAAGAGAAATTAGTGTTGGTAAGATTATAACAAAAATTAACTTAAAATGACATCAGAAATACTGCTTACCCATCCTCATCATCTGATGGTAAATCAGCAATAACAGACTCCCAATCAACTGTCTCTTCAGAACATCTCTTTTCGGGTAGCTCTTGAGTGGGAGTGGAGCAACCAATGGTAACATCAGACACCAAATCTGGATCTGCCTTAACTCTCACTGGGCTTCCTGAAGGCGTAGCTTCATAAGTCTTCACATCTTCTACGATGCCAATCATGATGGTAAAAAAATTCTGGAAAGCGATTTAAGTTGTAGTTCAGAAATATGGTAATAGCCATGTAGCTTCATTGGAATTTAATGCCGCACCTTTGACGTCACAGAAAAGCAATGTCAGTGAGCAGACAGTCTGACAAATCCCTAATCACATTTGAATCTAACAGGTGGATTGGTATAACCTCTCCAAAGGCACTTAGTTCCAAACAAACACAGTCGTGTAGTTCCAATGATCCAAAATACATCAATGTTGACTCGATGCAGAACAGAAAAGTCCACTTACTTACTAAATTGAGCAAAGAAAACCTAGTCTTGTGACAAGAGACGGCTCAACTTGAGAGTGATCAGTGATCCAGATCCTGTCGCCGCGCCGCCGCCCTAAGCCGTGGTTTTGGTGAAAGGGCGCCTTATTTCTTCATGGCAGAGAGAGAGAGAGAGACAAGATAGACAGATTATGGGTGTGAGAGAGAAGGATAAATGACAGCAGACGACACTAGGTTACGGCAGAGATAAGTCATGCACACTTCACAAACGGCAATGAAGAGACTTGAATGAAGAGAAAATTTGCTGGATGATCTATTGAAAGAAGAAAAATTGATGTCAGTCAAGTCTTTTACTTTTACAACACGTTATTTCATTTTTTACAGAACCGAGAATCGACCTAATAATCGATTTATCCGGCGATAGTAACAAAAACATTTGCTTTGCTTTGCTTTCAGTTTTTGTTTGTTGCTTGCAGACATCAAACTAACAACACTGCACTCCCCTGTATGAAAAGTCCCTTCAGCAAAGACCATGGACGAGCCTGAGTACATTGACATCCCTGACGTCTGTCGCGTATGCTTAGCTCGTAGGGGAAATGTGAGCATATTTGATACTGATGACACTGAGGACTTCCTTGGTTACTCTGTAGCAGATCGTATTATGACTTTTGCTTGTGTTGAGGTAAGTCCCTCTTCGATTCAATCACGTCTCTTGTATTCAGAAGAAAGCATTTCCTTTCAGGCTCTTGATTTCAGGTTCAATCCAATGATGATCTCCCTGCTAAAATATGCTCCCAATGTGTCAAACAAATAAACCAAGCTTTTGAATTGAAAGCTCAATGCGAATATGCTGATGCCACTCTGAGGGAACTATGCTCGAAGGACACCCTAGCTAATAATGTGATTTGCCTCTCGGCAGAAGATGGAAGCAAGGTAAGAAAATTTTGGTGCATCAATTTATTTGTTTCAAACCATTATTAATTCATTCATCTTTGTCTTGTACAGATTGGAAGTGTAACACACCTATCTGCTATCAGAAATGAATGTTCAAGTGCCCTGGATGTACTGAGTGCTCATGCACTCTCTGATAATGATGTACCTGAAGAAGTGCTACATTCACATGGAGACTGTGGTAAAGATGCTTCTGAAGAAGTGCTGAATGCACTTATCGACTCATGTGACAGTCATGTCCCTGAAGAAGGCATTGTCCTCTCATCAGCCATTTCAGAAAACAAACACAGAACTGACAGCAGTACCACCCAACAATTTTATGACCAAAAGAATAATACCAGCGATAAAGTTACCTTCAAAATTCAAGCTCATAAATCTCTGGAGCTAGCAGAAAATGTTATAGCTTGTGCTGAATGTGGAGAACAGTTTTCTAATAACAGGAAGATGGAAGAGCATGGTCTTTTGATGCCTGGACATCGGCCGTTCTTGTGTGCGCTTTGTTGGAAAACTTTCAAACGTTTGAGCAATATGAAGGAGCATGAAAAAATGCATTCTGGAAGGAAACAGTTCCTTTGTAGTGATTGTGGTGAGTTGGCTACAGGAAAGAAAAATCATTATTGCATGGCCTTGCATGACAAGGAAGCAAAGGGATATTCCTGCAATGTGTGTGGAAAGAACTTTGTCAGTCGGACTTCTCTAGGGACACACAAAAAGAGACATGAAACTCAATCCAAATTTCAGTGCAAAGAATGTGATAAACTCTATTTTAGCAGGCAAGAGCTAGAAAGACATCTGCGAGTGCATTTTAATATCCGTCCCTTCAACTGTCCTGATGAGAGCTGCTCACTAACATTCTTTTCTCAAGGAGAGCTCAACAGGCATTTGAGGTAAAAACTAACTGTAGGTATGGAGAGGACTTCTATCAATCGAAATCCTATTATTTATTTTGTTTTCCTAGATACCACGAAGGTCTAAGAAGATTCTCCTGTGATAAATGTGGACAGAAATTTTTTGAAAGTGGTCATTTGGCATGTCACCAGAGAAAACACACTGGAGAACGACCTTATACCTGCCGTCACTGTCCAAAATCTTTCACTGACAGTTCAAAGTTAAGGAGGCATTCCTTGGCCCACAAGAAGTCTTCATTCAAGAAAAAGGCAACAGCTCTACGTAATGTCAGTATCCAATTTACTGACCTAGAAATTGCTTCTAGTCACGAAAAATGTAATGTGGAATTAGAAATCACAGTGCCACAAGAGGATGTGAGGCCAGAGTATCTGATAGATTCATAGATTGTCTCAATACTATCAAATATATTCACATTAAATTAATACTAGATTTATTTTTAACCTAAGAGTTCCACAGGTAAGAAATACAGTGACCACAATCACAATAAGTTTCATCAGGCATCTGCCTTCTCAAAATTCATAGGTTCTCCTGGTCACTAAATTAGCTGAACAGCTATTCAGTGATAGACAATTTGAATTGGGATAATAAGTATTTCTTTAAACCTGAGTCAAGCAATTAAACATAAATCAGGGTTTTCTGAATATTTGATCATTCAGCCTAGTGAAGAATGATTAGCTTTGCCAAACTTATATTACACAAACTTACTGTACATTCATAAAAAGATATATACAATAAAAAAGCTTTGAAGTTTATTCTGTTTCTCCCAAATATATAGTCTTATCACTAGAACCTGATGCAATAATTGGTTCTTTGGGATGAAAAGCAACATCATTCACCGAGCCATTATGTCCTGGTAACTTGTACAAAATACGCCTTGAAGTTGTGTCCCAAATGTACACATAGCGATCAGCAGATCCTGCAGATATTTTGGATCCATCAGGGGACCATGCACACCCTAGAAGATTCTTTTCAAAGTTGTGTTGATGTCCTGTGATGATCTTGACACAACGTTCTTGGGGTGCAAAAGGTCTCACATCCCAGATACGGAGCTACAAAAAAGATAATAAAAAGTTATTAAAATACTTTTATTAACTCAAACAATGCATTAGGACGAATGAATTAAACAAAACAAGGCTACATACAGTATTGTCCATGGAATTGGAAAGCAGATATGATCCATCAGGCGACAATGACATTCCAGTAATAGTATCACCATGGCCCTTCAGAGTGTATAAAACACTGTTTTTGCGAAGATCCCAGGCCTTGATGTCATTATCAATGCCTCCGGAGAAAACCTGCAACAGTTCCATATTTAGTATAGTAAATACATTATGATACAATTATGAATTGCTGAGAAAATATAATTGATTCTTACCTGTTCAGCTGTGTCATTAAATGAGACTGACGTGACGGGGTATGTACTATTTAATGAAACACACACATTCTTTTTGCGAGGATCCCAAATCCGCACTGAGCAGTCATCGGACCCACTGCAAATTTGTAATAATCCTCTTCTTGACACGTTGCAGGAATTGATGAAACTGGTGTGGCCCTTCAACCTCTTGATGCGGTTTCCGGACTCCAAATCCCACAACCCTATTGTGGAATCTGTGCTTCCAGTGACAATCGTGTTGCCATCAGTCGAGAAATGGAGCTCCATGATTGCTCCACTGTGCCCACTCATCAGAGAGACATTTTCACAATCCCCGTAAACACCCCAGATGTATATCTGTCTATCAAATCCAGCAGAAGCTAGATAGGACCCTTCAGGGTGAAACTTGATCGAATAGATCTCTCCTAGTTGCCCCTCCAACAACATAATAGGAGCTTGCAGGTTGGACGTCCGGGGCACTTGGACGACACTCTTTTCACGACTGTGGATTGCAACAACATCGTTTCTAGTCTTCTTGGCCACGGGAACGAGACTCAGCTCGTCGCCCTTCCTTTTCATCTCTCTAAAAGACATTTTCAGACAATATTACGTTAAACAGGCGTTAGGAAAACCGGCAAATTTCGCACGCATTTGTTGTTTGATGACGACCCACATTCGATTCAATCGATGACCAACGCCGAGTCGAGTGTCGAGTTTCTTTCGAGCTTTCGATGATTTTCGATACTTTAAGGTCAATTTCTCATAGTTTAATGGTTTCCTTTCTTTGCCGCTAGGCGCGCGTGGGTAGGGTAAACAAGCAGAAGTCTTATATCTTGTATCTCAGCAGAGGTGGCAGAGACAGACGAATTTTGACGCAACTGAATTTTTACCTTTTCACCTAACGGCAGTGAGTCCGGGGGTTGCTGGGGAGTGATTTTTGCTTACAGTGATGGTGGCTTGTTAGCACTGTGAGGTTAGAGTTAGCCATGCTTCGAACACTGACTTTGCGTGCAGCTCGTGCTTTGGCTCGAACGAGCGCGGAGGCTGTGCTCTGTCCACTCCAGCCTAGGATTGCTGCTGTCCGGCACTCATCCCCTTCGAGGCGCTATCTCTATACCAGCAGTTTTCTGTGCCATTCGAAAGAAGCAAATGAGTTACCAGCGCAAGGGGACAAGAGCGAAGATGACTTTAATCGTATGGTTGTTGGGCAAGCAAGTCCTAAAATGCATCTAATGTACACATGTAAAGTGTGTCAGACAAGGAATCATCATGTAATCTCTCGCCTGGCTTACACCAAAGGTGTTGTCATCGTGGAATGCAAGGGTTGTGAAAACGACCACCTCATAGCAGACAATTTAGGGTGGTTCTCAGACCTTGGAGGGCAGCGGAACATTGAAGAGATTCTAGCAGCCAAAGGAGAAACTGTGAAGAGGATAGTTGCTCAAGGAGGATACTATGAAGAAACATCTGATGAAGGAGGAAGCGCCTCAGTTCTGTTACCGAAACCCAAAGAATAAATGATTTCTTTGTAATGTAATTGTCTTTTCGTAAGCAACTGTGATAAGAAAAAATCTTAGCCATATATATTAATAAAATTACAATTACAATTAGTGGACCTTTCTCTTTACTTGCTCCTCAAAGATCCTTGTATCTCTCCCGATAAATTTATGGTCTGGTTTTGAAGTAGAAAAATTGGGGAAAAAAACGTGAAAATGATTTGTGTTTTGTTTTTTATTACAAAAAGGGAAAACAAAACTTATTCTTAATGAATTATTATATATTTTATCTTACAAATTTAATATACTCTAACAAATAACAATACAACTAAACTTTGGCTCCATATTAATCACAGCTAAAGGAAAGTTCATGCTAGCAGAACAGATGGTTTGGTCACTAGGAACCAGAACATTAAAGAGAAAAACTGCAATACACTTGAGATATTTGAAAATATTGAAGTACAGTTTATGGCCTGTCTCAGCTTTCACAACACAATGGTAAGACTGCAGAGGAATTTATAATGAAATAGAAATGACCTATAATATAAAGTGGAGAGTACCCTCTAGTTACTATTTAAAAACTTAAACATAATATTAATCAATGAGTAACAATGTCTTTCAACGAGCAATTCTGGATCATAAATCTCTCACATGATTTCGTCAACAACACACGAGAAAAAGCACCAAAACGTGGGGTATCTTCGTTTCCTCAACTCTTCTCAGTCGATTGACGTCCTAATTTTTCCACAATTCGGAAAGACCCTCGCGTCGAGGAGTATTGACGGCAGGAGGCGGGGCGCGGCCGACGGGGGCGCTAGTGCGCGGTGTTCTGGTGCAGGCTGGCCAGCATGCTTGTGTCGTACCCGTAGTGCGAGGAGTAGGACCGGTGCAGCTGCTGCGGCGTCATGGAGGAGGCCGCGTTGTGCGCGTTGTGCGACATCCCCAAGGACGGCTCGTGCTTGACGAGATTGTCGAGGCTGCTGCCGCCGTACAGCTTGACAGCGGCCACCGCGTAGAGGTTCTTGATGTTGGAGCAGGCCCCCACCCCCAAGGGGGCGCCACCCAGCGACACGCCCCCCACCGGGGAGCCGCCCCCCAGCAGGCCGTCGCCGTGGCAACCCAGCATCATTTCGCTGCGGGCAGAAAGAGAGGGGAACGGTTACTCGGGGAGGGAGGGGAAGTCAACAGGGTTCACGAGCAGGGTATACGAGCTGATCAGTTCGAAACACATCTTAGGTTGAGCAGTTAGTCCGCAACGCGCCTCTACCAGCTGGAGAGCGCCTGGCGGGCAGGCAACCCAACGCACGCCCCGGCACAGCGCGCCACCAAGCGCCCCGCTCCAGGCGCTCCCCGCCCCGCGAAGCCATGCCCCTCCTCTTTGTCTCTGCCACCTCACCTAGCCCCTCCCCCCCCCCACCCCTCCCCCCCCCCCACCCCTCCCGCACCCTGGCTGCTGTAGAAATTTGAGACGCGGCCGTTCCAGCTTTGTCATTGGCTTTGGAGGGTCCCCCGGGTCCCCCAGCCTCGACTCCCTCTCACAGGATGCGCTGTTGGCAGTCCGGCCTCCCCTTCCCCCACCGGCAGAGCCGAGCGGCAAAATAACTCCTGTAATCCTCTATTCATTATTGTGATCAAAGAATGAGCAGCCACTGCTTGTTGGAGGCTGCCACGCTCCGCTTGCCTTTTATGTCGCAGACAGTCGAAGACAACGGTGGACGCAATTCGAGCCACGCTAGAGCGCCAAACCTATTGCGACTGAACCGACGCGTGAGAAAACAACCACAGGACCGAAAATGCCCCTCGGGCCGAAATACATCCTCCTATGTAGAATTATTTAACAAAAATCTCTAGGGCTCACTAGGGGATGGGAGGGTGGGGCAATGGATGGTAAGAGTGCAGTCCCTCTGGAACTCCATTTTTCAAAAAACCCTTTTATTAAACTCTTAACAAACAACAACACTTACACATTAAGCAACAATGCACAGATGGCCAAGATCAACCTGCAGGCGTATCCATGGGTGTCTCTTTGTAACATGTGGTAAATAAGCCCAGCGTTTTACAACGAAAATTCGGCCTTCTGAAGAAGTGCGTCCTAACCGCTCTGTTCAGGGCCACAGGTAGCAGCGTCTCGAAGTCCGATTGGGCGACAAGGGGGAGCAGAAAAGGGGGCTTGCGTTGGGGCTGCAGGGGCCGCATGCTCTCGGCGGAAGGGGGTGCACGGCGGGGCTGCATGCTCTCGGCGGAAGGGGGTGCACGGCGGGGCTGCATGCTCTCGGCGGAAGGGGGTGCACGGCGGGGCTGCATGCTCTCGGCGGAAGGGGGTGCACGGCGGGGCTGCATGCGCTCGTAGAAATGGGGGAGTTTCCGCCCAGATTGGTAAATGTCGACGTCCTGTCTGTACGGAATATTGTTAGTTTCGTGTTTTTACCGTAGTCATTGGATGCCCTCTGATAAAAAAAAAGTATATCCGTTGCGTGGTCAAACTGAGTTCATGAATCGTAAAGAGTTTTTCGAGACTCTAGGTTTCAAAAGGAACGACCGCGACGCGAGCCGATTGGGCGCGGGTGCTGTTTCCAGATCGGCGAGGAGCACAACGAGTGCCTTACCTGCGCTGCTGGTGCGGCGTCCGGTCGCGCTGCCGCCGGTTCTTGAACCAGTTGCTGACCTGCGTCAGCGACAGTCCCGTCTTCTTGGCCAGGTTCTTCTTCTCGTCCGGCGTGGGATACCGGTTCCGCGCGTAGAAGTTCTTGAGGATGGTGCGCGACCGCTCCTTGAAGCAGTACACCGTCTCCTCGCCGTCCCAGATGGTCTTGGGCAGCGGGTACTTCTTGCGGAGGCGGTACTTGTCCACCGCGCCGAGCGGCCGCTGCCTCATCTTCTCCGCCTCCCTGTAGTGGGCCTTGTACCACATCTGGGAGGCAAACAAACACGCGGTTAAAGCACACGCGGGTCGATAGGCTAGGAAGCACTTGGCGCTTCACCTCGGACTTTGCCCACCTCCTGCAACTCGCCGTGGTAGCGCTGGTCGAAGATGTGCCCCTCCAGGATGCCGTACAGCTCCTTGTAGTTGCCTTGCTCGAAGGCGACGCGCGCCCGCGCACGCAACACGGCCTCTCCCTGGCACAGCAGGTCTGTGGGCAGCTTCCACAGGAAGTCGGCCAGCCTGTGCACGTTGCGGGACTGCTGCAGCGCCTCGCACATGGTCGCTACCTGCAACAACGCACGCTTAAGACCTCACCAAGTATTCAGAGCATACATAGTACAAACTAATTTACTTTTTTTCTACAAAGAAATAGTTCGTAAATTACGAAGTATTTTCTTTGTAAGCTGATGCATGCTCAAAATATACTTTGTTATAACAAGCTGCTTTTCTTTGTAAGGCCTGAAATAGTTCGTAAGATTTTCTCAGTGCGCCACCATCGTCTCGCCAACCCGAACCATTCACCGCAAACGCCACAACACAGCCACCAACCTGCTCCTCGGTGAAGACGCTCTTCTTGGAGCCGTGCGGGAACACGACGAAGCCGTGCTGCTGCGGCGGCGGCGGGAGCTGCTGGCCGGAGTAGCTGCAGGAGGACACGAAGGCGCCGCCCTCGCCGGCATGGCCGTGGCCGAGGTGGCTGAGGCCGTCGAGGCCGTGGCCGTCCGTGCTGCTGGAGTCATGGCTCGGCGACGACGACAAGCAGGGCACGCTCGCATGCACGCCCACCGCCATGGCCTGGTGCAGCGCCATCACGCCGCGCGCACCACCTGGGGCCGCATCACCTGCAAACGAGGGGCGGGGCTGGTGAGGACAGGACAGCGCCGGAGATTTGAACGCCGGAGCGCTCGGCCGGCGGCCAGCGCGGCAAGCAAGGCCTCGCGACTCGTTATCGCACTGGCGCTGCTGCAGGCTGGTCTGGAACAGTGTTCCCTCTCTCTCGCACCACGCCGGAACGCTCTATGAGTACGAGAGAGACAGGGCGACTAGAGCACTCATCAGCCCACCGCTGCTGGCGCGGCACTTTGTTGCTCGGCACGCATCCTGTGTTGTGGCCGGGCTATCGCTGCCTCCGCGGCGCCGAGCCCCCGCCGAGCCCCCGCCGAGCCCCTGGCGAGGAACACGGAGGAACTTTGCTCCTTCGGGGGCAGAAGCGCAACCAAGAATAGGGTATTCCAACGCTCTCCCAGAACGGAAGTAAGAACAAGAGAAACGGAAGTTAAAAACAGCAGTTCATATGAGAAATCTACACGGCAAAGCTCATCCGCCGCGTAGATTTCTCTTATAAACTGCCGTTTTTAACTTCCGTTTCTCTTGCCCTTACTTCCGTTCTGGGAGAGCGTTGGAATACCCTAATATGAAGAATGGAATGAATCGGGGCGCCATGAGCGCAGCCCACTCCACGTGCCTGCCTGCCTGCCGCCACGTCGAGACGCCCGACTCGCGTCGCCCCGTGCGTGTGTGGCCAATTGCCGAGAAAAGTTTGTAACGCCGGAAACGCACGGAGGGCACACTGCTAGTAAACGGCGCACCTCACGGCGAGACAACGGCAATGTTATGAGGGTTGAGGGTTCTGCGCACGCAGCGCTGACCGCACGGCATGCCTGTCGGCCCACGCCCCGCCGCCCCGCCCCGTCTCCTGCCTGGTGTCTGGCCGAGAAGAGCTTGCTCGGCGCTTCTCTCATCATGGCGTTGCTTTGTTGATGTCCAGGCCGGACACCGTCCACCACCCGTTCCCACGGTGCGCTAGAGCGCAGCTTGGCCTGTGGCGGGGGAGGGGCGGAGGAAGGGGGAGGGGGCCCAAGCCGCTGACGGCACGGATCGGCGCGTCGCGGCGTCGCGGCCCGCGGGGCGTCCCGCGGACCTCCAGGCCGGTGACGCTGGTGACGCCGCGGCGCGACGCGTTCCCACCGCGGAGGGGCGCCTCGTCGGCGTTCCAGGAAAGGGGCACCGGGGGGGCACCCCAACTGCCACCGGCCGGCCGGGCTCAAAGAGTGCCATTCTACGGGAATTCCGAGAAAGCGCGTCCGGACAAGATCCACGAAAAAGCGGAAAATTTTGCCCAGATGTTACGACGTCGATTGTAGCATTGTGAACTTCCATGTTTCGAGAACGCCGCGCCACTCACGTCACGGGCTGGAACGACGCAGACGCAGAGCACGACGCCTTCACGCTTGACGAGACGCACCCACCCCGCACTGTCGCCCGCCACCCCAAACCCCGCGGGGACTGCGAGGGCCAGCGTTCGTTCCATTTCATAACATGGCATGAGCCCAGCCAAAAAGAGCAGCCTACGTATAGGACCCTCGGCCCTGGTTCGTCCGTACCAGGGGTCGAAACTCAAATCCATCCCCACTCACACCTCGGAGGCCCTACGAGGATTTCAAGGACAAAGGCGAGACATACGGAGGAGTATGTAGAACATACTTGGAAATAAGTGAACGTTGGAAAGCACATAGGCGTTGCGCCGGCCGAGGACCTAGTCACGCTCGCTGTCTCACCTTCACTGGACACACTCAAGGCAGGGCGAGGTTATCCAGATCCGAGTGCACCGATGGCGACCGAGGGTTGCTAAGTAATCCGGTCCACTTGAATCTTGAAAAGCCAATCCTAAGGTTGCACTGCGCGAACGCTGGACGAAAACACCCCTAGTTAGAAGGGAGACGCCCTCGTCACGCTGTTGTCACACTGCTGTCACACGGATGTCCCGGTCGTCGAGGCCGCGCTCGGCACGCTGTTGTCACACTGCTGTCACACGGATGTCCCGGTCATCGGGGCCCCGCTCCGCACGGACTGTCAACGCGCGTCCTGCACACTCGGCGTCCCGGTCGGCACTGGCACCAGCGGGCCGGCGCGGGCGGGGCGGGGCGGGGCGGGGTGGGGCGGGGCGGCCTCTGCTCCGCCGGCCATCCGCCCCGCCGCAGCATCACAGGCTCCGGGATGGGCCTGCCGCCGCGCTGCCATTGGCCGGCTGCTCGCGGTGCTGCGCTCCCATTGGCGGTGCGTCCCCCTCCAGGCCGCCTTGTCCCGACCCCGAGTGCGGCTGGCGCGGCGCGGCGGGGCGCGGGGCTGGTCCGGGCGGGGGATGGGGACGACGGGGAGATTTGCGATGATGAACCCTCGTTCACGCGCCGTTCATCGAAAACATCAAAGGCTTTGGAGTTTGTGTTCGTCTGACCCGCCGAGCGCCCCGGGTGAAAATAAAATCGGAAAGGATGCCGAAAAGCGGAAAGCGCGACGGGCGAGTGGCGGCAGCGGGCGCTAGCCTCCCTTGTTTGTTCTGCTCGTGCTACGGTTTTGTCTATCTGCAGGCCTGTTGCCACAAACAGCGATGGGCTGTCCGCGCCGGTGCCGGTTCGCTGTTTCCGAAACACGTATCCCTTTTGTCCGGTTTGTGTGCACACTGTGTGCACTACATGTTGCTCTCCTTGCTCCCTTTCGGTCCTTTCGGGAGGCTGTGGAATTAGCCGAAGAAACCGGACGGGAACGATGCCCACAATGGGACTGGCGCACGCCGGCCGTTCCGCGAAAATGACAATCGACGACAAACTGCGATATACAAGATGCATGCTTGCAGAAATCTTTCCTGGTCCGGGTGTGGGTGGGGCCGGCCGGAGTTCTGTTCCCATTCGATCGGCCGTAGATGATGAGTCTTCGATCAACAAGGCAAACCAGTCGACATGCAATTTCATGTTGAATGAAAAATCTGTACAGGTCGGTCCTATTTATTGTTTTCATTCCCAGCTGCACCTCTATATTCTTGAATTTTTAGGTTAAAAAAAATTCGGATCCAATCTATGTAGAAATGTACTGCTGTCTGCATTTTAGGACAAGTGTGCGTTAGAGGAGCAAAAATAAGAGAAAGATAGTCTCTGTCTCACTCTTACCTTGGCAGCAGTTCCACGCGGCTTTATGTCCCGGCGCGCGGTGTAGGGTGACACCTTGGTATGCGTCGGGGCCTCCGCCCCTCCCCCCCTCCCACTCCACCTCTTCCATCCCCCCCCCCAACCCCACCCCCGGCTCGACACCGCCACACGGCTCTCATGCTCAAACACCTTCGAGTGGGAACTGTTAACCAAGTCCACTCATGTTCATGAACCTGCAAGTTAAAGTTCCAACCCCGTTCCCATTATTGCATTCGCCCATTGGCGACTTGACCACCTGCAGCCACCGCCGCCTAGATAGAAGAACTGTGGACAATGCACTGGAACGTGCTGGAGACTCAAGTATGTCAAAGTGAGCGACACAATAATTGACGCGAATGGCGCCGGCAGAGGCCGCGCGTGTGCCGCTGGAGACGCGCGTGTCTGCGTGCGTGCCTCGTGCGTGCGTGCGTGCGTGCGTGGGTGCGAAACGCGCCAACACGCCGCGGGACTGAAATTCGAAATCCGTTTCTGCTGCCGTGTACAAGCGGCAATCGAAGGGTGAATTCGAAGTCTACGCGCCCGCGCGGTGGCGTTCAGACACATGACCCGTCGCGCTAGGCCCAGCGGGCTAGAACAACGCCGAGCATGTCCGTGACACCCTCAGTCGGCCGCTCTCGATGGACCCCACGCACACCAATGTTTTTCTTTTCCAGCCTCGGTTCAACGCCGTCCGGCCCCCCGCTGCCCCGCTGGTCGCTTGGGTCCTGCATGTGCGGTCTTAGGCCCCAGTCTGCTCAGAGGAGCTGCCGCCGCCGTGGGCCAAGTGTTTTTGTGCTTTGCTTGTTTTGTGTGGGCGCCCCAGGGGGGAGGAGGGGGGGGGGGTCACTGCCCGCACCACCCTGCCGTACGCGCGAGGACGCCGCCGTGGCCGTGAGCCGCGAGGACGCGGCGCTGTTTGGTCTAGCGCTCCTGGAAAGAAATTTGATCCGGGAGGCAGTGGGTGTCCCAAGGTGGCCAATTACGCCTGCACTGAGTGCACCCCCTCCCCCTGCCCTGCGCAGCGCTACGCAGCGCCACGCAGCGCGTCCCCGGGGCCGCCTGGAGCCGTCGCTCCGCGCTGCGGAAAGTGAATCGATGAGCAACGAAAACGGTGCGCGGCCGCCGCCATTCATTATCCCCGCGTCATGTCGTTGCTAGATTCCGAACACGGGCTCCGACGCACTCTTTCTCTCTCTCTCTCTTTCTCTCTCTCTCTCTCTCTCTTTCTCTCTCTCTCTCTCTCTCTCTCTCTCGTAGGCGTGCGAGTGAGACGACAGGGCGCTGCTGAGGTGCTGACTGCTACCGCCAGCCTCGGAGCCTCGCACACCCTCTCTTCTCGCTGGCGAAGCAGGTCCAGCATATGTTGCCAATGATTGACGGCCCATTGGGACTGCGGGCGAGCGGAGGAAGGGAGAGATTCAACAACATCGCGGGCCAATTAGATTTTATTATCACATCGAGGCAACCTTCATGCCCCACGCGACCCGCGACGCAACGCGCTGATTTCGATGGCGGTCGTTTCTAAAAATGAAGTTTCAAAAAACTTTTTCAAAAAAATAGAAAATAAAAAGATTGTACTTCTTTTCAGGCCGTGCAGGTGTCTCCAAGACGTTTTTAACCCCGCTGGAATTTTTAAGCCGGCAGGGGCGCAACCCCGGCTGGACTGGGCGCTGCATTGTTTTTACGTTTTACTCGCATATTTTCCCCCTTTTTTTCTGGTGGGGCATTTGTTGCGTCGTGACAGCTAGAACGACCCTAACGGGAACGGGGCAGGAGCGGCAGACACCGCGCTTGTGCGCGCCCGGGTGCGTAGTGTACACGCGCAAGGGCGCGCGCGCGCGTGTTTGTGTGTGTGTGTGTGTGTGTGTGTGTGTGTGAGTGTGAGTGAGTGCGTGTTTTCTCGCAGGGTGTTTCTCCCGACGCAGGCATCAAGGCAGCGCGCCGCCAGCCGGCAAGGCACGGCACGGAGCGGCAGGCAGGGCACGGCACGGCCAGCAAAGGGCCGAGGCCGCCGAGGCACGCGAAAGACAAAAAAAAAGAAGTCAAAGACACATCCATGTGTCATAAATTTACGCGCGCAATAGGACACCCTTTGGGAAGAGGCTGACGAGCCGCGCCGATAAGGACTGCAGTCGGCGAGTCGCAGTGAAAGGAGAGGGTTGGGGTGGGGCTGGAGAAAGAGAGAGACGCAAACACCTCGGGTCGAAGAAAGGACCTTGGCGATCATAGTGATGCACCGCGCCAGGCCGGCGGCCCGACACACGTTTTAGCAGTGGAGCAGGCTAGCTGGGCGTTCTGGGGGCGCGGTGCCACACAACACCGCCCCGCCGCGTCCAACCCGCCCCGCCCAAGCCCCGCCCATCTCGCCGCCCCGCCCCCCGCGGACTGATTCCCAGCACCGCTTTCGACGCTGTCTCTCTCGCTCCGTAACGGGGCGCCCCGTGAATGCGAGAGAGACAGAGCGACGAAGCATTGCTCGGGATCAGCGTACAGGCGCCGCCGTGCCTGCCGCCGTGCCTGCCGCCGTGCCCCTAGCGGGCTCCGAACGTGTTTCTTGCGCACCGCCGAAGCTTCGCTGGCGGCAGAGACTGGTAGATAGCGGTGCCGGAGCAGTGACATAAACAACGCTCCACCAAGTGTTTATATACTCTTTTTTCGGAGAGGCTAGCCGCGGGGCCGACAAGTCTGCGGAGGGAAGCGGGGAGCTAACAGAGAAAAGGGAAAACGGCGTTGCGGCGGGCGCGACGTTGCTGAATCGTGCGTGTCCCAGTATCCCGGCCCGTCTGAAACGTCGGGCGCTCGGGCAAGGCAAGCGGCCAGGCACAGGACAGCAGGCGAGCGAGGCAAGCGTAGCGGAATCGCGCCCCATCACGGTTACTCTTCTGACTCACTGCAAGACGCGTCACAGCGTACTAGCTGGCTGACTCATTATCTATGCCATTATTTCTGTTTTGTTTTAGATTGTGTATAATCTAGGGAAAAGGGGAAAATGGCGAAGGGGCGCAGCGCAGGCACCACGCCGAGGGTCGCCAGCTGTCCACGAGGCTGCGAGCCGCACGCTGCCGGCATGGCGTCGCGTTGCATGGCAATGTGTGTACGTTCCGGCGGAAGCAGAGGTGCGCTCTCTTTGAGAGCGCCCCACCCCCCACCCCCCACACCTCACCCCCGCACCCCCTTCCCCAGCGCTACACTACTTGAGGCGTCCGAAAAGGCGCGAGCGACGCGTTCTGGACGCAGCCAGGCAGCGGATCGCATGGCGTTACGGAGAGATCATGTTCAGAGACATTCAGTCGCAGGCGCAAGGGCCCCAGGCCGCGGGCCCCGCCCCGCAGGCGCGGGGATCCCCCGGCCGGGGATCTGTGCAGGAAGCGGAAGGCAGGCAAGCTCCGTGTGGGAAAGGCAAAGGCGTCGCCCAGCTATCGAACTTCCACTTTGCCGCGGGGCAAAGTTTGCGTGTGTGTTACTGTCCTTGAGGGCACGGCCGACATGAGTGACCCTCGGCCCGCCTGCAGACTATCCAGACCGGTGCGCCCGCCGAATCGAGCATAGGCAACCCGGCGAACGTGAAGAGTGAGGTGTCGGAGAAGGGCACCGCGTGCACATGTCCGCATGCGGGCAAGTAGCGCTCCTGCTCCGACCGTTTCTTTCTCTTTCCCCGCTTTTCGCCCTAAAAAGTGTAGTGTCGACTTATTATTCTGAAACGCAGCAGACAAAAATCTGTCTAATTAAGGGGATAACCCGACCGCGCCGGCTCGTGTGTGGTGCCCGGCCAAATAACCTCGCACTGTGTTCGGTTCTTACAGTACAAAAAAGGAAGAGCGTGGTGCCTGGCACGCCTAGTGGACCCCTACCCCCACCCCCACCAACCCATCCACCTCTGTCCTTATATTTATGCCCAACCCCTCTTCAACCCGAAAACATTTGGGCCAAATTTCTTTCAAAATGACTGACCGAATATAAGCAATGTATGTTCATGTTAATTTTTTCAATTTTTTTCTTCTTCAGGTTTCCAAATCTAGGAGCACCAAAACTGATTTATCATTTCGGGACATCTCGTTGTTCCTATTGTCTTGTTCCGAGAGCGCTGGCCGCTAGTTCAGAGCGCAGCCCCGGCCGGGGCGGTGGCGGTGGCCGACGACAGATGCTCCTCCACCGCGCGCTGCTCCGCGGTGCCGAAGGACACGGTGGCCAACGCCTCAGTGGCGAGGGCGCGCCGCCGCCGCCGCCGCTGTCGATTCCGAGCCATCGTGGCGTGATGACGGACAAGCAGGACAAGTGATGCCCGTCTTCCTGTCCCCGCCACTGACACGGAGACCAAGCAGGAGTGAGACGCGCGGCGCCGACAAAGTTTACGTCTCTCATTATCTGCCCTTCATTCTTCATTCACAAGTCGGGCAGATATCAACGCAACCACTGCGCGCCGCGGCTCGAGGCGGGCACGAGGCCTTGTTCTTGTTCTTTTTTTTTTATTCGAAACGCGCGCGCGCACACACACACACAAATACACACACAAACACACACATGTTTTAACCAGCCGCGCAAAAAAAAGCAGGGCAGCAGAGCAGGTGGCGCGATCAGGTTCGTTGTAAGCGCGCCGCCTCTACGCTAAACCATGCTAAACGAGCGCAACGGCGCAAAAACCCGAACGCCCCGTTTGTTATGTTTTTTCGACTTTTCTTCTTCTCTGAGGTCCAACCCTAAGGTCAAATAATTGTGCGCGCGCAATCCCGTTTTAAATTCAAAGTGAGCTCAAATAAACAA
The DNA here is from genome assembly GCA_030522485.1 of Stenchaetothrips biformis. Taxonomy (NCBI): domain Eukaryota; kingdom Metazoa; phylum Arthropoda; class Insecta; order Thysanoptera; family Thripidae; genus Stenchaetothrips; species Stenchaetothrips biformis. The sequence continues at coordinate 21,332,418 of CM060087.1, forward strand.
AAAACGTTCGCGGAAACGTTGCTCATTACTCGCTTTGGCACGATGGGACGACGTGTTCGAAGCGTCGTTTGAAGCGCCAAAACTGGAGGCCGCACCGGCGTGGCGGAGCGGCGCAGACGGGTGCGGGAGCGAGGCAAGGGCAAGGGTTGGGCCGGGACAAATGAGGCGTTCCTAGAAAGGCCCCTCCGAGCCATGAGCGTGGCAGCCTGGCAGCCTATAGGGGGGTGGCTTGTTATCGGAGTGTCGTATGGGCCTGGCGGGCGCCGGCCAGTTAGCGCTCCCTGCGGACTCGGCCCTGGAACTCCAGGACTCTGACAGGACAATCATGCCGGCATCAGCTTGGGCTCAAAAGAGAGCCGTTTTCGGGTGCCTATTTAAGGAGGGTCCCTGCACCCCACGGGTCTCAAAATTTGAACGTTGGTAGCAAGTCCTACGTATGTCCCGACGCAATGCGCGAAAAGTGGCTGCTGCACTGCACTGCACCTAACCTAACCCTTCATAACTTTTTACCCAAGGGATAAAAAAATGCCTCTGAGGGTCAAAACCTTTGTTTTGGCCCCAACTATTCATGTACCGTGTGGCATCGCATTGAAGTGCACATTCATTTCACGTTCGCCGGGCACTACTCGGCCGCTTCGCGCAGAGGGTCGCTCGGACGGCGGGCGCGACAAAGTAGGCGCTTGGTTGTTAAATCGAGCACCGCATAAGGGGATGTTTGGCTTTAATAAAGCTGGCCTCAAAGGGACCGAAGGCGCGGGGAGGGGAGGGGCGCCGAGGGGAAGGCAGGCGGGGAGGGGTGGGGGGCCGAGGGGAAGGCAGGCGGGGCAGGGCGCAGCCTCACAGAAACTCGAGACGGCCCTGTTATCACAAGCGTAAATACGCCCCACCCCCTTCCACCCACTGCCCGGATTCCAGGGAGGGGAATTCCCTCCTGGAAAGGAACCGCTGCAAAGCAGCGGTCGGCAGAAGGCGTAGGCGTATGATCTAACGTACTCCGAGGCCGAGCCGAACCCCAGGCACGGTGCATGCCGCCGCGACCGCCCAGCCGCCCTCGTCTATCCGTTGTCGCGGTCTCCATCCCCAAGTGGCGGGCTAGCCAGCTCCCATGCCTGCTCCCCCTCCCCTTCCCCCGCGCTTGGATCCGCTGCCATTTGACACGCCACAAGATTGTATCAAGCCTTGGCTTACAATCACCGCGCGGGGAAAGAATGCGACCCGTCGTTGAGCAGCGCGGCTCCACACGCCGACCTCATGGCGGTGCTGCCGCTCGGAACGCCCTCATGGCGATGTGTGCGAGCGAGGCAGAGCGACGGCAAAAATAACCACTGCTGTTTGGAACGGCCATGAGAAGCAAGCCGAAGCGAGCCGAAGCGAGCCGAAGCAAGGCCGACTCGGGCGGTGCGTCCGCTGAGAGGCGCTGAGCCCATAATCGGCGCCACCTCGGCCTGTCACCCTTTGATTAGCACGCTGACCGCCAATCACGACACGTGGCCTCCACGTGCGCGCACCTCCCCGCGGACAGGACGAGACGAGACCCCCGCGGCCGAGGACTCCCCGAGGACCGCGCACACCCTCCGGTCGTCCTTCGCGTCAACGCCCGCGCACAATGGGCCGTTCGCGCTCGGCTGCATCCCCGCCAAACAGAGGTGAGTGTGTGTGTGTGTGTGTGTGTGTGTCGTTGGGGTTAATCCCGTTAAACCAGGCGGCTCATTAGACGCGCCATCCTTATCGAGAAGGGGTGGCCGAAGGAGGCGTGATTAGACCCCGCAGGGCGGCGCACTCACTCACTCACTCACTCACATCAATAAAATGATTAAAAAACGAGGGAGAGAAAAAAAAGAGCTGTCGAGTCGTAAAAGCGCCCGCACGGCAACCGCGCCTTTAATCCGGGCTTTTGAAAAAATAATCGTAAAACGCTTTCTGATGGGCGGCGGTGGGCGGGACGGCCTCCTAACGCCTCTCCTCGGAAATTGGCGACAAACAATAAACGAACGCTGCTGTACCGCCGAGTCGGCTTCCTGTTTTGGAGTTCGTGAAGCCTTTGGCGGTCATCGGCGGGCGGCCGGCCCGGCGGCCACACGCGGGCCTCAAAGGGCTCCCAGGGACTCAAAACAAGGGGACTGTAGCGGCGGCGGGCCGGACGCCAGTCAAACGGCGGTCCGCAATCGCGTGGTGTTGGTGTCGGTCGGTGCAACCTAACCCAACGTCCCAGTTCATTTTCCGACGTGTACAGTGTGGCAGCTTTTGTTCTAATTTGCAGAAATGGGCGGGGATTTGTGCTGACCCGGGCGCTCTGCTCTGTGTGATTTGATTTCGCCACCGCTTAATGCTGCGTCGCGTAGCTCGGCCGTTCCCACGGGCCGAGCAGAGCTGTGCGCTGGGTAGAGACTGGCAGAGACGGGACGACGCCAACAGGAGCACACAGGTGCGTCCTGCTGACAGGGCGCGCCCCTCCCACCGTCTCCCCACACTCACACAACGTATCTCCGCACACCATCGATACGCATGTGCATGTGTTCCGATTGTCAGACTCCCAAGTAGCCCATACAGCCGCGCCTGAATGCTCCGGCCGGTGCTCCAACCAAAACAGCAGCAACAACAGCTGGAGTTCGGCGAAGTGACCGAGGAAGCACTTCATATTCGCCCCGGCCGGATCCTTACAAACCCTGGAAACAAAAGGGGCCTTCTCGGGGCCTGCGCGCGATTCTCGTAAGTTTTCGTTTTATTCACTGTTTTTATGTCAAACTTCGTCGCCTGACTGGGGAGGATAGAACTCCGATTTCTTTTTCGCAATGAGTTTCGAAACTATGTCTTGTGATGGCCGGCAGAGCGTTGATGCTGATGTGGTCCACGCGACGCAGGCAGACTCCCACCCACACCACACTGCCCGCCACTCACCCACGTTCGGCTGCCGAATGCTGAGTTGCCCCACCGTGATCTTTCCCACAAAGCAACCCGTTCTCCGGGCACAGCCGCGGCGCGTTTCGAAAAAGAACAAAAACCGCAGTGTTTCCAGTTGATGATTTTGCAGTGTTTGGCGTCTCTCTCGGCGACCGCGGAACCGTGGACCACCACTTGGAAAACAAGCGGGTTGCGTTACAGGGAGAATCCGATGACCTGACCGGAAGTCACGCCGCGGCGCGATCGCGCGTGAGTGTGAGTGTGTGTGTGTGTGAGTGTGAGAGAGAGAGAGAGAGAGAGAGAGAGAGAGAGAGAGAGAGAGAGAGAGAGAGAGAGAGAGAGCGTGTGCTTTCGGTGACCGAGAGTCCTGCCACCTTGACGGCAGTTTAAAATGGATCTCAGCGTGTTCACTCACCCTCTCGCCCAGCAGTTAGCAATGCGCCGTCCCAAATGGTGGCCACCCTGAGACGCACTCGCCTCTCAATGGCGACCTCGCTGCTCGCACCACCTTTTCCTCCGCTTTTCATTTCGTTTTTATTTTTTATCGATTTATCTTTTTTTTTCTGGGTCCGGAGGATGCGCACTTCTTTATGCGGACTACAAGATTACGCCCTTTTGTTGCGATTACTTTTCCCAGAGAAAACACGGCGACGCGTTGCGTGCGAGGAGGCTTGGGGCTAATTCTCGTCTCGCCGCCTTGACAAGCTTGTACACAATGTGCTACCTGGAGCTGCACGCGGCGCGGCACGGCAGCCGATTCAATAAGAGGTTTCTCGCGTCAAGACCCCTCTTCTTTCCGTGAAGTGGTCTGCTATGAGCGGTTTGGGCTTCATCGAGTCGTATCTGCGCGCATCGCGCGGTCCTCGACACCCTCGACAGGCTGACAAAGCGGATGCCCCCAACACTTTCCGCCCCAACGCCCAGCCCGCCGGACCCGCCAGGGATTAGCCGCCTGAGACACACGGCAGCCAGTGTTTCTTGCGAAGACACTCGCGGGTCGGACTGGATCCGCGGAGGTGACGCAAATCGTAAGGGGTTGGAACGAGGGGGTTCTCACTCTTGGTACCAACCTACGGAGTAATACGCGAGTATTTTCACGTAATAGCAGTAATAAGCACATATTGCCCGTTAATTCTGTACGCGTCGAATTAGTCATAGCGCGCTTAAAACATGTCAATACACATGCTACCACGCGTATTTTTCAGCAATATTACGCATAAATTACGCGCTTAAAAACCCCCTTGGCTGGGACAATGAAAGAAATGCTCACGTATAACGGCACCGTAGGCTGATCCCGAGACAGCAGGGCTTTCGTCGCCGCGTCTCTCTCTACAGAACGCCCTGATTTGCTGGGCTTGCTTTGCTGCACCGAGATAGCCGCTCGATTGAACTCTTTCGTTGGGTAAGCCAGATTTTGTTTTTCAAATCTGATGGACGAGTCTGCTGGCACGTCGTTTTGGGCCGCCTAACCTCCACCGGTCACCGGCCGTAGTAAGGGACTCAGTGCCGTCTGTGGCTGCCGTTCTGTCCCCGCGTCTCCCGATCCGAATCTGTCAGCGAAACTCGTGATGGCCGGGTCTTCCGCAGGGATTCGAAGAAGCAGCAGCAGGCAACGCCACTGCACAGTAGTCGAGGTAGTTCATCCATCCACCCATCCATCCAGGCAGGCAGAGGACAACTGCTCTCATCGCATGCAATGGGCGACGAGGATTAACCGCTATGCTGTCACAATGACACGCCGAGGACAAGGGGAAGGTGCTGGGCAGGTGGGAGTGCCGCCCCCCTCCCTCACCCCTCCCTGCCACGACGCACCCTTTGCTGCCTCGCTGGCTGTGGCGTCGTCACCCCCTCAGGTCGCCACCTCGCACTGCGCAGCGCAGCGCTGCTCCGCCGAGCAAGCGGCAATGTGTTAATCGTTGCTGTTTCCATCGCGGGTTCGAACACTGCCACCGCGTGTTTCTCTGTCCATCTCGCCTCTGCTAGCGGCGGTGGTGGCAGCAGTGGTGGTGGTGGTGTCGTTGGTGGCTAATCGGCGCCACCGATCGGACAGGACTGTTTGCTGCAGATAAAAATCAGTTCGACGAAAGCCGTCCCTGCTCGCCGCCGCGCAGGCGGCAGCAGCAGCAGCAGCGCAGCGGGCGTCGGGTTATTAGCCGCATCTCTCCGCGCCGCACCTACACTGCCATGCGGAAGGGAGTGACAAAATGGCGCTGGAAATTAGAAATTAGGTCCCGGCTGCGCCGCGCGGACTTTGGCTGCGCATGATAACGGGGTCAGTGTTCTTCTGGACCTCCAGGCGGCGTCGCGTCGCGTCGCGGCGGTGGCGCAGCGCTCAGGTTACGCACCGTCGTCACAACTTGTCGTCCTGATAGACGGCGTCCGAATCGCCGCCTGGACGCGCGAAAGAAAATCAAAGCGCGCGCTTCCGGACGCGGCCCAGCGCAGCTCCGCCATCACACTGCTCACGCGTGCCGGCGTCGGTCTGTCTCTCTCGCACTCATGGGGCGGGCCGTGCGGGTGCGAGAGAGTCAGAGCGACACTGCTCTTCATTACCGAGCGTGTAATCTGGCAGTGGCTGGGGAGGAAACCAGCTGCGAGGAGTTACTCAACCCGCTCCCTCATCCCCAACAAGCAAATGATGACATTACTCTGCGGTGATGTGATCGACGGCCCGATGGCGGGGCACAAAAAAAAAACAACAAGTCTGGACGTTTCTGGCTTTATTGTGCACCTTTTCAAATAAATAATCTTATCGCCTCCAACACAACGTCAATTTTTTCGAACTTTTTTCTTTAAATATCTGGCTGCAAACTACGAACACAACAGAAACAATTTTCACGCTCGCTATCACACACACGACATGATTACACACACATCTTTCGCGCAGCATGGTTCGCTATAGTCCCTCTGGTGACGCACACTGATGCACACTCACACTATTTTTTTTTTTTTTTTCAAAAACGCACTGCATGCCATCTCCCACCCTTGTAGCGACAATAATTATTCTCAACTCATACATACATACATCGTAACATGCCATACACATATGCACGCATACGCATATACGCGCTCACACATATACCCATATTTACGCACACAATTATTTTTCTCTAACATGATCACAAAAATGCGCCCCTGTTGGCTCGCATCTTTTTCGTTAAAGTATAAACAAAATTAAGAAATTTGCTTAAAATTATCTCCTCTGGGCCCGCCTGGCTCGAGCGGCGAAATCACGGCCGCGAGAGCTCGACCAGTATGATATGGTAGTTTTTATTAATTGATCTTTTCAGTCCATGCTTAGTTAGACGATGTAGCTGGTAGAAATGAGGCAGAGATGATTTTCAGAGGAAAGGTTCATTATAGTTTTCTTTGCGGAGTGCCCGAATGATTTAAGTCATAAGGTGCTCGACGACATTACGAGATGAAAACGCGGTGTGTTCCCAGAAACACAATTCTAACACTTTTGGCCACTTTCTGGAGAAAGTGTATAGAACGAACTCCTTGCGGCACCTGGTCAGCCAGACCCGGACCCAACAACACAGAAAATGACACGACCGTTTATACAAATTTATGCGAACACAAAATATGAGAAAGTACAATTTCTCTCCTTTTTTCATTTTTATATACGATTTATTTCTTGAAAAAAAAATTGTGCTTGCTGGTTTACACTGAAAAGGGGTGTGTTTCCGGGAAGTCGCTAATTGCAACGATATGTGTCATTCTTTTGTCTACAGCCTACATTTTGGCACAGGATATGTGAACAGTGCGGGAAATGTAGCCAAGTAGAAGGAAGCGCAGTGAGAAGATGAAGCTTCCAAAACACTCCCTCCCAAACAAGTCATCGACAATAACTGTCAAAAAACACGCTGCCCATCGTATACTTTCGGCACGTCAAGTTGTTCGCCGAGAGCAACGCCAACATTCTGCACACCTACGAAAGCAGAAGGCACTCCGCTTACTCAAGTTACTTGCTTTAGGCTACGCGCATAATAATGATACAGGGGAATCTTAGTCTACAATTACTTATTTACATTAGATAATATTTGCGGAAGACATTTGACTGTTTCTAGAATTACTTTAAACGTGCTGAAAAGTTGAGTGTTTGCAGGAGACTTAAAAGAAGACAAAACGTTAAGAATTTGAGGTGAGTCGATTCGCAACCGTCAAAGAACGCCAGGCCAACCTCTCGCATTGCTTCCGTTCACGGAACACAATCGACATTTCCTTTCAGTCATTCGGTTCATTATTCTTCAAAAGTTATGTGCATACGTCTCGTTCTTTAAAACAAATAAGCAGGGTCACACCGATAAAGACGAGCATTCACGCACACACGCACTCACTCACCTACACTCGCAATCAGACACAGCACAGCACAAGCACGCGCTTTTGCTTAAAGGAGCTATACCCAAGATGTAACGCGAGCCCACCCCGGCCCAACACACTACCACACTCAGACTACTCACTCACACAGCCACGCAATAATAGTACGTGTTAAGTAACTGGAAAGACACGAAGGTGGCCCCCCTAAAGCAGGCGGCTGCAAAGGGGACTTAAAGCTACGTGGGTACGAGTAGAGTACACGTTTCAGCGATGTAGGCGAATAAAATTTATTTATTATAATTTTTTAATCTAATGATAAAGCCTTAAGGCACGTGCGTGTTCTCTCCGGCCGAGCGGACGCGCTGCCCGATGGGCTGCCTCCCCGACGGCGTTCGGAGCCGCTTCGTTCGTACTCTAAAGTAAGTGTCACGGAACTCGGCGCGAAACGTGTCATGTGTGTCATGAATCCGTTTATTTACAACTTTCCTCAGTATCCCATCCAAACCTTACAACACGATTGTATTAAGTATACTAGTAAATATGCGTACTTAAACGCATTACTATATAACGATTCGGCGACTCAACTGCTATCATAACACTCGTTAAAAATTAATTGCACCACGCGCTGTTTCTCAAAAACGCCCGTGCGTGTAGAGTGCCTAATCCTAACGGTACCCAAATCACCACCACAGCTTTTAGAGAACTTAACTAATTGAGACTGTAATCCTGAAGGACTGTTCTGTCTCAATGGCACTAATGTAGTAATCATGTTCACAGGTGTATTCTTCTCAGCCGAGACTTCGGCTGCGAATCCTTAAGTTCTAACCGTTACTAACCCGCACGGCAGGGAGCTATATACACGTGGTATTTACACGGCCGTCGCCGAGGGGGTAAACGCTTCAGGAAATTGTGTACAGGCCACTCGCGGTATTCCACTGTATTTCGGTGGTATGAGCATGTATTATGGCATCAGAATGCTAAAATTTTGTCACATTTGACCCTAAATTGGTATAACCTACACTTGTATTGCGCGTAATACAGGGCTTTTGTGTACAGGGCATTGTGTTTACCCCCTCGGCCGTCGCTGGTATGACTTCCCCAGGGAGAACAGTAAAGCCGTTAACATGACATCAAAATAAGCACTTAAAGTCAACACTTGCAAGTTCAATTTTGACTTAAAATTGACCTGATTTGGACTACCCTGCTGGAACCTGCTCTCCACGGGTTGCGTCCCGCCAGCGAAGCCTTCTTGTCCGCGTTCGCGTCCGTAAAAATACGCTAACTATGAACTATGTCGAGGGGGTGGCCCGCTCGCATCCTGAGGGACAGGCGGCCACCCCGAGGACGCTACGTTTTGCTGAGCCTGGCGCCGCAGTGTGACCGAAAGGACACGATCCTTAATCCTAAATCTTCTTGTCCCTGAGAATCCTAAGTAGTCAATAGAGTGCACGGGGCGTTGCGGTCCGCGCGCCGAGCGAGGGGCGGGTAGGCAATCCAGCTCGCTAGCGGCGGCCCGCGCCACCCCGCACACTGTACGCGCCGAGCGCTGAGCATGCAGCAGGCAGCACTCGACCAGAGACGTATGCACATAGCGTTATCGATCGCTTCACAAACAATCTTCGTTATGAAATGTTTCTTGTTTTATTTTCAACCCCCTAAACGTTCTTGACCGGTTGCGAAGCCGACAGCGAAAAAGCCATCAGCACTGAAGCTCCTCCCTAACGAAGAGGAAGAGCGCAGGGAATTCCCGCCTCGCGCACTCCCGCCCTCCAGAACGCCGCAACGCGTCGCACTCCCAGGACTACCAAGCGAATTGACACAAAAGTTATCAGGTAAAAATGAAATTATCGGATCTGCAGAGAGACTGCCGAAGCCACAATGAAGTCTGCCAAAGAACGGCTTTGAATACTGTGTAGGTAAAGAGACAGAACTCCCAGTCCGGCGTGTGCCGCGCCGACACCAAGACAATGCCGCACATTTCAGTGGGGAATAGACAAGTCAAGGCAATGTCGTCTGCGACACATTCCCCGGGGAAAACCCTCCCGGAAAACCGCCACTTGTTCCATCTCTCCGCCATCCCGAACAAAAAATAAATAAATAAAAATTCCAGCACCGCGACGTTCTCCCCTTCTTCCTTCAAAGATGGTTGCGGTCGCAACGATTACTCCATGGTGTCGTACTGCACTTTCTTGATCTTGAAGTACCGGAAGGCGCCGTAGCCCGTGATGGTGCACAGCACCACGATGGCCAGGGTGCTGCCCACCGCGATGGGGGCCGTCTCGTCGCGGAACGACTGCCCGCCGGGGGTGCACACGAACTCTGAGGCAAAGGAGTTGTTACGAACGTGCCATTAGATACAATAAACTACAATGACAATTAATGCACTTGTCACGAATGGACTGATGAATGGGACCAATGAACTAATGAAACATGAACGAATGACTGCATGAATTGATGAATGAATGAATGAATGAATGAATGAATGAATGAATGAATGAATGAATGGATGGATGGATGGATGGATGGATGGATGGATGGATGGATGGATGGATGAATGAATAGACGAATGGATGTATAATTCAATGGCGTACCTGGGCCGAACTCCCCTTTCCTGAAGATGAATGGCTGCACGCGCACGTCCCGGAGCAGCAGCTGCACGGAGATGTCCTGGTAGCTCATGTCGACGGCCTTCTCCTCGTCCCGGCAGGAGTAGGACTTGCCGACGGGCGTCGGGAACAGCTGCAGGTTCCGCGATCCGGTGCTCAGTCGGAACTTGCGCCCTGCGGAGGGGACAGACCGGTCAGCGCGGGGCGAGGCCGGCGGTGCGTGCAGCGCCTCGCCGCGGTGGTGCGGCGGACTCACCGGGGTTCTTGATGTGCTCGAAGACCTTGGTGTTGCCCGTGTCCACGAACAGGTCGGACTTCTCGATGTACCACCGCTCGCCGCCGGGAGTCTGTAACCGAAAGGCCGCAGTAGTAGACAGGCTGGCTAGACAGGCCGCTGCACAGTGACAGTGGGCCAGAGGACTGGCTGTAGACTGTAGGCGCGTTTTGAGCTCCAGAGTCGCTAAATGGGACGCGGACCGAACGTGGTGACCCCGCCAATGGATTGCTCTCCGAACGAGGAAGCCGTAGGTGGGGTCACGCGTTCGGTTCGAGTCCTGGTCAGCGACTCTGGAGCTCAAAACACGTCTGGAGTTTCGGCCGTCTGCGCCGGTCTTCTGGTCCACTGTGCGCTGCGCTCGCGCAACGCGGCGCTGAGTGGCGTGGCGCCATCCAGCGGTCGCCAGCCGAACTGCGAGGCGGGGATGGCGGCGTGCTGGCGGCGTGCTGGCGGCTAGCTGGCGGCGCCGGGAGTATCGGCGTGCCTCCTCCTCCTCACCTTCGTGAAGTACGTCGTCCACTCGAACTTCTTCCACGACACGATCATGGTGGCGTCGTCGCCGCTGCCGCACTCGCCCGTCACCGTCGCGTCGTTGGGGATGTACTCGTCCTTCTCCTGGAGGATAAACAGCCCTGGGTTAGCGTGCCGCTGGTCCGCCACCTGCGCCCCTCCCGTCCCCGTCTGGGATCCGGGAAGGGGGAATCGCACCCGGCATGATTTAATGCGCATCATCCCTTGCCCCTCTGCCTCTCTACCATAATACTGCTATTCTGCCACCATTTCCGATCCGTTTTGGGAAATGGCCGGAGCGGAAACGTCTAAAGACGCTGATTGGATTTTTCCTTTGTCTCAAGAGTTGGTGTGCGTGCGCGTGGGAGTGTTTGTGTGTGTGTGTGTGTGTGTGTGTGTGTGTGTGTGTGTGTGCGCGCGCGTGCGTGCGTGCGCGTACGTGCGTGCGCGTACGTGATCAGGCCGGCCGATGCAGGCAATCATCGCCCAGAAGTGATCGACCCCCGACGGCTCCCACTTTTTCCAATCAACAGCCGGCGCCTCGGCCGGCCTTCTGATATAAGAGGAAGCCATCACCTCAGAACGACGGAACCAACAGCCCATCCCTTCCCTTTGCCCGATCTGCTCACCGCCAGCTCCTCGTGCACGGTCATGAACTTGAAGACGAGCAGGGCGTCCACCTTGAACAGGAGGCAGGCGTTGCCTCTCGAGTCCAGCAGCTTGTACACCGCGGTGTTAGCGTCCGGCTCCGGGGCGGCTGGAACAGGACAGCCACGCGGTTATCGATGCAGCCTGTGGCGTACGAGGGCCGCGGTTCGAGACCTCGGCACCTTGGCAACTGTGGTGTAAGTTATACCGACCTGTGGCTTTGGTCGGCTTAGCTGGCTTGGGCGGCTTCGTGGGGGCCTTCTGGTCCTCCACCACGAGCGGCACCTGGCGGCAGGGAAAAAAAACGGTCTTTATCACTTGGCTGAAAACCTAGCTCAATTGAAAGCAATGACAGAGAGTCCGGAACCACGTCGTCACTCCGACTTGATTCGGGTCGATGGCCAACGATGCCTTTGACATTTAGCTGTCGCGACTGCCGAGTGTCGGGGGATGAAGGCGCCGCGGGGCGATGTAGGCGGCCACGCCACGCCACGCCACGCCACGCCCACCTGGCCCACCGTGCGGCGCCCCGCTGGCTCGTATTACCATGACGACCCACGGCCGGAGCGAAAAGATTGCATCCAGCTAGCCATGGCATGGCCAGGCAGGCAGCGTGGGAAGCGGACGACCTGTTCAGGCGCCGTTCGGGCCTGTCGGGCCTGTTGGGCCTGTCGGGCCTGCTCATTCATTGTAAGCGCGGCTCAGTCTGCGTACCTTCATTATCCCATGCGGCCGTTCAAGGGCTGGAGCAGAAACACCGAATACAAAGTGCGCGGCCGGGAGTCCGCCCAGCTGTCGCCGTCGACTTGAGCCGCGCGCTTCAAGGTCCAAAATGATCCCCGACCATGCCCCTCCTCCCCATGGCATTGTCCGCGCCCAAGGGAAGGCCATGACGCGCCCCCAACAACGCGGCCAAGTAGAGGCGCGAGCGGAAAAGTCCGCCGCACCTTTTGCACGCGACCGCGTCTCTGCGACCAAGCAGCTCACCGTGATGGGGTCGGACTCCTCCTCGTCCATCTTGCCGTCCTCGAAGTCCTTCATGTACTTGGGCGTGGTCCTGGGCGTGGGCGGCCGCACCGTGGACGGCGACTTGATCCCCCGCGGCCGCGCCGTGGACAGCTGCAGGGCGTCTGCGAGCAGACAACAAAACACTTGCAAAACACGCCTTTCTTTTTATTGCTCTTTCCGAAACGCTTCTTCTTTCGTATTCGGAGGAGGAGGATGAGGAGGAGAGGGTGCACGCGGTGACCCATATCTGAGACTTGGAGGGGGGCAGTCGGGGGCTGATTTCAGCGCGGGCAATTAGGACAAACGACCCATCTCCGAAGGGACACCAGTGGCCTTCCCCCTCCCCCTCCCAGCCCAGAGACTCCGGTCCCACAGGTGCCCGGGCATCCCTCACAAGGGGCCGGAACTACGCGCCGGCTATGCTTGTGGGGACAATCCTCGGCCCGCGGGGCTACAGGCACTGCTGCTGCTGCTGCTGCTGCTGCTGCTGCCGCCCCCGGGACGCCGAGCGCCCCCGAGCGAGCGCGCTGCCCGCCTACGCCCGCCCACGCACTCCAGTGCTCCACTCCGGGGAGCTGCCGCACTTGAACAAACTCGTAGGCCAGCGCCATCGTCGCCCACGAAGACGGCCTCGGCGATGATGGCGCGCTACGCGGCGCTACGCGGCGCCACGCCGCTACGCAGCTGCTGCCGTGCACCGCCACTCCGCCGAGCGTGCGCCATTCGCCCTGCGGACACTTCAGGCTGCCCCGCGTCCCGCGTCCCACGTCCCACGTCCCCACGGACAGTTCCATTAGAGCTGCTGTCTCAATCCAAATCCAAATGATGGATCGCTCCGTGTGCGTGCTTGTGCTTGCGTGCGTGTTTTTAGCAGATGATACATTAATGTACTCAGCTATTCACAAAAACAGAAACGAAATTATAATTATAAATGTATCATAATGCTTGTGTGCCGGCTGAGCGAGCGGCTGGGATGGCTAGGCTAAAAGGTTATGAGCGGCCGTCTGTGGGGACCTCATGTCGTTCGCCCTGCCCGCACTTCACGCGCGCCGCGCGTCGCTCGACCTTGAGAGCTTGAGCCCTCCGCGCAGCACGCGACGCGGTGCGGCGCTGGCAGCCGCTCTTATCTTGAGTGTCGAGTGACGAGGGGCTAAGGTGTCAAGTGCGGCGGACGCTGCGCCGAGGCGTCTCGCCCCAGTACCGAAAACAACTTGTACGGGCATTAAGTATTCATGTGATTGGCCATCATATTGTGCATCCTCACGTCGAAACAAAGAAAATGATACCCAACGCAAGTGGAGTTAGTTATCCACCTCTGTATTTTTTGGGGGGTTATTTTGGACTGGTTTTAGCTCAATCTCTGTGATTTTGAGGTGTAATAATGAGAGCGCAATAGACGTAAAAGTCGGGACAGCGTTTTTAAGAGTGTGTGCCCCCTTGCGGGAACCGAGTGAAACCGGGTGAACAGATGCAGGGGCGGCGGGCCCTGAGCTCGGAGGTCCACGTTATTGAACAGGCTCGACTCGATTCACAACGGGCAGAAAGCTCACCACGGCCTGTCACCTGCTGAGACGCGGCGGGGGGTCATTATTGTTATTTATGCCCGGGGCGTGGCGTGGCGTGGCGGGGCGTGGCGGGGCGTAGCGGGGCGGGGCGGGGCGGGGCAGGCGGGGGGGGGGCTTCTAGTTGGACCGCACTGCGTCACCTGAAGGGCGGCGCGGTGGGGCGGGGGCTGGCGGGGCGTGGCGCCGCGGAATTACTTCCGACGTTGTGACGTTGCGACACGTGCGCTGCGCGGCGGGGCTTCCCCGCAAACCTCGCGCGGCCCGACTGACGACGCCACTGGCGCTCACAGTGTGCCCCCCGACGCCATCGAGAGGGCCTTGTTTGCGGCCGCTTTCTTATTGGGCCGCAGAAAGTTTGCGTCGCAAAGTTTGCCCTCGACCCTTCGGCCCTATGGCTCCCTGGCCCTTTGACCGCCCTGCAGCGCGACTGCACTGCCCTGCTCGCCCTATCCCAGCCTCCCGGACTAACCCTTTGACCTTCGGCCCACGCCGAGCGAGAGCTGGTGCTGGCAGGCAGGCAGGCAGGCGGTCAGGCGGGGCTGGCAGCCCGGGCGGTAGGCAGGAGTCTCGCCCGAGCCGTCGACCGAGAAGGGTCGGTGTATACCTGGGGTGGACCGCGATACGAAAATGGTTTCACGTGGCCGGGCCGGTGCATCGGAAGCGCACAATGCTGTTTTCGCCTCGTCGCCCGGTGCCGGCGGGCCGGGCCGCTGGGCCAGTGGGCGCGCGGCAAGGGGCGTCCGGTAGAGTTAGGAAGTGTGTAGTGCAACCATTCACCTCCTGAGGATACTGCAAGCCCTTCACCGAGAGAAACACCGTCGCAGCAGCTCCCCCGGACGCGGAGGCCGACCCAGCGCGAGGCGAGGAGGAATCGCAGCCACTCCCCAACCCAACCCAACGCAAGGGCCGTAGCGAGAGACATGGAGAGACGGGGGGCGCCCCCGCCCTCTGCAACGAAAGGTTTGGGGTGACCGTCGGTCACCCGGGGGAGTCCGTCCAGAGTGTTTGCAGGTGCAGTGTGCCGGCATGACCCTGCCCTGCGTCTCATACGCCGTGTCTGGCGGCCGCGACGCGCCGGCCCTGGCCCGGCGAGGGCGTGGTCAGCCCTGACCTTGAGGCTAGGGGCGGGCGCCCACTTGGTCGTGAGGAGGCTGAGGCGGGTGGATGGGAAAGTGTTGTGTGATCGTCGCTGTGGGGGTGGCCGATGTCGACTCTCCAGGCTGGGGTGGTCCTGTACAGGTATGGGGCACCATGGGAGTAGCGCCGGGCCGGGGCAGATTACTTGAATTTACAGGAGTCAACTGTCGCCGGAGCGAATGCAGGAGGCAGAGCGTGCCGTTTCGGCCAGATGCGGGCTGTGCGTCCTGCGCGGTGGTCCGGCGGCGCAAGTCGCAGGGCGCGCGGGCACCACGCGGCAGCATCGTCGCGCAGGGGAGGTCCACGATGGCGGCAGGACCGTGCTCCGGTGCGGCAAGAACTATACCACCCGACATTTCGGTGCTGCACAGGGTGCCGCCGTTCACCCAACGCAGGCGCCGAGGCGGCCGAGCCGCCACAGCGAGATTTCGCACAGCGGAGGTCTTTTATGACTCGCAGAGGCGGTCCTCTTTGCTTTGTTTTGCGCGCCCTCTGCATACCGAGCGCGGGGGCGGGCGGCGAGTGATCGGCGCGGGACGCCCTGCCGCCAGGTACAGCTGGAACCCCGGTCGCCGAGAGCAGAGCCCTAATTTTTAGCCCGCGGTCTGCCCACACCACGCCAGGGCGGCCGCCGACGACCTGGAACCTCTGGAGCGCGATGCAGGGCCTACCCACCACGGAGCCGCGGCGGGACCGACAGCGCGACCGAGACAGCCCGAGTAACCAACACAGCTGCGACCGAAGAATAAAGTCACGCAACGCCCCTCCCGCAGGATCGCGACGACGAGGCACAGAGATTTTCGTCCTTCAGGCGGGGTGACGGGCACGGACCCGGTTCTTTGCAGGCACGGCGACAAGGCGGCGCGGAGGCGTGGCAGCACATGCGCAGCGGCAGGTCAGCAGCGGCAGGTCAGCAGCGGGTCGGGCCGCAGGCCGGGCACAGCACGCCGATCCGAGCGCATGCCAGTCACGAGGGGAGGGGAGGGGAGAGGGCCGGCGGCCGGCGGCCTTTCCCAGGAAGCGCGGCCTAGGACGAGCGCAGCCGGACGGGTCCGGCGTCGGAGATGACAACTTTACAACCTACAGGTGTTCTATTGCCTGCATTGTTGGGCCGCATCTCTGTCAGGACTGAGTGCCGCCAGGCCCAGGCAGGCCAGGGCCTGCTGGGTTGGCAACACGTGGCCGGCAGACCTGGAAAGGCTCGGCCGAGCTCGGCCTCGACGCGGGCGACAGGGCTCGAGCCTCCAGGAAGGATACCGGCGCCCATGGATAGATGCCCGCTTCTGGTTCGGTTTCGGGTTTGGGGTTTTGGTGGTGGTTCACCCCTCTCTCTCCGCCTAGCCGTCCGAGTGGACCGCGCCAACTCCCCCACAGCCAGCCGGTGGAGGACGCGCGGCAGTTCTCCGTTGCTGCGGGGCGGGCAGCGTGGCCCCCACCCCCCCCATTCTCCCCAGCCAGCCACACACCTGCGACAACCGCCACAGCGCCGGCCCGTAGGCAGCACCAACGACGGTGAGCCCCGAGGGGTTGCCTACCCGGAAGGCGCCCTTTGACGGCCCTGGACAAAGTGGAGGCGGCAACGCGACACACCCTGGCCTCATGGCACGGCAGGCTGCCAGCATGGGCCGAGCGCTCAGCAGACAGACCGGCCGGCCAGGACCCGAGCCCTGTACGCACCGTCGACCAGCACCCCGGAAGTGGACACGGCACAACGCCCCTCCAGCCCCCGCAACCCTTGCGACCGAAGAATATCAGCCTCGCACTCCACCGGTCGCGGCATAGGATGCATGGGGGTGGACATCACGTCCTCTCGTCGCAGCATGTCTAAAACAGCACGCAGGGGAGCATCGCGGGGAAGGCCACCAGGCCCCACATCGACAGACGCTGTGGCTGTTAGGCCTGAGGAGGGGGTGGACGTCATGCCTCATTCCTCAGCTTGCAGGTACAACAAAGAGGTCGCACCAAGAGAAGGGTAGGGGCGAAGCGAACAAGCTCCGAACACATCAAGCAAGAAGAAAAAGAAAAAGAAACTGGTCCCGAGAATCTGGGATGAAGCAGGCGGACTCCGGACTTGGTTGTGCTCAAAGAGGCTGTGCCGAGGCAGAGGATGTGCAACCCTGTCGGGGAAGCATACCTCTAACCTAGAAGGCGGGCCACTGCGAGCCGGGGCTGGCAGGCGCTGAGTCTCCTCTCCGCCAAGGGAAGGTGTCTCCCTAGTAAGGGCGGCCTTGTCTTGTTATGCAGTGCAAGCAGACATGAGCCGTGCCTGAACTGGCATACGATCATGTGTGGTCTAGCCTCTAATGGTAATGGTAATGGGCGGTAGGCAGGGCGCGCGCCGCGCTGTCCCGCGGGTTGGCCTACGCTCGGCTTTGCAGGCGCTCCTAGGCTGGCCGCGGCGGCCGTCCTTCACGCGGGGTGAACGGCCGGCAGCCACGGCTCCTCATTTTCACTCGCGGTTTTTCCTTTTTGTTTTCCCGTTCCTCCGTTTCTGCGGATTGCGCGAGTTGCCACTCGCCCTCTGTCCCGCTTGCTGCTTGCTGTTTTCTGCGCCGCGAAAAAGAAGACGCGGCGGGTGGAGTGAAGACGAAGGCCAGAGTGGCCCCCCCTCCACCCCCAACCCGTCCCTCGAGCAGCAAATAAATGTCAGGCAGGGAGTGAATCACAAGGAGCCCCGCGCCAGCGGCCCTGCGGGTGAAAGGGCACCAAAGGGCGGGGGAGGGGATCGGGACCGGGGGAGAGGGAGCGGAACGCGCATGCATAATGTAGCGCTGTGGACGCAGCGAGCGAGCCTTCCCTGCGTGTTTGAGTAGTCTGTGTTCTGCAGGCCGGCGGCTTGGCTGGGCCAAACAAAAACGATTCCTGAACTGCCGAGGCGCCCCGCCCCGCGCCATGCGCTTCTGTGCCCCGCCCCGCCCACGGCCGCTGCCCGCTTGTTGCGCCACCCACGGGACTGGGGCATGGCGGGGGCCTGCTACCTGGCGTGTCCCCGCCGCCACTGCCTGCCACCCCCGCACCCCGCCCCACGCACGCGAGCGGATGCGTCACATCCCTTCCGGCGACCTACTGAGCATGTCCCTGGGGACACATCTCGGTGATCGGCAGCGCTATCTGTCCTGTACTTGCGCGCAGGGGGAGACAGGCCTTCCATTTCCAGAAGGATGTGACAGTCGAACTGCTCCTCAATCCTCTTAATGCCCCCGCGTAACGATTCCCCCCCCCCCCCCCACCGCATCGTCCTTGTTCCGCCCCTTCAATCCGCCGCCCTCTCCCTGGCCGGGCGGCCAGTCTGTTGGTTCCCAGCATTCCAGTAACGGCCGGCTCGCGTCCGCGCCTCGGCCTCCACGCTCGGCTTGCTGGCAGGCCCGCCCGAATCGCTAACAGCAATTGACACACGCTCATTGCAATCTGGCTCTGAGCTCGAACAACCGACCCGACGGACCCAACGGGTCCACCAACCAACCAACCAACCAACCAACCAACCAACCCCCGCCCACACGCCGCGCGCAGCAGTCGCCTGTGCAAAATACTAGCCTCGAGCGTTGAGCGTTCCCATCCCACCACTCTATTTTTCCCTCTTCTTTCTTTCTGTCTGCCCCCTCTTTGTTTCGTCTCTACCCCCACGCCCTTGAAAGTTAGCGGCGCCGCTTCGCAAAGTGCGCGGCCCCACCAAAGTGGTCATCAACCGCCGAGTCCAAATCGCGCGCATATCGATTGCCGTGTTGTTTCACCCATCTGGCTCTCTTTCCGTGTCTCGCCGGTCACGCCTCTCCCCCGCCCCTCCCCCCACTGTGTGCTTCCGCTTCCGCCTAGTGAAGACTGAGGACGCCTTTTCCGGCCGCTCGCCTCGCCGTGAGAGATGGCCGCCCTGGTGTGCACGCTTAAAACATTGCAAAGTATTTTGAGCATATGTAAGGTACAAAGTATTTAGTTTGTTATACGAAAAAATAGTTTGTAAATTACGAAGTATTTTTCTTTGTAAGCTTATGTATGCTCAAAATACTTTGTTATAACAAGCTACTTTCCTTTGTAAGGACCGAAATAGTTTGTAAGGTTTTCTCAGTGTGGAAGAAAGAAGGCACCTAAGAGAGCGTGAGAAGAACTGCGAAATTGTCAAGAACAGAAAAGGGCTCAGGTTCCTCCACGCTGGTTCCGCGCCGGTTCCATCCCGGACCCCAGGGCACCCTGCGCGTGCCCGGGGCGCCTTGCTGCTGACCTATACGTGCGTGTGAGTTATTCATCAAGCTATGGCCGTGACAAGCAGGGCGGTGACGCAGTGACAAGCAGCCAGGCCGAGACGAGCCAGACGAAAATAGAGGGCGCCCTCCCCCGCACAGTGGGCCAGAAGACCGGCGTTTTGAGCTCCAGATTCGCGATACAGGACTCGAAACGAACGTGTGACCCTACCAATGGATTGCTCTCCGAACGAGGAATCCATTAGTGGGGTCACACGTCCGGTTCGAGTCCTGTTTAGCGACTCTAGAGATCAAAACGCCTCTAGAGTTTTGGCCGCCTGTGCCGGTCTTCTGACCCCCCTGTGCCCCGCCGCGTCTCGGCGCCCGCAGAGAACAGCCCCCGTTTCTCGCTTTCTCACGCGGGTCACGGACAGAGCGAAAGCAAAAGAAAACAACACAACGGGGGCCACCTGGAGCGCTTCGGACCGGCAGGGCAATTCATTAGCCGCATCTCTGGGGGTGCGAGGGGTGGAGGGGGCGGCCGGGGCGGGGAGGGGGCGAATGTAGGTCATCTCGGCGGCGCGGAGTGGAGTTACGCGGAGCGAGCCTACGCGCCGATGGACTTGGACGGGCCGGTGCAGGCTGGCTGCCTCCACCGGTCTTCTGGTCCACTGTGCGCCCAGAGGCTGCTCGATACGACCGCCGGGGGCACGATACGATGCCGACGAGATGGAGCCCGACGGATGGAGCCGCCCGATGGAAGCACAACAAGAGAGTGGAGCGGGCCAGCGGGCCAGCGGCGCAGCGGGTTTGCTTTCCACCAAGTTCGCTACACGGCGGTAGCACGGCACCACGCACCGACCGGCTCAATAAGAAAGAAGGGGCATGACCTCAGACAAGGAGAGCATCGCCGGCGCATACTCGATGAGCCCCCTCCCTGCCACCATCACTTTAGAGTGGGAGAGAGAGAGGGAGAGAGAGAGAGAGAGAGAGAGAGAGAGAGAGAGAGAGAGAGAGAGAGAGAGACCCCGCTCCCTCCAAGCCTACTCCCCGCCACATGGTCGTCCCATCCTTGTCGATTGACGTAACCGTGACACATCCCCCCCCCTCCTTTTCACCAGAATGAATTTCACTATTCGTGTTCTACAATGGATTTGTCCTATTTTTTAGTTTTTAACAACCTGTCAAGCAATGGCAAAGGCAGAAAGGCAAGACCCAACCCCTCTGGTTCTCATCGCGCCCCTCCCACAAAGGCGTTAGGGTTATTAATGCAAAAGCTCTTAGCAAGAGCTCGCCGGCGTTGCGGCCACGCCACGCCACGCCACGCCACGCCACCGCACTTTAGCGGGTCCTATCAAGAAGGAAGGTGACCCCCGGAACGGAAGGTCGCTTGCCTCGTGAGCGCATCGTGTGCGCGCCGCGGGCTGGCCTGCTCTGCTGCACAAGGCCAGCAGGCTTGGACCAATTCAATGCCTTTGGCGACAGCGCGCCGCGGCTGCGCCATGCGGCCCGCAGCAACCCTAACCTCGCACTCCGATACAAACGTTCGGGGCTGAGGACGGCATCGTAACCCCTCGCCCGCGCGGACTAGAGCACAAACGAGCCGAGCTGGCACGCATCCGGTTCGCGCGCAGAACTTGACAGGTGTTTAGGGCGCGCCTCGTGCACCCCACCTGTCTTTCCAAAATGTTGTCGTTTTCTCTACGACCCACCCTAACGACCCACCCTTTTCTAGAGGGAAGGGCGGGTCGCAACCACAAATATTGCTCCACAACATTTCTAGTCCGCGGCCTTGCACAACCAAACACCACGTAAGCGCGTCTTACAACAGGAGAAGGAGAACGCGTAGAGCTTTGCTGCGTCCTCAACAGTGAACGAAAATGCCACCGCGCTGCAGGGCTTCGAGCCGATAGCGGGGCAAAGTGTCACGGTCAGGCAGGCAGGCAGAGCGCTGCTGCGATGCCTAGATCGAAGCGAGCGGCAGTGCGCTTGGGGATGCAGCGAGCGGGACCTGGACGTGAGGCGGCGCGGCGCGGCACGGAATGGTCGCCCCACTTTGTTCCCTGTCGTCTGCCCCCGGCAGGACAGGGCGGCCGGGGACTTACTCACCCACGCCGACGAGCAGCAGGGCCGCCAGGCCGAGCAAGACGAGGACGGTGGCCGCCATGACGGGCGCGGGGTGCGAGGCTGTGCCTGCTTTGGCCGAGTCGAGTGCGGAGCAGTGCGGAGGGCGTAGGCGTGTGGGGGCGTCGGGGCGCCCCAGACGCCCTGTGCTAGCGCCCTGCTGGACTGCCTGGAGCGGAGAGCCGTGTCCACCAGTCAGCCCGCCACTGCCGCCGCGCTGCCCCCCAGTGTGCCCCCGCCGCCACCGCCGCCCCAGCCCCGTGCCTGCAGGCAGCAGCGCCCCCTGCAATCGATAGCGCCACCCCGTCGTCGCGCCCCTCCCCCTCCCCGTCCAGGAACCACGTAACGCGCCGTGGCACTGAATGGTCTCCCCTCCCACGCCGACGAGCAGGGCACGAACTGTTGAATTTGATCGGACAGCAGAAAAGGGCATGTTCAGCGTTCAGCCCCCTTTTGGACTCGCCGCCTGCGTGCGCTGTCTTAGTCAGACAACTTTTCTTAAAATTCGTTCGATGAACGAATTGTTGAAACCCTTAAGAAAACTCCTCCGACCTGCGTTTGAACGCTGCTCTCGCCTCTGCATCTGCCAGGGTATCACCTGGTCCCTGCGTGAGTGTGCCTGTGTAATGCGGGCTCCCCACGTGCGCACGAGACGTGGGGTTTGCGAATCTAGGTGCAGCAGTGCCGTGAGTCCCCGAGGGAGACGAGGAGGGAGACGGGGCGGTCGCGCTAGTCGCGCCCCACGCCAACACGTGCTCCAGCGTCCCTTTGAGGACCGCCGCGGCTGCAGCGTGTTGTCCTCGTCCTCCCATGTTATTTATTTGCTCCGCTCCTTCTTGTCCCATTCCTCTCTTGGAAGCATCTCAAAGAATTCAGTCTCTGCTGGCTTTTTGATGTTATCATGGTGAGTCGGAGTTTGTGTTGTTTTGGTCTCCTTACTTTTGACTCACACAATTACAATTACTTTTTTCCCAAGTGTAACTGCACCACAGCCACAATTGGCTGTGGTGCAGTTACACTTGGGAAAAAAGTCCAATCGAAATAATAAACGCTCGAGATTGTGTTTATGACACTTTACTATAAAAATATATTTATAGCATTTTTACATTGTCACTTCAGTCACAAGGTTAAAAGCTGTCGTTCCAACACCCCAATATGGGGCTCAATCCTCATTTACTACAACTTCACAAAACTGTTCTACATAAAATATGATACAGACACTGCAAACAGATGCAGAAGGATGGGTTCAGCTCACTACTAAGCTCAAGAGACAATCTCCTGAGACAAAAGTTTACAAGTGCATTTGAAATAGTTCTTTAGAAAGGTGCCTGTAACTGATTTCAAATATTCAGTGGAGTTAGAATAAACTGGTATACAGAAAAGCCCATAATTAAAAATTTGTGATATAAGGGAAACTGGGATACTTAGACAATTTGTATGAATTGAACAGCCACTCAGGGGATTAATAATAAATATTTAAATTACATTGTACTTACATCTGTACACACAGAGCCACACATGCTATTACTTAATTCCACATTGGTACAAACAATATGAGAGAAAAACTATCTCTTCAGAAAATGACTTTCTCTTCTACACAAAATTAAATATAATATAGTCAGAAAAACACACTCTACACTTTCAAACAATTAATTTGACAAAAGATTTAAAAATTTAGACTTTTATTGTTACAGGGGTAGAGAGGGATGAAGTTCAACACTAAACTACACACAGAGAATGATAATGCTTTGTAAAACACAAAAACATGAACAACTTTAGACACACTAT
Source organism: Stenchaetothrips biformis (assembly GCA_030522485.1). NCBI lineage: Eukaryota > Metazoa > Arthropoda > Insecta > Thysanoptera > Thripidae > Stenchaetothrips > Stenchaetothrips biformis. The sequence continues at coordinate 21,355,477 of CM060087.1, forward strand.
ACCTACCATTATGAAACTACATAAGTGTCTAAATACACATACATTTTTCACAATTCTTTGTTTGTATTGTTTTGTCATTTTTGTGGAATAAAGACAAAGAATGATTACATGGAGCAAATACAAGTTCTGACATTCGATAGAGCAATCAGTAGCAAACATTAGGAACAATAAATACAGAGTACTCAAATTTTTTTCTCATTTTTTTTTTTGTGGTAAGTTAAAATATTTGTTCAAATCTATCATTTAGGTACTATCATCAAAATGTTAAGTATAATAGCAATAGGAGTAGAAGTAGTAATGGTAGTTGTAGTAAAAGCAACAATAATAATAATAAACAACATTCATATTGACAAGCACTAATACAAATGCCTAATACTCTCCATACATATATACACCAACTCCACCAGCAATAAAGTATTTCCAAAGACAACTATACGAGTTAGTAAGTACATCCGAGCAGTTCTATAATTAACAGGTACAAACATTTTTTTAAAGACCGATACTAGTGAAATGTCATGAGGGTGAAATAAGACCAGTACTGAGCTAATGAAAGTTTCCTATGTTTCTGATATGTTCTCTACAATTTTAACGTAAAATAATAATACATTTTAAGCAAAGCAAAACATTTCTGGCTCTTAGATCCATTGGTGAGCTTCCAGTACATGTTAAAAATTGAAGGTCCAAGGCTTCAAAATAGTTTCCACTAAGAGTTTGTTTAGTATGTTATGTCAAAAAAGCTGGTTTTAGACTTATCATGCCGGCCAAGTGGACAATTTGCTTCACTCCCTATTATTAGATATCATAGGCCTGGTCTGGGACTCTTATGAACAAGCAAAATCAGGTTCAGAGAAAATCCCACTTAGGTTGGATTGGATTGACTTTCATGAAGGAGAACCTCATAAATAACTAAGAGTCAAAAGCAGTAGTTTCTTAAGATTTATGCATCCAAAAACGGGAGAATTAGGGGGCCATGTAACTTTTAGTGAATGCTTATGAGTGAAACCTGTAAACTGGGTGAACCATATGGAATTAATATTAATGGCAACATGACCAGCATTGACAAAAAATTTACTGTAGAGAAATTACAAGGATAACGAAGATACAAAATACAAGAAAAGTAATTAAACAAAAAGAAAACAAGATCACAGATAAAATTAAACACTAACCCCTACCTAATCTTACATACACTCTTCTAGCAGAAGAAATAGTTGCTCACACACAAACGTGTATGTCACATTATGTACACTGTACATAGCTTTTTTTTTCCATAAATATATGTTACTAATTACATTAAATTTGATCATATTGTTACAAGTTAGGGCATATGCTTAAAAACTAAGTAACACAGTCCACAGCATGAGTATCAGGAACAGGCAGCAACTTGAAAAATAGTGAGTAGACTGATACCAAGTAGAGTGAAAAAAAGATCATGTCCACTTGAGCTCATTGGCACCATCACTACAGTGTGTTCACGTTTCACACCTGGTCCTGATATCATAGTCATAACAATAAATGTATTAACATACTCAAAAACTAAATCATAAGTGCCTTCATAAGTCAGTTGCTCAGCGCAGTAAGGGCATGTCAGGGAACACAATACCCTGGAACAGACCCCACCATTCACTGAGATTTCGAGTGTAGCTATGTGAAAACCACTCACCAAAGAAGGTAATTTGCATTATGAAGAAGTCCAATTCACTGGATGAAGAAAATAAAATATAAACATACTACAAATGAGGCTTTCCAAATAATTTGTACTAGAGAGGACGACCACATTTGTTTTGCTACAAGCACAAAATTTACATAACAAATGCTGAAGCAATTTCAAGAGGCCACCTGCCTTCAGCACATTGTTGAAAGTGAGTTTCTAATTATTTAAACACTATAAATTCACTCATGGCCAATAGTTCCTTACCTTTGAGGAAAGCCAATCAATCTACATCAAAACGCACAAACTAACATGTTAACACATAGCAGTCTTTCATAATCAAACTTTAAAGTAAACATTGCTTTAGAAAAAGAAAAAAAATTTTGGCAGTTGTCATCTGTTTTCATTTGTTTGAGCATCAGAGAAGCCCATGTGGACTTCGCTAGTAGAGCTACATGCAAACAAAAGGGTTTTGGACCAGACGGCCATGAAAAGGTACGTCGACTTCATGTTAAGAGCTGCCCTCATTCTGCCCTCACAGCTTTGGAACAAAGTTTAATTCAAACTATCAAAATTAAAAGAATGAGGGGGAAAACCGTGGTATACCAATTTTATGACATCAATACCAACTCTCCTTGCAAGGCCCCACAATTATTAGATTAAAATGCAACAATTCTACATATGAAATCAAGAACAACTCTGATTTTCTAACAGAAATTTTTTCTTAAGTGCAAGTATTTACACACAAGTCTTACACTTTCTTAAATTATTCGAAGCAGAAGTATCACACAAGAAACATGTTGATCTGCAAATCAACATTGATCTATCTGAATACTGCAAATGAAATCCTGTCGGCAACAGGTGGTATTTATTACACTAACAAATGCAGAGGTAGGGTCAAGTGACTAAAATGAAGAGCAATAAATAGAAATGACCATTCTTTTTAGATACATTGGCTTAACATTTCTCCATAAAGTTAGTCAATAATAATTTAATAATTATGACCTGCACAAAGTCAGTTGTGAAACAAGAAGACAAAACATATTTTACATAGAACTTCGAGAATACAACACCTGCAAAATGCAACTTACAGGGCAGGAGAAAAGAACAAGGACTATTGGACGGCTGTAAAGTATCTCTTTTCTGCAATCAATAACACTCAAATCTCAGTCAAATTCACAGCTACAACTGGACTTTATTATTATAAAATATTTTGGTGATTCCTCTTGTCTGATGCTTTGGTATAGGTCACACTGGCTTTGTTCCTTATAAAAGTTGCCTGCCATGGAAACTATTCAAGGACAAAAGAGTCCTAAGAGAGAAAAGGATAAGATACAATAAATTCTAAAAAATGATGCTCAGATGAGTTGGAAGCAATTTTTAAGGACTAAAATACATTTTCTATAAAAATGAATGTCTCAGTCCCTTCCAATGAAATTTATTTAAAGCAAAGAAAAATAGTGGCTCATTTTTTATGTGGCTACATAAATAGAGAAAGTGAATTCAAATAAAACAGCAATGCCTTGTTATTTCCTCATCCAGGTACAAATTTACATTTTCTTAAGTTAAATGGAAGGGCCCACAATTGAGAATCCTGCAGCCATTTCAAACAACTGCCATTTGCATAAAACATCATGGTAACTCCTCTATCTGAATTTTTCCTGAGATTCTTTAGGCATTCCTGAAGAAACAGTTACACTTCTGATGCCAACATATGGTTCTACCTAATAGTATTAAGGGCTTACAATATGAAACTTAACCATTGACAGTACATCAATACTACGTAGCTTAAAGCTCATTAGGAATCTGGTGACTAACATACTTGTGGTCAGGGGAAATTGGTCAAATCATAGCTGCCAAGATGAAGCATTCCAATGCAAGACATCTAAGCACGTCAGATTCACAAAGCAAACAAAGTGCACAAAAATACCTATTGAGTGTGACTTTATAACAGTCATTGTTCTAGCAGCTTGTCATACAAAGACCACTAAGTCCACAAGATAATATTTCAAGCAGGGATGCCTATGAGTGAAGGTCAGTCTGTGGAGCTAGATGAACACCTACCATATTTGGAGTTTGATACATTGAAGCAGCGCTACTGGGTGCAACACACAAATTTTTATCCATCCCACCTCCATTAATTGTTGCATAACCATTATGATAATACACGAGGCCAGTGCTACTACCTGGCATATCAGCAGGCATCTGAGTCAGAGTTTGGACAAGAGTCTGGTCATCTAAAAAGTTGTCTAACAAGCCCTCCGTATTCTTTTCATCAAATAAGCCTTGGGCCTGCAGTTTGTCTATGTCTAACAAGCCAGGAGACGGGGAAAGTTTATCTACTTCAAGAAAGACCTGAGCTTGAGCTTGGGCCTGCCCAGTGTTGGTTTGAAGTAAATCTTGCGCCTTGTAATCAAGTAGAATTTGACTACCCATATTCTGCAGTGACTTCACATCTTTGTCCACTGCAGCAAGCGCTCTTTCCAATTCTTCAGTTTCTTCTCTTGTGGGCTCTCTGCTTTTGTCCTCCGCTATAACAGGCAAAACTCATAAGTAACCAACACATAAAAGTAGTTTGCTGAATGCTTTCAATAACTACACTTACCACCAAACAGATCAGTAAATGCAATGGATGGAATTTCATTGAGAACATTGGTCAAGTCATGACCCTCCAGGAGCTCCTCTTGTTGACCAAGGTCACCAGCATCTGTTAATTCAGGCAACTCGCCAGCTAGTTCCAGAGCTTCATCCACTTCAACATCAACTACACCAACGTCTGTTCAAAAAGACATATGCAATTCTCAAATTTGACCCTTCAAAATTGTTAACATAAAGAATACGTAGCATCTAACTGACCAACTATATTCTCAGTTCCCCCATTGATTTGTTGCACATTTATTTGTGATTCGCTCATTCCTGCAAATGATTCATCAGTTACATAAATTTCTGTACTGTCTTCAGGGGAAGTAGAAGTTTCAAGACCAAGACTTCCATCTGTTAAAAAAAATTCGAGTTAAAATTACAGAGGGTAAAAAAAATGATGAATTCTGTTTCTAACATTTTTAGTGTTGTAGTCAAATATTTAAGTGTTACCTAGACCATCGTCTGAGTCTGGACGAGACAAGGAATCAACAGGGAGAGACTGTGATCTCTGAATTCTTGCTTGAGCTTGAGCAGGTGGAAATGTGTCGGGAACAAGTGGGGATGAAGGAAGAGGAGATGGTTGGCTGCTAGGAGATGGCTTTGGTTTTTTCTTCTTATTCCGTTTTGTAGATCTGGTCATGGCAGGTGGCTTTGACTTTTTGCGAACCCTCTTTGGTTTTAGAACTTGAGATTGACGGTTGTAATCATCCTAAAAGAAGCAAAACCAAGCAAACAGATGAGGAAATGCAAGATTTACATTAATGAGGAAACTTCATTTGGTTGGCTACTTACCAATTTGCGGGCGTGCTCAGAACATAGAGGTAACTCATGACTCGAATCAAACACAGGAACACAGCACTGTGTATTGTCTGAAAACTTGGCTGTACAATGTTCAAATAAAAGCTGTTCTACATTGTATGTGATGTGACGTACACAGTGATGAGCACAAGGAAGTGCCATGGATGTGCAAGGTTCCCCCTCACCCTGTTTGCCAAACATACACTGCTTTGGGACCAACATAGACAGCTTGGACCTGCAAGCAAAGACAGAGATATTGAACAAGTCATGTGATTGGTTGAAAACACAAAAACTTATCTCAATCAGCATATTTGCTCCAACCTTCCAGTTCTATGCCAGCGTTGGTTGTGAGAAAGTAGAAGAGCTGTTTGACTCGGTTTGGTGGAAGCAGCATTAATAACACATTTAGGAAGAGGCAAGGTACCAGGATCACGTCTTGTTCCCCAAACTTGGCTAAGTTTCCGCCTAAACTCATTACGAATTTGTAGAAGACGGCCTTCTCTTTTGTCCTCAGAGGCAAGGCCAGATCCTGCTTCCATCCAACCACTGAACCAATGTTTCTGGTACACCAGACCCTCTTCTAAGTCGCTGTCATCACTATCAGATTCCACCACTGCAAAATATTAGGTCATAATAGAAACAGTCTACCAAAAAATATTTGGTTTATTATTTTTCAAGCAGATACTAGTGGAAACATACCCTTCGTTCTGCTAAGTATGTCATATTTAGACTCTTTACTAGGATGTAGCCGTTGCAAGGATTCATGTTTCAAGGAGTCTCCGGCAATATCTAATTTGATTCTAGGCCGTTTATTTGGCCTACTGATATCACCTTTCCCACGGGTCACAGATGGAAGAGATCCATTTACTCCATGTCTTAACAAAGAGTTGCTCTTAGATCCATGAGATGCATTGTTTGAAGGTGTTTTAGATGGTTTCTGGCCACCATAAGTAGCATGGGGCTTCTGTTGTTTACTGCATCGACAACAGAAGACAAAACAAAATTCTAAAACGACTTGAGGAAGGAAGACATTTACTTAAACAATTAAAAGAGAAACGGACCTGGATGAGGTTCCATTGGTTCGCTGCGTGGTAGGCATACTTTTAGATACACCATAAGTTAATGGACCATTGACACCTGGTACCCGAGTAGTGGCGGCAGGTGGAGAGGTCAAAATAGAGGACTGGGCTAACACACCAACAGCCTCCTCCCTCTTCAGTGGCTTTGTTGGTTTGTGTCCGAGTAATTGCTCTTCAAGGAGGCTTCTTTCCTTTTTAACTGGTACATCCTGCAAATAAACATTGGATTTTTCACTACCTCATGCATGACATGCAAACAATGTGCACATTTTTGAATGTATACATGATCAGAAACATAAGTGAGTGAAGTGCATAGAACTTACATTCACACTGTGCCTTCTAGGCGGAACATCATTAGATGTTTTACTGGCCATCTTTCGCTGTTGCTTCCCAATTACCATTTTCCGGGCAATTTTATCTTGCAGGCGACTCAAAGTCGTTTTAGATGCATCTTCCGGCTTCCTATGATCCACTGTTGGAATTGTGGCTGATTTGATAATGACATCCTTAGGAGCTCTTTTATCAGAAGGGGTCACTCTTGGAGTAACCTTGTCACGAGTTTGATTTCTAGGAGCTGAGATCTTACGAATTTTGGCTTTATCATTGCGTATACTGTTTAAATATGTGGGGCTAAAAAGAGCTGCAAGCTTATTACTTTCCCTCTGGGGAGTGGTTGGCATGCCATGTTTAACAGGTGAAACTTTGGCATTTGTAACAACTGCTAATGATGGCTGTTCAGGAGGAGGAGGACTGGTCAAATTTGGAAAGCAATTTAATTCCTTAGAAGAAAATGAAGCAAAGGACCGTTCTAATTCATTGCGCTTGGGGTGAAAGTCATCTGCGGCAGATGATTCAAGTAAGGATGCAAGTGTTGTTTTACTAGAGCTACCAGAATTTGTAGACGATGGTAGCTGAGGAGAGCTTGGTTCAAAGAATGCAGGATATAGTCTAGTCATATTCAGGCCTGTTGGTTCAGCATTATTACTTCCTGCAATGAAAAAGGAGAAAAGCATGTGAATCATGTCAATGTCTAATATGAACCATATCATGTCGAATATCAACAAAGCTAATGGCCAGTAAGTCATACCTTTGTCTGGTTTGCTCTTCACAACACTCCGACCCGAGGGTTTTGCTACGACCTTTACAGCAGGTGTAGAGTTTGAATATTTTCGTACCGGCTCTGGCTCATTGAATGCATAAGGATCTTCAAGCTCACTGAGATCTGAATGGTCAGCGCGATTTTGGTAAGTTTCATCACCATTGCTTTGCAAAAGCCCCCGAAGCCCTTTCAAGCGATCAGCAAATTTTGACTGCCCGTTGCAAGAATTAGATCTTGGAGAATCAGGTAGTTGATGAGTAATGACAGGTGATCCAGTGAGCTGCCTGGCATTGGCCTGGTTTGTTCCAGAGGGAGCCTTGCCTTTCCGTTTTCGTTGATCACTTCTTGAATCTTGACCTCCTGCAAGGCCTGGCACATGGCCATTGACCCTGTTCAAAAAAGTGTGTTCATTGGAGAGGGATTATACGATGACCATATTAAAATTTAAATACAATTGAGCAAACCTTGCATTGGCTCCAACACTTGGACTGAACATTTCCGCTAGATCATTCTGGGATCATCATGGTGTATGAGGCAGAACACCCAACACAGAGAGCCAAACTACAGTCCTTTGATAGGATTGGAGATTTGGAAGTAATCAAACCCATGACCCTGGAGAGTACCAATTTCACATGAGTATAATAAATCAAAACAAAAATTTGCTTTGCCAAGCAAACAAATCAATGTACATACATACCTCAGGCAATAACCATCACAGTGTGTTCATACCTGTAGGAGCACTGTAGTTTGAAAGAGAAAGAAAACAGGGATTAATGAACGTGAAAAACCTTGACAGCTCTTAAATAAAGTCGCCACCAGATTTTAAAGAAAATTTATAAAAATAGAAGCAGAGGAAATTAATTTGAGATCACTGAAAAGATCAAAACAAAGTTAATGGGCTGAAATTATTCACCAACTGATTAAAAAAAAAAAAAAAAAAAAGTCAAATTTATATTGCATTGTCAGTGTCATAATTGTTTGGGGGGAAACTAATACCATGGATCTGTTGACATTCTTCTGGGAAAACTATATGAATGAACATAATTCACCATGCAGCAAAAAGTGTCAGTCTCTTTGGCAAAGATATTGGCATCAGTAATGACAAGGAACAATATACTGAGGAGGTTATGTGTCACATAATAAACATCAAATTAAGACACTTGCAGTAATTAAAGACAAGATGTCTGACAAAGATTCGTAATGAGATAAAGGTAGAAATACGAGGTTGATTGGGAGTGTGGTTGAACCTAATCTTATTCACTGGATGGTGAACAATTACAAACAAAACAAAAACCCAGGGCCTGAAAGACTGCATATAACAAAAAAGTTGTCCTTAACAACGTGGACACCGCTCGTTGGGAATCTATAAAAATGCTGTACAACCGTAAATGTGAGGTTCTAAAGGAAACCAACGACGTTGGACCTCCCTCTCACCAAAATCCAGAAATAAATGAAGAAGATAAGTTTAGGCCATGGTACACGAAAGCTAGGTTAGGGGGTCTTTTCATCCGCCGTCAAAACAACATTGCCTGACGGTTGAGAGTTGTACAGCAGAGAACAAGTCACACCGAATGACCTCACGCAACGCTTGAATTAGTTACATTTTCGTGTTAGAGCAAAACAAAGGGCCATGACTGAAAAACAGGAATTTTCTGCAGCGAAGTCCAAAATTCTACATGGCTCCCCGCAAAGACGAAGGTCGGTCAATTATCATGATAAGGGTGCACAAGGGACTTAACAGGGCATTACATACAGTAATTCCACTTGCCTGTTCATTCTTTCAACTTCGGCTAGTTCTCTTAACCCAGCTGAATGGTTTGATTTCGTAAAAATAATGAATCAGTATTGATGAATTCTTTCTGTCGAAAATAATGTTGCGCCTGCGCAGGGCTGCCACCCGATAATTAAAGTTTTGTTATAAAATAAAGCCAAAACATCTCAAATCATCGTATCTGATCAAACATGAACTTAAAAAATTTACTTTGCGACACCTGAGAAGAAAACTAGTGCTATTTGGGTCGTCGAGTGACACGTTCGATGTGGAAAACAACAGCAATGAGAGGTTGGAATCCTGGAAACATTTGTGTCTGTGTGTGAGTGCGTTGGTGTGTGATGTTGTTTTCGGTCGAGTCGAGTCCTTGGATCGGGATCGGATGTCGTCGTGCGTGTGCGTATTTGCACTTTATTTTAGCGGCGCGTGATTGAATTTCATTGAAAACTTAGTGAATGCGCAGCGTTAGTTGGAACGGAGCTATGTGAAGGCGCCAGAGAGAGCGAGATTGCTGTCGGTTTTTCATCTGCCTGGGAGGCACTGCGCTCGCAGCGTGCGTAGTGCCAGTGCCGTAGTGCGGAAGGTAAACTGCATTTGGGTTCTGGCGAGCTGGCTCTGGCCCGCCCTCGTGCTTGCTGTATCTCTCCACTTCAGGTGCTTTCAAGTTGATGGCGTTCCCTGGGCAGCGTGTTCTCCGGCCCGCCACGGCCGGCCGGGGGCTTCAAGAGTTGCACTCCGGACGGCGCCCCCTGCCTGCCGCCTGCGCAGGAGAGCCAAGTGCCCTTTAAACTTTGTGGTGTTGTAACGATGTGAGCTGCCAGTTATCACTGACACTTGATCCCTTCTCAGTGTTGGTCCTAGTGACGAAGTGAAATATTGAAACCGAGCTCTAAAATGCCTAAATATTTGCTAGAATCAGTGGTTAATTCTGGTTTGTCTTTGACTTGTGAAATGTCTGAAAGTCATTGTGACTGGATGTTCTTTACCCAGCTCTTTGAGCGATCATTATTGTTTCACTGCTTCCCTTTCTCACAATCTAATAGGTTATTGCTTTAACTTCTAAATACTTCCATAATGTCAAAATTCAAGACCCTTTTCATTTCCTCTCAAATACATAAACACTTTCCAATACCGATGAAATGTGTCATGTGTATTCAGCCACCATGTGGACTTTTGCACCTTCCTCTTTTTCCTTCCAGGATACGCACTTAATCTGCAGCGATGGTAGATTTATCTTATTCTTCGTCACCTGCCCACTCTGTTTCTGCCACTGTAACATCGATTACCACATCTATTGCACGGAAACCTCCGCCTACCTCTACTTTAACTGCAATTACATCTCATGGCTCATCCAGCATGATCGACAAACCTGTTGACAACCCAGCTGGTGTACAAGAGGACAAGCATAAGCGGAAAAAGGTAACTTAGTCTTACTCACTATCTTTCACACCTTACCAGAACTTGTCATAGCTCAGTTGACATGTGTTTGATGTGTCGTAGCTTTCATGGTCCAGACAAGTATGCTCTGGCTTAATAGCAGGTGGTGCTGCCGGTGCAATAGCCAAAACTACAATAGCCCCATTAGATAGAGCGAAGATCTATTTCCAGGTACGAACTTCACCTTTTAATAAATTTGCGTTTTGCTATGACAATGTTAAGCCAAGAGTTTGCTTTTTGATTCTGCAGATTCTAAAGACACCGTACTCCTTAAGTGGAGTAATGAAATTTCTGAAGGCAACTTATTATAATGAAGGAGTTTTGGGTTTGTGGAGAGGAAATAGTGCCACCATGGCCCGAATTATCCCTCATGGCGCCATTCAATTCACAGCTCATGAACAATGGGTGGAAATTCTTGGCTTGAATGTTTCTTCACCTGGTGATAAGTGAGCACCACACTTTCCTCTGTCAAGAATAATATCAAGTTTAAAGTAATTGCCAGTTATTTATTTGCTTGTTTTCCCCCCTTTTTCAGCCCAGCAGCAACGAATTTTAAGAGATTTTTAGCAGGGGCCCTGGCAGGTACTACATCTCAAACTCTGACATACCCCTTGGATTTAGCTCGAGCCAGAATGGCAGTAACCAACAAACAAAACTATGATTCACTTAGAGCTGTATGTGGATCTAAAATTTTGGCAGTAGTGTTTATTTTTAAGGTCTCAGTCCACTATATCTGTTTCAATGCTTGTAGGTTTTTCGAGTGATGTGGCAAAATGAAAGTGCTTTAGCATTTTATCGTGGATACCTACCTACGTTGCTTGGAGTCATACCCTATGCTGGGTTGAGTTTCTACACTTTCCAAACATTGAAAAATAACTATGGAGGTAAGCACATTTCCTTATGTTTCATATTGTTGAATTCATGCTCTGGCTCATCATCAGGCTCGTTGTGATTTGTGTTTGTTTTTTATTTCTTTCCTTTAGTTTGGTTGCAAGATAAGATGCCAACCCTCTTTGCTAACTGGACCTGTGGTGCAATTGCTGGAGCTGTCTCTCAGACAGGTTCATATCCCTTTGATATAGTGCGAAGAAGAATGCAAACAGCTGCGGTTACTGGTGAACAGTATGATTCCTTTGTAGGGTCTGTGAAAAAAATATATCGGTGAGTTTTTGTCTTTAAATTACGCCCAAGAGGCAATTCTTTAGTTCCTTATTTAATGTTATGACAATACATATTTTTACTTTCACAGGGAAGAAGGTATCAGGCGGGGATTTTACAAGGGCCTAAGTATGAATTGGATAAAAGGGCCTTTAGCTGTTGGCATTAGTTTCGCTTGTAATGAGTTTGTGCGAGATAATTTGAGAAAAGTTCTCTAATTTGTTTTCTATTCTTCTCCCTTACTGTCTAATTTTCCTTTCAGTATGATAAAAGGTACTGAACACATCCAAGTATGAGCTTGTTACAAATATTTTCATGCATCTAATCTGATGGAGACAGTTATGAATTAAATTTTTTTTTTTGAGACTGCTCCTGATAAAAGATGTTTCTTTTTGCCACATTCCTTTCATCAGATAATGAGTGTTGGCCACTGAAGCTCATTTCTTCCAGTGTATTGCTTTCAATTTTGTTGTGCAGTATGGTATTTATCTCCTTAGTTCCTGTGATATGCTGTTGTATTATGATCTCTTCTTATGAGGAGACCAACAAGATGCATATATATTGTGTTGTTATTTTATTCTATTTGTTCAATTACAGTTTTTTGTCTTTTATGAAGCAATGACAATTTTTATTTTTTTAGAACTGGTTTTGATGTTGATTTGTTTTTAATTGTGACCGATTGTTAAGCTCATTCTGTCAATTGACTGTATGAAAAAATCATATTCAACTCACTGTGCACAATAGTGTGTATTTTGCCTATTTGTAAACTCTCACACGTGTTATTGTGGTAGCATAATGCTTTTGCAATGTTCCAATTTGTTTTCGATCTTACTGTGGTCATATACTACCAGTGTTAATTGGTTATGTTTAAATTTTGGTTTACTTCTACATAAATTTATACGATGTTATGAATTTGAAATCACTTTCTTTTGGGGCTTTCCTCTACCATGTAGTTTATTTCTATTTATTTTGTAAATTATGAATGGGAAAGACCCATTGCTCAATTCGTCCAGGCAGTGGTTGCTGTGCTTAGTTATAAGATTGTTACTTCATTTGTTATGGCTGTTTTATTATTACACTCACTAGAGCTTGTCAAAGCATCATTTTGTGTTAGACTACTTTTTTTGGACTTGGAGGTAAGTTGTGTGTGTGGCCTGCTTATGTTTTTCAAATTGTGATAGCCCTCTTAGACATAGGCAAGCCACATAGAGAAATCCCTGGTCAGGTGTTGGTGCTGCTTGCGCTTGTTCCAAAGAAGAAGAAAAAAAAAAAAAAAAAAAAAAAAAGGAAAATTATAGGAAAAGAGTAGTTTGTGAGTGAGGTTGATTGCAACTTGTCATAGGTGTGAAAAGAACTTTCTATGTTCATAGGATATTATATTGCCAGTAATTACAAGTGTTCAAGCTTAGTAGACTGAAGATTCGGGGCCATAAGATAGAATTTTAGAGCAATCCACTTGAAGTGTGTTTGTGATGTTATTTGCTTCATTCAAATCTACAATCTCATTTCCTGGGTTATGGTGTGATTTCTTAGAAGAGTTGTTAGTTCTGTTTTTTTGTTGTTTTTTTTTTTCTTTAGAAAGAAAAAATTGTGATGTGCCATATAATACTTTTAATGTTTTATATTGTTGCTTAAAAAAAAAAAAACATTTATTAAATTTATGTGGTTGTGTCTACATTGACTTGAAAAGCTGTTGGCTTAAAGAGCGATCTTCATAACTGTCCTGTTCAGTTTTTACTATTTAATTTAATCTTAAACTTCCAATAAGCCCCTTTTATCATCTTAGTCTGTATGTTAGCTTCTGGGGACGTTCATATCTTAGTGGAGTCATTTTGGCTTGGACTAAACATTAAAGTTTTGGTCGTTTCATTCTTAATATGAAACTAAAAACACTACTTTTGAAACAAATAAATGAGAGAGGAAAAGCATATCCAGCATTCAAACAAGAGGATGCATGTGACTAATGCAAATTTATTTTATCAGTGTGTATAATGAAGTCAATTAAAATTAACTATGCTATTATTGGCTTTGTGAAACAACTTCAAAACTTGGTATGTTTTGAGGACTTATGCAGGTACTTGAACACAGAAGACTTCAGTAAGACAATAATTTAATTTAATAATAATAATTTAATTGAAGTCAAAAGCAGCTTTAGAGCTGTTGAAGATTGTTTGTTTTGTGGTGGTGATTGACTCATTGTTAATCTACATGAGATCTACATTTTTCAAAGTCACTTGTAAGTTGTTTTTTATTAAATCTGAAGTTTTGTTCTTTGCCATAACCTGTTTTCTTGTCACGCTGTGATGAGTTAACTTAATTGATCTTTGGATTGAAACTGGAAGGTTAAAATTATATGACTACTTCATGTCTGGTTCCAAACAATGAGTGCTCGTATGGTCTTAAACTTGACATCTCTCGTAGTTATGTATTTACTGCTGATTTTTGAATCTTATGTTAAGATATTAGACAAAAGTACATTTTTGAGTATTTTTGTCAGTCTTTAAACTTAGCACAAATTTAAAACTTTTTAGGTTTTTTTTCCTTGAACTAATCTGCTGTGTATGTGTAAAGCTGTGATGACTTGGACAATAACAATAAAAGTATTCATATGTGCAAAGTAGCTGTTTTTCCTGTTAATTTAGTCGCCTTTTAATCCCAATCCTCACTCATGATAAACAATCAACTCAGTGCACTACATCAAAAACAAATTGGCTTGAAGGACGATGGTTGAAAACAAAACATGACGCCGGACGAGCAACCGGAGCAACGTCTGCCATTTGCCCCGCGCCTTCGCGCTCGGCGGCTTTCTTCTCTAAATGCTGCGGCGGAGGTCAGAGGGTCGGGGTCACTAGGGTCGGCCTTTATCAGCGCGTCCGAAGTGACCCACGCCACACTGTATCGAGCCCGGCCCAGCAGCCGCCGTCCGGGGGCGAGGCGGGGGAATGGCACAGTGCTGGGCAAAGCCAGGCAGAGCCTCAAAGCCAAGTGGCGCGGAGACCTGCACGGACACCATGTCCCCCCTGCTGCTCGTCCTGGTGGCGCTGGCCGGGCGCTGCCATGGGTCCTGGTACACGCGCGCCACCGCAGCGCCGCCCAGCCTCGTGCAGGAGGTCCCGGACACGGTGAACGCGGACGGCGACGTCGACCCCGGCGCTCCGCTGTTCCTCACGCCTCTCATCGAGAGCGGGAACGTGACGGGGGCCCAGCGCGCCGCCCAGGTCAAGCCGTTCGCCGGCAACGTCAAGAGCTATGCCGGCTTCCTCACCGTCAACAAGGTGAGCTGATGCTCGATCTATGCGGCCTGGTTTCAGCACCCGGAGCGGGGGCTCACCCCCGTACCTTGACTCTCAGGCCCTGGGCTCGAACATGTTCTTCTGGTACTTCCCCGCCGAGAACCAAGCCCCGGACGCCCCCGTGGTGCTGTGGCTGCAGGGTGGGCCAGGGGCCAGCTCGCTGTACGGCCTGTTCTCCGAGAACGGGCCCTACGAGAGCCAGAACGGCAAGGTGACGCTGCGCAAGTACTCGTGGAGCAAGCAGTACAACCTGCTGTACATCGACAACCCCGTCGGAGCGGGCTTCAGCTTCACCGGTAGCGACGACGGGTACACCCGTAACCAGACCCAGGTGCGTACGTCCTGCCGGGGTCGGACAACAAGACACCTCCCTAGAGGCCAGACAAGTGGAAAATGATGGCATGTGCTGCGCAGGTGGGCCGCGACCTGTACTCCGCGGTGGTCCAGTTTTACCGGATGTTCCCCAAGCTGCAGGGCAGGGCCTTCTTCATCACGGGGGAGTCGTACGCTGGCAAGTACGTGCCCGCCCTGGGCTACGCCATCCACACCAACAACCCCAAGGCCGCGGCGTCGGACCGCATCAACCTGCAGGTGAGCGAGTACGCGAGGCGTGTAGAGCTGGGAGCGGCCATGTCGGCCTGCGAGGTAGGCCACCCGCAGCGCACCGGTGTGCAGCGCGGCGGGTTGGCGGCCTACCTGGCAGGCGTGCTGAAGAACCGCGTGTTTTCCAGGGCCTGTTCATCGGCAACGGCTTCTCCGATCCCGAGAACATGATGAAGTACAGCGACCTGACGTTCCAACTCGGCCTGGTGGACGCCGCCGGCAGCGCCGCGCTCAAGGCCAGCGAGGACCGCATCGTGGAGCTGATCCAGCAGCGGCGTTGGCTCGACGCCTTCATGGAGAACGACCGCATGATGGGCGGCGACCTCATCCCCTACCCGACGCTCTTCAAGAACCTGACGGGCTTCGACTTCTACTTCAACTTCCTGTACACCAAGGACCCCGACCGCAGCGACGGCACGCAGCTGGTGCAGTCGGCCTGGGCGCGGCGCGCGCTGCACGTCGGCAACTCGACGTGGGACCACAGCGAGGTCGTGGAGGGCCACCTGCGCGAGGACATGCTGCAGTCCGTGGCGCCCTGGATGGCCGAGCTGCTCGAGCACTACCGCGTCATGGTGTACAACGGGCAGCTGGACATCATCGTGGCGTACGCCCTCACCGACAACTACCTCTCCAAGCTCAAGTGGTCCGGCGCGGAGGAGTTCCGGCGCGCCCCGAGGAAGAAGTGGCTGTCCAAGGGGGAGCTCGCGGGCTACGTAAAGCAGGCCGGCAAGCTGAGCCAGGTGCTGGTGCGCGACGCGGGCCACATGGTGCCCGCCGACCAGCCGCGCTGGGCCATGGACCTGCTCAACAGGTTCATAGCCAACAAGCCCTTCTAGAAGTGGGCATTCCCTCGCTGTATTGCCGCTGGATCGGCACTGGCCTGTCCACGCGTACTTGAAACTACGTGGCACAGGAACATCAGTTGTTTCAGCTGATTAAAAATGTTCCCCAAGATAAGGTTCTACTCGCTTTCCCGCTAATAAATTAATTTCAGAAGCTGTTTTATCATTTGACTTCCTATCTTTTCACTCTCCCTTGCAATAAAAGACCAAAAGAGGCGTCTTGCCAAACAGTTCGTAAGTCAAACGTTATCACATTTCAACGATGAACAATTTGATTCATTGACTTCGTTCCAGCAGAAATCACCACTGTACTTTTCCAGTCAAGCTGTCGTCTGCTCAGTTACATCACAGCTGTTGCAGACGACACGCGGATGCTATTCGCAGGCCGATAGCGGTATTCGCAGCGCTGCAGACGACGATGGTGTTGTGACGTGTGCTGAGTGTGTGTGACAGAAGTCCTGGTGTTTGTGCTGGGAACAGGCAAATCATTGAGTGAAAGCACTGCGTCGCGTGCATCGCACCGCCTCTCCACCTAGGAACTGAAAACCAGCCAATCACTGCATCGGTGGTGGTGTTAAGCTATCTAAGGACTCCCCGACAACGAACCCAGCTGCCGCACACAGGGTGCCTCTAACCTAGCAATGGCAGCCTCCAAAGTAACCTTCAAGATCACTTTAACTTCCGACCCGAAGTTACCTTTCAAAGTGCTCAGTGTTCCAGAGGGGACGCCCTTCACTGCCGTTCTCAAGTTTGCCGCTGAAGAGTTTAAGGTGCCTCCAGCAACCTCAGCCATCATCACTGATGACGGTATTGGAATCAACCCTCAACAAACAGCTGGCAATGTTTTCCTTAAACACGGGTCAGAATTAAGGCTTATTCCAAGAGATCGTGTTGGTTGCCAAGTTTGATGAACGTGCTGCAGTGCCTCAAGAATTTATTTAAGCGAGATGCATCCCAGACAAGAACTGTCCAGCTGTGTTGTGTCATCTCCAAAACATTATGAACACTTTGTTGATTTGCATAGTTCAATTTCCATATTTTTTATTACAACTTTATTTTAGATTGCCAGTTGTTTCATTGAAGCAAAGGCTAAGCCACAATTCAAAATCAAAATGACTTCACCAGAAAATAAAGATGTCTTATTTGTAAGAAATAATTGTATTATTCATCCTATTCCATTCATTAAAAACTAAGTCATTGAGATCATATTTCACAAGTTCAGTAATTCACTTGGACTATAGATACTATACTATACAAGTTATAAAAGTTCTACATAATAAAGTTAACCAAACTCTTCATTCATCTTCAACATCTATTAGTGAGGGTGGATCAAAATCCAGGTCAATGGTAGGAAGGTAGATTTCAGTTGGTACAGGTAACATGTCTGCAAGAAAAATATCTACATCAGAAGCTTTCAATAATTCTAGGCAAAATTCTTGTGAATGTCGAACTAAATGAAATCTAACTATCAACTTACCTATGATATCAGGCAAATTTTGAAAAAATGGTTCACCCAAATAGCTGCATTCTACATCATTGTAATCACAATCATTGCCATAGTTTGAACTTGGAATCCCTACAAGTCCTCTCATAACATAAGAGAAATCTGTGCTGTGTAGATATTCACCAGGCAACCGAGGAAACCCAAGTCCATCTGACATGCGGAGAGTGAAGAGTATTAAATAAAAATATTCTGTCAACTGAGGGACTAAGAACATCTGTGAAATTAAAAGGCTTTACCGTCGGTTTTAGAGCAGTCACAAGGGTCCCAAAACTGATTGTTTGAATCGCAATAGATTACAGACCTGGACCCAAGGTCTTGCTTGACTGGGACCGAGTTGAAACTCTCCAAAAATGGCTTTGAAGCTGATCTACCGATATTACTGTGCGACTGGAGAGTGTTTTTGACGTCACGGAGAGCATTCTTTTGAGTCGAGAGCAATCCACCATCTGCAACACATGATAATGAAAAGGTGCATGAAACATAACCTTCTCAGCTGTGTTGATGGACCCAGACACAGCACGAAGCCAGGCACTCACTCACACATGAGCGAGTTCATATTGGATGAAAGTTCAGGCACACGGTTGCAGAAACAATCCTAACATTAAAATACAAATACCTTTGGCTGCAGGTCCAGGCACCCGGCGGGAGTCCTTTGAGAACATTCCTTCAGCCCTGACGAAGACGGAGCACGGATAAGTGTGCAGTGCACAGAACGCGACAAGGTTCTTTTCTTGTTCTCACTCAGCGACACGAATGAAGAACTGTGATCACTGATGTCGGTCAACTTTTCCAGCGCAACTTTCAAAATTTCAAACTACGGCCTCCGACGACAAAAGACAACCATTTATCACTATTCACAGTTACGTTATTATGCGCAGGGCAAGGCACGTTGCCATAGCAACGAGCGTGTTTGTAAACAAAAACAGACCAAACGTCAGATGTCACACATGGATCTTGGGATTTTGTAGCTGTTTAATTTTATTCTTTGATTGGATTTTCATTTTACAGATATCTCCAAAATGGTAGGATTTTTGCATCCCGATAGACAAGCTTCCAAATTAATGATTAATGAATAGCCCTACCAGCTTTCACTACTTTTCCACCAGTGTTCCAGTGTTCCATCAGTGTTTACATACTTAAAAATAACCGCTGTATTACAAATTTGCCTTTTTTTCTGTCATAATGAAGGGTCCGAAGAAAGGGAAAGGAAAAGGAGGGCCTGTAGATGGGGTTGACACCACGAGTATGTCCAGAGAACAACTGGAGGCATTTTCCTTGAGACTGAGAGAAGAGTTGGACAGAGAAAGGGAAGAGCGAAATTTTTTCCAACTAGAGCGTGACAAGCTTAGAACATTTTGGGAAATAACAAGGCAACAGCTTGAAGAAAATAGGGCTCAGCTAAGGTAAAATAATCAATTTCTAGAAGTTGGTTGGTTAGTTATTGAGGTTCCAAATTTAATATGCATTCCTAAATGTGAGTTTAGAAACCAGGATCGTGCACAAGATGAAAATGAAGAAAAACACCAATCAGAAATTAAGACTTACAAGCAAAAAGTCAAGCATCTTCTCTATGAGCACCAATGCAACTTATCAAATGTCAAGGTTGATAGAATGGTTGCTCTTAAGATGGCCCAGGATGAGTACACAGCAATGGAAAATGAATTACTTAAGGACAAAAATAGCCTGAAGACAAAACTAAGAGAGCAAGAACTCGCCCACCAGGAGGTGGTGCGTCAGTTAAAAATGGTAAAATTATATTGAGTTTATGACTCTGGGGCAACATCTGTTTTGCTCTCAACCTTCCATGCATCTTTTTGTCCCACATGAATATGGGGCACAACTTTAAAAAAAAAACATTCTTGTCATTTAGGAACAAAGTGCAGAGATCAGTAAGATGCGTGAACAGTTTTCCCAAGATTCAGTAGAATTGGAACGTAAATATGAGGCTCGTCTGACAACTCAGGCTGAAGATATGGGTCTGCAGCAGTCAATGGAATTGGCTGAGGTGGAACAACGTAAAAATCGTCAAGTGGTGGAGCTAACCAAAAGCCATGAAAAAGCTTTCAATGACATGAAGAATTACTACAATGAAATCACTTTAAATAATTTGGCACTCATCAGTAGTCTCAAGGTATGGTACAATGTGAATCATTTAAATCTGCAATATTTTAAAAGTCTAACTAATCACCACCTCAGGAACAAATGGAAGAGTTGAAGAGTGGGCATGAACGAATGGAAAAGCAGTTACGTGAAGTCCAGGGAGAAAACAAACGGCTCACCGAACCTTTGAAGCAAGCTCAGTCTGAACTGACAAACTTGCAGCGTCAGTTAGCCAGTTACGAGCATGACAAGATAACACTTGCTGTATGTACTTAAAAGTTGTGTACCTGCTATTCCTGGCTAGAAGCATCTTTAATTGAAACGTTGACGAATTTGATTGCATTGCAGAATACTAAACAACGTCTTGGTTTGGTAACAAAAGAACTGGAAGAGCTGCGATGGGAGAATGAAGTCCTTGAACTCCGATTCGAAAAGGTCTTCATAAGCTGCTTTATTTTTATTGTGTTGCTTTCGGCTGGTCGGGCATAATTGTGTCTACTTTTGTAAAATGGATGTAAATTTCAGGTTGAGAAGGAGCGTAACCGCCTGCACGCCGAGTTCGTGGGGGCGGTTCTCGATGTCCAGCAGAAGTCGGGGCTGAAGAGTGCCATGCTGGGCAAGAAGATGGCTGACCTCCGCGGCGGCGGCGCGGTGAGTGACGACGGCGTGCCTCCCCGCCCCCCGACCCGCCCCCCGACCCGCCCTCCGACCCGCCCATCCCGGAGGACCTTCCCTCCGTTCCGCCCCCGGTCGCGGCACTCCCGGCGCGGCAGCCTCCCCGCGGCCGACGTCATGGAGCTGTGGTCGTCGTCCAGGTCGACGCGGCGGCACCGCCAGCCCGGCCGCCAGCATCCCCCGCAGCCCCACACCCTCCAACCCGGCAGCGGCGTGGGGGTGGTGGGACGGGTAGCGGGTAAGGTGGAGAGCGGCAGCGACGTGAGCTCCTGCTCGTGCAACGCGGCGGCCGAGCCTCGCGCGCGCTCCTGCACCGTCCTGGAGGGTGAGGACCGCCGCTGCAGCAAGTGCCTGCTGGCGGGGGCGTCGCGGTGCCACTGTCCTCCGAAACTCGTGCTGCACCGCTCCCTGCGCTCCATGCAGCGCTCCCTCAGCAGCCGGTCCCCCAGGGCGCGCTCTCACGACGACAAGCCCTGCCCCCGGCCCTGCACGCGGCGCTGCAAGAAGTGCCGGCGGACGGCGGGCCGAGGCCGCGACAACGGCTGGGTGCGCACCCCGTCCTCCTCCCGGCACGACACCCCGAAAGACTCCCCGCAAAGCACCCCGCAGGCGTCTCCGAAGGATTCCCCAACAGATTCTGCCGCGTCTCCGTCGACGGTGCACGGCGCCGCGAGGGTCGTGGCAGGTCCCGCTGCGTCGGGCGTGGGCGCGGTGGTGGTCGGCACGGCCTTGCTGGGCGCTGCAGTGGCAGTGGGCCTGGCGGTGAGAGCTCGCCGTAAGCGTGCTACTGCCTCGTCTACGTCTACAACCACCGTGACGGACGCCAAGGCCAGCCCCTGTCCCGCTAAGCGCCCGCGTCGCTTGTCTCCCGTGTCGCCGGCGTCGCCTCCGGCCTCTGAGGACTCGAGGGCCTTCTTGACCGCCATTCCTCACCGCAAGCAGCGGACTCCGATGCATGCTAGCGTGACCACGCGCTCCACCTCCAGCAAGCTGCATACTCCGATGCATGCTGGCGTGACCACGCGCTCCACCTCCAGCAAGCTGCATACGGCCCCAGCCACCAAGGCAGTGCCCAGGCCAGCCAAGACCCCCACCAAGCCCCACCCAGCCAGAACCACCACCCCCACTAGACCGCCCGCGACAGCCTCCCCGTCTCCCAGGACGGCGAAGGTTCCCCCCAGCGTGGCCAAATCGGCGCCGGCCTCCGCGCCGGCCAAGCTGGTCACGATGCCTCACCCCGACCTTCTGACGCCTCCCACCGGCCGCATGCTGTCCGTCAAACTATCCGCGGCACAGATGAGCTTGCCCAAGGTGAGTGGCGTCACGATGACGAGCACGGCGGCGCCCAGCGTGCGCCAGTATCGGCTCCAGGACAACACCATCGCCGAGACGGACGAGGATGGCGACGGCGAGGGTGACGAAGACGCCGAAAGAGACGCCGACATCTACATGGCTTCGTCACCGTCGCTGCAGTCATGCTCTTCGCTTTTGGACCCCGCGGCTGAGCAAACCCTCGCGCCGCACGGGAAGGCGCTTCCGGAAGTCATCGTGACGTCGTCGACCATCCACACAACCTCCACCAGGTCGCAGAGAGACTCCGCTTCGTCCAGACTCGCACCCAGCCCGCCCCAGCGCGACGCGTCCGCTGCGCCGCCACCCACGCCCACGTCACAGCGCGACGCGTCCGCCGCGCCGCCACCGACGCCCACGCCCACGCCGCGACGCCCTTCCGCCCTCGTCGGCCCGGTGTCGGCGGGCCGCCGGCCGTCCGCACTGGTGAACTCGGGCAGGCTGTCCACCAGCACGGCGGGGTCGACGCGCAGCAAGTCGTGGGACCGGCACGCCGACTGCCGGCGGCCCTCGGCCGTCTCGACGCCCAGCGCGGCCAGCTCGACGCGCCGCTCACGCGTGCTCTCGCCGGCGCGGCCCCTGGACGAATGCCCCGCGGATGTGCGCGTGGACACGCCGGGCGGCATCGCGGCCACGGCCAGCATCGAGACGGTGTACCTCGGCGGGCCGCCCGGCGCCTCCACCGTGGCCGTGGACGTGCAGTGGAGCACCACGTCCCTGGACGACGACGCGCTGCTCAGGCCCTCTCGCTGCACGGTGGGCCAGTCGTCGGCGGCTCGCAGCGTGCGGAGAAGCTTCGCGGAGACGTCGCTGCCTCCCGCGGACCCGTCCCTCATTGCCCCCGTGCAGCGCTCCGTCTCGCAGGACCCGTCCCTCGTCGCCCCCGTGCAGCGCTCCGTCTCGCAGGAATTCGTCCCGCCGGCCATCGCGCCTCCTTCCAGGGCCCCGTCCTTCATCAAGGAGTCCAAGGTGGATGCGGCATCGATGGCGGAGTTCGCTCCCGTGTTCTCCACGCCAGGAGGTGAGACGCGCAAAACGAACGGCTTCATATAAATAATGGCGCCGTTGGTGCCCCTTTATCTACCCCGACCGTTTTATTCCATTCATCTGAACGCAGGGATCGTTCTGTTGACCAACAGGTGGCGCTGCAGGTGTGGCCGAGCAGCAACAATGGGAGGGCGACAGCCAGTCCGTGGGTCGTTCAGTGCTTCCCCCGGTGCACGAGGAAGCCGCCAGCGAGCGCGCCGCGTCCAAGTCGCACAGCGCAACCCGCGCCGCCAGTGCGCACTCGATCGCCGCGAGCGCCACACCAGCTCCAGGTGTCGTCACCGCTCGACAATCGGCATCCTGGGTCACCCCCAACGCCGCGCAGGACGTCCCCGCAGGCCCGCCACCGGCCGAGGCTCCGCCCAGGACCAAGGACACCGGTTGCGACCCCGCCTGTGAGCTGCGCGACGTGTCCCTGTGCAGCGCTGACTTCGCCTCCGTGGGCACGGACCCAGCTGCCGACGCGGTTGGACACGTCTCCTGCGAAGCCAGCTTGCCGTCGCTGTCGGGCCGTCCTCCGAGAGTCTGCGACGCGTCCTGCGAGGCGCGGCTGCCCTCCCTGTTGAGCGAAAGCCTTTCCGAGACCCGAGTGCCACGAGTGTGCGACGCGTCCTGCGAGGCGCGGCTGCCCTCCCTGCTCAGCGAAAGCCTCTCCGAGTCACGAGTGTGCGACGCGTCGTGCGAGGCGAAGCCCCCGTCGCTCTTCAGCGCCGCCACGAGCACCCCGAGTCTGGCGGGCGTCCTGCCTCCTGCCTGCGACGCGTCCTGCGAAGCGCGCGCTCCTTCCCTGTTCACCGTGGGGACCAGCGCCATCGACCTGGCGGACCTGGCGGAGCCCGGGCATGGCGCGGGGAGCTCCGGCGGCGACCTCCCACCCGCCGCGAAGAGCGACGAGCAGGTGCCTGCTGCTGACGGAAGCGTCAAGGGGCCGGAGCAACAGCCTCCACTGGCCGCCGGGGGCGACGAAGGGCCAGACGACCGGCCTCCAGCCGCCGAGGGAAGTGACGACGGGTCCAAGGAGCCGCCTCCAACCACCAGTCAGTCTCCCCCACCGCCGGTGTCCAGTGAGCTCGGGCCCAGTGCGGACCGGCCACCCTCCATCAGCAGTGAAGATCTCGCCACCCCGTCTGCGGGGGTGGCCGACGCGGCCCCCAAGTGCGACCCGGCCTGCGACGTGAAGAGAGTGTCGAGCAGCCTGCCCTCCCAGGGGCCGGGCGCTGACCCGGACCAACACAGCGAGGACGGCCAGCCTTCACCTCAGCCTTCCCATGTGACCGGCGAGTCATCGGACGGGGCGGCCCACGAATTGGCTGTGAGGGTCGAGGCGGCGTCGGCGGCAGGGAACGAGGTGGCTGCCGCGACCAAGACGCCCTCGCGGACGAGCTCCGCCGCGGCTGTGAGTCGCCCGGTCGTGTCCAGGGCGTCGTCGTCCATCTGTCTGGAGGAGGGTGACTCCGACTCGGACCCCGCGGATAAGGTGCCTCTCGACAAGAACACGCTGCAGTGTGCGTCCGGGACGCACCGCCCACCGCCCAGGACACCGTCTGCCATCTGCGTCGCCTCCAGGGACGAGTCCCTGCTGCAGGCGCTCCGGGCGTCCGTGCCGCCCAGCCAGACGCAGACGCCCAGGACTGTCCTGCCGGCAGTGCCGACCATCACGGAGGAGATCGACAGGACGGCGTCCCTGAACGAGAACGAGGCCGCCAGGACGTCGACGGCGTCCGTGAATCCGGCTATCCAAGTGGACTCGTGCTTCAGCAACACGTCCTCCAGTGACTCGGACGAAGATCCCCGCGTCACCAAGGCGGCGGCACTGGAGGGCAAGCGGTCCGCGGCGTCCGGCACCGACGACCTCGGTGACCCCGTCGCGCACGCCGCGCACCGCACGCACCGCCACCCTCGCGGCCACCGACGAGGGCCGCGCTCCAAGTCCCTGGACGACTTGAAGGCGCCGTGGCGCCGAGGCAAGCCGCGCAGCACCAGCCGCAGCCCGGATCGACGGCCCAGTAGCGACGCGCACGCCAAGCCCAGGACGCCGCCGTCGCCCAGAAGGCAGTCACCGTCGGCCGCCAGCAAGCAGCCGAGCGCCGTCAACAAGTGCAGCCGCATCAAGGACTGGCTGCGAGGTCTGACGCACGGCCGCTGGGCCTCCACCACACGCAGGCTCAGTGTGCAGACCTCCACTGGCGATCTGTCTGTCGACTCCCCCGACGGCCACAGCAGGCCGTCGTCGGGCATCTCTACCCCGCGACGGCCCTCCCGGAAGGACTTGTTCAAGACGGACCGCCACGCTGGGTGCTACCCCGGCCAGGCCAGCCCCGCAGCCAGCAGGGCGTCCAGCAGGACGGGCAGCAGGATCTCAATTGGGTCCACCAGCAAGACAGGTAGCAGGACTTCCATGAGGTCCGCCAGCAGGACGAACAGCAGGACCGCGGGGGGCAGAAGCAAGGCGCACCGCCACAGCCAGCACTCGGTCCGCTTCGACCTGGAGGCCTCGGAGTCGGACCTCGGCTCGGCTCACTCAGGTCTGTGCCACATGGCGACGAGCACGGCCTCGGACGTAGGCGACGCGAGCGACTGGGTGGGTCGGGCGCGCAGCCTGCCGCAGTTGCCTCGGCGCGGAGGCCTGAAGCGCGGCGTCCGGGACGACGCCGTCAAACGGTCGCGCTCGCGCTCCGGGGCCAGAGTTACCGGGGATGAGGTGAGAGTGACGGCCGCGGCCGTGCCCGACCGCCACCAGCAGTGCTACGAGGAGCCCATCCTGCTGCCGCCGCTGCCCGCGCGGCCCGCCAAGCCGCAGAGGAAGCCGTCAGCCGCGCGCGCGCCGACCCGGTCGCCGGCCAAGCGCCCCACGGCCCGCAGGACGGCCAAAGTCCCCGCGGACTCATCCACCAACAGCTCCGACTCCCTGGCTTCGTCGGCGACCTCCAGCGTGGCCGAGAAGGCGGTTATCTGGACCAAACCCGGCCTAGCCAAATGTACGGCCAGCAACAGCGGCAGCAATGTGGCCAGGGCCAACACTGCCATGTGGCTCATGTTCCCCTCGCTGGTGGCCAGGCCCGACCGGCTGGTGGACACGGCACCGGACATGGCGGCGGACACGCGGGAAGCCAATACCCTTGTGAAAAGTCCGGACGCGGCGGGGGCCGTCAAAAAGACAGACACGGCAATCACGACTAAGCAGAAAGTGGACACATTGGGGGCCGTCAAGAAATCAGAACCAACAGGGGCCGTGAAGAAATCAGAACCAACAGGGGCCGTCAAGAAATCAGAACCAACAGGGGCCGTCAAGAAATCAGAACCAACAGGGGCCGTCAAGAAATCAGAACCAACGGGGGCCATTAAGACAGCCGACAAAGTGGGCGCTGCCAAGAACATAGACACACTTGGGCCTGCGAAGAAAGCGGATGCACTGGGGGCCATCAGGAAAACGGCAGCTGCGCCGACAGGGACGCGTAGCTCGTCAGACTCCTCGTCCACCTCGGGCTCCGGCACCTCCGGCAGCTTGAGTCCCATACCGCAGGTGCTGTCGCCGCCCAGCGCGGCGTCGGCCACCTCGGCGGCGGTGTCCAGCTCACGCCTGTTCCGACGAGCGCTTCGCGAGCGCGTCACGATCCAGGAGATCACCAGCGAGGACGTGGAGGATGTCTCTCCGGGCACGCCCACCGTGGGGTTGACGACAAGTCGGTTGAGTTGCCTCCAGGAAGAGACAGACTCGGACGTGAAGCTGGCCAGCGTGGCGTCCGGTCCCTCGGGGACGTCCGTGGACGGCGCCGTGGACGCGTCCTTCAACGAGGCGGACCCCGTGCTGCTGTCCCGCGCGCAGGCGCAGGCGTGGCGCGTCGTGGAGGACACCATGGCGGAGCAGGGCGGCATGGTGCGGCGCCCGCGGCGCACGCGACGAGGCCACGACGAGCACCCTCACCCCCGGCGGCGGATGGTCTCGGATCACGTCGGCGACGATGAGGACCTCGCGCCGCGGCCGCGGCGTTGCGTCCGCGCCAGGTCTCCCAGGTCGGTGGCCGGCACGCGGGCCGAGGAGAGCCGCGACGCCGCCACGGAGCCGCTCGGCTGCCGCACGCCCAAGGTGCGCTTCTCCACGGCCAGCTGCAGCCCTCCAGAGAGCCAAGGCTGCGGGGAGCTCAAGGAGGCTGTGGAGGCGCGCCTGCTGCCCCTCCAAGAAGGGCCGCGCAGTCCGCGCAGGCAGTCTCGCTCGCTCACCTCCATGAGGGCCTGCCCCGCCGCCGACGCGTCGCCGCCACCAGTGCCGCACTCGCCGCCCCGCAACCCCACCAGAATCCTCGTGAGCAGGGCCAAGTCCACGGCCTCGGTGACGGGGCTGCACGACAGGCCCGCCCCCGCGCCGCACCGCACCCCCAGCGAGACGCGTCACCTGGGCCGCCTGCTGCGCTCCAGGGAAGTGATGGTCGTGGAGCTGTTCCGGAAGCCGACGCTGCGTGACCAGCACTCCAGTCACTCGTCGTCCTCGTAGCCTCGGCCGGCGCTGCTCTTTGGCTCGCCCTAGTCGCCACTTACGACGGCCACCATTTCTTACAACCTTTTTAGTGTACATACAGTACCCTTAATCCCTTACTGTCCTTTATCCCTTGACTCCCTCGCAGTGCGAGTTCGTGTTCATACCTGTTGACTCTCGCATCGCGAGTCTGCTGCATTGTATTGAATGTTTGTGTTAATAAATGTATTGCTGTACCCGTGCCCCTGTGCCCCACCAGAGTAGGGAATGTGCCATTGATTCTAAGTCTGCATGTGGAACATTGAGGACTCCTCGCTCCTCCCGCCCCCCTTCCCCGAGCCCTATCCGTCAACCTGATTGTAAGTGACGTCATTCGAGGCTTTTCCCCGCAGTAAAACCTGCTGCTTCGAGTAGGTGTAGCACTACATTACACTGTTATTCAACCAATGTGACGTCATATTCGTTCAAATGTAAATTTTGTCACGTTCGTTTGAATATGACGTCACATTCGTTTGAATGTTGACCCATGTTCAAACGACTGTGACACCCTAATTTAACGGCCGCGTCACGTTCAAACAAATGTGACATCGTATTCAAACGAACATTCTAATAATGTGACGTCACATTCGTTGAATGACAGTGTCCTTATTAATGTAATTTACTAGAAATCAAGGGCTCTCCAATTTTCGCTTCGCAGATGCCGTTTTATGTAGTCATACCCGCCTGTTTGTAATGTTGGCAGTCTGTAATTTTCGTCGGCCCCGCCGTATTTTAGTTGTCTGTAGCTGGGCTTTCCCTCCAGGAGAGCTTGCCACTGTGGCGTCCTGTATCTCCGCCGCCGCCCAGTCCGGCCTAAAGAGCCTCACATATTTGTTTTTGAACGGATAAACTCGTTCTTTATAGCTCTGAGTGTTTCGAAGCAATTATAAGCTGTTAAAAACATTCAATTTACGTATGCATCTTCACTGCCTAAGCCCTGGGACCAGAGGTATGAAAAATCCACAAACCCCTAAAAGGGCCCCAGACGAAGCAGACCAATGAGAGCGCTCGCCGTCACGTGACCGTGTCGCCTCTGTGAGGCTCTTTAGTCCGGCCCCCAGGCACGGCCCCCAGGCACGGCCCCCAGGCACGGCCCCCGGCTGATGCAGTCCTTGTTCCCCAGGTGAGCGGCGCGACGGTGAGCGGGGACCTGCAGGCGGAGCTGGCGCGCGCCGTGCAGGCCCACGACGACCTCCTCGCGGCCTACGAGTCCAAGCTGCGGCACCACGGCATCCCGACAGACGACCTGGGCTTCAAGCCGCTGCGCTCCGCCACCAAGACCACCCCGAAGGCCGCGACCTCAGGACAGCCCCCCGGAAGCCGATAAACATGCATCGTTGCGGCACGAATGGCACTCACTCAAAATTATCGCTGTCGCACGAGTGATGGATGACACAACGATACATTTCTTTTTGCTACAGTTCCCTTACTGGTTTACGGGATTTTTCTACGTGTACGTGCACCTTATTGTTTGTGCCTCCGCGCAAGGCCATAGGTTTTTAGACTACTTTTATGCAAAGCAAAACACTGTGATTATTTTTAAAACTTTTTGAACACATTTTGTGCCGTGATGGTTTTTAGTCAAATAAAGATGAATGACACGTGTTCGTGAGATTTCTTCCACTCAAAGAGGATGCCCCTCAGAAGTTGGCAGACAACTGTACGAACTCGGGCGGGAAATGCAAGTGGTAGCCTCGCTGCTATGACAGTGTGACCAACAATGCCATTCCATCGGGTCGCCTTCCGGGCCCGGTGCCCTGCGCCCTGCGTCGGGGCCTCGCTCCTCGTCCTTGGTCAGGATGAACACGAACGCACCCAAAGGGCCGCACCGCAGCCGCCAGGACGCTGCCGAGAGGGCTCGCCGCCCGGCCCAACTGGGCTCGTACTTCAACGCGTTGGCGAACCCCGGCGCCGCTCCTGGGCGAGGCGCCACACACAGGCCTGCCAACGCCGGGCCCGGGGGCGGCACGGGTGGCGGCGCCAAGGCCTCGGTCAAGGAGTCCACGTCGGACGCGGCGGTGGCCGCGACGCCGCAGAGCCGCGCCACTTCGCCGCGCCGCCCGCTGGCCAGCGCCGACCTCAGCAGTAATAGACCCTCTCCGGGCAAGGCGGCCAGAGTCTCCACCGGAACCAAGACTGACACCGGTGCTGTCTCGAGCTGTCTCCGAAGGGACTTCCCCTTGCAAACAAACTGAAGGGTCTAACGGGAAGTGATGTCCAGCTGCAGATATCACAGAAATCGGGCATGAGGAGAAACGCGCGCCAGTGGCTGCAGGCCAGCCCGACGGCCCCGTGCTGCTCCAGACGCAGGAGGACATGGACCCAAGTAAGCCGTGCGAGGTCGGGGACTCGGTGCACTGTCCTCCACACCGGTCCTGACATCTTCGCTTTTGCAGCGCCACTGGACAAGGACATGGCCACCTTCAACTCTCACCACAGAGTAATGGAGCCCGAGCTGCGCGCCTGGTCCTTCAAGTGGCTGTCAAAGGGCACGGCCTCCTCCAGCGCCTGCCCACAAGGTACCGAGGCCGCCGCGGCCTCCACGTCGTTCTTGAAGGTGCCGCGGCCGTGCTCGGCGCCAGCGGCAGAGTCCTCGTCGTCCTGGTCACTGCCGCCGCAGCCACACCCGGGCAGCGACCACCTGGTGGTGCCGACGCGGTCCGGCCGCAGCGTCGGGCTATCCACCGGGGGGTCGCCCCTGCCCCTCGCCGTGGACGAGCGGTTCGCCCCCGCCCAGTCGCGGCAGTCCACGACGGCTCCGACTGGGGACGCGCGGCCGACCCTCGGACAGACCACCACGTCGCACAGCAGCATGTCCAGCAGGAACCTGGCCACGGTGACGGAGGTGCTGGGCGTGCGGCCCGCGTCCGACCGCCACGCTCGCTGCATGATGTCCATCGTAAACCTCACGCTCGCGCAGGCGCGGCACGGCGCCCGCCCGCGCAGCGCTGGCAGGACCAAGAGGGCCAAGAGCAAGGACAAATAAAAGCACACCCTGCTTCATGTTTGTGGCGGATAAATCCACTGTGTCCCCTGCCCTGTAAGCGCACCGGCGGCACGGGCGTTGGCGTTACTCTGCGCGCGTCGATACCCCGCGCGCGAAAGGGTGCGCTACTTCCAGTGTCGGCCACGCAGGGGTGGCGGCAGCACCGGCAGCGCGCGGTTCGTGAGTCACTGGAGGGAGGGACAGAGAAGGACGAGCGCGTCTTTGTTCCTCCCTCCTCCTCTCCCCCTTCTCCTTCTTCTCCTTCATCCTTCAGTGCGGCGCGGGCTGCCACGCCGGTCGGACGTGCGACGGTAACCTGCCGCCGACGTTCCGCGGTTCGGACGCACCGGTGCCGGTCTCTGTGAGACAAGTTTGAACCCGTCCGGTGTGTGAAAGTGCTACGCGATGGCCTGGGTCGCGCACTTGGCGAGGACACTTTGAGTGCGTGCATATGTATGCCGTTCTAAGACTCGCGCGTGTGTGGTCATGTTTGTGGATTTTCTCGCCGTCGACTAGAAGTTCGTCAAGATGATGATGATGATTGTCTGCTGGAAGCTCATTCTGCCGCTGGCCTTTGTGTGTGCCGGTAAGCGAAATGAGACGGGTTGCCGGTCACTAAGAAATTTTGGATGTGACACGCCGGTCACCCCGGCCGTCCTGCCCCGAACCTGTTTTCGAAAGTCACCCTTCTCCTCGGTCCGCGCGATGAAGGGGTGAACAGAGCGCTCGCTCCCACACGCGGAACCGCGCGGAACGCAGGGGAAAGACATTGGCCGTGAAAAGCATAACAGCAGTCTGGGAGTAGGAAAGCGCCGATTCCCACCTCGGCGTCGCGCCGTCGGTGGGACACAGGAGGGACCGGTGCGCCGGTAATGCCGTTATCTCCTCGCCCGTGTGTATGCGTGCGTGCGTGTGTGAATGTGTCCGCTGCATGCACGTGAAGAGCACCGATAATAAAGTGATTACCCGGCGGCGGTGAGAGATGTTACCTGAATGGGAAAGGCAAAGAGGGGGGGGGGGGCGCAAGTCTCAGGTCTCAGCCGGCTTCAGGCCACCTTCAGCGGCCGGCCAGGCAAATACCTGCTTTCCTCCTTTTTCGGTAGCGACGTGTACACTGTGAGAAGGAGGAAGGGCACCCCGAAGGGGCGGGTCCAGGGCCTGGCTTCATTCCACTGTGTTCCACTGTGCACATGTCGTGCCCTGTCACGCTGCCGACTTTCCTCCGGGACGAGCATGTGTCGCCTGATTTATCTCATTTGAATGTGCTCCGTGCTCAAAGCGCCGCGCGGCTCAAAGGCAGGACCCATTACCTGTCGCTCTCTCTCTCTCTCTCTCTCTCTCTCTCTCTCTCTCTCTCTCTCTCTCTCTCTCTCTCTCTCTCTCTCTCTCTCTCTCTCTCTCTCTCTCTCTCTCTCTCTCTCTCTTGCACTTTGGCACCGTTGGCGTGCCTTAAGGGGTGCGAGAGAGACAGAGCCACAGACTGCTGGCCCATGAGTGCGTCGCGCCGTCCAGTCGCGGGGACCCAGGCGACCCAGGCACGGTTGATAACCGCTGCAGGTGGCGGTGGGAAGGGGGAGGGGTCGTTTACGTGATAAGCGCTAAGCCTGGGCCAACACAGTGGGCCAGCCGGGATCAACTTGGCAAACACGGCCACCCGGATAAACCGCCCTATAAACTGGAAGTGCCCTGCTGCGTTCGGAGAGGACCCCCTCCAAAATAAAAAGAAGCAAAAAGTTTTTAGACCTGACAACCGAAAAGTTTTCTTTCGGCGAAGAAATTATGAGTTGGCTCGCAAGAGAGCGGCTGCTGGGGCCGTCGGCGGCGTTCCGATTCGATGTTAAAATCCTCGTTGCGATTCGAAGGGCCTCCGCTGCCTCGGCCTGCTGGATGGAAATAAGAATGTTGCGATCCCCTGCGTGCAGTTATCGTGCTGTTGTCTTTTTGTTTTATTAGTGGGCGGTCTGCCGGCCGGTCGGCTCCGCGCCGCCACAGGGAGGCCCCCCCCCCTCTCCCTTTGAAACTGGATGGCATTGCGCCGCCGCCGCCACGCTACCTGTCCGATTAAAAACTATGATGATGGGTATGGGAATGGGGTACTCTGTTCGTCCGGCCGTCGGACGGGGGGATTCAGTGATGGCGGCGGCCCGGCCCGCCCGGCCCGTGGAGAGGCAGCCCCGCCCCGCGCCGCGACGATGCGCCCAAAGATAAGCGGGGGCCTCACTAATTATTCATTCATTCATTCGTCTACCCTGCTGGGAAGTCTGCTGATCCGTGGCCCGCGTGTGTTGCAGCGCTGGCGCAGGACAAGTTCTACTTCTCCGTGAGCCCCGAGGACGTCTCTGCGGCCGCGGGCTCGCCGGCCGTGCTGCGCTGCGCCGTGTCCGAGGCCAGGGGCATCTCGTACGGCTGGACGTACAACGGGCGGCCCGTCGCGGCCTCCTCGCGCCGCCAGACGCTGGTCGTGGACGCCGAGGCGCAGCTGCGCATCGGCCGGCTGGACCGCGTCCGGGACCAGGGCGAGGTGGCCTGCACCGCCACCAACACCAGCTCGGGCTTCTCGCTCACCAGCAGGACGGCCGTCGTGCAAGTGCAGTGTGAGTCGACCGCACCAGCCCGCCCACAAATTCTCATCGATATCACATGTTTATTTTTCCCGATAAATTTCGGTGGCGCCGGCCGGCGGGCCTAGCCGCCCCTCGCCCCGCCCCTCGCATACATCGCCGCATCGCCGGTTCCTGGCCGCCGCCGTGCAGGCAAGCAAGGCAGGCAGGCAGGCAGGCCTGGGCAGCGGAGCCAGACGCCCAATGTTGTGACGGTGATGGGGGTCGGAATAGCCAAGCAGCTCGGCCCTGGCCTCGGCCTTTGCAGTGCAGAGGGGCCTCGAGGGGCTCGCCCGCCCCGCCCCGCCCCGCCCCGCCCCGCCTGGCAGGCCTCCGCCGCGCCTTTTGCTTTGCCTTTTGGCGAAACCTGGCCGCCCCCTCGGCCCACAAGCAGGGCTGCAAGAGGGCTGCCAGAGTGTTTCGTCGCCCTGTCTCTCTCGACCCTGTGCGACGCCTCGTGGCTGCGAGAGAGACGGATCGACACTCTTCGCAATGGGCCCTGGGCCGCGGAGCGAATCGCGATCCCAGAGCAGCGCGGCGGCTGCGAGCTGCGACGCCTGCAGGCGGATGCCGAGTGGGAGGTCTCTATCTCTCTCTCGCACTCACGGGGCGTTCCCTCGGGGTGCGAGAGAGACGAGACGTCCCGCTGCTGCCCTACACAGCGCTGCCCGCCGCTGCCCGCCCCTACCCGTCGCTGCAGGGCCGATCAAAGAGCAGCCGATGCGCGGCCTTCCTTGCCGTGCTCGGACACTCGGCCCGCATTACGCTCGGGCCAGCAGGCCAGGCTCTCGGCCAAGCCTGGCCAAGCCATCAGCCTTCAGTCAGGGCTTCACTCAAGCGGCAGCGCGGCTCGAGCTTAGCCAGGAGACGCGGCCACGCCAAAGCGTGGATTCCAAAGCGCGCCGCACGCACACACAAAGACACACACAGACGTCGCTTGAACGACGCCAGGCATCGCGGAGCAGGGAGGCACAGCGGACAGCGGACGGTCCAAGGACAGGCATCGCGGAGCAGGAGGAACAGCGGACAGCGGACGGTACAAGGACAGGCAGCGGACGTCGCCGTGCGACGGCAAGGCCGCCGAAAGGGCATTCGTCCGCGCGCAGCGTCGCGCAGAGCGGCCGCGGTAAATCAAGAGCGTGTCCGTCATGCAGCCCGGCCCTCGGCCCTGGGCCCTCGGCCCCCTCGGCCGCCCTAAAGGAAATGCCGACATTCCCCGGCAGGCCGCTCCAAACTTGTTGCCGCTCGGCGCGCTGTCTCTCTCTCACCCACCCGGGACGCCTCATGCGCGCGAGAGAGGCAGCGCGATGTGTGAAACCTCTGCGCCCGTTTCCGGCGCGCGTTGCTTTGCAGTGTGGGGCCGGCCGGTGGGGCCGTGGGGCCTAGGCGGCGCGGTGCGGCACACAGGCATAGGTGCGCCTTCCTCGGTGCATCGGTGCATCCCCCCCCCCCTGCTCGGCCCCACGCCGCCCCGCCCCACGCCGCTCCGCCCCACGCCGCCCCGCCCCACCTAGCGGCTTCATTTCCCGACCAGTTTGCGCCGTCCTCGTCACTCCCTCGCCGCGGCCGGCCGCCGCTGCCTGACCGGACAGAGAGGGAAGACACGAACGGCATTCATACACGCCGAGCAGTCCCGCGCGAATCGCGCACACAAATTAGACGAGCGGGTCTGGTGCGCTGTGCCCGCTGTCTCTCTCGCACCCCCACGGACGGAACGCCCCGAGAGAGAGAGAGAGGGCGTCCGTGCGTGCCGCGGGGCGGCCGTATGAAGCGAGGTGCGCGAGGACCGCACCGCCTCTCATTAGACGCGTTTTGTGGGAATAAACTACGCCGCGGTGCGGAGGGGAGGGGAGGGGCACAGAGTTCATTACTACCCGTCGGGCGAGTAGCGCTCCGATTTATTGTGTCCCTACCGCCGCCGGGTCAGAGCAGGAGCGGGAGGAGCGTTGCCCGGGAATCGCTCTTTCTCTATCGTACTCTTACGGATCGCCCCCCACGAGTGCGACGGAGAGACTCATCAGGCTGCAGTAATGCCCTGCGAGCCCTCCTTGCTGACCCCGCGGTGCACCTTGCCTTGCCGGACGCCGCGTCGATTGCCCTCCGCCTCGGCCAGCCTCGGCCCCAGAGCGGAGCGCAGCAGCGCAGCGGAACGCGCGGCTCGAGTCAACAACCGGAAACAATGCGTGCGTGGCGCTGCCGTCCCGCGGGGTCGTGCGGGGTCCCACCCGGGGCTCCGGGACCCCGTCGTCTTGCGCGCGTCCAAGGAGTGTCCGCAGCCGCCTGCTTCCGGCGGGGCCCCCTCGCGCGGCCCTCCGTGGTGCCGGCCGTTCGGGCCGACAGGTGAAGGATGTGCTCGCAGGACTCCCCGCCGCCCTATGGGCTGTATTTGAATGTAGGACACGTTTCCAATTCCACACGTCTGGCGACTCCGAACACCAACTACACCCCCCTTTTTTTCCTCCCGGTCTTTTTCTATCCAGCACGCCGGTGGGAGGATTTGCAGGTCTATTTTGCGCTGTTTTGCTCACCGACTGGCCGACAGCGACGCACGTCCGAACGCCCTTGTCGATCGGCGCGCTGGCAGACAGACAGACAGACAGACGAACAGGGAGGCGACCCCATCATCCGAGTGCCGCCGGCCGGCCGGCCGGCTTTTTATAATAATGAAAGTCGCCCCCTGCGACCCGTCGACATGTGTGGCCGAAGAAAACAAAACGAACAAAATAAGATGAGCGCGATGATCTGCATGAGGGGCGCGCCCGCTGGGAGGCGATCGGCAATTTTTGTCCGCACCGTAACGCAGACAGCTGGCGGACGGACGGACGGATGGACGGGCCCAGCCGGCAGCTCGAATACTGCTAAAGTGCAAAAGTGGGTGGGCCTCTGTCTACAACACTCGCCGCGCTCGCCGAGAAAAATAGGTCTGGCCAATCATTCCCCCCCCCTCCCCTCCCTCCGGAGGGAAAGGCAGCGAGCGAGGCGAAAAATAAAAAGAAAGCTGTGTGTTAGTACTAGTCGCTCGCACCCTCCCGCTCGTAAAGGGAAAGGGGTGGGGTGAAGGGTGGGTGAGTTGAATGGCGGAGGGGGACAGAGTCTGGAGACCAGTTATGACTCGGAGTCCTTGTGCCTGCTGGAGTCCTGGGGCGTCCTGGCCGGGCTGCACCCCCCAACACTTCACCGAGAAGTGGAGGCGAGAGGAGAGAGGTGGTTGTCCCGGGGGAATGCTGGCACGTCCTGTCTGCCTTGGAGGCGGGTGCGCCCCGCCCCGAACAATAACCTCCTTTTTATCCCTTTCCCGCAGGAAGCGACCAACTTGCAAGCAATGTGCACCGGGACGAAATATTTGAACCGATTCCCTGCTGAGGAACAATGAGCCCGGCTGCAGACTGTCTCGTCAGCATTGTCTCTCTCGCACTCGGGGCGTCCTGTTGGGGGTGCGAGAGAGACAGCTGCGGGCTGGCTGGCGGCCTGGCCTTCCCCGAGCTAGCGGCCTGGCTGGCCTTCCCCGAGCGCGTGCCGCGTGCCGCGTGCCGCGTGCGCGAGCTGCGCGAGATAGGCGCGTTGTGTTTATGACTCGGGGTTGGAGGTGGGGGTGGCGAGGGTGGACGCCGGTGACGTCACACGCCGACCATACATTGTGATTATGTGGCCCGGAGGGACGCCGAGGTAATGGGCCGCCCTCGCTCTGTCTCCCTCGCACTCAGGGGGCGGCCCGGAGGGGGGCGAGAGAGACCGAGCGACGAAGCACTGCTGAGACTCACGCTTCATTTGCGGCCCGGGATCCGGGGATCGAACACTCGCGGCTCCGTCTCGTTTTGTGCGGATTAGGACGGCGGTGGTGAGTCAGCGTCGCGCCCCTTCCTCGTTTTACGCCGTTCGGCCCTTTCGGCCTTCTTGAGGCTTCCAGCTCCCCCCTCCCCCTCCCCTGCCCTTCCGCGCCACTTCCTTCCCCTCGCGCCCTTCCCCGCATTGAAACTCGCCGCGTCTAAAATTAACAAGCAGATGATGAGTCGGGAAAGGAAAAGAGAGAGGAGGGGAGCGTGCTGCTGCTGCTGCTGCACATGGCCGGGGGAGGGGCCGAGCGCCGCCGCCTCCATGCAGACCGGCTGCCTGCCGTGCTGCACCCGACTGCGTGGAATGTCTGGCCGAACCTGTGTCGCCGCGCGCCGCGCCTAGCCGCGCCCATTGAGCGGCACCGAGGGCCGTAGGACGCATCATCGCGGCGGTGCGCGCCCCCCGCCCCCCGCACGGACGGGCCGCCTCGGGCCGTGCATTGCCAGATGCCGAACCTAAGCTGTGGAGCGGTGCCGCTGGCGGAGAGTCGTGGACGGAACGCGAAGTGGCTTGTCTCTCCCCGGACCGCGCGCACGTGTGGGGGCGGTGCGCTGGGTTCGCTAGTGCTGCCGACGGGTTGCCTACTGCCCCTTGCTGGCGCCGCCTTACTTGGCTGTCGTAATTCTGTCTCCCCGACAGAGGGAGCGAGGCGACCGGGGCGGAACGCGACGCCGGAAATGCAAGACGCCGCATTTTCGGGCCATTGGGCTCGAGGGCTGCTGCCGCTGCTGCTCTGCTCATCCCCTGCCCTTATTTTTCGATTAGGAAAGGCGGTCTGTCTGGCCGCCGCTTTTGTCTGTCGGTCCGTCTGCTCAGGACAGCACTATAGGCTCTCGGAGGGGCCACCCCGCTCCAACCCCCGCCGGTCGTGTTCAGTATTCCGAGGGTGTCTTGTAAGACGCCGGGAAAGGAGAGTCTGGAAGAGAGAGAGAGAGAGAGAGAGAGAGAGAGAGAGAGAGAGAGAGAGAGAGAGAGAGAGAGAGAGAGAGAGAGAGAGAGAGAGAGAGAGAGAGAGAGAGAGAGAGAGAGAGAGAGAGAGAGGCCATGAGAGTGGAGACAGAAAACGGAAAGTAAGATAAAGAGAAGAGGAAAGGCAGGGGGCAGAGCGGGACAGAGGGCCCCAACCCCACCGGGAGGAATCTCTGTCCGAGATATGCCCTCGTGCGGCCAAAATCCCGGCTTGGTGTGCGGGAAGCTGGGAGCCAGAGGGGACGCGCCGCCGCGCCGCCGCCGTCGTGATCAGGGCCAGCCGCCGCCGGCCGAGCTGGCCACTGATTTTGCTCGCGGTCCCTCCTCAGAAAATTCCTAAATTTCTAATTTCAATTTCGATGAAGCTTTTTATTAGGGCGCGCAACAGGGTGGCCTACAGGGCGGAAGGCGTTAACCGCTTTTAAGTTGCTGTCGCGCCGCGCCGCACCACCGCGACTCCGATGAATATTTTAATAAGCCCCTCCGGCTGCATTAGAGACGGCTGCAGCCTACCGCGGCGCGCCAAACTTCTCGCGGTATTGCCGGCACAGCCAACCCCCGCGCCAGATTTACGGCACCATTTCAGATTTAATTTGGAAGAGAAATTTCCCT
Source organism: Stenchaetothrips biformis (assembly GCA_030522485.1). NCBI lineage: Eukaryota > Metazoa > Arthropoda > Insecta > Thysanoptera > Thripidae > Stenchaetothrips > Stenchaetothrips biformis. The sequence continues at coordinate 21,394,038 of CM060087.1, forward strand.
CTGATGACGCTCGCGGACAAGCGAAACAGTTGCGTCGCGAGGCGTGAAAAAAAAAAAGAAAAAAAGAAAGGGACTGACGTTGGCAGGATTCGAACCCCCGGCATTTTTCTTTTTCTTTCGGGGGTTGCGCGACTTTGTAGCAACGGCACGGACAAATGAGGGTAAGTGATACGGAAGGAAGGCGACTTAGGGAAGGGAGTCGCGGGTCGAGGAGGTCAAGTGAGAGGGGGTGGGGTGGGGTGGGCGGGGTGGGGGAGCTGGGAGACTGAGGCGGCAGAGAGCGGGGAGGACTGGAGCAGGTGTTTAACACGAGCGTCCCTCCCCTCCTCCCCTCCGATGCGCGATGCGGTGGAGGTTGGGGTTGGGGTTGCAAGTCGGATTAAAGTCTGACGCGTTGTTCCTGTTGTCCGTCCGCCTGTCTGCGGGGATCTTTTACGCTCCCACAGTCGTGGCGCGGCGCGGCTCGCCCTCTCGGACTTTGTTTCATGTAATAAGCAAAAGCTTTTTTTTAAGTCTTTTTTTTATGGGGACTACTCTTTGCATTTATTTTCCCATGCGCGGTTTTATGGGTGGGTGGGTGGGTGTGACGGGCTGCCCCCCTCACTCCCTAGTCACGTTACTTGTGACCAACGTTTTGTTGTTGTTGTTGTTGTTCTTGTTGTTGTTTGGAGGTTGGCAAGGCACCGTGTAATGCCGCTGTAAGTGGGCAACGTGCACGACACGGGCCACTCGAAGCCCTCGGCCTTGGACGCCTGATTCCCCAGCGGGATGCGCCGGATTGCCGACGCCGGACCGGAGCCGGACCGGAGCCGAAAACCGAATCAGGGGCGGCTGGCTGGACGCTGGACCGACGGCAGCCCCAGATTGGCTCGTCGCCGCCCTGGTGTCATCACATCCCCGATGCCTCCACGGCGTCCGCGGCGTCGGCGGCCACCCCGACCGGGAGGGTGGCGACGGCGGTGATGCGAGCTTGGTGGCGTGCCGGCGCCGTACCGCTTTGGTTTCCATGGCGACGGGGTCGATGCTGTTGCCCATAAACTTTTATGGTCTCCACCGCCTGCTCCACGGCGGCTCGGCTCCGCACTCCGCTCTCCGTTCTCCGCGCGGTCGCACTACCGGCGCGGCGTCGCGGGGCGTCGCGAGGACTCTGGGGGTGCCGAGCGCCGTCCGCGCTGCAGTGGACTGGACCCGGCCGTCCACAAACCACGTAACGTATGGTCGACAGGCCCTGCAGTGCACGGGGGCGCCGACGGACGCGGCTACCCGCAGTGCCTTGCAGAGACATTCTGTTTACACGGCCGCGGTGGGGCCCGGCGGCCCGGCCAGCCTAAGGCCGGCCGGCCGAGCCGCACTGCACAGTGCATCCCGGGGGATGTTTATCGAAATGCAGTGAGCTTGTTTACTCCCGAGAAGGGGAGGCGCGACACTGGGGCCGCCGCGCCGCGCCGCGCACTGGCTGCCCGGGGAAGTCCGACACCATGTCTGCGGAAGAGGAAACGAGTGCATCTCGGCGTCGCGGATTGTTTTGTTGCTGGAGGCGGTGGCGGGGGAGGGGGAGGGGGAGGGAAGCCGAAGGGAAGGCCCTGATCGCAGCGCGCCACTCGCCGAGCGTAAAACTCTTTATCACTTTGGGGGGGAAAGTTGTCCGGCCCGGGGGATAATATGCGAGTCGCCCCGTCGTGAAAACCAGAGCGAGCGCCGAGCGGCCCGGCCGAACATCCGACCATCCACCGCGGCGACGCTTTTCCTTTTATGCCCCGGATATAAAATGGAAAGCGTCGCCGGGTGTACTGTGGTGGTGGAGGCCGAGGCCCCTCCCTTTGATGGCGGTTTCGCCGGTCTCACTGCGCTGAATTTTTCATCGCGACGACGACTGTGATCGCGGACGGCTTGGACGTGAGCGGCGCGGCGACGGACGGCGGCCGTTGTCGCCCTCCTCCTCGTATCTTTGCGTCGCGCGTTGCTGGCCTCTCCCTGTGGCCGTTGGCCGGGCCGCGATGGCTGTGACCCGCGGACGCCAACCCCGATGGGGGCACACAGGGCAGGCAGACGCGCTGCAAGTCAGGGGGCTAGGGGCGGACCGAGCGGACCAGCCCCGCCGGCGACGTTTCTTATTGCGGTCTTGTGGGGCGGTCACCAGCCCTCCCCCTTCCCTCGTTCATCAACGCAGCGGCGCGGCGGCGATATCTGGAAGGCTGGAAGGTGACAGTGGCACGCAGCGCGCCGGCCGGTCGGGGTTGATGACCACGGGGGGCTTTACTTCTCCACGGTGATAGGGGAAGGGGAGGGGAAGCGTTGACGGCCACCCCGTCATCCCGGCCGTCAAATAAACGTCGCTTCATGGCCTTGCAGTGCTGTGTGAGTGCGTGGAGGCAGGTCGTTGCCGACTTGGCGCACGCTGCCGCTGTGGTCGTCAAGCCCCTGGAGTGGAGGGCACGCTCGCTGGAGAGTCACCTGAGCCGTGAGGGACACTGGAGAGTTGTGGGAGCAGCGCCCCCCCCCTCTTTTTCCCTCCTCCTTCGCAGTGTGGGCGTGGATTAAAGGGACAGAAAAAGTTTTGGCCGTGTCTTGAACCCGCGTCGTCTCGTGCTTGCAGGGCTGTCGGAGAGCGCTGACGTGGAGCTGCACACGCCGGAGTCGGCCGAGGAGCTGGCGGACGGCGAGGACGTGGTGCTGGCCTGCACCGTGGACGGCAGCGGGGACATCCGCGTGGACTGGTTCAGGTGGGCCATCTCGTCCGTCCCAATCCGGGCCGTTTTTAACCCCCCCAGGTCCAGTCATGCATTCATTCTTGCGCAGGAACGGCGAGCGCGTGACGCGCAACAGCCACGTGTCCTTCGGGGGCGCGGCGGCGTCGGGGGGCCCTGGCCGCCGCCAGCTGCACCTGCGCGCCGCCTCGCCCCGCGACAACGGCGTGTACCGCTGCAGCGCCACCAGCGCCGCGGGGACCGTGTCGGCGGGGAGGAGCTTCGTCCTCGCCGTGCCGGGTACGTGCCGCCTTCGTGGCCGTGTGCGTGTGTGCGTGTGTGTGTGTGTGTGTGTGTGTGTGTGTGTGTGTGTGTGAGTGTGTGAGTGTGTGTGCGTGCGTGTGTGCGTGCGCGCTCGCTGACGTTGTTCGTTGTTGCAGGCCCGGCCGCCGAGAAGTGGCCGCTGATCCAGGCGGCGCCGCAGGACACGGTGGTGCGGCGCGGCGACGCGGTGCGCCTGGACTGCAGCTACAGGGACGCCAGCTTCACCGAGTGGTACTTCAAGGACACCGGGCCCTTGAAGAACGCTTCCAGGTACTACGTACGGCCAGCCGGCGGGAGCTCGCGTCGCCAAACACCTTTAAAATGAGTCGTGTTTATTTTTATTTATTTTTTAAGACGTCGGCGTGAGTTTGACTTGGCTGCAGACGGAGCGTCGGCTTATTTGTGTTTCGGGCGGGTTCGTGTTCTTCCGTATATACTCGCAGCGTCACTGCATAAGGGGAGGCCAACCTGGCGCAGCCGGGCGTGGCGTACCTCGGCCGAGAGGAGCTGTCCAAGCCTCAGGCCAGCGCGCCAGCGCAGCCAGCGCCCATCACAAATGCTATGATCTGTTTGTCGGCAGGCAGGGGAAGGGGCAAGGGGGCGGGGGAAGGAGCCCTTATGTTTACTTAGCTGCATATGCTCTGTTTACTTTCGGTTCGTGTTTACAAGGTCCCGTATTGGGCACGGAGTTATGATCACGCCTAGTCGGACTGACCATGTGCTGCCCCCACCCCTTACCTCCACTAGTTCTTGCCGGCCCCTTGCGTCCACACTGCCATCGCTTAACGTTAATGGAGGTCCAACCAATAGCGCCCTTTTAGACTCTAGGCTTAAAAATACGCGGGGCTGGGAGGCAACATGCCTTATGAAAATGGAAAATGAAAAATGGATCCAATTTTTTCTTCTTTTTAATTTTTGCAGGTTCAACATCCTGGAAAACGGATCCCTCGTCCTTACTAACGTCGGGCGGCAGGACGAAGGGCCGTACGCGTGCGTGGGCATCCGGGAGGATGCGGAGGTGCCCCAGAAGTACACTGCTCAGTTGACCCTGGCATGTAAGTTCAGCTGCAGTCCGCCTCTTTTGTTCATCCTCAGCGTGCTCTCCTGCTGGATTACTAACTCGACCCATGGTTTAATTGCAGATCTTGAGGAATTTAGTTCAGGTTCATTTGATCCAGAACTGTCCCCAGATCATCTCTACATTATCCCAGAGAATGCACCATTTCATATGGTGTGCAAGCCTCCTAAAGGGGTCCCACAGGTATTTCTTCTTCATTTTTTAAAGTAACATTTATGTTTTTAAGTCTTACATTAAAATGGGATGTATTTGTTTTGTTTTCTGCTTCAGCCAAAAGTGAAGTGGCTTGACCCTGAAGGTCAACTAATTTCTGAGTCTGGTCCATTACGTGTAGAAGAAACACGACTTTACCTTGAATCAGCAAGTTCTAAAGGGAGCAGTGGAAATTACACCTGTGTCGCTGAAAATTTGGCAGGAATCCGCTCTGAGACTGTTCGCCTCTTAGTGTCCAGTAAGTTACAATCAACCAATTTTGTACTGTTTCATTTGTAAGAAAAGGCTTGATATGATTATTTTTTGATGCAGCACCTCCAACAATCACTAAGGACCCAGTTTCAATGGCAGTTGGAGAGGACGAACCTGCAGTTTTAACTTGCCACTTCACTGGAATGGCATATCCTATCACAACTGTGTTGTGGAGAAAGGATGGAAAACTTTTAAGGGATGATGCGACCCATATTCACATTGACTCTTCAAATGGAACATTAAAAATTAATTCTGTGGTTTCATCTGACCGAGGGGAATATGTTTGTGTTGTGAATACCACAGGGTTCAACCCCTTACATTCAAAGCCTGCTCAGATTCAAGTGAAAGGTGTGTATTCTTTTAAACATCTCTTCTGTTAACATTGTGCCACTCTAAGCATGATCTTGTTTAAAAAGGTTAATTGTTAAATTTCTGTTCACAATTTCAGAGAAACTGAAGTTTACACCTCAACCTGTCAACAAGAAAATGGAGCTTGGGTCTGTGTCGAAAGTGAACTGCAAGGCCCAAGGATCAACAGCCCCTACTATTCATTGGCTCAAGGAAGGAGGTTTGCCCAGCCATGTGTCTGTTCACAATGGAACACTGATTTTTAGTGGGGTGAAATCTTCTGACAGGGGTCGCTATACTTGTGTGGCAAACAATGCTCAAGGCACAATTAATGCATCCATTACTATTGATGTCCATGGTCAGTAATAATTCCAGACAATCTCTCATTTTTTATTGAATTGAAATATGAGTATAACTACTGTGGTAAACAACACCATTAAACTTTTTCCTTTTAGTCACTCCGAAGTTCATTGTGCTACCTAAACATCCATCAGAAGCCGTTGAGGGGTACTCGGTTATGATTGATTGTGCTGCTGAAGGGGATCCAAAACCTACCATTCAATGGGACAAAAACAGTGTCATGATGAATGACTTAGGCAACCAAAGGTTTGTTGCTGAAAAAATCCCAGCTCTTGGCAGTGCGGTATTCAAGTCAATTGCTTATGATTGCACCCTTTATTTTCAGGTTTGTTGTCCTAGAAAATGGATCATTGTTGATTCATGAGGCCCACCTGTCTGACCAAGGGAAGTACGGCTGCACTGCAGGGAACAGCGGAGGTTTCAAAAGAGCAGAAGTTTCATTGTTTGTCCGCAGTAAGTACATTGTTAATTGAAGAAAGACTTTTCCATCACATACAACCTTTTCTTCATCTGCTGTATGAATCTTGTTTTCTGCTGTGAATTTCCAGGTGCAGAAGGTTACATTCCAGACGGGCCTGATTTGGAAATAAATGCTGATTCCATGATGACTAAAACTGTTGTTATAACTCTTGGCGCCGCTGCAGCCTACATGTTCCTAGTTGTTGGATTGATGGTGTGGTGCCGCTGCAGAAGGAGAAGGAGAAAACAAAATTATTTGGCACAGGAGACAGCTGAAGGTACTAGTGCCTTATGTAAGTGTTGAAAACAACACAGCTTTTAGAGGTGTTTTAAATTACGTTTATTCAATCAGTGGAGAAATAGTGTTTAAAAACCGGGATTACTGCCCTTTTTTTCTCTGCTAATATTTTTTTCACCAAACTCATGGTCACTCTTGGTTGATTAGGTATGATGTCTCTTCCTCAGTGTTTTTCATTCAAAGCACAATATTCTCTTATTTTGACTTTATTTTATTTTTTCTTGTAAATTTTTTAAAGCGCTTCTGTATATTTTGCTTTTATGATCACATACAAATTTTTTCAACATATCTTGTTTTGAGTTTATTGAAGACTGATGCACTTCTATTGCTATTCCTTTGGAACCTCCTGCATGGTTGTTTGGTGCCTTTTCTTCACTTGACTAACTTGTGCGTCTTGCAGTGGGTAAAGGTGACAATGTGGACACTGCTTGTGCAGCAAATGGAGATGCAGAACTTGGGGAGCGAAGCAAGCGACTCAGCAAAGCCTCCAGTAAGCAGAATGGTCATGCTCACACGAATGGTCATGCAAGAAGTGATGGTGAAAATACTGCCCAGAGCCAATCATCCAACCATTCAAAAAAGTCCAAGAACAGTTATGACGCCCTGTCTTTCGCTCGGGCAGACCTGCAAAACTTAATGTTGCTTGGTAAGTCTTTTCCAACTTAAATTACTACTTTTTTTTTTTTTTTTTATTTTTTTTTTGGGAAGAAGCTTAAAATGTATACTCTCATTTTTCTTAGGTAATGGTGAAATGGGGGAAGTCTATCTGGCACAGGCAAAGGGTTTAGGTAACTTGACAGCACCAGTGCAAGATGGCACTGAAAATACCAGTAATTTGGGTGTAGTCATGGTAAAAGCTCTGAATCAAACAAGAAATGAAGCATCTCTTCTTGAGTTTCGACGCCAAATTGACTTGTTTCAAAGAGTGAACCATCCGAATATAGTGTCTCTACTTGGGCTCTGCCGAGAGCAAGATCCACACTATATGCTTCTGCAGTATTCCGATTGGGTGAGTATTTTCTCTCTTTGCAGTCTTAATTGCAATATTCTGACCAACATAATTTTTTTAATGTTTGAGTTTGTATTTTACAGGGCGATTTGAAGCAGTTTCTGTTGGCTTCAAGAGAAAAGAGTTCGCGAAAATATCCTCAGTCCCCACAACCTCCTCAACCTCCCAAGCCTGCACCACTTACATTTGCACAGGTGAAACATTTTATTAATGAAATTTATTACCCATGTCTTCTGAAGTGGATTTTTGACTGACTCATGTTTTCTATTTTTAATAGATTGTTAGTTTAGCTAACCAGGCAGCTCAAGCACTTGAACATTTGTCAAATCTCCGACTTGTTCATAAAGATATTGCTGCAAGAAACTGTCTTATTGCATCGGGCTTGAGATTGAAAATTTCACTCTCCGGTCTATGCAAGGACACGTACAAAAGAGAATATTTTGAATATAAAAACCAGGTATGTGTTTCCTTGCAATCATATCAATTATTTGAAAATAGATGCTTCCCATAATTAATTTTCATTTCTATTGTAGACAATGCCTCTGCGTTGGTTGCCTCATGAAGCTGTGTTTGAGGATGACTTTTCAGCCAAGTCTGATGTATACAGCTATGGGGTTCTGGTTTGGGAAATATTAACTCAGGCAGAATTCCCGTTCCATCGAAAGACAGACAATGATGTTGTGTCATCTCTTCAAAATCACGAACTTCACTGGAAGATTCCCAAGAACTGTTCTCCTGCCATGACTGCACTGTTGGGGCGCTGTTGGGCAGACAGCCCCCGCGATAGACCAACTTTCTCTCAAATAGTTCTTGCTATCAGCGAAATGAAAGTTGACACAGAGATGTAGGCCTTAAAAGACTCTTTTGTTGAAACTCTTAAAAAAATTTATGTCAATTATTTCAAAATTGAAATGGCGGCAGGAATGTCCGTCCAAAGCCCCGGGAATGAATGCAATATTAAATTTATTTGACATCACTGAAGATATCAAGAGGTTGCACCACTAACTAGTGGAGCCCTTACTTTATTGTATTGTATGTACTACCGTTCCAAAGCGAACTGGAAAAATTATCAAGTAGGCTGTTCAGCCTCTCTCACATGTACATAAATATTATTTTGATTCCTATGTCTTTTCAAGTTTTCTATTATCAATTTCTCAAGTTGTTTTTTAAACCACATTTGCTACTACTTTTTATATATATTTAACAGTCAAGCTTGCTAAGACTGAAATAAATCAAACTTAATTAGCTGAACCATTTTAATGGCCTGTCTCTTATCAGGCTGCTACTTGTAAGATGTGATTTTAATCAGTCTGATATTGTATGTTTTTCACAATATTATTTAACTAGACAAAGTTAAGGAATTAATTGTTACAAAATTATATTAAGACTGTTGATGACTTTCTTTTTTTTTGTGGGAATGGGTTTTACGTCCAGATGACTAGTCCATTACTTTTGTGATGTGTAAAATTATTCTATCTCTAAATGAGATGAAAGTTTTATCTGAGGGTTTTCTGTATTTAAGTATCCTCTGAAAATTATTATCTCTGTGCCCAAACCCAAACCATGTTTGACACACTGAAACTCAAACCTGGACTTTTATGACCCCTTTTTGCTAGATGTTCAGTTTTGCCAATTTGTCAATCATGGCAGTATCTATTTGATCTCATAAAAATAATCAATGCTCACTCTGAAGTTCTCATAATTTGAGGATCCCTTTTTTTTTGTTCCCAAAGACTTCTGCCTTTTATTTGTACACTGCCATCTATGTTTTACATCTACAAGGTCCGAAGCCCTATTTGTAGGATTAAGTGGGTGTTCTAAGTGTATATATGAATTTCATCAATGCATGGTATTGTTATGAAGCACTCATTATCTATTTCATCCTCTAGTTTGATTTTTAGTATTTAGTTATTCCTCCATTCTGTTCCAATTTAAAACTACTCAAATCGCCAGCTACATTTCATCCCCTCAGGTGACCAGGCACACATGCCCATTTGTACTGGCTTTTGCGCAGAAACTGTGATTTTCCAACCAATTCGACTGCAATGCTTCAATTCACCCTTTATCGCAGACCTACTCACTTGCATACCAATGTATGATGGTGACATGTTAGGAACTGCGTATATGTGTATTACATTATCATCTTTAGTGTACAAATGTGTATAAATTTTTGAAAATATGCGTATCTAGTCATTATGGGTTTCTTTGAAAATGTAATCAAATATGAAAAAGAATGCCGTTCAGAATAAAGAGAAAATGTTGTGCAACAAAACACAAATAACATGATTCACTGCCTTGTTCCAGACTTTAATGTTAAATCAGGAATGTTCTGCTCGATGTTTTGTCTTTTGACTAATTTTCAAATAAACACATTATCAGCCAACTTTGCCGAGCTCGCCTTCTTTCCGAAAGCCCATTCCTTCGGCACCTCGGCTGCGGATGGCCGTAGCAATATCCGATCTCCGATCACGGAGCGGCGAGCGCTAAGCGCGCACCTTGCACTCGACTTCCGGCGCCCACCGGGGAGGCTCCTCCCCGTCCGGTCCACTTCCGGTTTCCTATGCGGCTCCTGCGTTAACAGCTCCGCGACACGCCGCGTCGCTGCGGCCGGGTGGATAGGCGAAGGAGAGCGTCTGTGCGCCGAGCTGACGTTTGGATCCCGCCATATACTTTTCTCAATTCGACACACACTCTGGACGGATCCAGCCCGTCAAAGGCACCGCTTCACCGGCCAGAGCGGGTCGCGTTTGAACGCGGCACGTCCAGCCGGCGGATGGTTACGGCCGTGCCAGAGCCGCAGAGCCACCCCAGCGACAAATGATTGCCGAAACGCGTGCTGCGAGAATAGCCCCGGTCCTCGTGGCGTCCTCGGCGTCCTCGTCCCCGACGGCGGGGGTGGGCGGCGTGGGGCCGCGCTGCCGCGCTGCCCGGGGCTGACCTCGCCCCCATTCCCATGACCACGGTGCCGGCCCTGGCCAGCCTGGCCAGCCCCCCTCCTGGTGCTATTGCGCTTTGGACTCGATACGAACCTGCCCGGCCGCGCTATGGCCACCGTCTCGGACGGGCAGGGGCCGTCCCAAACATGCCGTGCATGCCGGATTTATTTTTTGAGAAGGGCTGCGGTGGTAAATTAACTCGCATACATGCACGCCAACATGTGTCATCATACGCCAACATGCAAAAAACATACGTCAACATGCATGTCAAAAAAAATTAATAAATATCTGAGTTGGAACTTATGACAGGTTAACAGCCGCGCCACGCACTGCCGGGAGGGCGCTACCGCCAGCGCAGAGGCCTTCCCCACATTCAAATCAGTCCCGGGCGATGTGCCTTTGACATCCCCGTCGTCACGTCCACCGCAAACACCGCGCCGTCTTGGCCGCCACGCCGCTGGGGGCCGCGGTTAATTTTACGGAGGGCTGCCACCCTTTGGGGCCGCGCGGGGGCTCCGGGGGCTGCGGGGCCCTGCGGCGTCGCTTGTGGCCTAAATAGGAAATACGCCGCCCCGCCCCGCCCCGCCTCGTGCGCCTCGCGCGCCCCGCGCCACAGCCTCAAGTTGAAGTGACCCCGATTTCGGGCGTGCCCGTCGCGTCCCGTCCACGGCCGCAGCCTTGCCTCTTGATGTGCGTGCGGGCCTCGGTGAGGGCGGCGCGGCGGGGGCCAGGCAAGCCGTCGGGGTGCCTTAGTGACGTCAGTGGACACCTCCCCACCTCCCCACCCCTTGACCCGCACCTGCCCGCCGACGGCTAAGCGAAGCACTCATGAACGACGCCGCCACCCCCGCGGCCAGGGCAGCGGTACCGCCCCCCGCGCCGCCCCCTGCGCCGCTCCCTACAGCAACCCCCTCGGGCTTCTCGATTGGGGAGATGACGGTGGCGACGTGTCAGAGCCGAATGCCTTTACTTAAAACTCAATGACGCCGTCTCCGATGTTCGCGTTACTTGTTGTCGTTTATATTCCAGGAAAATAAAATTTGTTTCAGGAGAGGTAGCGGTTGGCATTGGGCGCACACAACGACTCAATGCGGGGCCGGCGGGGCCTTCCGGCCCTGCTCAACAAGGCCAGGGCGGATGCGCTCCGTCGCATGGAAGTGGAGCCTCTCCTGCTCGACGTGTCCTCGCCGTCCTCTAGTCCTCTCCCACCGGAGATGCGGCTGTCGCCCTCGGCCCCCATCCTCCTCGTCCTTGTTTTCGTCCAGCTCCGCCGCGCCCTCGTTTCCACCCGTTTCCACCCCCTGCCGCGGCCTGCCGCCCGCGCTGGCTAGTCCCTAGCCGCTAGTGGCCGGCGGTGTGCAGGGCGCCGTGGCCCAGTTGCCTCCGAGCCAGCGTGGGTCGCATGCAGGCCGGACTCGAGTGGAGCGCTGGCCACGCCGCAAGCCCCGCGCCGCCAGCCCCACGCCGCCAGCCCCTCGCCGCCCATCGGCCGCCCAACCCGCGCAACAACGCCAGTTTCCCTTTCGCCGGCGGCGCAGCTCCAGGCCAGGATCCAGGCCGCGATCCTGGACAGACCCCTCTGCAACCCTTGTTGACGGTCGCCTCCGGAGTCCACGTCGTGAATCGCCGGCCAAGACAGTCCTCATGGTTATCGCCGTCGAGGGTAACGACACTGCTTGATGGTGTCCTCGCGGGTCTCGTGGCGCGCGGCGGCGGCATGTCCTGCAGCTAGGCGAGGCGTCGGCCCGGCCAGGGCGCCGGTGCCTGGTCGCCCCTGACCCCGCCATCGTCGGCCTGGGCGAACCACAACGGAGAGACATCTTCCTCTCCAGGACCACGTCAGAGAGAACCGTGTCCGGGACCGATGCCAGGGTTAGCGCGGCGGTGGACGCACCGGTGCGGCTTCGGGGACGGCCCCCGCTTAGCGCCCGGCGTCCATGGCGTGCCCGGGGACGGGCCCAGGCGCGTGCCCCCACAGTGCTGCTAACGGGGACGGCCCCCGGCGTCCATGGCGTGCCTCCACAGTGCTGCTAACATGGACGACGCGGCGCCCCGCACAGGATTACAGCAGCCGTTCGGATACAAGCCGCTACACTGAGCCAGGTGAGCGGCGAGGCGGTTTGATGCGTGTGTCGGCATATGGCCTATCAGTTGTTCAAAGCCAGGCGTTCCGGCATAGGGTGTGCACGCCGGATACGTGCAACCCTTTAGACCGATGTGTACCCCCTATGCAACGCAAGGGCTCTATTTTTTTTTATTTTTTTTTTGTGATTCCCATATTTGTTGATGGTACTTTTGATGTCATGTTGGCGTTTCTTTCCGGCCACTCTCCTCCCCCACTCCCTCGAGGTGGGGTGGCTGAGGTGTTGCAGGGCACATATGTATTCCCACGGCATTAGAATTCTGCATACGAGGCCGCATGCGGCATTCGTGGGACGTACGCAACACGTGCATGCACGTGCACGTGAGTGTGGCATTCTCGTCGCACTGCGCTTAGAGCAAAAAAAAAAAAAGAAAAAAAAACTAAACAGGCTACCGCGGTTACACAAAATGATATAAAATAGAATCGACTTATTCATTTTATTCAGTTATAGCTACATTTTACTGTAACAAATATCTTTTTCAAACAATGGAACTTGTCTTAGAGAGAGGGTGACAGGGTGCCGCAGCCAGGCAGCCAGCACACGGGTGACAGAGCGCGACCTTTGACCCCGGGAAACCCTTTGATAGGTCTCGGCAGGGTCGCGAGGGTCGTACGGATCGTGAGGCAGAGGGAAGCCCCCTGCAGTCGGACGCCGCCAGGCCAGACACGCACAGCCGGAAGCAAAGCAGGCCAGGCCGTGTTGCCGACACGGCGGGGCTTTGCGGCTGACCTTCAACGCCGATAAGGACGGCAGGCCGACGAGTGTCCTTTCAGCCGGCCCGGCCAAGTCGCGGGGATTAATGCCTGCGGCAAAGGGCGAAAGGCCCGTCTCCAGCGAACCCCCACGAAACACCCACGAGAGCGAGAGAGACAGAGCGATGCTGCGGTGTCTGGAATGAGCCTGCTGGCCGCCGCGCCGCCGGGCCGGCAGACCGCCAAGGGAGCGCCTGACAACGGCCGGGTAGGCATGCCCGCCGTGCGCCGGCGTGTGGCGGCACGGTCGCTTCCCGGGCGCCTCCTAGCCCCTCCCCTCCTCCTCTCCCTCCGCGCCGTCTCGTCTGGGGCCGCGGCGGCCGCGGCACTCGCCGCCCACGTCGTAAACGCGGACTGATGCCCGTTAACGCCGCCTGACCGCCTTAACGATCACCGCCTAAGCGATCTGGGCCGTCAGCGAGACAGTGCTCCGGCACCGCTACGCCAGCAGAGCCTCCCACAGTGTAGCCGCCCGGGGCCGCGCGCCCCGCCACCCAATGACAGCACGGGAGCTTCCCGCGGCGCGAAAGGCGCCTAGCGTGAGGGGCCCGCGGTGGCGGCGGTCCCGCCCTCGTGGGAGTCCCCGGCACTGCAGGCAACTGTTGAATGCTGTCAATCGGGCTGTCGTCCAACCAGGCGGCGGCCGCCGGGCCCAGCGCCAGGCCCCTCCCTCGACCCCGTCAGCATGCCCCCGTGACAGCGGCACGGCCACGCCCACGCGTGGGGGGCGGGCATTCGAATCCCGGCCGGGGCCCCGACGTGCTGGGGACGCCACGCTGCTGAAGTTGACGTGACGGCGTTGACATTGACGCGGCTTTTCGGTTCCCGTTCCCAGTTGCCCCGGTGGGCAAAACCGCCTCCGTTTAATTCTTGTTCGGCAGCACGCAAGTCACTAATCATCGAATCAGCGGCTGGGGTCCCCGGCCGTTTGTCTGCGCACGCAACGCGCGTCCAGTCATAGCGATACCTTTCCGAGCCTTTCCATCGAGACGCTTTATGAATGCCGGCCGAACGCTCCTCTCGGAATCCTCGGTCGCGTCTTCAATGAGTCCTGATTCGGCGCGGCCGGCCGGGACGGCGCCACGCCGCGCCGCGCCACGCTGCCCAGCCAGGGCCGGTGAGGGCGCGGGCGGGCGCGGGCCACAGTGTGACCCACTTAGCCGCAAAGGGCAAGGGTCTCGGCCCCGTCATAGGGCGGGCTAAGGGCCTCTGGCTCGCGCGGCTGTCTGGACTGGTGTCTCCCTCTGGTGATAGGACTCCAGTCGACCCCTGACGCACGAAGGCGTTGCAGGGTGCAGGTCGGACGGGGTTCTGACGTGCCGCTAGGAGCGCCTTATTCCATAGCCTCATCGAATCTGAATTCGAATCTGAATCCGCGCGGCCCTCGCGTGCAGCTCGGCGGCGAGCGGAAAGCGGCAAACCTCGGGAGGAAGAGGAAACGTCCTCGCATCCAGCATGGCCTGGCCAGCCAGGCACAGGCCACAGTCTGCATGCATTTCTAATAGACGCTGCAAAGCGACTCCGCGACCAGCGGGCCAGGCGGTGCCAGGGGCAACCGGGATGCGGCTGGACGCGCGTTTTTAAATCGGCGCAAGGGGTAGGGGGATCCCAGCGAATCGATTTTGGCACCGCTTTTAATTTCGTTCCGCGAGTTCGTCCGCATTCCGATGGCGGCGAGATAACGCCCGACGAGTGAAGCAGGCCGATTTCGAACAGTGCTTTCGTCGCTCTCTCTCTCTCTCTCTCTCTCTCTCTCTCTCTCTCTCTCTCTCTCTCTCTCTCTCTCTCTCTCTCTCTTTCTCTCTCTGTCTCTCTCTCTCTCTCTCTCTCTCTCTCTCTCTCTCTCTCTCTCTCTCTCTCTCTCTCTCTCTCTCTCTCTCTCTCTCTTTCTCTTTCTCCTCGGTCACGAAAATCTGGTTGTGTGCACGGTGTTGTATATTGGCCACACCTTTCCTGCTTCTCGCGTGTGTGCGGAGGTGGGGGTGGGGGTGAGGTGGGCAGGGATGGGGGTGTGGCGGTGCGGGAGGGTGAGGTGGGGGTGGCGTGAGCCCTTGCAGTTACCTGGAGGGAGGTCCCGGCGGGGTGGGGGGAGGCAGGGTGCAACTCAAGCACATGCACCCTCTCTGCATGCTATGCGCAGACGGGCGTTAACCCTGCGAGGAATGTGGGGTTACTAGGTGTGGCAGCGCTTCTCCTTCTGCTTCCTTCTCCTCGTCTTCCTCCCATTCTTACTCCTCCTTATTCGTCCCTTCCGTTTGTGTCTGAACCTTTTCGCGGTCCCGCCATGCATTATTCTGATGCGTCCCGTGGCCGTGGCGGCGTGGCCGTGGCGGCGTGGCCGCGCCGGCGGTGTGGCGGTGCGCTCCGCGGTGCACTCCGCGCAGCCCAGACGGTCAGATGGGATC
Organism: Stenchaetothrips biformis; assembly: GCA_030522485.1. Lineage (NCBI taxonomy): Eukaryota > Metazoa > Arthropoda > Insecta > Thysanoptera > Thripidae > Stenchaetothrips > Stenchaetothrips biformis. The sequence continues at coordinate 21,409,303 of CM060087.1, forward strand.
GCTATCGAGTTCGTTGGTCCCGTGCCGGCCGCGGCGTGGGGGGTGGGGGGTGGGGTGGGGGCCGGGTGGGGGCGTGAGGGCTGGAGCAGCGCAAAGCCAAGTGAGCCATCAGGGCGATGAATGCCTGACGGGCCTGGCAGTGTTGGCTGCATGCTGGCAGCTAGACGTGCCTTTCTCGCCAGTTTGAAATACACTGGAGTTGTTTTCCGGCGAGCAATTACCGACTGCCGCAGGCCACCCTTCGACGCCGACACTCCCCTCTGCCGCCCCGCCGCCGTGTCCGCGCGGTCGTCATATCGACGCCTCGTAATAGAACAATCCTAACTGTCAGGGCAGATCCGAAACAATCCTATCTGCAGAGGTGGCTAAAACTGGTTATGAACTCTCTTCACTGCAAATCAGTGAATCGCAATATATCTTAAATATATTATCCACGTTTTTAAATAAGGATGAAACTCTCTAACAAGCTCTTCGGCAAGAAGTTTAATGTAGTGAGTGAGCGTCGCGGACTTCAAGAAAAGACCGATTTTCACGGCATGTGCAGTTAGGATAGTTATGTATCGACAATAACTGTTAGGATTGTCTGGGGCCTGCACTGACAGTTAGGATTGTCTTGGCTCTGCACTGACAGTTAGGATTATTCTATTAGGACGCGTCGATATGATCAATTTTCGTCCAGCTTCTCAAGTCAATTCAAGACTGGGCCAGTCGGCCGATGGCCGTTCGATCATTTGTGGTCCAGCCAGCATTAGCTTCCCCTCGGTGCGTGCGATGGGTCGCCAGGGTCCGCGGCTCCGCGGCGTCGGCGCGCACGTTGGGTTGCCTACTGCCGCGGCGCGCCACACGGCTGGCTGGGCAGGCGGGTCTGCAGCAGCCAGCGGGTGAAAGTGGTGTACCGGCCGCCCGCGCCGCCCCGGCCGCTGGCCACTCCACCATCGATTGAGTCCAACAGGCTCTGCGGCCTTGGAGGCCCAGGCCCAGGCCCAGGCCCCAGGCCACGAGACGCTAGGCGGACGCTAGGTGAGCTCTAGGCTCTAGGCGGGCGGTAGGCGGTCTTCAGTATATACCCCTATCCTTTGGGGTGCCCACTGTCCACGCTCAAAATTTCACTCTATATTTTTTTTTAATAACTGTGAGAACTATTATCATGTGTAAGATTAAACTTTGTTTTTGAATTAAATTTTTTTAAAAAAACCGTTGAGTAGTTGTCCTTGTCCTGGATTCCACCCACCCTGCAGTGGCTCGTTTGTTTGCATAGTTGGCGAACTTGGGGCGGGCCAAACCGTGTCAACATGACGGCTGCAAGCCTGCTGCAAGCGAGGGGGAGGGGCCGAGTGGGCGCGTTGGGGTGCGGCAGGTAGAAGAAGTTTCGTGCATGGACTTCATGTTGGCGAGGTGTCCGCACTCCACACTCCGCACGAAGCCCCTCAAAGGGACACTTACCGCCGCTACCTACGCGCACGCAAGTAGGCTCCATTGAAACATTGATAAAAAAAATTATAGGGGCCCTTTTCAGGTCTGTATCATCTGACCCACTAAAGTAGATCGACAAAAACTAGACCAGCGGTTCCCACCACCTCCCCCCGCAAAAAAATAATTTGTTTATTTTGTACCTATGTACCTATCCTAACCCAACCAGTGATGGGTGGCGAGACTCCGTTGTGCCATGCAGTGACCTGCCGAGGGGTAAGGACGCCATGCAGATGGGAATTGAATCCCTCTGCGCCTGCATGGGAAACGTCGCAATCTGGCCCGATGACCTGGGTGGATGTCTCTCTGCGCCGTGGCAAGTGCTTGAGCCTAGCTCGCCGGCGGTTACGATGTGAGGCAGAACTGCGACAGCACTAACCCAGTCCGGTTCGGGGATCGGCCTTGCACCAAATAGCCTTTTTCTTGCAAAAATTTACGTCATTATTTTTGGAAGCACAAATATTTTCGATTTTTGATTCCGCAACGAGCTAGGTAGTAACGCATGGTCCTGGCGCGAGGGCGTAGGTGGCTGCGCGTGCGCCAAGGTGCCGTTCTTGCCCGCGTTTCGTAACGTCCCGTGCGCGTTGCCCACGAACTGCCGGCCTCAGCCCCGCCGCGTTTTGAGCCATTAAGCCGCAAATCGAGAACCACTCGCCTGACGTGCGTTTCTTAGTGCGGAGGAGGGAGCGAGGCAACGCTGCCACCGACCGTGCGCTGGCTGGGGCATGGGCTGGGGCGGCTGGCGGAGACCTCTGCGGAGACCGTTTGTGATGGACCATTTTTCAAACCTACCCGTGTATCGTGTGTCCGTTGCTTTCAGTTCAATAATTCGACTGTCTCGAACCGCGCCCGCTAACCGTCGCGTCATCCAAGGGAATCGAGCTCACATCGACATGGCGCGGCCATCGTGGGAAGGATGCGACCTCCTGCGGCGAAAACTGGGTGATGCGTTGTGAGGCCCACTCGCCCCGCCCCGCCCCGCCCCGCCCCGCCCCGACGAGTGCGTTGCTTGGCCGCCCGAGCGTTCAGTCACCGTCGAGAGGTCGTCTCGCCGTCTCCGAGCGGCGGGCGGCGTCATCGTCAAAAAAGATGTTCATCCACATCAGCCGAGAAAGTGACACGGACCGACCGAAAAGAAAAAAAAAACCTTTGCCAGACTCCTCGCACGGTGTTCCGGTTTCGCTAAAAAATTATAAGCATCTACGTTTTGTTTTCATTTTCTTTTTTGAAGGAGGAAAAGCGTGTGTGTGTGTGTGTGTGTGTGTGTGTGTGTGTGTGTGTGTGTGTGTGTGTGTGTGTGTGTGTGAAGGGGGTGGAAGACGCTGATTTGAAGATAACTATCAGGTAAAATGATCTAACTATAGCTCATGAAAATGCGAAGTCATAGAGTGCACTCTATGACTCTATGGTCGCCATGGCGACCCACAGTTGACAAATTAGCCAAAATTTTATTTAGGTCGATAATAGGCAGACCTAATGATACAGGCCCCTTTGCCGCTAAACTGAGTCGGATAATGCTAGCTGCGGAAAGACATGAAATGTCCTCAGCTCGTTTACACGCGAAATGACATGAAATGACGCGAAATGGCTATAATTTAAAGTAACGGTGCACAGTTGGCAAGACTCGGCTGCGTGCTCGTATGCACTGACTGGCATTGTGCAGAGGCGCTGTCCTCCTCAACTTGTTATTGATTTTTCTTCAGTTCTCGATCTTTTTTTTCTGACTTGGAGAAAAGGGGAGAGGGGGAGTGTGGGGAAGCGGGCGCGGCGGAGCGCTAAGTCAGTCAAGCGGCCACTTGGTTCATGGTTCCTCGGCTCGGCTCCGCTCGGCTGGACACACCGCGTGGCCCGGCCGGGCTCGCGCTCCGCCCCTGCTCGGCTCGCATCACGCACGCCAAACCTATGCGCCGCTCTGCGCTGGCCACGGCCAACGAGTGTTGCACAGAGACCCGCCGCCGCCGGCCGCGTCCCGGTCGCATCCGCCGCGCATCCGGACAGACGCGTTCGACTGGCCCGGCCCGGACTGCAGGTGGGGCTGCGGGTGCAGCGAGTGCGTGACCGCGACGCGGGCCTCGTGGGGAAGGCCACCAAGGGTCAATGACGCTGTTGCTCCTGAACCCTGCCGTCCCTATGGAACGCTGCAGTTCCCTCGGGCCCCTTCCACACTCTGTTGTCGTGCGTGCTGCTGGGCCGCCGTGTGACCGGTCCGCCTGCCGCCAGGTCCAGCGCGTCCAGCGTCCGGGTCGCCGACAATGAGACGCCGCCGCGAGGAGGCCGCGCGCCGCCCGGCCGCGCCGCCACCCGAGTGCACCTGACGAGCGGACCCCGACCAAGAGGTAAGCGGACGCTTAGTCGGTCCGACGGTGCGGATGAAGATGATGCGCAGCGCGCGCTTTTTTCTCTCTGATGAAATTTAAATGAAAGTGTCCGGAGCCGGTGCCGCGGCGGGGCTCTGCTTCTGCTCACGGCGGGCCCCGCACGCCGCCGCAGCGTGGCCGGTGGCCTACCCGTCCGAACCCGGCAGGTCGGGGAAAGGCAGGAATTCCACAACACTGGAGTCACTTTCCATTGGCCGATGCTGCCGTTGGCTGCCCTGCGTGCCACGCCACGCCCTTCGCGCCAAAACTACGCGGCGTGTCTATCTGGAGCGCCCCGCCACGGCAAAAAAAAAAGGAATAAAAGGCGGTGCGGGCGGCTGCCAGCGCGTTGCCGCAACATTGCATTCTGGGGGTGCAACAGGCTGCAACAATAATTGCTGCAACGGCCAATGCGGGATTTTGGCGAGCCAAGACAGGAAGGACGCGGCCTTCCGTTCAGGCTGACACGCCGGCCGAAGAGGAGCACGCGGTCCAAACAACAAGTTTAAACAAGAGTGCGTCCTGGAAAGCGTTGCCGTTCTATTTGATGCGAGGTCCTTGCAGCGGCGGCTGGCTTTCGCCGTCCTGCGCCGCCAAGCCCTGCCGAGCCGAGCTGCCGGAAACAAAAGACTGCTCCAGGCGTGTCGCGCGGCGGTCGCGGCGTCGCGGAAGAGGAGCGGCCTGGACGAAGCCGCGCTTCAGGAGGCCTGGCTGGCCGAGCCCCTGTTGCACTGCACTGGGCCAGAAGACCGGCGCATGCGGTCAAAATCCTGGAAGCCTTTTGAGCTTCCAGAGTCGATAAACTGGACTCGAACTGAACGTGTGACGTCCCACCAATGAATTCCTCGTTCGGAGAGCAATCCATCGGTGGGGTCACAGTTTCGGTCCGAGTGGGCACAGGGGCTTGGGGTGTGGGCCAGGGGCGCGGACTTGGGGTGCGGGCTGGGGCGTGAGGAACTCGCTGCTCATTGCATTTACGACACCGAGACGGGCGACTCCGAGGTGCAGGCGATCGCAGACGCAACGCCCGGCCGGGTGCAGCGGGCCGTGCAGCGGGCCGTGCACCGCCGCGGCGCCCGATTGGCCGATGCCCATTATCGGTCCTTGACGGCGGATCCAAATCCGCGGCCCGCGCGGCCAAGTGGACTAAAGGCTGGGAGAGGCACTTGGCGAGGAAGTGGAACTGGTGGAACCGACGCCAATCCTCTCGTAACGGCATTACGAGCCCGCGACACTCCCCCTCCCTCCCCTCTCTCTCTCTCTCTCTCTCTCTCTCTCTCTCTCTCTCTCTCTCTTGGCGCGCGTCCAGCCGTGCTCACCGCGTTACGCCTGGAGCAGGCCGTCCCCGCGGGCCGCGCTGCTTCAGGCCGCCGGCGCCGCCGGCCTGGCTGGCGGTGTCTACGGTGATCAGCGTGGCTGCGCAGCCAAAGTGTTGTTGTGGTCACGTGGTGTGGTCACAAGGCACTTTCGCTAGCGGAGCCGAGCCGAGCACCGAGAGCCGAGGAGGATTCCGAGCACAGCCGAGCCATGTAAACGAGCGAAGCGAGAGCCAAGAGCAGCAGCAGCGGCCGGCGGCTGGCTGGCTGCTGAAATGCACTGCAGTGCATGCACCTGCTAACGGGGAGTATCGACACGACACGCTCCGGATGCACCCGCCGCACCTGTTGGCTGCCTCACACGGACGCACACACACGCACACACGAGAGAGATGACGCACAGTCGCACACGCGCGCCCACGCCACACGATGGGTATCGCGAAAATGAATGTTGAACGGTGTATCTTTGAACGGCGCAGCGAAAGGGAGGCAGGCCGAGCGGGAAAGCAGCCCGGAAAAAATCTCTTGTCTTGCGCCGCGCGTCGCGCCGCGCCCGGGAAAGCGGCAAGCGGGCCTGTTTGGAGCGGAAGCCCGCGGAAGCATTGCCAAGTTGCGCCGCAGTGGGTGACAGGCGGACCGGACTGACTCGGCCGGCGGAAGGAAGGACGGCCTGCACTCAAACGCTTCTTGACTGATTCCCCGTGCTAACAAATGGCAAGCCTTAACGAGCTGCCGTGTCTTAGGAACGTCCAAATGAGAGGAAGAGGAAGTATCGAGTCCAACCCCCCGGGCCCCGGGTGTCGTGCGGGTGGTGCCCCAGTGCACACGCGGAAGGTACCCGAGACGTCGCCAGCCTCATGACTGTTTGTTTGTTTCCAGCAGGATGAAGGGGCGAGGTGGAGGGGTGGGGGGCGCCCCTCCCGGCGCCCCTCCCGGCGCCCCTCCCACCGGCATCCTCAAGCACGCCCCTCCCCCGCCCCCGCGCACGCACGCCCACGCCGCCCTGGTCCTGGCGCCGCTGGGGCCGCTGAGCGGCGGGTCGGCGGTCGTCGCGACGCCGGGCGTCGCCGGGGTGTGCGTCTGCAGAGCGGCGTCGCCCAGTCGCTGCCCGGAGCACGGAGGATGCGGGCTGCACCACTCGCTGCCCGGCACGCCCGTGCCAGGCACGCCCGTGTGCGGGACGCCAGTTTGCGGGACGCCAGTGCCAGGCACGCCCGTGCTGTACCCGGCCGTCATCTACTCCAGGCATCAGGTGGGTGTAGCAGTGCAGTAGCTTAGCCAGTTGGGCTTTGAACCAGTTTGAGTTTGAACTGGGTGACGGGGTAACGCGACGCTTGGGACGCGGCCGATGGTTGTTGACTCAACCACTGCAAAGCCAGTGGTAAGTTTCCTTGCCAAAAATTTGGCAAGCCGTTTTGAATGCCAAAATTTGGCAAGCTTTGACCTGAAATCTTCATAAGCTTGCCATACTTTGGCAAGCTAGGGAGTATTTACGGGCCAAGCTAGCCAATTGTTGGCATTCAAAACGGCTTGCCAAATTTGTGGCAAGCAAACTTTCCACATGCTTTGCAGTGACAGGCGATAGTCAGTGTTGCGTGCGAGACTGCCTACGCGCGGGGAGCCTGCCGCGTAAAGCATTGCACACCATCACCTGGAGCCGGAAGGCGTGTCTGCCCAATCTTCGTGACTGTCTTGCCGTCTCCGCGACGTCTCCGTCCGTCGGCGGCGTGCCCGTACGCGGCCGGTTGCTGCACCAGGCGCAACGCAGCGCACGCCACGGATGTTGTGCCGCGGCGTGGCGGTTTGGATGTCGACACGTTTCCGCAGAGGGCTATTTCCTTCGCGCGGGGGGGAATTGAAGTGCCGGCTCTAAAAGCAGGGAGCCTCACCGCACCGACGACGCCTTCCATGTTCCAGATGCCCGCGGCGCGCCCCGCGCAGCCCCCAGCGCCGCCCCCGCGACAGCTCACGCATCGTGAGACGTTCCTGGTCGGCACCGCTGGCGTCGGCGCGGGCCCCGGAGCCGCCCTCGTCCAGTCCACGACCGCCAGGACAGCCGGCCGCCAGTCCCGGGCCAGGGTGGCCCCGCCGCAGTCCGCCGCCGACAAGAAGAGCGCCTTCACGATCCTCGCGGACGGCAGCCTGCTGGAGACGCCACTGCGCTCCTCCCAGTCCGTTCCGCGGCCGCGGCTTCCGGCCGGACTCGCGGTACTCGCCCAGCCACTCGCCGTCCAGGTCGGCGTCCAGGTCCAGCCGCAGCGGGTCGCCGCGACGCCTCAGTCCCGGGCGCGCCGCCGGCTCCGTGAGCCAGCTGACGGCCGCCTTCGAAGCAGAAGGCCGCCACGCCGCGACGCCCCTCGAGGCCCCGGGACGCCTCGCCCGCAAAGAGGCAAGTTCGCTGCGCAAAGAGGCCTCAGGGGAGCCCCTCGCCGGGCCGGTGGCCGCCAGAAGGCACCCCCACATTCCCAGGGACTTCCATCGCCCAGCAGAGGGCGTACCCAGGAACGCCTCGCCCAACAAGGCGTACTCCAGGAACGCTTCGCCCCACAGAGGGGCGTACTTCCAGGAACGCCTCGCCCAACAGAGGGGCCTACTCTAGAACCACTTCTTCGCCCAGTAGAGGGGCATACTCCAGAACGCTTCAACCCAGTAGAGGGGCGTACTCCAGGAACGCCTCGCCTCAGCAGAGGGGTTGCAACTACCAGAGCCGCGTCTCACCCGCCCGTGGGTCCCCTACTCCGGAAACGCCTCGCCAAGCAGAACGCCTCTACTCGAGGAACCGCCTCGCCCAACAGGAGCTTGTATTCCCGGAACGATTCACCGAGTCAGAGTGGTGTATTCTAGAAAACGCCTCGCCCATAAGAGGCACTTACTCCAGGAACGCCTCGCCCAGGAGAATGCCCACGCTCCAGGCCAGTGTCGCCCGGGCAGGGAGCAGGAACAGACCGCTGCCCAGAAGACGGGACCCGCCGAGACCTACTCGCCCAGGAGGTGACGTCCCTTCTACGGAACGGCGTCCCCCCAGGACGCACCGCTTACTCCCGTGACGTGTCACCGCAGAGGCCACACGTGACTCCACGCCGCAGTCCAGGACGGCGTCGCCCAGCAGGATCCCCTACTCGCGGAAGACACGCAAGAGCAGCGGTACCGTACATACGACGAGACGGGGTCGCCCCCCGCGGAGACGGTCCCGCCAGCCCAGGAGAATGATGGAGTCCCCCGTCCCGAAGGGCTGTGCGGTTCGAGGGAGCCGTCGCCAGCCCAGGAGGCCGATGGCGCCCGCGTACTACTCGCACGTCCGCGCAGGCCGGTGGCCAGGCCCATTGGCCAGAGACGCGTCCCCCCGCGCGACAAGGCCGTCATGTCCGCCCACCAGGATCCCGGGTGAGGACGCGCGGACACCGTCGCCGAGCCGGCCAGTGGTTTTGTTATTCATCCAGATGATCCACCAGCCCGATCGCGGACGCCATCGCCGTCCCACCGCGGTGTGCAAACGGAACCTCCAAGATCCACGAAGACGCCGGTCACCGGACCAGCACATCCCGGCGGACGAAGCACGCTGACGACCCGTGCTTAAGAGCCCCACGCGGTCCTCGCAGATCCCCGTGCCCATCTCCAGGGTCTCATCTCCCTTCCGCAAGGACGAGGACGATCGTCGAGGTGGCTAGGTCTTCGCCCAAGGCGCGCACCGCCCGTCCAGGACGCCCACCAAGTCCGCCGCGGAGGTGGCCAAGCCGCAACGAGAAGGGCCGCGCCAAGGAGGACGCCACCCTCGCCGCGCACCGCCGGCCAGGGTCGTCCGCGGCCGCACAGCCATCCTTCGCGCCGAAGGTGGTCCCCGAGAAGGACGCCAAGGAGTACCTGTCGCCGTCCTGGACGGAGCCGAGCGTCCAAGGAGCGGAAAATCGGCGTAACAGCGTGGCCCCCGCGGCAAGGAGAACGGACGCCAGCCCGCGACCCACCCTCGCCCGCGCGGCCACCAAAGCCAACCCCAAGACCCCTCGCAAGGACCCCCCGGCCAGCAACAAGGCGGCCGTCAAGAAGCCGACGGGCACCAAGCCCGCCGAGAAGACCAAGGGCGAGGTCCACGTCCCCAATCCGCAACATTGCGTCCGTGAAGACGGCCGCGCCGGGCATGCGCGCGCTCTGCGGGTCTTCCGGCAAAACCGCAAGATGACACCCGACCCCTCCCTCGGTGCCCTCTCTCTCATGGGTTCACTGTCACTTCTGTGCTTTGCCGTCCTATCCCTTCCCTATCTCTCAGCAATCTTCATCTGCTCTTTTCTCTACTTCTCGGTCCTCTCTTCGTCTCCACTCCTATTCTTTACCCAACCTTCCTTGTCCACTTCACTCCTCTCCTTCCTTCATCAATTTCCGATCGTCCTAAATCTTGTTCTGTCTCTATCTTATCTCCTGTCCGTTACGTTAATCTCTCCCTATGCTTTTTCTTCTGATACAGATCAGTGGCCTTCAATTTTTCCCTATCTTCAGTTCTTCCTTCCCTCCAGCTGTCATACTCTGATCTTGCCGACTCATACTCATTTATTTCCTCTGATTTCGAAACTTCTAAGATCACATCAACCCCTCTTCTTCCGCTCTGCCCCTTCTCGCTCCCTATCCCCTCTTCCTTTCCCCCTACTCGCTTCTTTCTATAACACTCCCCTCACACACTCTTGTTCATACCTACCCACTCCTCTTTATATCAATTCCCCTTCCTCTGCTGCTCTTTACAGATTTCTCTCCTCTCTATTGCTACGTTCGTTGCGACCCCACCAACACCCCCCATCCCATGATCATCCTTCAAAATTCATACTCACTATAGGTCACCGAGTTATTCTATTAGAAATTCCTATCACATGATGCCCTCATCCTCCATATCCACTACCCCTCACCCCAACCCCAGCCCCATACTAGACTCCGTGCCAATGTCCCACCCTGCCCGAGACAACCAGGTGCGAGTGGGTTCACACCCCCTCTGCCCACTCCCAAGGCGTCCCGGACGATCGACACCGTACGCCCCCGGAACCGCCACCCGAACATCCCTCCCGACACGCCGCCTCCCGCCCAAGTCTTCCACGAGGCCGGGTCACACCGCCGTCGCGCTGCCACCCCCGCCGGCCCGCGTCCCCGCCATAGTCCGACGACGCCAGCCCACCGGGCGGTCATCCTGGCGTCCCAGTTGAGGCGCGTCCGACGCCACCGAGCCCTCCAGCACGCTGGGTGGCGTCAACCACAGCAGCGCCGCTTGAGATGGCGCAAGCCCGACGTGATTTGTCCGCCGACCTATCGCCTCGTCCTCTAAGTCCTCCCAGGAGTCTATTCAGGGTTCCCCCGGGTTTGGGCGATACCTCTACAGTCCGCCCAAGCCCTGACACTGCCACGGTCCCACAAATGTAACGATTCGCCGACCAGCTCCAACGAGTCCGTGTCCACCGTCCGCCGATTCCAACCGGCCGCCCACTGCCGCCACAACTGCCGCCGCCACTGCCCCAGCGCCCTGCCGGACCAAGCACATCGTCTTCCATGAGCGGCGGCCCCCCGCCGCCGCCGCCGCGCACACCGCCGCCAAGACCGCCCGCCAAGACCGCCGCTGACACGGCTGCCAGCACTGCCGAGCGAGCCAGCCGTCCGCCAAGTCCGACGCCAATGGAGGTTCCCTGACGCCCGCGGGCGTCCCAGTGCCAACAAGGACTCCCCTCCGCCAGGAGGGGGGGGCGGCGTCGTCCATCCAATGGAAGCCAGTAAAGAGTGATGTACCGACCACCCAGTCACTGCCCGCCCCGCTGCCTCAACTAACTTTGGGCGTGATTCAATCACCTGCTTTTTACGGCAGAATTGGATTTTGATCAGGACAGTCCGAGTGAAAGACTTGTGCGCTGTTTGAGTATAGGTCAGCAACAAGCGTGTCACGAAGGCTGCACTGTGCCAATCTGGCGTCTAAGTGAAGCGGTTGATCACCCCGCAGAGTGGCTCAACTAATTCGCTCTTATTTTGTTGCTTGAGTGATGACCTCGGCGGGCGCGGAGTGCGGCTGCCTCCCCCCCCCCGTCCCCCTAGTGCTTCCCCCAAGGCCCAGGGCCACGCGACCCCACCCCACCCGCACCCCTCGTAGGGGTGAGGCAGGGCGCCCCGCTCCACTCCGTTCGCTGCGCCTGGCCAGCGCACTCTGATGGGGAAAACCCAATGAAGATTCAAACTGGCTGTCCGAGCGCGCTATGATTTTTACGTCCCGCCTCCCTGTGTCGTCCTATCGTATCCTCCTCCGCGGTTCCTCCTCCATGCCCGTCCGCCCAATACCTTGCCTGCCCGCTGGACATGCAACACACGGGAAATTGCCTTGGGCGTGGCCTCCTCCTCGTGCTTCGGGGCCATGGCGCCGAACGCCAGGGACGCGTGAATGGAATGCCCGGCGGGTGCATCCCATCCCATTTTAATTACTTTTCGGCCTCAGAGGCGCGCAGGCCGGCCGATGTTCATGTTGAACCATTATATTGGGTGGCAAGCTGAGCTAGGAACCTTGACTTAACACGAGGGTGCACTTTAACTCCATCTTAAACGTGAAGGGTATGAACCTTAAGACTCCTTACGTGTTCATAAGCAGACAAGTCATCCCGCAAGTGTTAGACTGGTAAGGCTTAACTGAAAGTCCTATTTTTTAATTGTGTTTCTTGTGAGCGTCAACTTTACCAACGTTTGTCTTATTGTGTCGAGATAAGAAAAAGGACCCCTAGCTTGCGCCCACAAGAGAGCACAATGCACAGTATTACTTCGACCCCACAAAAAACAGACAGGTCAGGTCAACACGCAGGCACCACTGTTGCGTATACTTTGGCGTGGGCATCACGGGGCTCACCCCACTGTAAAAAAAAATCTTAAAATTCAGACCACTTTTTTCTGACTTGGGGGTCTGGACGTATTTTTCAGACTTGTTTCAGACTGCTTGTCTGAAAATTCAGTCCTTTGGTATGAAAATTGTGACCTGAGTGTCTTACAACTTGAATTTAGAACTGTGCAGTCTGAAAATTTAGACGATTAAGTCTAAAAATTCAGACCAACCTAAGATTTCGTTTGTCCGCTAGATGGCGCACATGTTGTGAAACATACCCCCTTCTGTTTAAAAGGCCTTTTATGCAAAAAAATACTAATTGAAAAGTTCAAAATTGGCAACACTTAATCGGTCATATGAGAACCATGCTCTGTTGCAAGATTTATCACCGTAATATGTGTGGGAGTTGAACAATCCACATTTTAATTTCCCTCTCGCGGGTGGCTCCGTGTCGCCATTTCCTTGTGTGCCGCAGGCCGGCTCCTCGTTAGTCAGGGAGAAGTCCCAAGGATCTTCTCCCTCAACACAATTATAACTCGAGGTGTCCTCTCTTAAGGACTACACACACATAAGATGGTTCTAATATTGTATTTTACATGACATGGACCTTGATGTTTGCAATCTTCATATCAGGTCTGAATTTTTAGACCACCAACTCTAAAATGTGAAGACTCTCCAGTCTTGAATTTTTAAGACCATCTAAGTGGGTCTGAATTTTCAGACCTCATGATCTGTTAATAACTTCTGACTAATTTTGTCTGCATGTTTCAGACTTTTTTTTTAAACAGTGCCGGGAATTGGCTCCGACAAACGGGGCCAATTTTGGGGGCGAGCTCAGTGTGACGCCGCCGTCCAAGCCCGTCCGGCTGGCCGGGTGCGGCGATGCGGCCACGTGCAGCCGGCCGGAGCCGTTCCTTGGGGTGCCTGTCCCGTGCCCGCCCCCGCCCGCCCCCGCCCGGCCCCGTCCCCCTGCTACCGGTGACGCAGCCTCACCTGCGCCGCTCGCGCCGCAACCCCCGACGAACCTAGTGTCCGAGACCTCGCCACGTCTTGCGGCTCGGCTCGTGTGTTGGCTTGTTGGCCCACTATTAGGAACTCTAGTTTTGGCCGCCGAGGCCCCGGGTCAGTCCTGGGCACGTCCCAGGGGCACCTTCACCGGTCCTTGCCCGACTCGGCACGCGCGTTACGCTTTCCCTACAGCAATTTACTTAATAACGCACAAGGACTCCGTGCAGTCCGTCGTCGTGCGTTGCATTCATGGCCCTCCTTGGCATGGCGCGACGAACGGACGGTCGAGTCTTCCGGCTCCAGCGCGGGCTTCACCAAATGGATGGCCTTACCTGGCCGAAGCCGCCTAGAGCCGCCCTGGCCCTGCTCGATCCCTGACCTCACGAAGAAGGCCCAGTCTTGCTGGATCCCCTCCCTCCCTTCTACCCCTGTCCCCTTTCCCCGCTCCTTTTGTTGGCTCGATTCATGCAAACACGCTGACCAGTATAACAGGCGCAGAATCACCGCGCCGCCAAGAGCCTCGGGCGAGGGGTAGCGCGGCAGGCCAGCTGCGACTGAGTACCACCTGGGCAGGGGTATCGCCGGCGGGGGTAGCGTCGCCGCAATCCGTGCGCCGCGTGGGGTAGCACCGAGGCAGCGGAGCGAGCAGGCGATACCCTGTGATTTTGAGCACCGGCGGCGGCCGGCAGGGGGCGCCAGGTGTCGTGCGCCGGCGCCATCGCCAGGGGTGGGGGTGGGGCGGGGGTATCACGTTAAGCGGCTCGTTCACCTCACCGTGTTCCTGTCAGGCCTTCCCGTTGAACCCCCCCACCCCCACCCCCACCCCCAGCCGGCCGTCTTAATAGACCCCCATCTTGCACCCGGCGAACGGGGAAAGCCACCGGGGTCCGTAATCGCGATAAGGAGGGGGTCATAGTGTGGGCGGCCGCCTCGCTCGCCGCGCCACGGGCACCGCGGGCACCGCGGGCACGCACTGCACCTTATCGGCGGGATGCTTTGTTTGCAGTGTACCTTTATGGCCTTGGCGATCGGCGGCGCGGCAAGGCAAACGCCCGTGATTGGGGCGCCGCTCCCCGGCCAGTGCCCGGAGTGCCCGGAGTGCGTGGACTCGCATGGAAGGTCCACACTGTGAGCCGCGCCGCCCGGAGACTTGAATGCCGGGGGTGGCCCACCGGAAACGCAATCGTGGCTTCGCTGTGTCGGCCTCCTGTCTGTCCGGGCCTCAGGCAAACATTTCCCTCAGTGTGTCGCTTTTCGTTGACAAGGAATCACCTCACAGCGAAACGGACAAATGCTGACCTTATAGGTCGGCCAGTCCGACCGCAGAGTGGGGCAAAAGAAAATGATCACGTGTGACTGCGACTGATGAGCAACGATCCATCATCTTGATTCCATCAACTGCACTGGCAGTCGCTGTTCAAACCGCGCCAGCAACACTGAAAACACAGAGTATCCCTCAATATCCCGCATTTGTTTTGCCTCGCCCAATTGCCGCCTCTTTGTTCCCTAGCGCGGGTTCTTCAGCGCCCCTCCCCCTCCCTTTCCTTCCTGTGGAGCCCCCATTATGCGGTTCATATTGACCCTGCCGCCTGGAGGGGGTGGTCAAGACGGCCCTCGCAAGGTCAAGGGCCCTCCCCCCGCCCACTGCCGCCCCGAGGGCTCGAGTGCTTGGCGTCTGGCGTCGCGAGTCCAGTCGAGTCCGTCCGGCCTCCCCGAAGACACCCTCGGCGGCCTGGACAGCTTGGACCCGCGGCGCACCGCCAGAGGCCGGCCAGCGCACAGGAAATGACTCAGGTCAAGATATTCGACGGGTGAGTACCGACGGTGACGGTCTCCGACGGGGCGGCCGTGGTAGACGTTGCTCGCGTCGGTGCGCTGGCGAGGAGCAGGTGCGGATACAGGGGAGGGGGGATAGGGGTGTTTGCCCCTCATAGCCTAGATAGCCGCCTGAAAGGTAGGCAAAAAGTGCTACTGTGCCCTGTAAGTAGGCAAAACGTGGCTGCTCCCCCCCCAAAAAGACCGCCTCTGGATCCGCCACTGGCGAGGATGCCGCGGCCC
Source organism: Stenchaetothrips biformis (assembly GCA_030522485.1). NCBI lineage: Eukaryota > Metazoa > Arthropoda > Insecta > Thysanoptera > Thripidae > Stenchaetothrips > Stenchaetothrips biformis. The sequence goes on from CM060087.1 coordinate 21,424,338, forward strand.
TTCACCGCATGGCGTCGAGCGAGACCCCGTGGTCGGCGTCGCTCGCTGTCGCTCGAGCGTAGTATGTAACGTAATCTACCTTTGCTCAAAATACTTTGTAAGGTGTATGCAGTGTCGGAGCCTATTTCAACCTCTCCAGTGCCCTGTTTTTTGGTTGTTTTTTTTGTTTTTGTTTTTAATTTTTAAACAAAGCCCATTTAATGGTAACTTCTTTGGCAAGGCCTGAGACTGTGACGCCACCGTGCAGGGGGAATTATGCATCCTCGTTGCCGGGTTCAACCATGGTTCAACCTCCTAGACAGGGCATGGCGGCGTTGGGTGTATGGCCATCGCGCGGCCGAAACACCCGAATGGATGATGCCGCGATGCCGCGCTGCGACGCCAACAGGTTCTCCAAGACAGCCGCCCTGTCCGCGGCAGATTCCGCGCAGAAGGCCCGCGAATCGCAACCCCCTCCCCTTTCGCTTTTTTCGCGTGTTTGGTCCGCGCGCCTCGACACGCCCACCCCTCGCGCACTTTTACTTACGAAATGGTAATTGCCAATGCCGGCGGAATACATTAACCTCACGTCACGGGCGCACGAGGGCTGCTAACCTTCCCGCAGACGGTGCTCTCGAAAATTCGAATGCTATTTGAGCAGCCGCAGGCTCACAAGTGGCAAGGCCCCGAAAAAAAAAAAGAGGTGTGCAGCAGTTGTGGCAGGAAATTTAAGATCAGTGAAATGAAAAAAAAAAACCCAAAAGAACTTTAAAGTAGTGGGAGTTTGTTTTGGGGTGGTTTCTTTGTCAAAGTTATCATTTTGACAAAATGGGCATGACGAAGATTTTCAATGATTTTCCCAAAGCGCGGTTCTTTTTCTTTTGTTTTCTTTTCTTGTTAACCGAACTGCGAGACCGCTGGCCGACCTTCACCCCGCGCTGCTCCGCGCTGCCCTGCCGCTGCACGTGAGGGTGAGGGCGCTCCACGGCCCGCCGCTGCCACCGCTGCCGCCGCTGGAGACCAAGGCCATGGGGAAGGAACACTAGCCAAATTTGTACACCAAAATTTACTGCAATTCATAAAAATTCATCGATTTTTTTTTTATCAAATTCAGTAGTTTTTGCCCGAAATTCATACAAATTTAACTGAAATCCATTTGATTTGTACACCAAAATTCACAGTGTGGCAATGGCCGCGGCCCTGCGTCTAAGCAAGCAATCATTTCGCGCCACATTCAGAAGACGGAACCGGTGCACGATGCCCGCTTTTCATCGCGAGCTTCTCTCGACGCTTAAATCGATAAAGTAGTTGCGCTGACCCCGGACAAGTGCGTGTCTGAATCGGCAAGAGATATGGCAGGATTCGAACATCAGCTCTCGGACTGTGTAGTCGGCGCACACACGCTCTCCACCGCTGTGCCTCACTCTCCTATCCCCTCGCCCGGTGACGAATTCTTTTCCCGCATTTTCTCGTGGCCTTCCCCAAGGCGCCGCACCGCCACCAGTCGGCTGCCCTTGTTTGCCTTCCAATTCCATCGGCCCGTTTCAGGCAGCGGTATTGGCAGGCGATACCATCTGAATGCGCGGCCGCGGGCTTCTTGCTCTGCGAGTACCGTTTCCTGTGCGCTGCGCCTCGGTGCCTGCTCGGCCAGCAGGCTGCCTCTCTCACACTCACGGGGCGTTCCGTAGGGGTGCGAGAGAGGCAGAGCGGCATGGCACTGATCGGAATCAGACTGCTGCGCTCCGCCGCTCCGCCCCGGTCCGTCCGGCCAGGGAGAAGCTCATTTGTCGCGGGGAGTGTGTTGTGGTTGTGCCTGTGGTTCTGCCATCAGGCCGGCCCACTGATGTCGGTTTAATCTCCCCGACCTACCATTCATTTCTTGTTCCTTTCTGCCGCCCTGACCCTTGGGGTTGGGGAAGGGGTGTGGGAAGGGGTGGGGGAAGGGGTGGCGAAGGGGTGGCGAAGGGGTGGCGAAGGGGTGGCGAAGGGGTGGAGGAGGGGGTGGGGGAAGGGGTGGGCCGCGGCCGCACGCGACACGCCCGGCCGGCAGGCCGAGGCAGCAGCGCCGACACGCGGAGTAGAGGCCCGGCGGCCCGGAAGCGCTGTTTGCTCGTCCCGACCTACTGAACTACAAAACGCTTCGGATCCAGCGCCGCTGCCCAGCCCTGCGGCCCTAGGGCCTTCAGCACACGCGAAGATGCGCCTCAAATGGCCCAGTTCCTGGTACTACACCCCACCCCACCCGACCCAACCCCCTAGATCGCTGCAGCGCGCTGCACTTTGGAAGGCATCCCGACACTGTATGATAATCAGCATCGAATTTACGAGGCGGTCGAGGAGCCGTACACCGGCCTGCACGCAGTGCCCCCCCCCTCCCATTTCCCTCCCGGCGCCTCGCAGGGTGGGTTGCCGCCCTGCCTCGCCGCTTGACTCTCATTAGCGCTGCACTGCAATGACCATGAAAAGCACCACGCAGTCAGCCGCTCGGCCATTTACTTCTCGCGGGCAAGCGGGGTAATTTTATCCTCGCACCACCCCAAGCCACACGCGGACATATGTTCCGCGGAGGAAAATATAAAGTTATGTCCATCTTTTATGTGAAGGAAAATGTAGTGCCTTCGACAGTTAGTTGAACCCGCGACCAGCACTGCCGACGATGACTACGCTGGCACCTCGGCTAACCTATTGGCGCTTTATTCCAGGTCGGGCGGCGGGAAGCGGAGCGCGGGCGGCTGCCTGCGGTGGCTGCGTCGCGGGGGCCGCGGCGGAGGCAAGGCGTGGGCCAAGCCGCGGCCCCCCAAGGCGCCGCGCTCCATGAGGTCCCCCGCCACCCCCGGCCTGCTGCGGCGCCTCGCCTGCTGCGGTCCCTGCCGACGCACCGCGCCGAAGGACTCCGCCGAGGCGCTCGCCGCCGCGTCGCCGTCCAACGCCGCCGCCGCCGCCGCCGCCGCCGCCCCCAAGCCGCAGGGAGGGTGCGCGGGATGCCTCAGCAAGCTGAGGGACTTCTGCGGCAGGACCAGGTCCGGCAGCGGCGACAAGCACTGGCTTGAGTCCATCACCGTGCGCCTGCGCGCGCCCAGCTTGCCCATCAGCTTGACCACCAGCTTACCTTTGACCCGTTTGCACGGCTTTATCAGGTATTTTTTCATTTTTTTGATTTTGTTCTGCGGTTTGCTGTTTCTTTTGGTGGAGGAACAGGTTGGTGACCCGCGGCATTGCTGATTTTTAATTTATTTTTGTTTGAAATGAATTGTGTTTTGCTTAAATTTTTTTCTGGCAATACTTAATTACCGCTGCCTTAGCAGATCTGCATATCTTAAGGCAAAGGATCGGGTAAGGACCAAAGGCATCACCGACGATCCCTTAGGTCCCTACCCGATCCTCGACCCAAAACGATAAACATAAAATTGTTACGTACCAGCTGCAGCTTTAATTCGGCCGTTATGTTTCCCTCTTTCGCTTTCTCTGAACGTTATTCCAAACGGGTAGCGCGATGGCCCTGACTCTATGCTCCCCCGGCAGGCGGAAAGATGCCGGCGTGGCCCCCAAGGCCGCCCCCAAGGCCGCCCCCAAGGCCGCCGCCATGGCCGACGCGATGCCGGCGCGCAGCTGCTGCGCCCGGGGGTGGCTGCGGTGCGGCGGGCTGGCGCGGGCCGCCTGCAGCGCGCTGCTCTGCCTCAACACGGCGTGCTGCCTGCGCTCGGCGTGCCGGCGCCAGGGCGGCTGCTGCGCGCGGTGCTGCCCCCTGCCCACGGCCCCGGAGGCGGCGGGGGCGGGCGAGCGGCGCCGGTCCCAGGCACGCAGCCTGGCCCGCGGCAAGTCCATGACGGCCAGCAGCAAGGTATGATCTGCGGTGCTGTAGAGTTCCATTTTTTTAAATTCATTTTTAGTTAAACACGATCGTCAGCGCCTGGGTACACCGTTTCCCACATCCAAACAATAGTAAAATTGTGAAAAAATGAGTAATTTGAAGAAATTTAAAAAAAATTCTTTAATGTTGGCAATTTTTGAAAAAATTTACAATGAAAAAAAAAAAATTAATAAAATCAAAAAAATTAGAAAAATTTCAAAAATTTCAAAAAATTTAAAAAAATTCAAGAAATTTTGTAAGACGTACACAAAAGTTTTGAGTTGCTTCCCCCCTTGGTACTCGCAGCGCAAGAGGCCCGCGGCCGCTGTTGCGATAATCGAGTAAAGAAATGAAAGGGCGATTTGCTGAGCCGGTGTTTTTCGGCAGGAGCTGAGCAAGCTGGACGCCGCCCTGGTTGAGCACAACGGCGTCATGCGGGGAGCCATCCCCGTGCTGCCGCTGCCCCTGGCCTGGATCTGCATGATCTGCAACGTGTTCGTGCCGGGGCTCGGTGCGTCTCCAAACCAAAGTGCAAGCTGGGTGTGTGGCGCTGCTTGGCGAGACTCGAACCCGCGACCGTGTTGCAGGCACGCTGTCCATGGGGCTGTTCTGCCTGTGCGTGGGCAAGCCGCGCTTCAGCTCGAGTGACACGGCCAAGGCGCGAGTGGGCGCCTTCTGCCTCGACACGCTGGTGGCCGCGTCCCAGCTCTTCACCGTGCTGTTCTGCCTCGTCGGCTGGGGCTGGAGCATCTGGTGGGGCCTCATCGGACTGCGGCTTGCCAGTGAGTATGACCCGCCCCTGCACGGCCTGCACTGTCCCGCCGCGCACGGGTGTCTTGCGGGACGGCCTACGATCGCAGGCGCCCTGAAGCGCCTGTTGGGTAGACTGTCCCGCCGCGCACGCGCATCTTGCGGGACGGCCTACGACCGCAGGCGCCCTGAAGCGCCTGTTGGGTAGACTGTCCCGCCGCGCACGCGCATCTTGCGGGACGGCCTACGACCGCAGGCGCCCAGCTGCTCTCTTTGTTTCTCAACTCACCGCGTTTCGTGCGCCAATGAGGATGTTTCCTGACAACGGACACTGTGTTGCAGAGAAGTACAAGCGCATCCAGCTGGCCGAGCGCGCAGCAGCGACGCGTCCCGCCGCCATCGCCGTCCCCGCAGGCGGGGCCGGGCCGGCAGGGGCGGCCGGCGCGGGGGTGGACGTGGAGAAGGGGCTGCGGGGCGCCGGGGGCGCCAAACCCCCATGAGGAAGGGTGGGGGCGGGGCCAGGGGCTGGTCCCCGCAGGCCCAGCAGGCCTCAGGCCCTCGTCAGCCCCGCCCCCGCTGCCCCCTCCACGTAGAGGGAGAGTGACAGGACTTGCACCCCCTCCACCATGGAAGAGCCCCAGTTGGCTCGCATCGCCGGCACGGCCTTGTCGCAGGCGCGGCGGCGATCCGCGGCATCCGCCTGCATGGCCACCGACTGCAGGGCCACCGCCTGCAGGCCCACCGCCTCACCCACGACAAGCTCCACATACGGTCTGTTTCATGGGTATGCCTGTCAAGTGTGGGATGGAAACTTTAACTGGAAAGGCCTTACGTCTTAAACGGGTTACGTTTGTCATTCCTTATTTCCCCGAGTGTGTTGGTTTGTGGATCTTTGTTTGAAGTAACAGAGAACCCATTGTAGAAAAATAATCCTTTAACAATACTTTTTTTCAAAACTATTTTCGAATGTTTTTATTTTGAGTGCCCCAGTAATTGACCCAGGTTCCATCAACTGAAAATTGGGGAACAATGAATTGTATTGTGGCCCTGACATATGTAGCAGATAATTTATTTTATATCCAAGCCGATTTTTGTAAGCCTCGCAGCTCTGTAAAAAGGTTGATATTATTGGAACGGAAGCATTTCAGTATGATGTGCTGTAGATTTTGTATACTGCTTTATTCATTAAACATAGGAATGAACCAAATGTAGTATAGGTAGAACATGCTCCCTTTAAACACAAGTATTTATATTTTGTACTCATTTTGAATGCACAAATAAATGTACATAAGTCTAAAGAGAAAATGAAAGAAAGTGACTTTATCCGTTCACATACTACCGTTTATTACTACACAATTTGGAGGATTACATAAACTCAATATTTTTTCCCTATGTTGCAACAACACGAGAAGTGATGAAGCACACATCAAGTGTCTTTTGACAAATTCAGTTCTTACATCTGGATAGACGTCAGAATTGGTCAAAATAATAACAAAATACTTTGTCACGGGCCATATAGACTTTAAGCACTACAATGAGCAGAAAACACCATACTTGAACCATCTTGTTATAAAAAGATACCAAATGGAATACATAGCACCAGAAAACGGATCAGAGCTGCACCACAATGAACAACATTACTGCAACACCAGATATTCTAAGAGCACTTACCTCTTTGTGAAACTCAACAGCTTTCAAATAGCTAACAGCGACTAGATACACTTGTGTGTTTTTTTTGTTATTTTTTTTTCTAAATTTTGTTTAAAAAAAAAAAAAAAAAAAATAATTGTGAAATGTACAGGAATTACAGGGTGGCCTCGGGCTGATTTCGACGTTACGCAGTCCCGGTAGAGGCACGATTGGCAGTGCCAACTCTGCCAGCTGGACTGCATTACTTCGAAATAGACCAGGATCCGTGCATCACCCAGCAGATTTTAATGGAGAATGTAGGATGCAGTCCGATGCAGTCTGAGTACACATGCCTTCTTTCAAAAAAGATGAAAGTGCAAAACCGACACCAAAGAATGTCACTTTCTCAGTTACCAATGCTAGTTAAATTGGTAGATCTTCAAAAAGCCAGTCAACCACGTAATCAACCTTTGGTCCGATACACTTCTCAATACATTATACCTAACCCTTTCAAAGTCTTCTTAATAAACCACAGATAAAAAGATTTGGCTACGTCCTAAGAAGAATTTCCGCACACAGATTAAAAATACTGATTTGTTTCCTTGTCACAGAGAGAAAGTGGCATGGATACAAATTGCATCTCCAAGCAAGACCAGAAAAGACAAAAAAATGCTACATAAAATGAAAAAGAAAAGAAAAACAAAGGAAAAGTGTTTTTATAGATTATTGTAAGTACATACTAGTTAAGAGAATTAGTATCAATATTTTTGCAATTATATTAATAAACATTACTATACAACAATAACAATACGAAAATTTTAAACTTATCAGCCAAACTAGTTTTGATTGTAGTTGATGTATTACTTACTTAAAAGACATATTTTTCAAGCCAAAGGGGAAAGATCCAACCCAATCCAACCTCTAAAGCCTCCAGACAACTTCTTAAAAGGTTTACATGTCTGTCGAGATATAGTTCAGCAGAGAAATTACTGAGATTGTCTGTGTAAATAAGCAGTCTAGAAAGTCAAGATTCACTAAAGATATAACTTGAGAAAATATTATTTGCAGCGCTGAGATTGCCAAATTAACACCTCTATCAATCCTATATCAAGGTACATTACATACTCTAAGAAAGATCTGGCAGGAATCTCCAAAGTTGTTCTTGTTCTGCACCGGAATAGGATGTTGCTCTTTGTTACTTGACTGAAAAAATATTCTAATAGATTATACTCTAGTATTTTAAGGAGGGAAAAAGCAATAATACAACATTGAGTGCCACTTCAGAACCATTAAGAGTCTTTTATAAATGAAACTAATACCTAACTGCAGTATCACTTTTATACATGGAAAATAAATATTGCTTGGTTCCTTAAAAGTTAGTTTCTGGACCAAAGAAACAGTATTGCGTTAATCTGTTAAGCACCCAGTATAAGGCATCCCAATTTAGAATAATTTATGTGGTATCAACTATCGAAAGATATGCAAAACGGTTTACAAATGCTATGAGAAATGGAAATGTTCAGACAGAAATTACATCCAAAGAAACACTTTAGCCTGGTATGACAACAGAATGAGGGTATAGTTTTTGCTTTCACAGCATGTTATTGATTTTCCCCATCACAGTCCACAAGGAGAAGGAAAAAGAATCCAATGGTTAAGTTTTGATATTGTGTTATTGAACTCAAATTGAACTAAAACAGGGGATCTAGTGTTCAATTAGAGAACAGACAGTAAGTTAAGCCTCATGACAGAAACCTTGTGTGTCTGATGGGAACAGTCCTCTAGCAATGGGACATTGACTGCATTCACAGAGAAGATTCTGGCAATTTCGGATCAACAATATTTTTCAATTGCTTACACAATTTGAAAGAAGTCTTGGTACATGAGTTTTCACAGCTGAAAATGAATATCCTCCACATATTAAAAGGCATCAGATACCTTCACCATCTTTATAAACTAACAAGTCCAACTGCAATCATCACACTCAATCAATTGAGCTCTCATGGAGGGTGGACTATAGGAAAATTAGACAGTCGGTATCCCTACCAACTAGTGAATGCGCCAGATTGATATGAATAAAATTAAATATTGTACAGCTCAATAAAATCACAGATATTCCATTGCAGCACTGCTCAAAGGCAATGATAAATTCATGACATGACCAAGGTCATAACAGCAAAGATTTTTACATACATATATTCAAACAGAAATATACGGTCATTGCTGTTATGAACTTATCATGAAATACAAATCAAATAACCCACAGTCTACAAGGCAAACAAAACAAAAGTTTTAAACACATCTGAAAGTGGCGATAGAATAAAATAAAAACCTTCATGCCTTGTGCCTTACAATCACAGTTTACACAGGCAACACTTGGAGTCATAAGAAATTTAAAAAAAACAAAAAACATGCCTTTATATACATAAGAGTAGAATAATGTAAATAAGTATGATACACAAATGACAATGAGATATAATTTGGTGTTCTGTTATTGGTGTTATTGCCAAAAAAAGGGCAATGAGAGGCATTTTTTTTAAATAGTCAATTTTAACACTATTCAATACTTCATAAGAGAGATTGGTTGAGATCCAGCCCAAATAAAAGTTGAAGTAGACCTCAACCTTACATAGATAATTATCATCACACAGGATTTATTGTTTGTTCCATGTAGCGTGACAAAGATTTTACTGCCCTAAGAATGAAGAAGCGGCGGACCTCAAACATGGTATGTTCTGAGATCGGTCGCTCCTCAAGCTGATCTCAACTTTCGGTATGTTTCATTGATTTATTTTCACAAAACTTTAATATTCGACAAAAGCGTTTGGCACGTATTGCCATAAAGTCTGAGTCATGACCTGGTGCCACTTCACTATGAGTGCGTTTTAAGTTTGCAGAAGAATTTGATGATGATCCCTCACCCTCATCAATGGTTACAACTTTCCCATTTTTATCATCAGTTGCACTATTTTCACATTTAATTTCGTGATTGCTAGAATTGGTACCACCCACACCTGTAGCTACTCCAGAAGAACTTTCTGCTGAATTCATGTTATCGCTGTCACTTGGTATGAGCCGACCAGCCTTAAGATCACTCAAGGTCAGGTCCCATTCTTGCATGTGACGTTTCATTTCTGCAATGACTGTATCTTGCTCTCGTAACTTTTGGGCTTGCTCTCTGAGGCGAGCACTTTGCCGTGAAAGCTGCACCCCATGTCTTTTTAACTGAAATTTTTTAAAGAATTATAAGATTAAAAAAACATGCATTTTGTATGAAGTAATGAAAGTGAGCTGGTAACCCATAGTTTGAATCAGGATATCAACAAACCTTCAGTTGTAAACGGCGAACAGTCTTCTTTAGCGTATCAACATTCTTCTTATTATGTTTGGACTGAGACTGCATCTTGGAGAAATCAGTAGCAAGTCTTGCTTTGTCCACACTCATGGATGATACCCGAGAGGGCATAAGGCTGAGATTTGAGGGACCTGCAACTTGAAATTTTTTATTAAAATTTGTTACTTGTGTGAACGTTTCTGTTATATATGGAACTAAGAAGTTGGTGAACAAACAAATGATTGAAAACTAACTTGAAACTGAATGGCAGTTTCTGTTTGGATTAGCAGACAAATGTAACTTGAGTCTTGGCACAACTTTCTCATCAAAATGCTCCATGGCCATAGAGGATATGTCACGGAGCTCTTGCAAAAGTTCATGTGCTCTTAATTGAGTGGTGCTTGTCATTACATGGCGCAGAACACGGAAAATCTCATCTATAACCTGATAAAATAAATATATTTTTTTTAAAGTCACTGTATGTTATGAGAACCATCTTCATCGAGAACAAAAGGGAGAAAAGTGCAAACCTTGCCAGGAATGAAGCAACACAGTTTTATGTCCACATATCGCATGAAAGTCATTGATAACATAGACAATCGTGTTTCTACAGCTGTTAAAATTTCACAGTGACGAAACATTGGATGCATCCTTCGCTCTGATTCCCTTCGTGGAAGCTGGGCTTTGACATTTTTCAAGCATGCCCCATGGTAACGTTCCACAGCAAGAAAGCCCTTATTGAGTAGATTCTTGCATGTTTGGTCGAATTTACGGCATACCTAGGGGGAAGAAAGATGACAGGGAATTGTGAAATTTGAAGGTGTAAGCATGCCAAGTGTCAGGACAGTCAAGTCTGTATGTTGTACACCATAAAAGTAGGCCAACCAGTGAATGGAACCAACTCAAGTCATATTTTCCAAACACAAACCTAGTAAATTGATTGAACCTACTGGCCAAAAAAACAGCAACATGGAACAGGAAATTCCAGCGTAAAATTTAGGCGAGTTTTGCATTGTCAGGCCGAAATGATGTCTGTCACACATAACTGTATCTTACGAAGTACAATTTTTAAAAACCCCCAAAAAACAACAAGAGAAACAGGAAAAAAGGATTCACAACACAGCATGAAAAGACAAAACAAATAAAGCAGACAACAAGTTTTATAGTTGATTACTATAAAATTAAAGCAGAGATGACAGATGAAGATAATGGTAAAGGTCCTAACCTAATCATTGTCATATGTAACGGAAAAAAATAATTAAACATGCTTGAAATAAGTATTTTTTCATTGCTTTAGTAGCAAGGTAAAGTAAAAAATGAAAGAATCTTACCAATCTTTGACGTGCAATGTCGTCGTAAGACATACAGCATAGAATTTTGTCCAGAATGCCATCGGGCAAATTTAGTAAATGTAACATGTTATCGTGACAAGACATTTCAGCGACTAGTTGGCATCGAAGACAGCACTGCTTAAATAAAAGAGGCACCCAACTCAGAGCAACATTCTTAACTAACACCTAAAAATACTCTAGTGTAAACACAAAATGAAAGTGTGCAACAGCGGTCTGCTCTGGGTTTCTGCTGGAGTGAACTCACAACCTGGGAGATCAGTTAGAGCTTTAGGACCAGTCAGGGATACGAAAAACTGATGCTACGTGCGTCAAACTCAATAAAAAAATTGCTTTATTTGAAATATGATTCAAATGATTGAAATACCATCCATTTAACTTTTAAAGACGAAGAAAACAAAGATAAAATCGCTGCCAGACAGCAGTTTTGGGCAGTGTCTCCGTTGCATGGATTCGACGAAAGAAGAAGAAAAGGTTCCGTTAAAGCAGAGCGAGAGGATTTGGAAATTCCATCATTTCCTTATTTTTCGGATATCAGTATGACAGGAAACGTGGGACGTAGAAACAGATGTTCTGTTTACGCCGTCAGCTGATGCACAAGACCCTGGCCGCACCATCAGACGCTGCCACTGCCACGGCATTCTTCTTGTTGCTCGTCTCGTTGTTGTTGTTTGCGAGCCTGCGTGTGCTGCGCTCTCCCGACGGCGTCGCTCGTTCGTTTTCGTGTTCAGTGATCTTGGTTTTGTCGGGGCGGTTACATCGCGTGTCGAAATTGCGTGCGTGTCGTCAAAATGTCTTACAACGGGGACGCTGCGACCATGAAGAGGCAGCGGAGTGACTCAGAGGGCATGATGAGGGTAAGTTTCGGCCGCGGTGGGCCAGGTCGCCGCTGGGCAGGCAGGCACCACTAGAACTGGGTGTTGTTGGGGTCCGCGGCGACGGCACGGGACGGGGCGTATGACCGCTGAGGCGCCGGCTGGGCCGTCGTCGGCGTCCTGGCTGATGGCGAGTGCCTCCTGCTCGCCGCTGGACGTGGATTTCGGCGGCGACCTCCTTTCTTCGACGGCGGCGGTTTGATCCGATCCGGCCGAAGCGAAGCTGAACCCAAGAGGAGCCTCCGACACTGTGCTGCACCCCGCCGGCCCAGCTCTGCTTGCTTCAACCAAGACCGCGATTCCTGTCTCCCGGAACGCTCTCTCCAGGCCCGTCGATGCCCAAATTACAGTAGAGAATTTTTTTACGCCATGAGTGTGTGCCCCGCGGTCGATTTTGGCGTCGGCGACAGCCTTTGGCGCGGAGTGCGGAATTGTTTTGATGACACACATTACCGATTCCTCGGCGCTATGCGGCGCCGGCGCGCGTGCGAGAACGTGACAGTGATTACGGTGCGGTTGGCTGGTCGTGGATTTTGAGTCGGAGCGAACAATCATCGTGGAGCCAAGGCGCCGAGCAGGCGAGCCGCCTTGGACGGCCCTAACCTAACTAAGGCGTCAAGTGAAGTGGCGCAGCGCTCAGCGCGCTCAGCGCCGGGGTTGGCGGCTTCTCCGTGGTCAGCGCTCGCCGAGCTGGGCTCAAGTTCTAGAAATGATGACAGATTTTTTTTTTGGTGTGGTATTTTTTTTTGGCCAAGTGGCTGTATTGGCAGAATTTACTAATTTTTTTTTATTTTATTTTTTTTAATCGGAATTTATTTTCTGTAGATGTTTGGGTCACCTGTTACCATCAGACTTTTGCCCTTGTCCAGTATTTTGATTGTCTACTCTATGTCTAAGTGTCAATTTATTCTTGAAAAGCCGAGAAATTTTTAAATTCAATTTTCTATGCTGTGAGCGTAGGGTGTCTGACCATTAATTATAGTTTCTCGCTGGACTGGCATGAATTAATATTTTGTCCATTTTTATCTTTGCAGAATCATCGTGGTGGTGGTGGAGGTGACTTCTATGCTGGTGACGAGCCTGTCAGGAAGAGGTGAGTAAATTTATTCCACGTGTCACAATGGCATTGCTTTTCATATAGTCATGGTCAAATGGTCTTGATTGTTCTGAATGAGAAACATGGGTGCATTTTTGTGGTGGTAATTCCTTTCTTGTCGCACTCTTTCCTTCTTGCACTAAATTCACATGGTGTCTGACGCTCTGAGAACGATTTATCTCCTCATAGCACTCTGTATTTGGGACTCGGATTTGACATTTTAGAACAGGAGCCGAGTCTCTTCTACTTCGCCGTGGAGGCATGCAAGGACAGAGAAAGTAGATGAGGCGTGGGCGAAGCCCATGGGGTCGTTCCCTCTCATTACCGACGCTCTGTCTCTCTCGCACCCGTTGGGCGGCAGGGCCGCGGCGTGCCGTCTCTGTCGCACTCATTAGCCGGATGGGGGGCGCGATGCGGCGCGTCGCCGACAGACGAGCAGAAAGGAGATAGTCTCAGGAGGGGCTCATCTCGGCCAACACGTGTCGCGACAAGCGAGCCTAGAGAAACAAAAAATGAAAACACGGCAGGGGACGGGGATGAATGGGGTCATCTTGATCTGACAACACTGCGACACAGTAAAGAAATAAGTAGTGATAGAAACGAAATTGACCAGTGAGATTGGCAAAAAGTGTGGCACTGAGAAAAATTTAACTACTAAGCGAGGGTGGAGAGGCCTGTTCCGAGGAGGAAATTGAATCAAGTTTTCGGCACCGCGGCACGGCGGCCTTGGGGCGGCCTCCAACCTCCGGGGCCCAGGGGTCGTGCCGGAGGCCCGCCGGAGCCATGCCGGAGCCATGCCGGAGCGCTCCTTCGCCGTTCCCGAAATTCCCGAGTAAGATTTCGAGGAGAGATGTTAGCCTCTTGGGGAAGGAAAATCCGGAAAGCTCATCTCGAGTTTGCGGGCGGTCGGGGCGGTCGGCCGGGACGGAGAGGAGGTGGGGGGGGGGGAAAGGTTCCGGGAGGCGGGAGTCGATCCCAAGGGGTGCGCCTTCGGCCTGGGATGGCGTGCGCCCAGGTAAGACCGGTTGCGCGGGAAGAGCACGGCGGCGGTGCGCTGCTCACACTGTGCGTTGCTGCCCACTCGTGCACGTTGCTCGTTCCCCGACGATCGCGGGGTTGTTGACACGGAAACTATCGGCACCGTTTTTCAAGCTTTCGTAGCCTCGGCCGTCAGAGGGCCCCTTTGCTCCCCCGGGGGCCCCCTTCGCCAGCGACATGTAGTGCGACAGCTAAGTGCCGACAACGGCGCGGGCCGTGTAAGCGCGCGGTCGGGCTGCGGAGTGGGGCAGTGTGGGAAAAACACGGCGAGGGCGGACGAAAGCGCGCAAAAATCGCAATGGAGGGGGGATCGAGGGGGTAAACACTTTAAGAAATCGTGAACAGACTATACTCGGTATTACGCTGCATTACGGTGGTATTACACTTGTATTACGGCATTAAAATGCAAAATGTTGCCACATTCGGCCCGAAAATGGTTTTACAAATACGCGTTTACGCTTAATACACGGCTTTTTTGTACAGGGCATTACGAAACTGTTTACCCCCTCGGGGGGGGGGGGGGGATGAAATCGGGCTGAATCGGTCGGCTCGCGCACACGAGGCTAGAATTTTGGGCGATGGGGCCGCTAGCGGGGCGATAGCGTCGCTCTGTGATCAAGTGAGGGTGGAAGTGGAGAATCTTGTATCCGACGGGCCGAGCAAAATCGATGGACGTTTAATTTATGGAGTGCGGGCCTCGGCGATGGGGACCATCCATCACACGGGCAAGTGGCGGCCAAAGCGGCCGGAGAATAGAGTCTTGATCGGCGGGCGTGTCTTGGAGTCTTTGGACCGCCGCGGTGATGACGCGACCCGACTCGCTCCGCGGCCTCGCGCCGCACCCATCGCCACGCGCCATGCCCATGAAGGGATGCATAAACCCTATCGGCGTAGTTTAGGGCGTGCCCCCCCCCCCCCCCCCCTCCGCGGCAGTGGCGCGGTTGTTGGGGGCGGGCTGGGAGGGCGGCTACTATTTGGACGTGGAGACTGTAGTGGTGCTCCGCCGGGACGCTGCGGCACGATCACGACACGGGAATTTACTTATCTGGAGCGAAGGGAGAAGCGATGCCCCCCTCCCCGTCCCCCCAGCACCTGACGGGCTGGAGGCTTACTGGCGATGGAATCAATCTTGCGCCTCCATCGCCGCCCGCTCCCTCCCCCTCTCGGTTTTCCGTCTTTTCCATCATGTCGGCCCCTCTCTAAACACATCTGCCCTTGTCTAAACGGGTGTCACCCCGCCGCCCCCGCGCCGCCCATGTATCTAAATATGTCGGCCCGGCCGACCTGTAAATTATGAAGAGCACGTCATCCGCCGCCGAACCCGAGCAAGCGGCGCGGCGGGGCTGACAGACACGGCGGCGGACGGGCTGGCGGACGGACGAGCTGACGGACGGACGGACGCGTTTGTGACGTTTGCGCTGCTCCGTGTAATACGTGGAAATTCGGTCCCTGCGGGACTCCTCTTCTCGTGGTGCCGCGCGCGGCGTCGCACCGCGCCTTTGGAGGGGCCGGGGGGGGGGGGGGCGCTGGGGCGTCGTCGCTCCACCTTCCTGTCTGTCTGCCAAGCGAAGCGTGTCGCGGGGCCCTAGCGGGGCTTTCGAGTGGGTACGATTTTCCGACTACATGCACAGCACACAAACTGGGAAACTAAAGGATGACGAAGTTTGCCCGCGGGTTAGATTTTTCCCGTTGCAGTAGTATTTTTTTTTTTTTTTTTTTTTTTTTTTTAAAGTCTTGATAAATGTATTTCTGTCCGGCGGTGCAAGAAGCGGCGCCGCGCGGCGTTACCCCTCCGCGCGCCAGGGACCCTGAATGCCCGCGGCCGGGTCACGGTGGCTGCGGCGGCCGGCCGAATGGGCGGCGCACCAGTGGCTGCATCGGGAGGAGGTGCGGAAGTGCGGTCCGGAGGCTGCCTCGTCGCGCAGCCCCGCGGGACGGCCCGCGAGTGCGAGAGAGACGGGGCGCTGTTCGGAAGGTGGTCCACTGATCCAGTGGGGCTCCGCTCCGCGCACGGGAAGTGAGCACCGCTCGTCGCGGGGCGTGGTCGGCGCTCTCGGCGCTCTCGGCTGCCTGGCCCACTGCGTGGCGGCGCGCGCGGATTGGGGGGTGACGTGGGCATCGACGTGTGGGGCACGGCGTCCGCGCGGCGTGAGCGGGACGGCAGCTCCGCCGCCGCCCCGTCGTCGGTCCAGGGGGTTGGCAGGCGCCGGCCTGGACCTGACTTGCAGGCTGAGAACGCGAGGAAAGAATAAGTGGGTGGACGAGGTTAAGTTTTTTGTACACGAAGAAAAAAAAATCTTTTAAAGATGAAAATGACGTGGCGGGAAATGTTTGAAGGGGAGGGAGAATTTTGTCTGAAGGCGGGGTTGTGTTGACCGCCCCGCCCTGCTGTGCCGCTAGAGAGGCGCTAGAGAAGATCCGGAGAGGCTGGAGGGCAGCGCCTCATTAGCTGCGGGAATCCGTGGGGCTTTGTGCGCCGGCCGTCCCTTTAGTTCTCATTTTGTAGAGACATTTTAGAGAGACACCTCGCGGCGCGGCGCCCGGTGCCGGCTGGCGCTGCCTGGCTGCAATCCGCCGCCACCCTCTCGTGTGTTTGCTCAGCAGGCAGGGAGGGAAATTCGGACGTGCCTTTAAAAAACATAAAGTATGATGTTTCTGTCTTTTCCAGGCCATTCCGCCCTTCCAGAGGAGCGCCAGAGTCTCGGTGAGTTCAAGGCTGGGTGGGGAGAGAGGGAGTGAGAGAGAGAGAGAGAGAGCGGCGTGTTTCGCGAGGCCGCCGGCGCAGTTGGTGGTTTTGATGAAACGGGGTGACCGATGGGGACCCGTCAGTAGAAATTCGCGTCGACACCCTCGTTGTGGTCGGGGAGGGGTGGGGGTCGCTCTGTGGTTCCTCGCCCGCGTTAAATATTGGGTGCATCCTTGGAGTGCACCCAAAAATTTAATCAAGACGTTCCCTCACGGCTGCACGTGTCTGTCTGCATGGGTGTGTGTGTGTGTGGGTGTGTCTGAGTGCGCTTGTGATGGTTGTGGGGCTCGAGATAAAGTCGGCGGGTGGGGGTGAAAGATGAGCTGCACTTTGCGTCGCGGCATGGCGTCCCGGCGGAAGGCTGCCTGCCGCGGGGCGTCGCGGGGCGTCGCGGCGCCGCGCAAGTCAAGTGCTGCAACGCGCAGCGAGAATGCGCGCCGTTGTGTCGTTTGATAGCGCAGTGAAGGGGGCGGATCCAGAAGTTTATTTCGGCTTGGAGTAGTGTTCCGCTTGGGCTGGCGGCAGGGCACTGGGGCGGGGTGGGGTGGGGCGGGGCGGGCCGGGGCCACTCGATGCCTTATCGCCGGCCCGGCGACGGTGTCAAATGAACCTCTGACTGGGATGGATCGCTGGCCGGCCGACGCGCCGCTCGGCGGCGTGGTTCCGCGCGGTGCCGTGCCGGCCACACGTTTGCAGCGTGGCGCGCAGCCCCTGTGCGAGGCGAGGTTCCCTGACCCGTATCGGCGCAAGGGTCCGTCATCGCCGTCATCGCCGTCATCGCCCTGTTGCCCGTCGCGGTGTCCCTCGGTTGACCAGATGTCTCGTGTCCCGATCAGTCGGTGAGCGCGGGTCAGCGGCGATGGCGATGGCGCTGACGCCGTGGTAGTCCGGCCTCCCCCTCCCCCTCCCCCCGCCCCTCGCCCTGGTCGCGGCGCGCGGCCCGTAAAAATAACCGGGAAGGCTGTGACAGCACAATGGCAGGCTATGAAAATGCGTGCCGGCGCGGCCCGGGCCCCGAGCCCCGAGCCCCGCGATGCCGGCGATGTCGCGGAATGTTAACGAGACGGTGGCGCATCCTGGTGTGACCTCCGCCAAGGTGTGGCGGCGCTGACGGCGCGTGGACCACATGATTTGATGTGGGAACCCGGCTGGATGCAAAACAAGTCATTTGTCTGGCCGTGGAGCCTGCGCCTGGCGCGGCCGGGCTTGGGTTGGGCCCGGTGCCGGGGGGCGCGCCTCGCCGTGCTCGTCCTCCTCCCCCTCGTCGTCCACGTGCACCGCACGTCGAGCTGCCTAGCTAGCTGTCACACCAACTCCGCCTTGGCGCGCATCCGCCCCTCTAGAGACCGGCTTCCTGCTAGTCTGCCTGCCAGAGCGAATAGCAGCCCGTCCTGAGGGGTGCATGTGGGACAACTAGTCCATAAAACTACCCCCGCGGCGGCGCGAGGGAGGTGGCGGAGGTCGCGGGGGTTGAAAATCGTCCCCTCTATTGATCCGGGTAAACGAAAACAAAACAAAGGCTGTGGCCGCCGGCGGCCACGGCGGGGATGTGCGCGCCTTCCTCGGGTCGCGGCGGCCGCCACCTCGCGGGCTCGCGGGTTGTGCTGGCGCCGGCCGGCCAATTGGGAGTGGAGCCTACAATGAAGGCCAATTCCTCGGCCAGTGGCTTGGTCTGCCTTGCCCACGGCCAGGCAGGCCAGCCACAACTGTTGCAATTGACCGTTTACAGTGAAAACAAGGGCGGCTTGACGTGGCGGCGTGGCGGTGCGGTGGCAGCGGGGCGGCGGGTCGGGTTGCCACCGCGTTGGCCCGGCGGCGATTGCCCCGGGAAGCGAGCGCCCCCTTTGTATTTTGTTGGTGCCGTCGTGCGTCGCTCACACGACTGAAAGGGCGAAAGGGCTGGAAGGCGGGCCGCCGGCCGGTCGCCGCCACCCGCGTGATCAATCACAATCGCTTTTCCGAGGGAATGCGTGCCGGTCTGCCCGTCGGACAGGGTCGCTGGTAAACGGGCGATGAGGGCTGTGGACGTCGCGCGGCTGTGTCGAGCATTGCCGCTTGACTGGGAGCCACACGCTTAAACCTTGTTTTGAGCATACATAATACAAACTAATTTACGCTCTAAATGTCTTACGAATAAATTTCCCATTATACGAAGGAAATGGCGCAAGCTTAATACGGAGGTGGTTTTTCTTCGTATTACGAGGGTTTTTTCTTTGTATCTTACAATGAAAACGCTAAAAAGATTTGTTTTACGAAGAAATATTGCTTCGTATTATGCTTGCGCCTAATTTACTGTAGCATTCGAATAACATAGGTCAAATTTCATTGTACCCTTAAGAGTGTATTTTTGTTATACGAAGAAATAGTTCGTAAATTACGAAGTATTTTCTATTTGTACGCTTATGTAAGCTCAAAATACTTGGTTATAACAAGCTGCTTTTCTTTGTATGGCCTAAAATAGTTTGTAAGGTTTTCTCAGTGCAGACGAGACCCAGGGCGTTAATTTCCCGTTTACTTTAGTGATGCGCGGCGGGCGGCCCGCACTTGAGGCCTCGCGTCGCATACCGCGCGGCCCGGCACCGCCCCGAGAGGCATCAGCATAACCAGACGCGGACTGCTGAGCAAGCCGCGCTGGGCGTGATGGAACGCTCGCGACTGCGGACGCCAGACGATCGGTTTCGGACAGCGCTCCGTCGCTCTGTTCTCCCGCACCCCTCGCGGAACGCCGCCACAAGAAGGAGAGAGAGAGACAGCACTGAACGGCTGGTGCTGCAGCGGGCCCTGTCTAGTCTCCCCTCAAGGGCAGGGCCCAGGGGCCAGCGGGGTGGCCCACTCGAGATTCTACGTTCGCCGGTAAACAAACGATGCGTGCGCGAGCCGTGATGCGGTGCCGGATAGACCTCCGCACGAGTGAGACAGAGTCACGCCGTCGGTCCAGACGGTACTCTGTGACCCGCATGCCTGGTTTTGACGGCGCGGATGCCGATTGAACGGCAGGCTGGCCCACTGTGCGAGTGAAAGCTCCCTTGTCCCCCCGCGTCCCCGCGTCCCCGCGTCCCCTAGGTGTGTTGGCAAGCGGCGACGGCGTGAGTCACCGCGGCGGATGCGGAGTGGTACGCTCGGCCCCTCTTGCACCCCCTCACGGCACGGCCCGCGAGCGAGACGGCAACGACGGCGCTGTTCGGAATCGCAGACTTACCGGCCCACTGTGCGGGACTCGCTCGTCTCGCGAGAGGGAGGGGGCGAGAGGGCTTTCCAGCTAGATTTATAACCCATCGCGCTGAAGGATGGCATATGGCCTCCATCAATTCGGGCGGCGCGGCTGTCGGCGGCGGCGGCGCTTTCTCACAAAAATGACCCGGGAAGGCGACAACCTGTCCGCCTCACCTTTTTGAAGGCCGTGTCCCGTGAAGGCCGCTGTCGCGGCGTTTGCCTCTTTGTGTTCTCGGCGCGCGTAAGTGCTAGCATTTTCGCCGGTCTAATCGATTTTCGATTCGTCGATTCACAAATCGAAACGAAATACATACCGTAATCGATTTTTGACAAATCGATTTTTGACGTAATCGATTTTTGACATAATCGATTTTTTAACAATCTTAATCCAATTTTCGATTTTTGGTTGCGCCTTTTCAAGAAAAAAAAAAAAGGGATTCTTTTGGCCTTAATTGATTTTTTTTAAATGAATCGACACGCCAAATCGATTACGATTCTGATCGAAAATCGACCGCTTGAATCGATTTTGGATTTTAATCGATTTTAATCGTAATCGAATCGACCGACCCTAGTAAGTGCTCGGCAGTGTGCGCCTTCTGGAGCGGTCGTCGGCACGGCGCGCTGGTGCATCGCGGCGGCGTCCTCGCGGCGTCCTCGCGGCCCAGTGTCGCGCCAAATGACGGCGGCGCTCCGTGGCGTGACTCGCCAAGTGGAGCAGCCGGTCGGCCGGTTACACTTAGGTATCGCCATTTTGCTCACGTCGCCGAGATTTGGGCGGGGCGGGGTGGGGCGGGGTGGGGCGGGGCGGGGCGGCCAGCAGGACGTGCCGCCGGCGCCACCCCCGGGCTTACGTACTTACTTAGGCCCTCGGACGTGCGGCGCCTCGCGCACCGTACCGTGCTACCTGGGCTGGTGAGGGTGTCCCCTTGTGATGCGTCACCCTTGTCCGCCATCAGCGTCTCTCTTATTTGCGGCGATGCCAACGTCTATCTGTGTCTGTCTGTCTGTGTCTGTCTGTGTCTGTCTCTGTCTCTGTCTGCCCGTCTGCTGTCTGCCCGTCCGTTTGTCCGTGCGGCTCGGTGTGTGCCCCGCGCTGCCGCCTCTTATTTGTCAGCTGTCGCGGCTCCACCTGGTGCATGGCGGCGGGGCCGCGGGGCGGCGTGGCGGCGGCGCCTCTTAACAATGAGTGGATTTTGAGTCTTTGCGTGTCATTTCCACCCCCCATCTGTCGCGCGCCGAGGCAGGCGACGAGCCCCGTGTGACGCCATCATGGCGAGGGGAAATTGGCCCCCACGCCCTGACCCGCGCTACCGGCACACACACACACACACGCTCGCACGCACGTGCGTGGACAGGTAGAGTGTCGCGCGTTGGTTGGGTTTTGCGGTGCTATTTTGAGTGACACGCTGCGAGAGCTGCGTGTGTGTGTGTGTGTTCCACGTGTGTCGAGTCACGTTGTAAATAGGCCCTTTTGCGCTGCCATGCTAGTCTGTCGGAAATTGTCGCCTCCACCACCCACACTTCCTCTTCCTTCCTCTTCCCACGCTGATGGAAAAAGAGGGGAGGTGGGGTGGAGGGTTTGTAATTGCAAGGATTTGTGCGGCATGGTTACCAATTTGCAAGCGAGGCGTGAAAAAGGGCGCGCTTTTTGTTGTTGTTGTTGTTGTTGTTGTTGTTGTTGTTGTTGTTTCCTGTCCGTCCGCCGCGCGCCGTATCCACTAACGAGGGGCTGATTGGACGGGCGGGTCGCGGCGCCGAATGACGCGGCACGACGCGGACCGGCTGGCTTCCTTCCGCTCCACTATCAGTGCGAAAAAACAACAACAAGAGCGTCTGTATTTATTGCTCCCGTGTGATGCGTCTCGCGGCCTCGAGGATGGCCCCTTTTAATCGTGCGCAAGAGAATGGGAGGGGTGGGGCCGGCGGTGCGGGGCCCTGCTGGGGGCATCCTGCCCCGGCCACACACGGCTGCGATGGGGGTGGTGCCCCGCCCGGTACGTGTCCGCAGCTCCGGGCTGGACGTGCCTGCTGGCCGCCCAGGCTTCCCACGCGGCGCCGCGGTCGTGCCGCGTGCTGGCCGCCCTCGTCTGGAATCGAGTCGTCCGTTCCTTGTTTCTCCGCCTCTTGAGGGGCGGGGCGGGCACCGAACGTGTTTCTGGCCGAGCCCGGCTGGCTGGCTGCTGGCTTGGCTGCTGGCTCGGGTCTCGCTCCGAGTTCCATCCCCTCTTGGCACCGGCCCCTCCATGCGCCAATGACTGCGGACTGTTTTCAAAGATTTTTTTTTCCAGGAATTCTTTCTCGTTCTGTCTGATCCCTTTCCGCGCGCCTTTTTGGCCTCTGTTGATAACGCTGTGTGCTCTCCTCTGTGTCCAGGTCGGGGAATGACCACGAGCGGCCCAACCACGTGCTGCTGTTCACCATCCTGAACCCGGTGTACCCCATCACCACGGTGAGTGTCTGCTCGGCCGGGGCCGCTCTCCTTTACGACGTTTGCCTCGTGAAAGGGGCCGCCTCAGCGCGCGCCCTTCCGTTGCGGTGGGACGTCGTCGTATCGCCATCGCGCCCCCCCCCTTTTCCTCTTTTCTTGAGCGAAGTGGCGGAATTTGTTTGGCGCGCGGTATGGCGCGGGCGGCGGGCCGACTGTGTACGCCGACGGGGCGCTGCCGCCGGCGACTGGGGCGGCCTTTTGGCGCGTCGCGGCGCCGCCGGCCGTCCTCACGGCGCTCCGGCGTCGCGGCGGTCCTTGTGACTTTTCCGAAAGGCCGCCCCTTGCCCGTCGTCGAAATGTCATTGCTTTTGATTGTGGCGCCATCGGCGGCACCTGGCGCCCTGCAGGCGGATTCCGCACAGCGCTCTCTGTCTCTCTCGCACCCTGACGGGACGCCCCACGAGTGCGAGAGAGAGACCTCCCACTCGGAATCCGCCCGCAGGCCCACTGGGCACGCCGGCGAGGGGGCTCCGCGCGCGCCCGGGCCCCTCGGCGTCCGTCCCTGGCGGCTGGCTCGGCCCACTGGGCGCGGCCCGGCGCGGCCCGGCGCGGCCTTAGATGGGGCGCTCGATAAGCATGGAGGCGTGTGGCGGAGGAGCGCCGCTGTGGACGGGCGGTGGATAGAGAGAGAGAGAGAGAGAGAGAGGGCCTCGATGCCATCTTCCCATCTGCCTTCTTGGTGGGCCGCTCGTTTTAGCCCGGCCAGGGCAGCGCGGCTGCAGCGCGGCTTCAGCGCCACCACACGACATAATGCAGGCGCCTGGCCACAAGGGTAGTATGCCGCTACGGCGGCAGATCGCGCCGTCTCTCTCGCACTCACGAGCTCGAGGGAGGCGCGACGAAAGCTCTGTTGTTCGCCACCAGCCTGCAGGCTCACCTGATCGGCGGAGCGGTGCTGGCCGCGTCTGTGGACCGTCACGGAGTGCGTTGTGGAGCGCTCTCTCTCTCTCTCTCTCTCTCTCTCTCTCTCTCTCTCTCTCTCTCTCTCTCTCTCTCTCTCTCTCTCTCTCTCTCTCTCTCTCTCTCTCTCTCCCCCCCCCCTCGGCCTGCTCTCGCTCTCTCGCTCGCGCTCCCGTCTATCGCGGATTTCGCAGACGGAAAAAAGGGAGAGAAGAGAGGGGAAAAAAAGCAGATCCTTGAAGAGCATCACGTGCCGTCGGTAGCGCGCCCTTTAAGCCTTTAAGGGTGTGGCGCACTTACTGGCCCGCCCCTATTTTCTCTTCATTTTTTCTTGTTTCAGTTTTTTTTTTTTGGGGGGGGGGGGGGCGTTTACTGCTTGCTACTTGCGTCCATTAACGGGACGGGCTTGGTGTGCTCTGCGCGACGCTCCTTGCAAATGGAGTGACGCGACGCGAGGTGGCGTTGTGAGTGTGTGTGTGGGGGGGGGGGGCAGTGTGTATCAAGCCATCCAGCCGGAGTGCATCAAAGAAGCGACCCCCCCCCCCCCCCCAGACTGGCCCCCGGCTCCCGCTTGACTGCCGCGCGTTTGGCTTTGGATGTGTCTATCGGCTCATGAGCGTGTGTGCGTGTCTGCGTCTGTGTGTGTTTACGCGATGCTCGGTGTTAACGGTGAGCATGATGAAGCGGCGGCGGCTCGGCCGGCCATCTAGGCAAGCAATCGAAGCGGACGAAGCGCGTGAAGGGATCGGTAGCGCCACCCTCTCAACCCTCTCTCTCAGGACTCTGGCATTTCCGTCTCCTTTCATTTTTTTTATTTTTTTTCGTTTCAAATAATTTTTTCCTTTGAAAAAGGCGCTGTGCGGCGCCGGGCGCTGCGTTGGGCGCCCTCTTCTCCCTCGCGGCCGTGGCGCTGCTTGCTGGCTGGCGGTGGAGTGGCGCGGCGGTGGCGCGGCGGTGGCGCCTGCCCGCCCGGGGGCAGTGTACTGGTGTACGGGCCGGCTCAAGTGCGCTTGAAATATTTTCTGTACATAAAGCAGCGCCTGGCTGGCTGCCTGGCTGCCTGCCTGCGGGGTGGCGCGCTGACCTTGATACGACGCGTTGGTCCCTCTCTCCCTGCTTGTCCGCCTGGGCCGCCTCCCGCCATATTGCTGCTGCTGCTGCGGGGCTTAGGCGTCCACTCTGGCCTTGATGAGGGTCGTAGAGGCGAGGAGCCTCTGGGTCTCGGTGACGACGTCGCACAGTGGGCCAGAAGATCAGCGCAGGCGGCTAAAACTCCAGACGCGTTTTGAGCTCCAGAGTCGCTAAATGCGACCAGAACCGAACGTGTGACCTCACCAACGGATACCTTGTTCGGGGAGCAATCGATTGGTGGGGTCACTCACGTTCGGTTCGAGTCCGAACAATTTTGTACGCAAAATTTCGCATGGTAAGTGCGAAACCACGGCCACGACGACCCCGCGGGAGGGGGGGGGGGGTGTCAGAGGGCTGAGGGCCGCTCGATGAATTTCTCGCTAGGGCCGTTTACGTCCCAGTCCGCCCCTGCTTCTGGCCCACTGCGCGGCGCGCTGGACGCCGCGGCGGCCTTTGTTTTCGCCCCGCAGCGGGTCTCGCAGCCTGGCTGCGTGTCTGTAAACACCTTTTGACGGTGTTCCTGGTAGTCGTGACGGTGGCCCGCGGCCCCGCGGGGCGCTGTTGGTGTTGCCGCGCTGGTCCGGGGCGGCCCGGGGCGGCCCGGGGCGCCGTGCTGCGCTGCTGGCGCGGCAGAGCGAGGCGTGGCGCTCACGGTGCGGTCTCAAGCCCAGGGCTTGTGCCGGGCTCTTGCACTTTGGAGAGGGTTGCCGGCCCGGCCCGGCCCGCCCCGCCTCGCCCCGCCCCGCCCCGCCTCGCCCCGCCCCGCCCCGCGCCGCCTAGTCCCGTTAGTCACGTTCGCCAGGTTGCCAACAAGTGCTAGTGGGTCGTCCTCGACCCGCTTCGCCCTCGCGGTTAATTGCTCGCGGGAAATGCATGCAATGCATACGGACCGCACCCACCCCGCCGGCCGCTCTCGCGCGCACGCATGCGCGCACTTACGCACCCCCGGTACCATCCCACCCTGGCGCGCCTGAGTTTTTTTTCTTCTTTCTTTTTTGCCTCCGCTGTCGGTCTTCCTGCCGCGCTGTTTCGTGCGTGGATGGGTCCCCGGCGTGACGTGCCAACTACTTTACCTGGCTGATGGGCGTGTCGTCGCGGTGATGGAGTGGCCGATGTGTCGCGCCGTCTTGCCTCGTCTCAGGTGTGTGCGCGCGCCTCGCTCGGGCCTCGGGCCGCCGCCGCCGCCGCCTCGCTGCCTCTCCAAACGCCGGCACAGGGCCCCTGCGAAGCAGCGGGTAGGCAACCCGGCAGGCGGCGCTGTCCTCCACAACAATGTGGCCTGCCTGCCAGGCGCCTGCCTGTCCGTCCGTCCTTTTGTCTGTCTGTCTGTCGGTCCGTCTGACCTCACAGAGAAAAGCAGGACAGCTTCGCGGAATAAGGGAGATGCCCGCACCGTATGCCCCACTCGAACAGAGAAATGCTCTTTCTCCGTGACTCGCGCACACACAGGGAATCGGAAGCGGATAAGCCATCCATCCAGCCACGTTGTTGCGCTGCGGATGCGAGACTCCGACAATGGAGGAGGTATCCGTGCTGGCGGGGCGGGGCGTGGTGGGGCGCGGCGGGGATGATGAATCGCAATCAGAATGTCATCACGAGCACGTGGCGGCGTGGCGGCCCGGGCAATAATGTAGTCGACGAATTGAGACGGGAGGAACGCGCCTTTGTGTGTGTGTGTATGTGTGAGCGTGTGTTTGTGGATGGCAGCAGCGGGCCGATATTGGATCGTATACCGAGGCGGGACCGGGTGGGTCGGGCGGGGGCGGCGGTATCGTGCACTATGTCCTAGAAAAAAGGGGGTTGGGAGGAGGAGGGGGGGCGGTGGCCGCGGAGGTGTCGTGGCCAGGCCAGGCCGCGCCACCGCCACCAGGCCCGTGCAACAAGCGGACGGCGGGCTGGCCGACGCCTCTCTTTGTCGAGCAACAAGCACTGCAAGGGGTGCAACAAGCTTCTCCCTCTCCCGCGCTGCTGCCCGTGGGCTGCCTGTCGGCTGCCTGCTCCTGCCCGGCCGCGCGGTGCGCCGTCTTGGGCGGAGTCCAGCTCGGCCTAGCGTGGCGGCGGGCGGAGGGGAGGGGGCCAGTATTGTTGCAGCCCGGCCCGGCCCCGCCCCGTCCGCCGAGCAGGGATTCCACGCCACGGGCCTCTATTTCCGTGGGCTGCCTTTGTGGCTTGCCTTGAGGTGCACTTTCTTCTTTTCCCCGCCGCGCCTCGTTTTGATTTTGCTTCGTTTTGTTTTGCCCGCAAGATGGATGAGGCTGGCGGGGTGGGTTTGGCCGCCGCAGCGTTATCATTGCGCGCTCTAGCCGCCTCGCGCTCCCTTCGGATTTAATTACCGCCGAATCGATATCCAATCTGCAATATGTTGGTGGCAATGGCTGCCTGCCTGCCTGCCTGCCTCGCTGACGCGGCCCTGCTACGCGGCCCACCGTGTTGCCTGCTCGCCCGGCCGACGACAGATTCCCAACTGTTCCCCTTCTCTCTCTCTCTCTCTCTCTCTCTCTCTCTCTCTCTCTCTCTCTCTCTCTCTCTCTCTCTCTCTCTCTCTCTCTCTCTCTCTCCCTCCCTCCCTCCCTCCCTCCCCCCCCTCAAGGGTTGCGAGAGGGACAGAGTGACGTCGAGGCACTGCTCGGAAGGAGCCTGCTGGCGCGCCTTGAGAATGGCGGGTTCCCCCCCCCTTTCATTGTCCTGCCCCTTCCACTGCCTCACCCCCCCCCCCCTCTCTTTCTCTCTGTCGCTGGGTCCGCGTCTCCTTCAGCTCGCTCTGGTATGCAATCAGGCCAAAGTGGATTAGCCCTCAGGCAGCTCCCTTCGAGCTTATCGTTTGCAACAGTGTGTGTGTGGAAAAGGGGAGGGGGGTTACGGCCGCGCTCAGGGTGTGACTCTAAATCAAGAGGCTGCCCATGGAGTCGGGGTGGTGTGACCCCGCCGCCCGAAACGCCATTTGTCAGTTATGAGTTGTTTCCCCGTCCCTCCGTTTCCTTACGCGTCTCCGCGCTCAATTCCCGGACCTCCTGAGTACGCGAAATCCCTACTTCCTCGTTCCGTTTCCTCTCCGCCTTCTCTCTCCCTCTCGCTTCCTCCCCCCCTCTCTCAACGTCGGTAAGCTAACGAGAGTGGAAGAGTGCAGGCCCGACCCGAGGAGCGTGCGGTGCCAGTGTCGTTGAAAAGTTTTTGGCCGAGAGACGGACAAACGAATGGTCTTCTCCTCTGTATGTGCTCTTGTGCTGACAGTCTGTTTTCCTTGGTGTGTTGCAGGAGGTGATCCACACTATTTGCTCCCCCAACGGCAACGTCCAACGAATCGTCATCTTCAAGAAGAATGGCGTCCAGGCCATGGTTGAATATCCTTTAGCACAACTTTTTTTTAAAAAACAATTTTTTATGTTTTTTTTTACCGTGTTTTGTTGGTTCTGAATCGCGTCGCGGTTTGAATGTTTTGCTCTGCTCGTGGGTGCGGGTGTTGTTCGGCGGTGGGTGGGTTAGCGAAGCGCTACGAGTGCATTGTGGGTGCCGAGCTAGCCTCGCACCCCGGGCTGTGGTGCGGCGGGGCGGCTCCGAGCCGCGTTCCGTCGCCCTGTCTCTCTCTCTCTCTCCCAACGCGTGCGGGGGTAGGAAAGAGAGAGAGAGACAGGTCCGTTGGTACGTACGGACGGTTCGACCCGGTTGGCCGGACGGCGGCGGCGACTGCAGCGTCCGCCCGTCGCGGCCCGTCGGCCCGGTGACGGCGTGACGCCGGGCCGGCCGACGCCGTGCTCTGAGAGTGCGCCGCGTCATGGGCCAGGCCAGGCAGTGATGGAGGGCAGTGGCCACTCCGCCCGGTCGTTAATTACGGAGGGATGAAGCCCTGTCTTGCGAGGCGCGCACTGCCGTCATTGGCCAGCGGAGGGAGACGTGCGACAACTCGGTGACGTCAGCGCGCTCCCATTGGATGGCGGGCACCTTTGCGACCACGAACTTGATGGTCTTTCCCTCGCTGCGGTCTGGCATTGCATCTCCTTATCTCTGTACGGGCGTGCGATCTCGCACTGCAAGCGGCGGGGCGGCGGGCAATGGGCTGGAAATAAAAGTTGCGGCGGGCTGGATGGGGCGGTGAACTCGCGCCGCGGAAGGAAGTTGGCCGGTTGATGGACGTTCCCCCGGCGTGTGCGTGGCGTGCACTCGTGCAGTGTGTCGATCAGAGTGTGTGTGTGTGTGTGTTTGTGAGGTGTCTGGCGGCCGGGATTTTCATCATCCTTTTCTGTGTGTGTCTCTTTCCCCCTGCGGTACACCCCCTCTTGAAAACAAATGTGTCGCTTCTCACACCTTTGCGTGATAAAGAGCCACGGGCGACCGGCCCCCTCCCCCCCCCCTCCCCGTTTTTCCATTGCCGCCCGTCTGTCCAGCAGGGTGTGAAGTATGGCGCGCGGGAGAGAGAAGCAGGGAAATAAATACTAGGGGGAAGTTGGCGGCATCGTGGTGCTTTGCCCGTGTGTTGGTGTGTGTGCGCGGGGTGAGTTGGGGGTTGTTGGCTATGTCGTAGGGTTTCCGCCCTGTGGGGTTCACACTGTGCCCTGCTTGTTGGTGGGCAGGGTTGGGTCGCCGTCCTCGCAGGCGGACGACCCGAAGCGCCCCGTAAAAAGGGATCGGCCATTTTATTTTCCAATTTTATTTTTTTCCGTTTTGCCTTTTTGGCATATAAATTCGCTGTAAGTGGTGGCCGGTTCGGCGTCTCGGGTTCAATATATGAGCGAGCGTGCCTCGCCGCGCCGCAGCTCCACCCAATATAGGGCCGATACGACGGGGGGCCCGGGGCGGACACTCAGATGCACTGCTTGTAGGGGCCGCGGAGCAAGCGCGCCTCTGTGGCACCGCGGCCACCACCACGCCGGCGAGACGCGCTGGTTTACAATGTCGGCGGGGCTGCCGCGCGCTGCCGTCTGGGGCGGGACGCGCGGTGCTGTTTTTAACCCGCCGCGCCGGTGCGCGCGGCGCGTGCCTTTGTAGGTGAGGCGCTGACGTTTGTGTACGCGTGCACGGCCTGCCTGCAGGGCCCGCCTGCGCCGTCAGCCCGCGGGGCTGGCTGTTGTTTGCTCGGCTGTTGTTTGGCCGGAGAGCGAGAGAGCGCTGCGGCCGCGCGCACCAGTGCACGGTATCGAGTCCCCCCGGAGAGAGTGATTGTGCATCGGCGGCGTGAAATGGCTTTGCCGGTCCCAGGAGACTGATTCCGAGCGCGTCGTTTCGGTGGCGCCGTCTCCCTCGCGCCTGTGCGGGACGCCCCGTGAGTGCGGGAGAGACGGAGCGACGGGGCAGCTTGTGGCTGCGCCGGGCTGCGGGAGCGCGGTGGTTGACGGCGCAATGGTGGCCTGACCGTGGAAATCGGGAGCCACTCGAGGGATTCGGGTTTCCTTTCCGACGCGCTTTTATTTCTTTCTCTCTTTCTCTTCCGTCCCGGCCACTTTACTGCGTAATCTCTCCGGCTCCTTGTCACGCCCTCACGTGTGTTCGCCCCCACACCCCTCCCCTTGGAGCGGCCCCGAGCGATCGCGGGGTGCATAAGCGATGCACGCGGTGGGCGGGAACGTCTCTAAAGCTTCCTTTTGGTCGCGGCCGGAGCCTCGCCGAGCGGAGCCCTGGTCCTCTCAACCCTCAGCCCCGCGTACCAGTACCACGGCCGTGCGAATGTTGACCGCGCGTCTAAACGCGTTTTGAGCTCCAGAGTCGCTAATCAGCACTCGAACCGAACTTGGTGCCCTACTACCAATGGATTCCTCGTTCGAAGAGAAATTCGTTAGTGGGGTCACACGTTCGGTTCGAGTCCCATTTAGCGCCTCTGGAGCTCGAAATGCGTCTACAATGTTAGCCGCCTGGCCCACTGTGGCCGGTCCCTGGCCGTTAGCCGTGTGCAGCGTGTGCCGCGGCGCTGCTGCCCTCTGGCGGCAAGGTGGGGAAGCGCGGCCGGCAACCGGCGGAATGGAATGGGGCATCTAAATTAAGTGCGAGCGTGCCATGCTTGCTCCGTGCCCCCTCCCCCCTCCCCCCGGGGCCCTTCCCTGCGCGGCGTCTGCTGGCCGTCCGTCCGCTAGCCGTCCCTGGGCCGGGCGAGCGGGCTTGACGGACCCTTGGCAGGTCTTGGTCGCCGGCCAGCCGCTCCGCCCTACGGCAGCCGACGGCAGCCGACGGCAGCCTGCGGCCCTTCCTCCTCGGCGTGCTCGGAAGCGCCGTGGAGCCGGCCCACTGTTCCTGTTTCTCGGGACGGATAAAGTTGGGAGGGAATTTTTCGGCGGGCGACCTTGTGAGGCAGGCCGCCGGTCCGTCCCTCTGGCGTCCATGCGGGACGCCCCGCGAGTGGGAGAGAGAGCAGCGACGCGCTGTGCTTCGCTGTGCAGCCTGGAGGCGCGGTGATGGTGTGCGGCGGCGGGCTGCTTTCTGCAACCGGGGACCCGGCAAGCAAGCAGGCAGGCTGGCGTTGTGCCCCCGGCCCCGCGAGTGTCGGACGCCGTGTACAACGACGCGTGTATGTGCGTGTGTACAAGTTAAACTTGCTCCAGCCCTTGCCGCCGCCGGAGTGCAGTGCGTCTGACAGGGCGAGCGCGGGGGCGGTTGCTGCCCTCCAAGTTCCGAGGTTGGGGGGCGAGCGTGGGTGCGCCGCGCGTGTTCCCTCCGAAAAGTTGCCGTAATGAGGTTACATCCGGCGGGATTTGCGTGCGCGGACCCCTTTTGTTCAAAATAAATGCGCGCGGCGGTTGTTGTCGTCGTCGCTGTTTTGGACAAGGACGCCGGCGATCTCGGCGCACGTGGGGCGAGAGAAAGACGCTAATTTAAGTGGCGTCTGCTAAGTTGGCGCCGACCCGCGTGTGTCGTGTCGGTGGCGCCCCGGTGGGGGGGGGGGGGCGAGGACGACGCCGGGAAGGCGGCATGGCGAAGGCGGCGCGTTTTGTAGAATTATGCGGCTCTTATAGCGGTGCTCTTGCCGCCGCCAGGACGCCGCCCTCGTCGTGGACGCGAACGCACTGCGTCGCCTGCCGGGCGGAGCGCGCGGTGCGTCGACTTGGCACGGCGCCTTAGGTGACGTCACGGGGCTGGGGTGGCTAGGGTCAGGGCGCCCCCCCCGTGGCCCTGCCGTCTGCCGTGGTGGTGCGCCGCCTCGCCGCCTCGAGCGGCAGGCTATGGAAAATTCAGCCGCTCGATTCCTTGGGCCGAGATTGGATCGGGAGTTGGTCGATTCCGTGATTAGTTTTTGTTTTTTCATACTTCCGGGCTCTGCTCTGGGCGCGGGGGCGGTGGGCTGTTTCGGTCTCGGGAAATGCAATATCCGGTGAAGGCCAAGGTGTCCGCAAGGCCAACCGGCCGGGGGCAGAGAGAAGGACCGCGGACTGCACCGTTATAGTGGACGCGGACCGACCCGTGTCGTGTCGATGCCGTGCGATGCGTCGCTGAGTCGCGATAGGCTCTCTGTCTAGACTGAAAGTTCGTTAGCCACGCCCCATAGAAAGCGGACAAAAAGTGGTGGGAGCTATTTCGGCCGCTGAGCTCTGTGTGTGTGTGGGGGGGGGGGCGGGGAGGCTGTCAGCAGCCAATCAGGCATCGCGCTCATTGCCGCCATCGGGGCGCCTCGGCCCGGCTGACGGGCACGGTGTTCCGCCACTGCAGCGCCGGCCATCGGGGTCCCGAGGAGTCGCGAGTTGGAGGGCGAGGGCGTAATCGTGTTTGACTGGCCGCGTTTGTTGTTGCCGCATAATAAGATCAACCTCCCACCCCGAGCGGCTGGCTGGCTAGCCGGCTGGCTGGCAACCCCAATCTCTGAGTCGGTCTCCCGCTCGACGCGGCCCGAGTGCCGACGGACGGACGGACGGCGGTTACACGGGTCTGGCCGTGGGCTGCTGATGCAGCCGAAGTGGTGCAGTGTTAGCTTGGGTTTGATCCCTCAGGATACGAGTCACTGGATTGTCCCCCTCTCGCTCACACAGCATGTGCCGCTGTGGCGGTGCGTTCGGCAGGAGCGAGATCCCGGACCGGAGCGTGGCGCCAGTGGCTTTATTGCGCGAGAGGTTCCCCCAGCGCGCCTCTTCGCCAGGCGCGTCGACCGCAGACATGTTTTGCGTGTGGGCGCAGGCGGTCTCGGCGAGGGGTCCTGAAGGCCGGCCGGACCCCCGAGGCTTTACTGCCCGTCGAACCT
Source organism: Stenchaetothrips biformis (assembly GCA_030522485.1). Taxonomy (NCBI): domain Eukaryota; kingdom Metazoa; phylum Arthropoda; class Insecta; order Thysanoptera; family Thripidae; genus Stenchaetothrips; species Stenchaetothrips biformis. Next base: position 21,456,871 of record CM060087.1, read on the forward strand.
CTGACCTTCTGGCCTAGCCTCCGAGGGCGGGTTGGATTTGCCGCCCGAGGCGTCTGCCCCTGGCTGCCCCTGGCACGCACCGCCACGGCCAGGTCCGCAGTTCGGCCAACTTTATCGCTAACTAGATTTGAAGCTTGTCTCCTCCGTGGCGGCTCCATCTTTTCCCGAACTCGGCCCGCCCGCCGCCCGCCGCCGTCTCAGTCACTCAGCTCAAAACCCCCGTGAAAACGGGCTCACCGGGTGGAGGGAAAAGGAGGAAGAAAGGACGGAGGGTGCATTTTGTTCAGAAGTTGGCTTGCCCGACGGCTTGTGCCTGTTGGTTTTTCATTCCCTAGTTTAAATGTTTTGAGACGCCGGATTGAAGCGCTTCTCTGGAGCCTCGCCGGTCTGCTGGAGTCTGCCGGAGCCTCGGCCGTCGGCGGGAGGGGCGAGGCGAGAAAGGCGGATGATGCGTACAGTACATGTCCTCATGCATGATGCATTCAAATTTGTTTGATAGAGCCGAGCAGCCCCGCTCCCTTCCACGTTGTGCCTCGAGAAGCGGAGAAGAGGAAAGGGAGGAGGAGATGCTTAAAAAAGACAGAGACAAATAAAGCTGGCGAGCTAATTTGGCCAAGCCAAGTGGTTGCGGCCCTAAACGCTGTCCCCCCCCCCCTTTCCTCCCTCCGGGCCACGTGGCCCCACTGTAGGGTAGCCGAAGTGGCGCTTCATTTGTCTTGTTCGTTCCATTTCTCCAGGGATCTCTCCAGCGCCGCTCCGTTGGCTCTCCGGCAGCTGGTCCACCCTCTCCCGGCGATCGTCAGAAACCCGTTCGTCATTGGGGCCCCTCCATGGCCCCTTGTTCCGCTTCCCCGTGCTCTTTTGTCCCGTCTAGCGTGCCGCGAGGGCTCTGCGAGGGATGTGCGCGCGCGCTGCCCCGCCGCCACCCGATCCAGATTGGGCTACCCCTCCCCCCCCCCATCTCACTCGCCTTTCCCCTCCTGGCCGTTGGCGTGGCTGTTGACGCCGGGGAGTCGGCCAGACAGCCAGTCGTCACGTGACTATGCCAAGTATGTCAGGAGGACTCGACGTAGCGGAGAGCGTTCGGTGTGCCTCGCAATCCGGCGGTGCGGCACGCTGCGAGACTCAGGGCGAGGCGTGGTCGGGGCGGACGGCGGCCTGCTGGAATGCGCTGTGCGCAGTCGCCCCTCGTTAGGTGCCACGCCGCGCCCCGCGTCATCGCCGTCAAGTTTTCTTTGGCCGGCGTGACGGCAGGGCTTGGCGTGGACGGGGACGCTGGCCGACGCGGGCTGGGCTCTCCCGGCCGAGGGCTCTCCCGGCCGCGCGCTCCCTCCTCGGAAATGGACTCGTCAGCGATATTGTATTGTGTCGGGCCGGGCGGTGCAGCCCTGATGGAAAGAAACACTCGGCTGGCTGTTTCCGCTCGGCTCCCCGCCGGCCGGGGGAAGGGTGGCGGCAGCGCACGGCCTCCAGCTCTCCGGCGGGGCGCCGTGGAGGTGGGCACGCCCAGGCACGCCGCTCGCTGCCGTGCGCGCTGACTGCCTGCCGCCCGGGCGCCGCGCGTGGAGTGGAGTGGAGGGGGCGGAGCAGGCTGCGAGCGGCTGCTAGCCAGTCAAGTGGGGAGAGGCAACTTTTAATGAAGTCCAGGCCGGGCGCAGCGAGGCGGGCACGGCGCTCACCGTGCAGGCCGTCAAGGCCTCGAGGACGCACGGCGGTGATCTCGGCCGCGACTGTGGAGCACTCTGCGGCGCGGTGATCCAACCAATGTATTCGTAATGCCTTGTGGCGCGGCGCGTACATATACAGTGCCCACGCGCGGAACCATAATTCAGAATTAAGACGCCGCCGCTGCTGGGTAGCGCTTCGGTGTGCGTGCAGTATGTATGTGTGTGCGATAATGGAGGAAAGGGGTGGGGGTGGACGGTGGGATCCGCCCGCACCTTGCGCGTTTCCACCTTTTTGCCGTGCGGCTGGCGCCGAGGCGGGTTAGGCCCCGCCGCCGCGGGGGTCGATGGCGAGACGGGGTGCACAGTGGGTCAGAAGACCGTTGAGGCAGGACACGTTGTGAGCTCCTGAGTCGCTAAATGGGACTCGAAAAGAACGTGTGACCACCTAATGGACTCCTCGTTAGGAGAGCAATCCATTGGTGGAGTCACGTTCGATTTGAGTCCCATTTAGCGACTCTGGAGCTCAAAACGCGTCTAGAAATTTGGCCACCTCAACGGTCTTCTGACCCACGGTGGCGGGGCGGGGCGCGGCGGGGCGGGGCGAGGCGCGGCGTCGTGGCCGATTCAAGATTAGACGGTCTGCCGCGTCATCTGTGTCGGCCATAAAAGTGCGGAGGCGTTCGCTTGTGAAGCAGAGAATGGAGGGGGAGGGTGGCGGTGCTGGCGGTGGGCATAGTCATGCCCCGGCCGGTCCGGAAGAGCTTGGAGAAACCCACGAGCAAGCCAAGACGCGATGACGTCACGAGTGTTTTGCAGCCCCCGCGCCGCCCTGTTTATCACTGCGGGGTTCCCCTGCTGGCTGTCGATGTTCGTTATCAGTGGAGCAGTATGCTTGCGGTGGGAGGTTGGGGTGAGGGGTTGGGGTGATTTTGGAGCCCGATAGAGAGCGCTCCCCGGTTTGTGTCGTTGTTGTTGTTTCTATCCTGTGCTTGTTATTGTTCCTTAACACCATGCTCACGTTCGACAACGTGGACAACGCACAGCGTGCCAAGGAGGCCCTGCAAGGCGCCGACATATACTCCGGCTGCTGCACCCTCAAGATAGACTTCGCAAAGGTGAGTCTCTTTTTTTATTTCTTTTTTCATTATCTCTCTCTCCTCCTTTTCGTTCCCCAGGTCCACTCTCGGTTTGCGACCCGATTGTCTTGCGCGTTATGAGACGTCAATAATGTCGGCGCCGTTCCGCCGCCACTGATGGCTGTGTCGGTGCGTCGGTCGGCGCCGGTCGGCGTCGCGGGGTTGGATGCCCCACCCTCGCGCTAACTCGCACGGATTGCCGCCCCGCGGGCAGTGCCGGCACTCCCCCGGGTGACAGGTGTGCGCTGCAAGTTTGTCGGTGGAGGCGACAGCGCGACAGCCCCCCGGCGCCGCGCCGCGCCGCGCCGCACGCAGGGAACTCTGATCTCTATCGGCACCGGAGGGCCGGCGCCGCGCCGCTGGGTGTTTAGGTTCGCCTCGGTGTGCGTGTGGGGTGGGTGGGGTTGGGGCCGCCTTTGTCCGCCTCCTGGGCGCGGAGAAGCCGCTCCTGCACGGGGCTCCCTTCCTGGGCGCAGTCAAAGGGCCTGCCTTTTTGGAGTCCCTCCTCTGTCTATCTGTCTCTCTATCTGTCTGTGTCTGTCTTTCTCTCTCGCTCTGTCTCTCTCTCTCTGTCTGTGTCTGTGGTGTGTGTCCCTCCCCAGCCCGCCCCCTGATTAGGTGCGCGATCAACGGATGTCATGACTGCCCCTGGGGTGGGAGGGCGCAAGTTGGTGGCGCCTTTTTTCTTCCTCGTGCAAAGTTCGCCGTGTGAGTGTGTGTGTGTGTGTGGGGGGGGGGGGTGCTGCCAGTGACCCGTCCGGCCCGGCGAAGTCGAGTGGCGGAGTCCGTGACGCGGGCATGCAGTGGGGTTGTCGTGGTCAGGGTTTGGTGGATTTCCGTGACTGTGTGTGTGTGTGTGTGTGTCTGTGTGTGTGTGTGTGTGTGTGTGTGTGTGTGTGTTAGTGTTAGTGTCGGGGATGGGCTTCGCCCCCAACCCCTTGCTTTGGGGGCCGGTGGCGTGGGGAGGGAAGGGTTGGGGGAGCGGGGGGATCGCCCAGGAGGGAGCGAGTTCAATAATTGAATTAGGTGGCGGGGATGGCGACCCGTGAGGTGCCTTGGAACGCCGCCCCGTGCCCCGCGGGGCCCCGGGCCGCCCTGCCCTGTGGTTGCAGCGGGTGTGCGTTCGCAGTCTCCTTGGCGATCGACTCCAGCCGGAGGGGCCTGGATACAAAATGGCAAAGAGAGAACCTCACTGGGCGAGGAGCGTAGGCATGGCCCCGATCCTCGGGGAGGTCCCTCGCCCTGTGCTGTGGAAAGAAATAATGTTAAAGTAAAAAAAAAAAAAAGGAAGAAGGTAAAAAACTGACCGGGGTGCCTTCAAATTGAAAGGGCTGCCTGGATGCGTTTTCCATTTATGCCCTTCAGGCCCGTATTACTGCAGCGTTTGTTTTTGTTTCTCCCTGCAGAGCGTACAACTCCCATGTCCGGCATAATGAAGTGACCCTCGGGCGTGCACAGAAAAAACATACGGCTCGTTTTTTTAGCTTTTTCTTCTACCAACGTAAAAGTGTTTTTCCATCTAGTTGAGTGTGTGTGTGCGTGTGGGCATGCGCGTTTTGTCCCTTTTCTGCTTTCATTATTTCTCATTTCTTTTCCTATTGGCTCGTAGGCCTGCTGGCTGTCGCGCTCTTTAAGTGCCGTCGCTCGGCCTTCCGTTTCGACTGTCCGCGCAGTCTGACGCTGCTCCGCGCCTTTTCTTTGGCTTTTCTTTTTTCTCTCCACTTTATCCGATTTTTTTTTCTTCTACTCCGGAGAGCAGCGGACGGTATCTGCATACGAAACAGCTGGCGCCTGACACGGCTCGGCTCGCCTGTCTGCCAATTCTGGAGTTGACCAAGAAAGTCTGTGCTTATGCATGGCGCCGGGCCGCTGGCTGGCTGGCTGGCCGGCTGGCTGGCCGGCTGGCTGGCTGGCTGACTGACTGGCTTGGACCGCCCTTACTGTCGGCGCTCCGGGCAGGAAGGGAAAGGCAATATTCCTTTTGCGGTTTTGGAACCCACGACCGCCATAGTGTTTGCGGAGGAGCGCACTCTGTGTAGGCGTGACGGAGAGCTAACCAAATTAGGCCCCTGTGAGGGCCGCGGTGCTGGGCGCGGTGCTGGGCGCGGTGCTGGGCGCGGTGCTGGGCGCCGCTGCCGGCTCTGAGGGAGGGAGGGAGTGACCCGGAAAGCGGGGCGGGCAGGGCGGGCTGGGCTGGGCGACATTTGCTTTGCAAAAAGCATCTGGCTGCTGCATTGGGTGTTGGGAGGGACAGCACGGCGCGCAGGATTAATTCGCAGAGCCAGAGGCGCTTCCCTGCCACCCAGTAGTACGACGCGGCGGCGGCAGGCCCACTCTTGACGCGGTGACCGCACAGTGGATGCCGCGGGGGGCTGGGCCGCCGTGCGGCAGGCAGAGACGGAGCGACGTGCTGCCGGCCGGAAACAGATCCAGCAGTAATGACCTTCGGGCGACACGGCCCGGGCATGTCCGGCCGTCACACCGCAGCGCGCAGCGCTGCACAGTGGGTCAGAAGACCGTTGAGGCGGTCAAAATCCCGGACACGTTTTGAGCCCCAGAGTCGCTAAATGGGACTCGAATCGAACGTGTGACCGCGCCAATGGATTCCTCGTTTGGAGAGCAATCCATTGGTGGGTGGTCATCCGTTCGATTCGAGTCCCATTTAGCGACTCTGGAGCTCAAAACGCGTCTAGAATATTTTGCCGCCTCAACGGTCTTCTGACCCACTGTGCAGCGCTGCCCTGTGTGTTCGGGGCACTGCTTTTTGGGGCCAGCGCCCACTAGGCACTGTAATGCCCCGGGACGACAAACCAAAGCCGTGCAGACTGTTTCCGAGGTCGCTCTCTTGCTCTCTCGCAGGCGTGGAGGGAGCGTGCTGCGAGGGTGCGAGAGAGACTGCAACGAGAGCCGCTTCCTGGCCGCCATCGCCATGGTCATCCTCGTCCCTCTCCCCCGCCCTCCGCGCGGCGTGTGAATGGAGCAGTAAATGCACCATTCTCGCGTGCATCGGCACTCTGTTTTCTCGCCGTCCGCCCGATCGCCCTCTAATGCACTCTGGCCGCCCGGGTGAGCGGAGCGATTGAAAATTATGGCGGCAAAAGGGTTCAGTGTGAAAGGGGGCGGGGGAAATCGGTCGTCGGGGATGGCGACAGTGAATTAATGGCGCGATCGGCGCTGTGTTGATCCTCATTGTACTTGCATGGCGTTAACATGTGTTGGGGCGGTGTCCGCGCGCCGCCCCCTAATGTGCGCCTCTGTGTGTGCGAGTGCAAATTGCTGTGCGGTGTGGTTTTGGGGTTAAGAGACCGGTGCGTCGTCGTCTTCTTCTTCTTCTTCTTCTTCTTCCCCCCCCCCCCCCCCGGTCCGTGCAGGGCGAGGCGAGTCGGCGCGGAGCTCTCGATCCCATTCCGTAGGGTGAGCGGTGACCCGCGCGTTTTCGCCGAGGGCTGCGTTTTCTCCTTGTTCCTCTCGACTGCTTGCTTGCCGGAGACCTCCCTCCCCCCCACTCTCGGACGGCGTGCGGTGGGGCGTAACTGTAATATCCTCTGAATAATATGCCCCACTCGACGCGGTGAGCGTCCGCCCAGCCCCCTCGCCCCGCTCACACCGCCTCGGCACCCGCCGTTTGGGCCTAATATGAATTGTCCCACTGTGCGGGCAATATCTCGAGACGGTAGTTGCCTAGCAAAACGGGGGCCTGGCGGGGCCCGTTGCCGTTCCGGAGCACGGCCCAGGTGGAGAGAGATTCCGGCGTTTGGGGGCGTGCAGCGGGAGAGGGAGGGACGCCGGTTAATTTGCCGTCTTGTCCGGCCGGCGCCGCGCTGCCGCCGTGTGACGTGCCAAGTTATGAAGTTGCCGCGTGGTTTGTTTTGCTCCCTTGTTTACGGCGGTCCCCGACCCGCCTCTCTCTTTTTCTCTTTCTCTTTCTCTCTTTCTCTCTCCATCCTGCCGCCTTTTCTTTTCCGTCTTCCTTTCTTTTTACATGCCTTATCGCCTCTGTTTCGTGTGCGGTGTAGTATTAGATTCCCCCCCGGAGCGGAACCAACGAAAAACGGACTGTGCCGGCCGTGTGGGGCTGCGGGGGATGGACGTGGGAAGTGGGGTGGCGTCGCCGGGATTTAAACCCGCGTGAACCTGGAGGCACTGAGGGCTGGGCGCCGGCAACGGTGGTTTGATAAGCGCGGGTTTCTCTCTGTGTGACACGAACTGCTGGCCGGGCGGGCACGGCGTTGCGCGGCGTAGTTTCGGCCCTGGCCGACGCCCCATGTTTTCATCTCGTGCGAGTCGGGTTGTCGGGCCGTCGTGCTGCCTGGGCACTGCCTGCCGCGCGCGGGGTGGCTGCCAGCCCGGGCGCGCCGCCTGGAGGTCAGGCAGCCCGGCGGCGTGGGTGCGCGCCGGGACGGTATCTCTGTGTATCGGCCGGCCGGCCGGCCTGGCCTCGCAGTGGTGGGGGCGTCTTGGCGGCGGCGAGGGTCTGCTGCCGGCCTCGCCGGCTCCCCAAACTTTGGAGCGGTCGAATTTTTCAGCTTGGCGGCCTCGCTCGACTTTGCAGCCGGTAACGGTGCGCCGGAGGGGGTGGGGGTTTAAATTTAAGTTGGGCGTGCGGCGGTGGATTATACGGCGAGGAGTTCGCCGCGTGCGGACGGTGCATGGAAGCGCTGCTGCCCGGCCAGTGCGCCGCCGCCGTGCCGCCATCACCCTGCACAAGGAATAAGGGTCGGCCACCCCCCCTTTTTTTTTTTTTTTTTTTTTTGCGATGGGATGCCATTTATGATGGAGAATGGGAACGACCGCGAGGCCCGGCTGGGCTGCTGACGGAGCCTCGTCCTCCGCGCGCCACCCCTTCCGTGCCTAAGCCGCCCGGCCGCCGCGCACCCTGAAGGGAGATTTCCGGTGGCCTGTTCGTTACCGGACATGCGTCCCGCGGGGCGGGGCGGGTGCGGTTTGCTCTCTAAAAAGTCTACGAAGAATCCGCTTCGTGACTACGATGAAAATGAAGGCATTGTAATACGACGAAGTGTAGCATTTCGATGCTGTAATACACGTATAATACCACCGTAACACAGTACAATACCGAGTAGTCTGTACACGATTCCTAGAAGTGTTTACCCCCTTGGCTCCGTGCTTCGTATCACAAAGGATTTTTGCTTCACAATACGAAGCATTTCATCGTAGATTTTACAATGCCTTCGTTTTCTTCGCTTCACTAAGCGATGCTTCGTGGACGTTTGACTGTGTGCAGTAAGAAGATGGCGGCCGCGAAGGCATGGGCGGGGCGGCCCGAAACAATGTGACTGCATGAAGCAGTGTTGTCATTATCTGGACCGCGCTGGCTCTGCGGTCCTCATTGTGCCCTGCAGAGGCGGAGCGCGGGGCTGAAGGAGGTAACCACCTTGTGTTCCGGCCGGGCTCGGTACGACTCCCTCATGGCTTGATAAGGCCCCGCCGCGCCCCGCCGCGCCCCGCTATGGGGGTCTGCAGGTTTATTTTTAATTTTGGCCGCCGTGTTACTGAAGCTTATCTCTGGCTTCCTGCTGCGCTGGCTGGCTGGCTGCCTGGCTGGCCGCGGAGGCTGCTGCACCGCACAGCGGCCGGATGCGACCTGCTAACGCGAGGATTCTTTTGAAAAAAGAAAAAAAAAAAAAAAAAACAACAGAGGGGACAGGGTTGGTTGGTTGGTTGGTTGGTTGGTTTTTCTGTACTTTTTTGACAGGATCTCCTGATCTCCGGGATTTACTGTGTTCTAGAAGTGAGCACGGAATATCCTGTTCGAGGTATGTAAAACCCTGTAACAATGAACAGTAAATCCTGTATTCCAAACTACAGCAAAACCTGGCTAGAAAAATTGAACGGGATTGACATTTTATGACAGTGTCGGCCGGCGTGTCTGGGCTAGACGGAGAGCACGGTCTGTACACGATTCCTAGAAGTGTTGACCCTCACGGGGTTGTGTGCGCTGCAGTTTGCGCTGCGCGTGCGGCCGGCCGGTTGTCCGGTGCGGCCCGCTGCCGCTTTGTGGTTCGCGGCGTCTATAATGCACGGCGGCGCGGCCCGGCGGCTGGAGTGGCATTGTCCGGAATATGATTACTGTGGATCACGCAGCGCCCCAGTGCCCCCCGCCGCCCCTTGTTTTTCCACGCTACCCTCTTAGGGGGCCGGCCACGTCCATTGCCGCCCAAGTATGTGTAGGGCGCTGCCGCTCCATATCACTATTTTCGTGCACGTGTGTGTGAGTGCGCTGCTGCCGCTCGCCTGTGTGTGTGTGAGTGTGAGTGTGTGTGAGAGTGAGAGTGTGGGTGCGTGGCGGCCAGCGTGCGTGCGCAGACTCCGTATCGGAAATCTGGTGAAAAACACGAGGGGCGTCAAGTCGCTTTTGTGTGCCTCCACCTTCTCACTCACGCACGCACACAGGCACACATTGGAACCACCACCCACATACACGCACGCGCCCCGTTGTCAGGGCGAGACAAAGCGTGCGAGGGCGGGGCGGGGCGGGTTGCTGGTTCGGCACTGGTGGGTAGCCTCAGGCCCTTCTCTCTCGCTCTACCTTCGTAACGACCCTCACTTGTGTGTGGCGATTGTTTTTCTCTTGTTCTGGCCGTTGGCACGTTTTTAATGGAGTGGTCTCGCGGTGTATGCTCGTCTCTCTGTCTGTCTGTCTGTCTGTGTGTATGTGCCTGTGCGTGTGTGTCGCCCACAGCAGTCCTCTGCCAATCACTCTGCCGTCGGGAAGCGACTCTAGGAGTGGCCGCCGGCCGCTGTTACTGCCGTGCGCTGCCTTCCCCGATCCAATGCAGGTCGGTGCCGAATGTATCTCCAAGTCTGAGCGGCCGCGCCTCGCTGCTCTGCTGGGCGTCTCTTAGTCGGAGGTGGGGGAGGGGGGGAGGGCGTGCTTGAAAATGTTAATGCGCCGTTTGGATTGGCGAAGCGGTACGCCGGGTGGGTTCGGGTGGTGGTGGTGGGGGGGAGGGGGAAGTTGGCGCCGACAGCGATTACGCGTGCTGCCGGGGGTTGGGGCCTCGGCCAGAAGTTAGGCGGACTGGGCTATGCATGCTAATGGGGGCGACTGGCTGACCCGCCCCGCCCCGCCCTGGCCGTTCTCACTGCTTGGGGCGAGTGTGGGAAAGGTGACGTGTGCGTGTTGGGCTGGCTGCTCGGTCTGGCCGGCCGCTCCCTCGGGCCGTCGGCGCTGGCCGATGCCGCCTTCTTGAACCACCTGTACGAGCGGCGGGGCGGGGCGGGGCGTGGCGGGACGCGGCCCCCTGGCCCTCGGACGTGACCCTGCCGTGCTGTGCGCTGCTGTGCGGCACGCTCTGTTTGTCTGCGTCTTTTTGTTCTTCTCTCCCCTTTCCTTCCTATTCTCTGGTTCGGGAGGCGCCGCATCTCGCTATTTGCCCTCCACTTGGCCTGGTCCGCCTGCACCCGCCTGCACCGGCCTGCCCTACACTACTCGCTGCCTGGTTGGCGGGCGGGCTGGCGGGCTGGCTGGCTGGCGGGCTGGCGGGCTGCTCGTCCTCTGCCCCCCCCCCCCCCCTCCGTCCATACTTGGGTATCTATCCGCGCAGCCGATGCCTCTCTGCCGGACTAATGAAAGCGGCGCCAGGTGCGCCGTATTTCACGGTCGATGGCACCCCTACCCGTGTCGCTGCGCCGCCACTTGTTGTTGTTGTTGTTGTTGTTTGGGTTTGTTTCCATCTTTTTCACCATTTCCCCGCGCGGAAGCCGTACACAGTGTTCCGCTCTAAATAGTGAACGGCGCGACAGCGTTCGGCGCGCAGTGACAAAAGGCGCGTGATGAGTTGTGTGCCGTCGCTAGCGATTCGCGCGAAACAAACGGAACAAACAAGGACGCAAACGAACGGTCGAGTGCGCGTGTGTGTGTGTGTGTGTGTCTGTCTGTCTGTATGTATGTATGAGTGAGGGTCCTTCTCGGCGCCGCGTTCCGGGTGTGTGTGTGGGGGGGGAGGGGAGGGGGGGGGACGGCGTCGGAAAGACGCCCCGGAGGAAGGACCAGGTGCGGGCGACGCGTGTGTAGTTGATGGTGCAAGTTTTGACGAGCTTGAGAGAGAGAGCAGTCCCTTTTCTCTCTATTTTTTTGCCCTTTCTTCCGCCTGTCGTCTTTTCCGCGCCTTCTGGGAGCCCGGCGACGCGGCGGGACTCCAGGCTTATGAGGAGCTCGCCGTGGGAGTGGAGTCGAGGACGCGTGCGCCGTCGACCCGGCCCGTTTTATGGAAGTTGTTTCCTGGGAATCTCGGCGGCGGCAGCAGCAGGCCCGGGCCGTGTCGTAGGACGGCGATGTTGATGATGATGTGATGGCTTCCTTGATCCGGGTGACTGAGGGGGGGAGGCGGATGCGTGTGCAATGTGGAGCACGCCAAAGTGGCTGTTGGGAAGGAACGCGCGGTTCGATTCCAAGCCGGCGGAGCGCGAGACGGGGCGGAGTAGTCCAGCACCGCCCCGGGGCCCTGGAACTTGCAAGAGGCTGTGGAGGGGGTTGTCGCTCCCTGGACTCACGTGGTGCGTCTCTGTAGGCGTGTTTGTCGGGGGGCGGTTCGCCTCTGTTTCACGGAAAAAAATTATTTCGCTATATTAGCGAACATCTGTTTGCTAGAGGAAAATTTGCTGGAATGACAAACAATTTCGCTATTTCAGTGCGTATAGGACGCCGATGTAGCGAACTTCCACTTGCTGTTCTACCGATAATTTATTACTTCTTGTCCAACGAACATTTTTGCTGGAGAAGCGAACAATGTGCGCTAACTTTTGAATGCTGTTCGAGCGATTACCTTTTCATTGCCATCCAACGAACATTTCTGCTGGACAAGCGAACAATATTCGCTACATTGGTGCTCTGTGTGTTCTCTAGATACCAAGGCTTTCTAAGCCAAGAGAAGACCTCTGGCCTCTTCTCCTCGGGTCGCTTGGTGGTCTCGTGGCAAAGCCTTTGAGTGCTAACAAAGAGTTCGAGGGTTCGATCCCGGCCAGAACTGGGCAAGGTTTACCATTAGTACCCTGATTACGAGATCGCCGACATTCCAGATCATCGGCCGATTGTCTTCTTAAAAGTTGCCAACAAACTTTCGGTCATTATGTCAGCGAAAAGTGTTCGCTAATGTAGCGAACATCCTGGCAGCCAACACAATTTCGCTGTTTTTTTTTAAGGAGATTTATATGGCTGATTTAGCTCATATTTTTCGCTCCATCAGTCAAAAATGTGCGCTAGAGTAGCGAATTTTCAGTAGCGAACAAAAGTTAGCCCGTTCAGCGAACAAATTCTTAGGTTCGAAAATAGTCATCAAAAATTCGCTATTTTAGCAAACATTTCGCTGAAACAGCGATTTTATTTTTTTCCGTGTTTGTTTTCCTCCGACCCGGGGAGCAGTAGCTGTGGCTGCGGTGCTGGCCGTAAGCGGGTCGCGTCGTAGTGTAGTCGCAGTGAGATGCTGGCGGGCGTGCGATAAATAAATGTGGCCGTTCGAGATTTGTGGAGCTTTGTCGGTGCCGCCGTTGTGGGGCCCTCCCTGGCAGGGCTGGCAGTAAAGTGCGGGCGACAGCGCCGGGATTGGATGCGTCCGGGGACTGTTAGTCATTCCGCGGGGATGGACACGCTCTCCTCAGGGGGGTATGGAAAGGGGGGGGGGTCAAGATCGGCTTGCAGCGGGTGGGTGGGGATTAGACACCTGCGGCCGAACAAAAGTTGCTCTAAACCCGCTGCTGCTGCTGCTCACCGCTCGCCAACACTCACAGACAGACAGACACACACACACACACACACACACACACACACACACACGTCAGTCGCACGGAATCAGATTGATGTGATGTGTGGTTGTGTATCGGATTTTCCTTGTCGGATTACGTATTATATCCGTGGCGGTGCGGCCTCGGTCCGCCGGGCCGAGCCAGCAGCAGCGCAACGGTGCCGTGTGTGTGTGTGTGTGTGTGTGTGTGTGTGTGTGTGTGTGTGTGTGTGTGTGTGTGTGTGTGTGCGACATATCACACACACACACACACACACACAATGGGGACGCATTGATATTGGGCGCCCGGACGAACGACTCTCCCCGGCGGGTCTAATACGTCCGGTGTCCTTTTTGCTTGGGCCAGGCTCGCCACCATATGCGGTGGGCACAGTTGGCACGTCCGCGGAGCGAAAGAATGAGAAGAAAATGAGGGATGGGAGAGACGAATATTTAACGGCGCTGTACTGCGTTAACCCTCGCGCGCCGACCGCGCCGTGTCGAGGCGTGACGGCGCCAGCCGAGCTTTATTGCGATTCCTTTAATAATTATTGGTGAATCTGCGTTGGCTGTGACGCCGCGCCAGCCCCGCCCTGTTCTGTCTGTCTGTTTGCCCCCTCTCCTCCCTCTTGTCGGGACGTGACATGTACAATCCATTTATTCAGCCCTTCTGCCACCACTACTACCTCTCTGCTGCTACCGCCTCTTCTCCCCCTCCCCCCCACCTCTTTCCGCCCCGCCGCGTTGCCGATCGCCCTGATGATATTTATTCTATAAAGTGTATTGTTGCCTCGCGCGGCTTTTGTTTGGGCGTGATTTTCATGGGACGCTCCGCCAGGTTTTTAGGCGGCGGCGGCGGGAAGGGGTTGTCATTCAGGTGCACGGCGACTGGGTGTCTGCCTTTCCGGCTCCGAATCTCGGTTAGATCCGTCATTGTCTTTGCGCGCGGGAGGGAATTCAGAGCGCAGCTGTAACAGCAGTTGGAGAGGAACGAGGGGTTGGGCTCCCTTTTTGTCTTGGGGTGGCTCGCGCGGAGTTCGTTAGTGGGAGGAGGAGGAGGAGTGAGCGAGTGAGTTTGGAGGCTCATTGCAAAGTCTCGGGCGCGCGGCTTGGGAACAACCGCCTCAATTGCCCGGCCTGTCGTGCGTGGGTGCGTGTTCCGTGCTTTGTTTCGCGCGTGTTTGGTCCGCAGCGAGTCCGGAGAACTATTTGCCTCTCTGAAGCGGCGGAGTCGGTCTGGAAGCCCCGGGCAAAAGATGCGGCACGGCCGGCCACGGCTGGATCGAATCTCGAGCACTCGGTCAAAGGAGCCGCGCCGTTTGGGGCGAGCCAGCGGTCGACGCCTCCCGGACGAAAGTAGCTGGGACTCGTGCCTCCTCCCTCGCATCCTTCAGTTTTGGAACGCACTCGTGGGGATCCGAGTCGGGCGAGTCAGCCTGCCGTGGCGAGGGCGAGGCGCGCGGGGCTGCGTGGCGGGCCTGCCTACCTCGCACGGCGCTTCTGGCTGCTGGAGCTGGACGCTGCTGCCCTGCGTGGCCGCCTGCCTGCCTGCCTGCCTGTCCAGCGGTGCGGCGCTGTTCCCGGTGTGTGGGGGGGGGGGGACGTCGCCCCTCGCCCCCGTCGTCGTGGCGGTGGTGACGAGTAGCGCTGCCGTCTTGGAAAGCAATTTCCCGCTCGTTGTGGAGCCCCATTTGCGTGCTCTAGGGCCCCGGCTACATTTTCCGGCGCGGCGCGACGGAAGGAAAGGGAGGGGAACGGGACCGGCGTGGTGTCGATGGCTGTGATCGGATTCCCCTCTATTATTGTGTGCTTTTCTTTTGCGCGGCATTGTCGTCGTCTCGGCGGGCCATATGTATAAGAGTGTGTGTGTGTGTGTGTGTGTGTGTGTGCATGTGTGACGGCTGGCCGCGCCTGTCACGTTGCCACACAAGGCACGTAGCGACGGACCGACAGACGGGCACACACATCGACAGACAGACGGAAATGGAAGGGTTGACAAGGAGCGGACGGCCGGCAGTCCCGCGTGGATCAAGGCCGCCACTGGGCTCGCCGGAAGCAGCCCAGTCGTCGAATCCTGGGGAAGCAGAAATGTCGCGAAGGGAAGGCTTGATTGAAGGAATGGGCCGGTGGGGGCTGTGGGGGCGCCCTGCCCCCCTCCAGGTGCTCTGCGCGGCTCGTATCGACGGCCGTCTGATGGATAGGCTGTGGTGGGCAATTTGTTAGCGCGCGGCGTGCTGTATGATTGACATGTCCGCGGCGGGCGGGGCGGGGCGCCGTGTGAGGGGCCGGCGTGACCCCCCTGAGGGCCCTTGCTTCGATGTGGCGCCCACTGCGGCCCCATTCCGAATGGTCGCCCTGTCTCTCTCACTCGCGGGGCGTGCCCTCTACAGCGGTGCGAGAGAGAGCAGCCTGGCTGCCCTCTGGCGGCGCCAATCCGAATCAATGTGCCCCGCTGACGGGGGCCGCGCGCCGCCGTCGGTGGATGAATGGATGGATGGATGAATGAATGAATGAATGAATGAATGAATGGACAAAGGCATGGATTGATGAGGATTTGGTTTCCGAGGGAAGGCGACATGTTTGCGGACGGCGCCTGTTGGCTTCCTGCCTGCCTGCGTGACTGGCTGCCTGCATGGCTGCCGGCCTGGCTGGAGGCGCACGTCGCCGGGCTCAAGGGCTTTGGCGTCCGCGCCTCGTCGTCGTCCTCTCTGTGTGTCTCTCATTCTCCCCCTCTCCTGTCCGCTTGATGTCTGGGCTGGGCGAATTGCCTCGCCTTGGCCGGCATGGCGTGGCGGGGACCCACTTGGCGTCCGGGGATGACGGCGCCATTTTGTCGCCGAGGGGCTGGCTGCTCGGTCTGGCTGCCGTAAGACGGCTGTGTAAATGGCGAAACGGGCGTCGCGCTGTGTGCTGGCTGCTCGGGCTGGCTGCTCGGCCGCCGCCGCCGACCACATTGTTCGACGCGGAGGAGGGGGGGGGGGACGAGAGGGAGCGACACGGAGATGCTAATTGTCGCTGTCGTTGCGTGCGTTTGTTTTCATGTCTTGTTTTGTTTTGTGTGTTGCAGGTGAGCTATGTCGCCTCCCCTCTTGCTGGTGCCGGTGGGTGGATGGGGTGGGGGCTGGTCTTATGCATCCAGGTGAGGCGTGTCTGCAAGATTGCCCAACTTGCTCCCGCGTGCGTGGCGTGCGTGGCGTGCGTGGCGTGCGTGCCGCGCGTGCCTTGGTGACTGCCCGGCCGGTTCTCACGGCGGCGCGGCCTCGCCGTGGAGGGAGACTCGGCCGAGTCGAAGTACTAATTTGCGTAAGCCGTGGCGTGTGTGCGCGCGCATGTTCTCTCCGTGGTGTTTCCTTTCATGGCGGTCGCGCGGCGCCTGACGAGCACACAGTGGGTCAGAAGACCGCTGAGGCGGCCAAAACCCCGGACACGTTTTGAGCTCCAAAGTCGCTAAGTGAGACTCGAATCGAACGCGTGACCCCCGCCAATGGATTCCTCGTTTGGAGAGCAATCCATTGGCGGGGTCACACGTTCGATTCGAGTCCCATTTAGCGACTCTGGAGCTCAAAACGCGTCTAGAATATTTTGCCGCTTCAACGGTCTTCTGACCCACTGTGGAGCGGGCGGCTTGCTTTCCTCTGTTGTCTCTCCCCCCTCCCCTGTGTCTCTCCCTCCGAGCCAATGAAAAATGAGACGCCGCGGCGGCTAGCGGCTGTCCCCAGCGCCTTGAGCAGCAGCAGCGTCTTGGCCGTCTTCGCGGTCGGTTGGCGCCGATGGAGTGCAATCGATTTGGACATTAGGTCGCTGCCTTTTGTCCGAGTGGAGCGGAAAAAAAAAGGGCTTAAGAGTGGGGTGGGTGGGTGGGTGGGTTAGCCCCGCTGCACAGTGGATCAAATCGGTCGAAATCTGAAGAAAGAAAAAAAAAAAATACAAAAGAGCGGCAAACGAGTTTTGAAAAAGTCACGGCGATTTTTGACGATTCTGACTCAAAAGTATATGGGGAATCCGAATCTGGCCTCGTCAGGTTCCGCTCGGGGCCTGACTTTGGCGTACATGTTTTATTCCCGATTTCGACCGTCTTGACCCACAGTGCGCGGGGAGGCGGGTGGACCGTCGGGAGTACGGACGGCCGCCTGTTCCTCGGCGTGTTGTGTGGCGCTCTCTGCGCTGCAAATGGTCCGGCCCTGCAAGTGAGCCGTGGACGTTAAGAGTGAGTGCGCACTCGAGCCGCGCGACGATGGCGACGGTGGGGGATGTGTGCTCGCTCGCGCCGAAAAGGACTCCCATGAGGAACGGCATAGTATAGGGTACTTCGGAGGGAGAAGAGCCAGACCGGAAGTTGACAAGAAATCAAGAAGAACCAAGTATGCAAAATTTGTGAGGGAGCGTCTGCGTTGCCGTTCTGCCGCTTCTGCAGAGCCATATTCTCATACAAGTTCGGCTTTTTGTTCTTCTTGATTTCTTCTCAACTTCCGTCCCAGCTCTTCTCCGAAGTACCCTATTCGCCACTGTACGTGCGCCCCCCCCCCCCCCCCCAACCTCTCTGCACGGGGTCGGGGTGCTGATTCCCGGCTCTTTCTTGTTCGTTTTGCCGTCGCTGGTCGCTTGAGCAATCGTTGAAAGCGCTTCTAGCTGCCGTTATAGGCCTAATCCGCGTCGAGCCCGCGTGCGGGCCACGTGTCCCCAGGCGCTTATTAGGAATTTATACGGGTAATGCTACGGTTGAAAAGAACAAAAAAAAAAAAAAAAAAAAGAGTAAAAGGTGAAAAGTGGGAACGGGAACCCCTGCTTCCATTACGTTTAATTATCTTTCTGATAAATATATATATTTTTGCGGGAGAGGTTCGTGCCGTGTGCTTTTTGTGTGTGTGTAATCCGTCGGGTGTGTCAACTTATTCCGTGCGATACCCAGATGTGTTGATATTGGCGTCCCGGAGTCTGGTCCAGTTTTATTTCTGTATTTTCTTTTTGTTTTATTGCTTACTTTATTTTTTGCTGCTGTCGGCTTGTCGCAAAGGATGAAAAATGGTCGGGGTCACGCGCCGCCCGCCCCGTAGTGTCGGTGCGGCTTATGGAGTCGTGTTGCCGCCGCCACCGGCTGCCCTTTTTATATCTGGATTTGGCGGGGAGCGCGGCCGCGGCGCCGCGGCCGGCTGGGCACGCTCTGATTGTGTTCCGATGGCTCGACTCGGTTGCAGTTGGCGGCCTCGGCGGTGCGGTGGAGCCGTGTGCAGCCGTGTTGCAGCCATCTGCCGCCGCCGTCAATATTTAGGTGTAATTGGCAGTGGCCACGGTCGGGGCGGCAGAGTACTGCCCCCCCCCCTCCTCTCTCTCTCTCTCTCTCTCTCTCTCTCTCTCTCTCTCTCTCTCTCTCTCTCTCTCTCTCTCTCTCTCTCTCTCTCTCTCTCTCTCTCTCTCTCTCTCTCTCTCTCTTACACACACACACACGCACACACACACTGCTGGTAGAGTGCGCGAGGATGGCGTCAGAGAGTCAGAGAGAGATCGTGTGGTCATGCTGGAGTTGGCTATGGCTGCACAGCGGCAAATGAGGCCGAACGACTTTTGAGAGCGGCTCGTGTGTGTGTGTGTGTGTGTGTGTGTGTGTGTGTGTGTGTGTGTGTGTGTGTGTGTGTGTTTTGCGGCGCGATGTGCAATTAGGTGCCGTGATGGAGGCAGAGTGCGGGGCCTGAAATAACGGCGCGGTCTTTGTGCGACTCGCGTCCACTCGCGTCACAGGCAGTCAAAGGCGAAGCGCGCAGCTGTCGCGGTGCAGCGCCTCTCTGCCTGCCTGCCTGCCTGCCTGCCCGTCGTCCGTGATATTGCTGTCCGCCACGAGGAAGTAAATGGTGTTCGCGTTGGCTGGCTGTCGGCGGTGCGGTGCACGCGTTCATCGTGGGTGGAGCTGCTGCTGGCCTGGCGGTGGTGGTGGTGATGATGGTGTTGGTCGTGCTGGTGGTGGTGGTGATGGTGGTGGTTGCGCCGCCGTCGTCGAAGCTACGCGGCAGTTCTTGGAGTCTCCCGTGCGCCCCTTCCTTCTTCGTGCTATCTTCGTGCTGCCTGGCTGGGGGGTTGGGGTGGCGGCGCCCCCGGCGAAGCCCCCGGACCCCTTTCCTTCCACCTTATCGGACTCCTAATGGTGTTATCAGCGGCGCGTCGCTGTGAGCAGCGCCGGCGGGCGAGGCGGCGTTGGGGACCTGCTGGAGCGGCTGGAGCGGCTGGAGCGGCTGCATACCTGGGCTGTGATCCTGGCGCGCGGCGCGCGGCCGGCTGCACAGCACTCTGCTGGGGAGGGGGGGGGGGGCAGCGAAGCAGGAGCAGCAGAGAGTTGACGCCCCCCGGACAGGCCGAAAGGTGGCGGGTGTCGATTTCGCGACGGTCTCGTCGGGGAAGGGCAGGGGAGGAGGAGGGAGGCCGCGGTAATGACGCTGCCGATGACGATCCGGGGCCCGCGCGCGCTCGGAGTGACAGGGGCTCCGTTTCAGCCGAAGCAGGGCGGCGTCGCGGTGGCCGTGTTCCTCGCCGCGGCCCCGTCGTCCGGAGCGTGTTCTTCTTCTTCAGCTGTGTTCGGCGCCGAGGCTCACACCTGCTGTCGCCGTCGTCACAGTCAGTGGCGCCGAGGAAAGAGGGGGAGGGGGATCATCGCTCTCGCTTATTGTTTCCCAGTGTAATGAAAGGACCATGTCCCCCGGAAGGGACTTGGCGGGAAGGGAGAGGGGGGGGAGGGCGAGGTCGCAGGGGGGAGGGATTACATGGCGCGCCGTGGGGCCTTGGCGCCGCCCCGCGCAGCCCCGCCCTCTGTGGTTGCGGCCAGTGGATGTGATTATTGGACGGCGATGATGTAACGCGAAGGGACTTTTGGAGGGGTGGGGGAGTGTGACCCCTCCGCTGCGGGCACGCGTGTAGTGGCGGTTTGAAGTGAGGGGGTTGTTGTCTGCTCTAGGCGCCGTGGGAAAATGAGCAGCGATTCCGCGGCTGCTGGGGCGCGGCAATTGAATAACTCGCTTTTACTGTTATTTATATTTAATGCCCGGGAAAAAGTTGAGTGGGGCGCGGCGCGCTGCTATCTGGATTTGTGCTGCCGGGGCGTCATTGTTTGGGGCCTGTCGGCGTGGGCCCCGACCGGCCCGCTCGGGGGCGCAATTTGAAGGAAAAGTTTGCTAATTTGGGTCGGGGCGTGCCGCCGCGCTGGCTGGCCCCGGAGGCCGTCGTGCACGCGCTGCAAGTCTCCGATGGCTCGGCACAATGAGGCCGGACTTGAGCAGGGGCTCGAGGGCGGCTTTGGGTCCCGTTTGCGCTTTGGCCAGTGCCAGCGTGCCTGCCAACGGACGGGTGCGGCCACTAGCACGCTGCCACGCTGCACCCCACCACCCTGTGAGGCCCGGCCGGCCGCCTCGGGCCTTGCCCTGTGCGGCCCACTGCCCTGTGCGCTTGCATCACTACTTACCCCTCCTAATTTCGCCCTCCACCCCTGGATCCGGCCTGGGCCGGGCGGCGTTCGGCGTTTGTCTTGCTAATAGTCGGCCCGGTGGACATTAACGGGCACGGCCGGCACGGCAACATGCATACATCCTGCCTGCCCCATCCCGACCCGCACCCATCCTTCTTTTTTTTTTCCTTTCTTTTTTTTTCGCCTCTTCCTTCTTTTTCCGCCTCTCCCGCCAAAAAAAAGAGCGAGATAGAAGAAGGCCTTTGTATCATTCTCCTTGCATTTGGGTTTGACCCTCTTATCTAGACGCCATACTTATTTTTATTGTTTTTTTTTATATATACATATTTTTTAGTTCTTTTTTGTACCCCGTTGCCCCTTTATCCTTTTATCCATTTTACAAACCTACCACTTGGGGTGTGGTTTGCCACTTCCCATTCATTTTCTCACCTCTCTTTCTTTCTCTCTCTCTCTCTCTCTCTCTCTCTCTCTCTCTCTCTCTCTCTCTCTCTCTCTCTCTCTCTCTCTCTCTCTCTCTCTCTCTCTCTCTCTCTCTCTCGGCGCGCGCACTCACACACGCCCTTGTGCGTGTGCACCCGCACCGGATAGGTTGTCCCCTTTGGAAGATTCATTCGCGCTGCGAGATGAAAGCGCGCCTGAGGACGGAAGGGGTGGGGGGGGGGGCAGGTGAGGGGGTGGGAGGGGCGGGGCCGGCCAGGTGAGGTGACTGCGACGCTCGCGCGTAATTTGCTTTTTGCGATTCCCGACTCCCTTTATCGCCCGACATATGCTGGCCACGCTGGCCGGACCGGTGTATCCGTCTGGGGGCGGTGGTTGGATTAGCCGCTCGCCCCACCGCGTGCGCTGCCCTTTCCATCCATTTCCAAAAGCTTCTTGCCCGAGAGACCAGCCGGCCGGCCGCCCCTCTGTGCTGTTCGCGCCGCGGCGTGAGCGTGTTGAAGAACAACGTCCTAAATTCAACCAGTGAAATAAAAAAGCAAAGGAGAATCGAACTGCACACCTTTGTCGTCAGCGACGGTCGTGTTGCGGATTATAGCTTTATTGTCCTGCAGGTTCTCTCTCCCATAACTCGAGTCCCGCGCAGTAGTTGCTCTGCGTCCCCCCTCCCTCGCCTTCCTCGGCACCGCGCCCCGGCCGCTCTGTCTTACAGCGCGCGCTATTAGTGATCGGAGGGGCGGGCGCTGCTGCTGCTGACTGACGAGCGCCTCGTCCGTGTCGAACCGCTAGAGGGGGGGTAGAGCGCGAGAGAGAGAGAGAGAGAGAGAGAGAGAGAGAGAGAGAGAGAGAGAGAGAGAGAGAGAGAGAGAGAGAGAGAGAGAGAGAGAGAGAGAGAGAGGGGGGGGGAGGGGGGGGGAGGGCATTCAAGGAAAGGGTCGCGATTGTTGCTCGTTTTCTCCGTCCGTGGTTCCGAGGTGTATCGGAGGAGTCTCCCTGCACCGTGAGGCGGGGGCGTTTGAAGAAAGGGGATTTAGCGGCTTTTGAGTGGATGGGGAGTTCCGTGTTGTGACGGGCCGAACGCGCTAGCGCCACCGCGCGTGCATCTCCGACGACATTTATTTATGTGGGCGGAAGGGAGAGATAAAAGGGGGGTGGGTGGGGTGAAAGACTGACTTGGGAAAGACGTGTGAACTTGTGGGTGAGATACGGCTTGGCAGTGTGTGACTGCTGGCGGCACGACGACCGGCCGTCGAGGGTGTGTGTGTGTGTGTGTGTGTGTGTGTGTGTATGTATGTGTGTGTGTGTGTGTGTGTGTTAGTGTATGTATGCGTGTCACTTAACCGCTTGTAAATGTCTCAAGGCGCGGTCGGGGGTCCGTGCCGTGCCGCCTCCCCCTCTCTGCAGTACTGTGTTTGTGTGTGCAGAATACGCCGCCTACAAAGGGGCGTGTGTGGTGTGGTAGAGCGTGCGTGCGTGTGTGAGGGCTGGGCGGCGGTACGAATCGATTTGAGCGACAAGTTAATGTCGAGATGTTTGGCGGCCTTCCTCCTCCCGGTCACGCTGCCTTGGCTCGTTACGCCGCCAGGATGGAAGGACCGCGTGGTGGGTGCCTGCAGGGCCTCCGTAGGGCCGCCCAGGCAGGGAGGACCGCGTGGTGGGTGCCTGCAGGGCCTCTGGAGGGCCGCCCAGGCAGGCAGGGAGGACCGCGTGGTGGGTGCCTGCAGGGCCTCTGGAGGGCCGCCCAGGCAGGCAGGCAGCGTGGGGCCCGTGCGCGCCCTTAAGTTTTCATGGAAGTTGGATTGTTGTTTGACTCGCCGGCGGCTAGGGCGCGCTGCTTGCCCCGGGAGTGGAGCGGGACGGTGTTGCGCGCGCCGCTGCAGCCTCCAGGGTCTCCAGGGTCTCCAGGGCTCCCCGAGGGCAGCGAGCGAGCGAGTCGACCGGTGGTGCAGCCAGCGTTGCCGCAGGGGCTGTCGCTCTGCGGGCCGTGAGGGATGCCTCTCTCCGTGCGTTGTGGCGAGCCGTGTGGAATGACGCTACGCCACGCGCTACGCGTGTGTAGGCTGTAAGGCGGGAGGGTTGCGCCCGGCATTGTGGTTGGTCTGCTGTGACCGGCCGCAGGGCCTGCCTGCCTGCATGCATGCTGAGTGCGTCCCCCTCGGCTGTGTGTGTGTGTGTGTGTGGGGGGGGGGGGTTATTGTTCTCGGGCTGTGACCGTGGCGCGGTGCGTCTCTATACTCCTATTTTTACCGGCCTCTAGCTGCCGCCGGCGGCGCCGCTCGCCGACACCACAATGCTGCGCGGATGGAACGGACGAGATTGGAATCTACGCGCCGCGCCCGTAGATTGGCCGCGGCCGGGCCGACGCCGCTCGGTCCGGCCAGGAAGAGAGAGGCACGCCGTCGACGCGGCGCCGCGAGGCCATCGCGCCCCGTGCGCCGCCGGCCTGGCCGCGCCACGCGCCACGCGCCCGCCTTGTCGGCGCGGCCATCTATCTCTCTTCGCCGTAGGGTGGGGCCGGCAGGCCGACAGACAGACAGGAAGCAGGCAGACGGACGGGCGGAGCCTGCTGCAGCCCGCCCCCGGGGGTTGGTGCCGTGCAGGGTGTGTCACGCTGGACTGGTGTCGCCCCCCGGGACGGCCGGGGCCGCTGGCGCGAGCTGGATTGCTACATTGTTGCCCCCTGGCTCGGGCTGCTCGCGCTGGGCCTTGCCAGGGCCCCGTCACCGTGTTGACGAGGGGAGGGGCGCTCGCTGCAGCGGGCTTTGCCGTGCGAACAAGTCGTCGTCGCCGCCTCGCCTTCGCTGCAGTCTGTCGTCTCTCTCCCCCCCTCCCTCCCTCTGCCCCCTGTCTGTGTGTCTTCTCTCTCTGAGCACCGCACGTCGAAAATGAGTGAGGAGGCGGCGGCGGCGACTAGAAATGGGGTTTTTAAAAGTTGACCATGTCGAGAGAACAGCCGTGTGTGTGTGTGCGCGCGCGCTGGTGAACATTATGATAAAGGCGGAAATAAAAGGCTCTGGCCGGCGGAAAGAGTGCGTCGTCTTCCGCTGTAAACGCGAAGCGGGAGCGTGACATTCGCTTGGACGGCACTAGACTGGGCGTGCTGCTGGAGGCCCCCCGCGAGGTAGGCAGCCGGCGCTGGCGCGACGCGCGGGTGTCCGCCGCGGTGCCTACGCTGCAGGCGGCCGACCCCACCGCCTACCTCGAGTGACGGGGGTCGTTGGGCAGGGCCTTGGGCGCGGCGGCGTAAAGGGCCCGTTTGTAGCCGAGGCCCACGCCGGCCGAATGCCCCGAATGCCGCGTAAAGGGACTTAATGGGGCCGGCCGGCGCGGCTTTATATCTTTTCCGTCTTTCCTCGGTCCGTTTCTGCCGGAGGTGAGTTGCCGCGCGGCATTAAAAGAATGCCCGGCCCCTCGCCCCGGTCCTCGCTCCCTCCTCGTCGGCGTGAATGGTCGCCGCTGGCGAGAGGGGCGGCAAGTGCGGACAAGTGCGTGTCGGCGCCGCGAGCCCTGCTTTGCTGCCGTGTCATTTTGTGGCCGGGCCCCGACGTCCTGCTAAAGGACGGCGCTTCCTCTGTCTCTGTCGGACTCGAGGGGCGTCCCGGAACGGAAGGCGCGGCGTGGGCACTGCCGGGGATGAAGCGGCCGCCCGGGGTCACCCCGCTCGCTGAGTTGGCGTCGGACCGTCAGGGGCTTGCCGCCCGTCCGCTGGCTTGGCTCGGATTATGGAAATCCTCCAGGGCGTGCAGGCTTCCATTCGCCGCGACCTGCACGCCTCGCACTTCGGGCGTTCCACCGGTGCCAGTCTAATTTTTTCTTTTGTATCATTATTTCTTTAGAATGAAAATTTCTCGTTTTTTGTGTGGGACTGTTTTGAACTGGTCCCGAGTGGGACGGCGCGTCGTCGGTCGGCTCGGCCCGGGCCCGCCCGTCCGCTGCCGCTGTGGTTGCAGGCAGCCTAGCCGGCCCCCCGGGGACGGACCGCCGGCCGGCCAGCCCTCCAGGACGAGATCCTGGCTGGCCAGCTGGCTGGAGGGGATTAAAGGGAGTTATCGCGGTTGGCTCTGTCCGGCCAGGCCGCCTTCTTGCCGCTCGACCGCGTTGCATTGCATTCCCCCCAACTTTTTCATCCCTTGTCCTCTTAAAGGGTGGGCAGAAGAAGGGAGGAGGGTTTTTTTTCCTTATTTTTTTTTTCTGTGCTTTAGTTGGAAACGCCATTCAGGAAGAAAAGGTGGATGGTGAGGCAAGCCCTGCGGACAGGGTGGGGGAGGTGTATTGATCGGTGGTTTAAGTGATGGGCGGTAGTCTTGGGTGGGCAGGGCACGGCGAGGGACTTGACTCTTTCGCCGACGCCGCCCGCCCGCCCGCCCGGTGCTCGTCGAGGCAGCCTGCGCTTGAGAGTCACCGTTGCGATCGGGGCAAAAAAAAAGAAAAAAAAATGGCGGCTGCGTTGGACCGGCTTTTCTGACGGCGTGGCGGTGTGATGCGTGCGATTTGTACCGCCGGCCGTACAGCGTGTTGTACACGGCGGAGAGGACGCGGACAGATTTATGGCGCGGCTGTCTCTGTCGCTCTGGGGCGGGGGAGGAAAAGGGGAGGGGGAATCAGTCATGCCTGCGTCTGCCAGATAGATGCGAGCGGCCACTCGGACCAGCCGCCGGCAGGGCCACCACAAAGCCGTGGTGGCGGACGTATCGCCACGCCGCCGCCACGTCACCCCACCTCTGTGTGTGTGTGTTTGTTTGTTTGTTTGTATGTATGTGTATATGTATGTATGTGTGTGTGTGTGTGTGTGTGTGTGGTCGCGCCGCTCGAGTGGACGCCGCCGCCGCGTGGCCCACTGAGTGACTGACCCGCGCAATGGCGGCGGCTGCTGGCGGCGGCTGCTGGCGGCGCCGCGGTCGCGCTCCGCCCCGGCCGCCGCGCCGTCGTCGTTCTCACTCGCTGATACGACGCCCGTTGTTCGCCCCTTTGTCTGCCAGAAAATGGGGATTTATAGGGGTGGCGGGGGTTAGGGGAGGGCCAGGGGATGGCCACTGGCTCCGTAACACTCGCGCTACACACACCTGCCGGGGGGGGGGGGGGTCTCTCTTGCACTCTTCCCTCGACTCCCGAAGGAACGAGTGTCAAAGGGGAAAGAAAGGCGGAAGGTGGGCTGCTAACGAGGGCCGTCTCGTTTCCTAATTTGAAGTAATGATTCGGCGGAGCAACTAGCCGTGCGGCGCGGCTCTGGTGTCGCTGGCGTTTGACGCGCGAGCCTCAGGAGGAGGAAGGGGGAGTGGGGGGGGGGAGAAGAATGGCCAAAGGGGTGCTGGGCTGGCTGGCTGCTGTTGGGCTGGCTGCTGGCGTGGTGGTGAGCGAGGCGGCCGGTGCACCTGCTTTTGCGTCCGCTTATAGCGGTGGTGATTCATCGGGGTGCATTCCGTGCACGAGTTACGTAACGCCACGTAATTAACGCCCCGCGCCTTGACGACCATCGTGACGACTCTGGTGACGACGGCATAAATTGGCACCCATGGGCGGCGGCGACGTACGGTGCCGGTGATTTGGCGGCCCGGCCTGCCGCCAGGCCGATGCCGTACACGCCGCTCCGTCTCTCTCGCATTTCGCTCTTCGTAGGGGCGCGAGAGAGTGACGACAGCCACGTGCGGAGTCGGTCAAGCCTGGCGAGCCGAGCCAGCCCGGCCAGCCGCCGGCCCGCGCGGGTTGATCGCGCTCGGCCGGGAGTGATGGTGATGGTGGTGGTGCGGGCGGGGACGGAGGGAGGGGAATTTAAATATTGGCGCGCTGTATCTGGCGGCGCGGCGCGCCCCTGCTTGAGTTTATGATAAGACGTGCCCCGGGGCCCCCGCCCCTCTGTCTCTCTCTCTCTCCTACGCCCCGCCGTCGGCGCCCCTGCCGGGGTGCTCCGGGTGGCCCGGGCACCCTCTTTTCCGGGGCTGTTTGCTGTGTGTCCGAGACGCGCGCGCGCACGCCAAGTTTGGCGGTGCACCGATGTTGCCTCCGCCACTTGCTGCACTGGGTCGGCGTCGTCGTGCCGCCCGAGTCGCCGCGAACGCCGTGTTTTTGTTTTCGCTGGGCGGCCCATCATCCCTTTGCCGAATGGAAGCCTGTGCTGCGCCGGGCTGTCGTCGGGCCGAGGCGTGCAGCGGCGCGGCCCGCGGGGCCTCGGTGCCCGCGGCCGCGCCTCCGCCTCGCTCTGCGGGTAATTACCCAGTCTTTGTATCGGCCGCGGTCTTTGTCTTGTCGCCCGAGCTGACGATCGTCTCTCTTTCTCCGTTCGTGTGCGGCCTGGCTCCTTGTGCTGGCCTGGCCTGGCTGGCCGAGATCAAAGCAGTGGCCTAATTGTCTCCCTTTAGTTTTCGCCAGCCTCGCCCTTCTGAGGCCGAGGTGGGGTGCAATTATCGGCGTGGGGCCTGCCAGCCTCCCCCCTTCCCCCGGTCCGAGCCGCGCCCCGCCCAACTACTGCTATCGCCCTGCCGCTGGCCCCGCGGATTGCCAATCTGGAGCGCAGCGCCTCACCACCGCCGCGCAGCGTCGGGCTACTTTTCACGTAAAACTCCCGTTTTGGTCGTGGTTTTTGTTTTCCTTTTTTTGGGGGGGGGGCTAAGGGTATTGTAAATGGCGTTCCAGTGACGCAGAGGGGGAGCCTCCCCCCCTGGGACTGGTGGCGTGGAGAGAGAGAAAGAATAAAAGTTGCTGCGGCGGTATACTGGGGGTGGGGGATCAAATTCCGGAAAGATCCGGTCTGCGGTTCTGAGACGCGTTCTCCGCTAGGGTGCGACGTGTGGACTCTGCCGGTCTCGGCGCGGGCATTGTGTGTGTGTGTACGCGCGCGTGCGTGCGTGAGTGTGCGTGCAGGAGGGTGGCTTCGCGCCAGGTGTGGGGCACGGGCAGCGCGGCCACGTCTGCACGCAGGGCCGTCCGAGGATGGTCTGTCCCTCTCGCACCCGCACGGGGTGCCCCCCACGAGCGAGAGCGAGCGAGCGAGAGAGAGAGAGAGAGAGAGAGAGAGAGAGAGAGAGAGAGAGAGAGAGAGAGAGAGAGAGAGAGAGAGAGAGAGAGAGAGAGAGAGAGAGAGAGAGAGAGAGAGAGAGGGGGGGGAACCTGCCGCTCGGAAGCGGCCCGTAGGCCGAGGGGCGTGAATTGGGAGACGGGGCAGGAGGCCGTCGCCGGCGCGGCCGCCGTGCGGTGACTTTGTCGTGTTTCTTCTTGGCGCGTCGCGTGCCTGACATGCTGGTGACGGCGACGGGCCGCAATTATGACGAGATCCGCCCCGTCTTCGTGGTCTGTCTGTCTGTCAGTCAGTCTTTCTGTCTGTCTGCCTGACTGCCTGCGCCGAGGTGGATGGAGGTTCCGAGATGGTCCCCGCTGTGTATGGCGGCCGAGGCTGCGGCTTGTGGACTCTGTGCGGGTAATGGGCGCGGTGCTTGATTTCTCTGGGGTGGTCTGTGTCCGGCCGACTGTGCCTGCGTGGTTTTGACGGGCCGCGGCACCGTCGCTGCTGCTGCTGCTGCTGCTGCTGCTGCAGCCGCTGCAAGGCGGACGACGGGCGGCCGAGAGGCGGTCTGGCCTGGCCACTGTTAATTGGGACTGCCTGCTCTATTCTGAGAGCGGCGTGTCGCATTGTCATGGGCTTGGTGCCTGGCGGCTCGGTGCACGGCGTGGTGCACCGGGACACCGCGCGCCCTACCGGCCAGCTTCGTTACGGCCCGGCTTTCATCATTTTGATTCGCCGCGTCCAAGTTTTGAGTGGTGGTCCGCCACTGTGGGAGTCCTCTCTGCACGGCGGCTGTTCGAGGACGCACTCAGGGCGCGCCACGCGGCGTGACGGCGCCCTGTAAAGTCAATGTGTGAATGTGAACCTGGATCGGGATTTGAATGCGTGGCCGATGTGTTTTGCTTTCCCAGCCAAACGCTGCGGAGAGTGGATGGCACCGTTTTTCATTCGGGTGAAAGGAGGGGGGAGAGAGAGAGAGAGAGAGAGAGAGAGAGAGAGAGAGAGAGAGAGAGAGAGAGAGAGAGAGAGAGAGAGAGAGAGAGAGAGAGAGAGAGAGAGAGAGAGAGAGAGAGACGGTCGCCGCGCGTCTTCATTCTCGTGGCTGATTCTTTGTTTCTCTCTTCTCTCTGTCGCTTTTCGCGCGTGTGTGCGCGGGTCCCTTCGATGGAGTACGCGTCGCTCTTTTTCTCTCTTTCTCTCTCGTTTGATCGTCGTTCTCTGTCAGAGCGTCGCTAATTTAAGTAGAGCCCGCGTTTGGGGCGTTGAACTCGCGTGGCCGGCCGTGCCGCGGCTTGGCGTGGCGGACCGCCCTCGGAATGTGTCACCTGCCGACAGTTGTTTGAGTTGGTGCCGCTCCAGCGGGCGCGCTGCTGCATCTGGAACTAAACCGCCTCCAGGGCCGCTTGGAAATAAACCGACCAAGTTCCGCCCTTGCGATGCGGCGCCTAAAAGTGGAAAAGTTTGTCCCTTTTTTTTTTTTTTGGTTGATTCCTCTCGCTGCTAGCTTCGGCGATGGTAGTGCCATTTCTATAAATCTGTGCGATGGAGCGAGAGGACGCCTCGCCCGGAGTTCCACCTGCCCCGCTTGTCCCGCGGCAGTGGGGCGGACGGGACCCGGCGGATCGGATGTCGTTCCGAATCGCCTCGCCGACGTTGTCAGCCAGTCCATCCTCCTATCGGACGCTTGGAATCGACGCACGGTGCACGCCGACTGAGGAGAGGATAACAGGTGTTTTTAAGGTTTATTTCCTCCGTGTTTGTCATTATTTGTGGTGGGGTTGTGTGGGCGGGGCGCGCGGCTGGAACGAGTTGCTGACGTTCTTGTCGGCCCGCTGCACCCCTCGCGCTGTCTGCGCCTGACGGCCGGCCTGACGGGTCGTGCGCGCCGCTTCGCCCAAATTGACTGCCGTGACGGCCGGGGACGCGACGCGCGCGTGTGCGTGCGGTCTGCAATCTGAATCCAAATGTGTTGTTGTTGGCGGCCGTGCGGTTGGTGCAATCCGAACCCGAATGTGTCGGCGCGCCTGTTAATCTGGGAGCAGGGGCCCGCTGTCGTTTTCCGGATGTGGGAAAAGGGAGAGGGGGTTGGGGGGGGGGGGAATGCAATCGCTTTCCGAAGCCACTTCCAGCCTGGACGTGTAATGGCCAGCGCGGCGCGGCTCTGCGAGGCCGCGCCAATACTTGTTTTGTGAGTGTGTTTGCGCCGCCTCGGCGCTGCCCTTCCAGTTCCAGGTGGGCTCGGCCGGCCGGTGCGCCACTCGCCGCTCTGTTGTCCCTGCTTCCCCCGGCCCGCTGGTTACGAGCTGTCCTCATTCATATAGACGTGTACGTCGGTGTGCCTGTGTGTGTGTGTCCCCCTCCTTTCGGATTATTGGATTCTCGCGAGGAGTGATCGTAAATTTGTCATCCGCGCGCGCCCCGTTCGCTCGGGATTGCCTGTGTTTGTATGGGTCTGTCTGTGTGTGTGCGCGCGCGCTGGGATTGCTATCCCCAGTGCCGTGCGAAACTCCGCCGCTCTGCCTGGAGCCGCGCTGCCGCGCTGGAGCCACGGGAAGATGAAATAAGGAGCCACTTGTCACGACGCCACCACCACAACGCGAATCTGAACGAGTCGCACACCTGCAAGGACATAGCACTCCACCACGACCCGGCCCGCAGACACTGTGTGAATACACCCCACCACACGCACAACCACTACAACAGTGCCTGTCAAACGGGTTCGAAGAAGGGTGTTTTTTCTTTTCTTTTCAAGTCAACTGTCTGGGCTGCTGGCCGGCTGGTGCGTCGCCCGGAGGGTGGGGGACGGTTCTGTTCATCTCTTGGCGACTTGCTGCTGGGTCGATGTGTGACTGGGGGTGCGAGAGATAGGGAGAGAGTGAGAGAGAAAGAGAGGGAGCTCGGCGCGAAATGGCGCCACTGGCGTCTGCAGCTGCTGAGGAAAGCATCGACGGAGGGAGAGGCAGAGGCGGGAGGGGTCGGCGCCCAGTGGACTGGGGATGTGGACTACGGTGCAGGTTGCCCATCTATCACTGCAGATAAGAGCTGCGCTCCCACCCCCTCGGGGGCCACGACTCCACGCGCAACACGGCCGCCACCTGTGGCCAGAGGCCGCCGGAGGCCGCTGGAGGCCGCTAGGGGCATAGGGGCTGGGTTGAAGCGAGCCTTTCGTTCGGAAACGGATGCGGTCATCGTTCATGAGGCATGGGGGCGATTTGGCATTCTTTTTTTTTTCCTGGCCTTTCCCGTTGAGGGCCGCCGGATGGTGGAGTCTGAGGGTGGGTGAGGGTGTCATTGCAGTGGAGTAGTGGCACTACAGTTTATAGCGACATGGCCTGAGTAAATAAGCCCCCTCCGCTGGGGGCGGCCTGGGGCGCACGCCATATAGTGGAAGCTCGCACTGTTGTGTATAGCTCATTTGCGTCGGCGATTGCCTCCGAGTTAGTGGCCTTTTGATGTGTGCTCGCGTGAGCCTGTGTGCGTTTGGCGTGAGAGAGTGTGAGAGTGTGTGTGGGTGAAAGGACGGCAGAATGAGACAGAGGTCGATTGGCGTTCGCGCCGCCTATTCGTAGCAATTTGTGGAGGTCTACTGTTACATTGTTGATTGTTTTCGGCGCAAAGTTAGCTAGGCAACTCGTCATACAGTGCCACTCCACAGACATTGACACTGCCAACACGTTCATGGCCACTTTTCTCTTTTGCAGCCCACCAAGCTGAACGTGTACAAAAATGACAGTGAGAGTTGGGACTACACAGCACCGCCAATGGGTGAGTCACAGAGCATCAAGGTTTTTTAACAGAAACATGGAACGCTTTACTCTGCCAGATGAAAACTTGTCTTTGTAATGGAAAACCCATAATGGACTCGATCCCTGTCCGCATATACTGCAAAACAAGAACAATAACAAGAACTCGCTTCCTAGCTGAAGCTTTCTATATAAACAAATTCTCTATGTTCATAATATACCTCAAATTCACAAAGAAAGAGTTCACAGTTGAAATTATAACGGCATTGAGAGAATTCACAGAAACCGCTGGCATCACCATCTATGATACCTTGTTCACTTCAATAGTTTTCTTGGCTAGTCTAGAGATTCAATTGATTGATGCAGTCCGTATGCAGACGGGATGTTTTTGTCTGGTAATTGTGTATGCGAGTGTTCGTGCTTCTGTAAGTATACGTAGGACCCTTAAAGGGGTCACTTAGTGGTTTGGAGGTTTCGGGTAGTTTGTAGTGAGGGTGTCTTAGCTCTTGGAGTGTGCCCTGAAGTGTTGGTCGCCGTCGAAGATCCACCCTAGATTGTTTCTCTTCATCCCTCGGCATCCGCGTTTGCAGTAGAAGAGAGACGAGGGAAGCCCAAACTGGATTCTTCGATGGGCGCGCGATAGCGGCCGTGGCACTCGCGGCCGCTTCCTTCTGGGTCCCTCTCGCCGCCGAGTTTGACTAGTTTGTCGGGCGCTCTCGGCTCAATCAACAATAGCTGCCTGCCGGGCTGGTGGAATCTCATTTGCGGCTCTGAAATAGCTGCGAGGGGGTCGCGCGTCGCTAGGGCAGGACAACGGATGCAGCAGGTGTCCCTCGAGGTGTCCTGCTTCGTCGAGGAGGTCCTTGAGGGGAGGACTCAACTCCATTACCGTGGAGTTGGTGGCCGGGTTCGCAGGGATGGGCGATACGCCCCGGCAAGTGGACCAAAGCACCTGTTTTGTAATGCTGGGGGGGGGGGGGATAATGGCCTTGTCGGAATTGCTTTGACTGTTCGACGAAAGCCTTTTATTTGTGTTCGTATTACGGAGGAGTGGTCTCGTGGAATTTCAATAGAGTTCTTATCTGAGAACATTTGCATCACTATGATGGAATGCTCTCAGATAATCCGAGAGCAATCCAGCACACTGATGCAAATGTTCTCAGATTAAGAACTCATTTTCTTCAGTGTGTGGCCTGCTGCTGGCATTTCTTTTCCACCTCTCCCTCCCGCGGGCGCAAAACCGTTCGGTAGGGTTTAACGGTTGCCACCACCCGTAGGCTGTAGCGGTAACCCTATAGCCCGGCCCCGGCTCCCCCAATCCACCTTGGTTCCGGTACATTTGGCGTGAGTGGCGACCTTATTTCACGGGCCTGGCCGCCGGGACTGGTGAGGCCCGTCCGTGATGAATCGCGGCCGCCGACTCTGGTTAGCTGGCTGCCTTGCCGGCGCGAGCCGATCAGCCGATGGCGGCCATCGCGTGGAGCCGCGCCGCTCTCTGTCCCGAGTAACGGGGCGAGTGGCTGCCTCGGCGCGAAGTGCCGCGGCAAGTGCAATCGAAACTCCTCAGGGACACCGGTTTCGTGCAAACGTGACCGCGGCTCGATTTAACTTGTAATGCGGATGAATTTATCCGTATTACAATTTTTTATTTTTTTTTAAAGTGTCCGTTACATTTAAATAAAATTATCCGTCAGGTAACGGAAGAAGGGACCTCGCTGCAATGAAGTCATCGGTATAACAAGCTAAATCCATCCGTACTTACGTTCGCTCGAAATTGTCCGCAGTAGGACACATGTATCCGTAAGAACATTGGAATGTAGCCGAGGGGGCATCCACTCAAGAAATCATGTGTCCCTTTGAGCGCCAGAAATCTCTGAAAATTGGAAATCTTCCCCCAAAAAAGGCAAAAAAAAAACGAGGAAATTTTGGGGTAAAAACCGGTTGAAATCTTGCGAAATCCGACCAAATCTCTTCCCTTAAGAAATCTTGTGTCCCCAAACATTCTAAGTGGTCGCCCTCTTGAGTGTAGCGTCGGCCAGGATATCGTGGCGATTGCAGGGTGGGCCGGTAACCCTCCCCCTCGCAGGTCCCTCCCCCACCTCAGGTCCGAAAACTTTGATAATTAATTCTGATGAGTAATTGGTGTTTGAAAAGCGCGCCCGTCGCCGGAAAGCAGCTGGCAGCAGTGTCGCGTCGCCGTCCGGCCCGGCGGGACGGCCGACGTGGACGTGGAAAGAAACGCCGCGCTGGTGGTCTTTTCAGTTTGTCCCTGCCCCGCCTCCGACCCGCACCGCCGCCTTTGACATCCTCTCGGCGCGTTGTGCCCTGAAATATGCGATGGGCTGATGGCGCGGCGCGCAACGTGTTTATACTTAAATGTCGGTCACACGGTCGGTCGCGCGCCTCGCTCCGCACTCGTGGCAATAAAATGCGGCGGCCTCCGAGTGGGCCTGCCTGGCCGGGGGGAGGGGGGACGCGTCCGAGAGGGCGCCCTGCCGCGCCGCGGCCAAATGGGACGTTAATGTGCGCGGCCCGAACGCGAAATGAGAAATTTACGCGGCGCTATTACAAGCGCGGCCAGTGTGTTTAGATAGGGGGGCCCGCTAATGAGTCATGGAGGCGGCGGGGCGCGCTCTGTGGCACCCCGCGCGGGACGCCCCGCCAGGGAGAGGGGCGGCGCGTCGACAGCGCGGGGCGACGGCGCGATAAGAAGGGGTGCGACTGTGAGGAGCGGGCCCGGCCTGTCTGTGTGCGCGTGCCAAGAGGATGCAGGAAGCGAGATTTGGCCGGGGGGGGGGGGGTCGCTTTAGCAGTGGCGGCGCCCCGCCGGCCGGGGTAACTGTGCGGCGCCGTGTAATGATTCGGCCGCATTGCCCTGTGGCGGCGCTCATTGCGCTGTCTGCCGCGCACTCACGGGGCGTCCCTCACGAGGGCGAGAGAGACGGAGCGGCGGGACACCACCGTGTCGCGGTGCCCCACACGGTGGAACACACACCCTGTCGAGCAGCGACATTATTTTCCGTGTTTGCTTTCAATTTTTTAAAATTTTTCCTTTTCCTTCTTGCGCTTTCCAATGGCGTTTCCGGGCTTATCATTGTCATTTTCCTCCTTGTTCAGTTCATTTTCTAGCCGTGCGCGCGTCTTTCCATTTGGGCAGCAGCGGGCGGGCCGCCTTTGTTAGGTGCGCGATGCGGCGGCGCTCGGTGATGAAATGCACGGCTCCTCAATCTCGCTGCTGCTCGTCGTCGTGTTCGTCGTCGGGACTGGATGAACGGGCCAACACGTGAAGGGGGGCGAAGCGCTCCCCGTGGGCGCAGAGAGAGAGAGAGAGAGAGAGAGAGAGAGAGAGAGAGAGAGAGAGAGAGAGAGAGAGAGAGAGAGAGAGAGAGAGAGAGAGAGAGAGAGAGAGAGAGAGAGAGAGAGAGAGAGAGAGAGAGAGAGAGAAAAGAGAGAGAACCTGTTCCATATAAGCTAATGTAAACGGGTACGGAAAAAAGAACAGAAAGTTCTGTATTTGGCAAGTACGGACGGTCCAGGCAAATTGTTGACCAGACATGTTCCGTACTTCTTTTCTACCAGTGGGTGCAGAGTGTGCAGACGGCAGCGTGTCAAGGCGGCGTCCGTCGCGATCCTGGCCGCGGATGCGTGGTGCCGCCGTGGGGCACACTCGCTGGATCACGAACGCCGGGGATTGGTTTATGGGGGGGGGGGCCTTCCAGGGCTCGGCGGGTGGGAGGAGGGGGACGAGTTCGGTTCGCACAAAACTTTTCTTTTGCGATCCCTCGAGGGAATCCCGACCGTGCGGCCGTCCGGGGAGTGGCCGTCAGGGGAGGCTCGCGGGCTGCAGCGGTGGAGCTGGAGGGGCGGGGGGGGGGGGGGCTGTCCACTCGGTCATTTGTTTAGTAACGATCTCTGAGCGTGGCGTGGCAACGGGGCGGTCTCCACCCGGCCGTCTGCTCCCCGGGTCCTCGACTGCACCGCCCGGTCTCTCTCTCTCTCTCTGTCTGTCTCGTTGCTGCCTTTTGCGCGCCACGTTCGTGTCGTGTTTATTTAATTAGTAAATGTGTGTATCTGTCTCGTTTTGTTGTTTTTTTTTTTGCCGCGCCCCGTCTGACTCATGGTTCGTGCGCCTCGCTTCGGGACGCGGGCGTGGCGTGCTGGAGTGGGTCGCCGCCCCCTGACCTTTGATTAATGCCGAGCTCGTGTCGTCTGCTTGGCGCCGCACGACCGCCGCAACACGTCGTGTTGTGTGTGCCTCGATGGCGGCGGCGCGCGCGGGATTTGCAAATTGCAGACGTGTTCGGCGGGCTGGTCTTGCGGTCGGGGGTGGGGCCGCCGCTGTGGGGCGTGGCGTGGCGGTGGCGGCGCCGAGGCGGCCCTGCTTCTTGCTCCTGTGCTGCCCCTCTGCCCCCTCCGTGCAGTAATTGCATTTTAAATATGTAGAAGAGGCAGCTGGCCGAAGCGAGGCGCTGCCTTGTGGCGTCTGCGCTCTCTTTGATTCGTTGCGGGGCGCGGCGGCGCGGCGGCGCGGCGGCGCGGCCCTCGGCGGGAACGGGGCCACGGCGCCTCTTCCAGGCCGGCCGGGGTCGCCGCCAAGGTCGGCGTCGAGGTGGTGGCCGGTGCCGCCGCGGACGGCCATCTTCCGGCCGGTACAGTATTCGTCGGAATAACTAGCTTTTTTATGGGGTAATGGCGCTCGCGCCGGGCGAGGCGATGACGCGTCACCACGCCGCGAGTTTCATATCTGCCTCTTTCCTGGGGACTCTAAAAACTGCGTCCTCACTCCAGTGGCCCTGCTGGCTGCCTGCCTGGTTCCGCCACTTGGCATGCGCCCTTCCTGCTCCGCCGTGCCTCACCGCGACGGATGTATTCCACGAGATTGGAAAGGGGTGCGTTGCCTTGGGTTGCATGGAGATTTGCGAGATAAGGGCGTCTCTTCTTTTTTCTGTTTTTTATTACAGGGAGTGGAGAGCAGCGCATCATTTAGTCAACCTACCTTCTTCTTCTCTCTCTCTCTCTCTCTCTCTCTCTCTCTCTCTCTCTCTCTCTCTCTCTCTCTCTCTCTCTCTCTCTCTCTCTCTCTCTCTCTCTCTCCCTCTCTCTCTCTCTCTCTCTCTCTCTCTCTCTCTCTCTCTCTCTCTCTCTCTCTCTCTCTCTCCTCTCTCTCTCTCTCTCTCACTCTCTCCTCTCTCTCTCTCTCTCTCTCTCTCTCTCTCTCTCTCTCCTCTCTCTCTCTCTCTCTCTCTCTCTCTCTCTCTCTCTCTCTCTCTCCTCTCTCTCTCTCTCTCTCTCTCTCTCCTCTCTCTCTCTCTCTCTCTCTCTCTCTCTCTCTCTCTCTCTCTCTCTCTCTCTCTCTCTCTCTCTCTCTCTCTCTCTCTCTCTCTCTCTCTCTCTCTCTCTCTCTCTCTCTCTCTCTCTCTCTCTCTCTCTCTCTCTCTCTCTCTCTCTCTCTCTCTCTCTCTCTCTCTCTCTCCTCTCTCTCTCTCTCTCTCCTCGACGTCGTCCCTGTGTCTATAGTGCGCAGGTTTGAGTCTCGTCGGGCCTCGACAAGTGTATCGCATATCCCGCCTGTTTGTTTCTGCTGTATTTCTTTTCCCTCTTTTGGTCTTTTCCCTCCTTTACATTCGTATGTAAGGCCTCATGAGAGAAGCGGCTTTCGTTTGTACAGGCTAGCCGTTTGTGTGTGGGTATAGGAGCAATATAGTCGCAGGGAAGCTTGCATAAATCACGTGAGACGCTGTCATGACGGAAACCCCGTTACGCGGCAAACCTCCGAACATGGGTGGCTAGTTGTGTGCGCGTAGCATTGTTTTGATGACGTCATCGTCTCACGCGCCCCAGCAGGAATGTCCGCGCTTTGCTAATTAAAAGGTGAGGGAGGGGGGGCGGCGTCCTTGCCGCTACTCTGTCCTCTCCCGCTCGACCAGGTATTTACCTATGTGTCGACTCGGGCCATCGACGTCCAAAATGAGTCGCGAAGCTGACGATATGTCTAGGAAATGGGGGTTGGCTGTCTTCCAGGCCCGCGAGGTGAGCGCTGCCCCCCTCCCCCTTTTACCCCCTCCCCCAATTTCCACCTTGGCGGCGCCTTCCTTTGCGGGCCGCCGCGGTGGCGATGGTTTTCGCCGCAACACGCCGAGGTTCAGCGAGACGTTGCGATGTCTGTTGTTGTCGTCACGTTGGACAAGGTTTGGCATCGACTTGCTGCTGACGGCCAGATTATGGCGGACAGACAGACAGACAGACTGGCGGATACTCTGGAGTCGAGGGGACGCGTTGGCGCCGTGGCGGAGGGCGCCTGCGAGGTAGGCAGCACTGTGCGCTCCGAGCACCGGTGCGGGCGCGGTGCCTACCTCGCAGGCGCTCGCTCCTGCACGCCTCCAGGGTGCGGCCGCCGCCGCCTCGCAACAAGTCTTGGGCCGTGTTTCGCTAAGAGACCGCGAGCAGCGAGCAATCAATCAATCATGCCAAACATGAGAAATTGTACTGCTTGGGCCAATCAGAGAGCGTCTCGGGACATCCGCGTAAACAATTTCTCATATCTTTGGATGCGACAAAGGAGTCACATGACCTGATCAAGAAGCACTTTCATTGGTCCAAGCAGTAGGAATTCTCATGTTTGGCATGATTGCGTGATTGCTCGTTGCTCGCGATCTTTTAGCGAAACACGGTCTTGGCGGTTCGCCTGCGGCACTGTGGCTGGCCGGGCTGGGGGTTGGTTCCTGTCGGTGAATATGCAGCGGTGCCGGCGTGACTGTCCATAAGCAGCGAGCCGCCCCGGACTAGCTCAGCACGTGCGTCCCCCTCTGTCTGTCTGTCTCGCTCTCTTTCTTTTATTTCCCCGTTTTTGTTCTCGTCTTGCGGCCCCTGCTCTTCCTGCCGCACTCCTGTTGGCGCGGCGCGCGGCGGGGCGGGGCGGCGGAATGCGGATGGGGACGAAGCGGTTGACGGAACGGAATTGCGATTGTCCGTTTGACCACCGTGGCTCTGTGGCTGGCCGCTGCCCCGCCACCCTACCGCGGGACGTATTTTGGGGTCGCCGCCGCGCCGTGCCTTGCCGTGCCGCTGCCATTTGAAATCTGCTGTCGTCGCTCGCATTTTTGATCGCTGTCTTCCTCCTCCTCCTGTCATTCCTCACTTTCGATTGTTCTTTTGTGTTTTTATTTATCGCTTGCGAAATTGTTTTTCTCTCGGCCGTCGTGGCGTGGGCCGAGCAGCAGGCCTGTGCCGTGGTGTCGGTTGCCTCGTCGCGGCGTCGGTTGGAATCATTTTTCCCGTCTTCGGCTGAGATCCTCGTGATCGCTGTCGGTGGCTGCTGCAGCTGCTCTGACCAGGCGCTCGATCACGACCTGTAATGGCAACCCCGTCGGTATTTGCCGAGCTGATTCCCCTCCTTATTTTTTTTTTTCTATTTCCCCTTTGCTCTGCGCCAATAATAGAAGTGGGCGCGCTTTTGTATGTGC
This sequence comes from Stenchaetothrips biformis, assembly GCA_030522485.1. Classification (NCBI taxonomy): domain Eukaryota; kingdom Metazoa; phylum Arthropoda; class Insecta; order Thysanoptera; family Thripidae; genus Stenchaetothrips; species Stenchaetothrips biformis. The sequence continues at coordinate 21,495,502 of CM060087.1, forward strand.
CTTGCTGTAGGTGGCGGCTGCCGCTGATTGACTGACTGACGCCGTCCCCTCTTCTGTTGCAGGCAAGCAAGAGTCGGGGTCGGGCCGATCGCAGCCGCTGCTAGCTGCTCCGAGATACGGCGCGGGCCCGCAGCCCTACGGAGAGTCACGTGAGTGTTAGTCGCCCCTTTTGGCTTACGCCTCAAGAATAATTTCTCTTAATTAATCTTCATTTTTCAATAGCATCTTTTAATCCTCTTCGCCGGCTGGCGTGCGGCCCGGGTCATTCGCGGACGTTGATTTGGCTCCGGCCGTCTTCATTATAGGCTCGATTTAATTTTCTTTTTCTCTTAATTAATCATTATGAGGACTGCTTACTAACAGTGTAGTCGGCCTCGCGGTGCACTTTGGTTTCCCCATCTCTTTGTTTTCTTGGTTTAGTCCCGCCTTCCGCTGCGCCTGCTGGCCGGACTGCCGCGCGATGAGACTCAAACTTGAGCCGCTTATCCTTTGTTGTGGCGCGGCGGGGCGGGGCGCGGCCTTTATCTGCTCATTGCAGACCGAGTTTGCCCCCTTTGTCTTGCCGATTGTCAATTGGAGGGATGGAAAAGGAGGAGGGGGGGGGGGAGAGAGACTTCGCCAGTGTTTCTGATTGGGAAGTAAGTACAGCCCCTGCTTGGGGGCCACTTTCCCAACCTTTTGTTTTTAATTATTTTATAATTCCCGGTCTCGTGTTTTTACTTTAACGGCTGGGCCGGTCTGTTGTGCGCGGGGCCGGCCGGCCTCGCAGTGTGCGTTGTTGCCGCTGTTGGGTCGGGTGCTGCCACCGTTCCCTTGCGAGGGAGATTTGGGGGGGGGGGCGCTGGAGGCTCCGTCTTGGAGGGCGTCCTCTAGGGGTGCTGGCGTGGTTTTGACGCGCTCCTGTTGAGGAGTTTGCAGGGGCTTTGGGACGGACGAACGGACAGTGCGGGCGGGCTGCGGGTTTGGCGCGTTTGAACGGCTTGGGGCCGTGCGGACCCAACCAGCCGTGAGTGCGTGCGGTGCGTGCGCTGCGGCCTGGCCCGCGTCGTATGGCTTCGCCTTCGCTAATGTGGGCAACTGGGTCACTTTGGGCGAGCGGGCTTTAGGAGGCGCGGCGTGGAGCGGGGGTTGCTCATTAGACCGGCTCCTTGAGTCGCTTTCCGTTTCGTTTGTTTAAAATTGCCCTCTTGTTTGTGCAAAACTTTTTTGAAAGGCAGTCTTCGTTGACGCCGCCGTCTCATCGCCCTTGTGATATTGCGTTAAAGGGGGGGGGGGCAGGGCAGCGTAGGATGATTTCTCTTTTTTTCTCTCTCTCTCTCTCCCTTGGCCTCACCTTCACCTGCGCTATTTCTGCCCGGTGCCGTGCCGGCCGCGCCGTTGGGGCGCGCACCATTGTCTCACTGAGAGCTGCCTGCTTCCCCCCCCCTCCCCTGCCTGCCCTTAGCGCCCCCCGCTGCCGTACCGTTGTCTAGCCGGGGCACCGCGTCACCTGTCCGACCGCCCGCCTGCAGCATCGGCGGTGGCGCCCTCGGGAGAAACGGCCGCGTTGTAACCATTTTAAAAAGGGAACATAAAGAATGGGAAGAAAAGCGCGCCAGGGGGAAATTTATGGAGCGTGGATATTCCGTTGTGGGTTTCGGTGACTGCGGGGTCGTTATGCGGCGCGCACTACTTCTACGGCTTGGAAATAGCAGGCGGGAGAGAGGGGCGTTTTGATGTCTGGGAACGCCCTCTCTGCCCCGCGCGGTGCTGCTGTGCTGCGCTGTGTCGCGGGACCGGGCGACCTGCCGGCGACCCCGACCGGGGAAGCACCTGAATGTCGCCTCGCCTCCTCCCTGGCCCGTGTTGACGCGGCCGGCCGGGCGCGCTGCCGCACAGTGGGCCAGAACACCGGTGGAGGCGGTCGAAATCCCGGAAAGGTTTTGAGGCCCAGAGTCGAATCGAACGCGTGACCCCATTAATGGATTGCTCTGCGAACGATTAATCCATTGGTGGGGGCGCACGTTCCGCACGAGTCCTGTTTAGTGACTCTGGAGCTCGAAACGCATCTAGAGTTGTGGCCGCCTGCGCCGGTCTCCTGGCCCACTGTGAGGCGGTCGGTGGCGCCCCGGCCCGCGAGATAATTAGTCAAGGCGCGGGCCCATCCATCGCGGCCGCCCCGCCCGGCCGGTGATGAATCGTGAAGCGGGAAAGGCAAACTCGTTAAACGCGGTGTCTCAGCGGGACCGCGAGGCTGCTCGCGCCGTTTGGGTGACGCGGCCACGCGCCGACGATGACTTGGGGGCGGGGTGGGTCACCACCTGTGACGGATGCGTGTGTTTTTTCACCCAGCAAATTTTGCTTGTTTGCTATTTTTGTGCTGTTTGTCCTTGTGTTTTTTCTTTGGTTTTTTTTTCACCCCGGTGCTGTTTGTGTGGCAGGTGGTTCTGGCGGCGGCGGCGGCGGTGGTGGCGGCGCTCCTGCCAACAACATGAGGGGCGGCGCCGGCCCCTTCAACCAGGGCGGTGGTGGCGGCGGCGGCGGCATGGCTGACCGCTTCGACGACGGTTTCCAGAACGGCCCGGGACACATGGGCGGCGGCGGCGGGGGCGGCGGGGGCTTCGGTGGAGACCCCTACGGGGACAGATTCCCCCCCAACATGGACAGGTAAATGGTCTCTCCGGTCGGCTCGTAGGTGTCATTGGAATCGGGTTTAGAGTGCACATCTCCCCTCTCTTCCCTTACCTTGCACAGTCTCAATAGACCCATTAGAACAAAAAGCTAAATTATTTATAGCTGTTTTTTTCAAACTTTTCTTTAATTGTGCTAAATGTTAGTATTGCTCTATGTGATTGGCCTGCATAATGTTTTCCCCTGCTGCTGCTTTAGCAGGTGGTTACTTAACTGGGCTTTGTCAATTTGCCACTGTCTTTGCTTACGGGTTGGTGCTCCCTCCTTGCTCCCTCAGATCTAACTGGACTATTTTCCTGATTTTCCTATTAGATATGTTTTGAAAGCTTTCCTTCACCCTCTATTACGTGACACATGTGAACGGCTGTAAAATTCAATTGTGGGTTATTAGAACTTTGCAGAATTGTAACATTTCTTTTACTTTGCTTGTTTCCTAAGCCAAGTACAAAATTATTTTTCCTTATTTATATTTCCTTATTTATAATAATCTAACTGTCTGTGTATGCTTTTGTTTTGTATGCTTGTTCCGTTTGTGTGCTTGTTACCAATGCTACGCTTTTTCTTTCTTTTTTTTAACTATTCAAGGAATGAAAAGCCACGTTTTCCAACTGATGGTGGTTCGCGCAGGTTTGGCGGTCGAGATTCCCTCTATCCCTCACGGGGCCCTGGTGGTCCGGGAGGAAACACCATGGCCGGGGGACTCATGCCCCCATCGTCTTCCCCTCAACACTCATCAGTCCTCATGGCCTACAACCTGCCCATGACCAAAATAAACTGCGACAAACTCTTTAATCTTCTTTGTCTCTATGGAAATGTATCAAAAGTAAGTGTTCCATAATTTTTGCTACTATTGTTCAAAAATTATTGTCTTATTGTGGCTCATAAAATAATAATCAAATGATGATTTTGCTCAGGTGAAATTCCTTAAGACAAAGGAAGGATGTGCCATGGTCATGATGGGGGATGCCTTAGCAGTTGAGCGCACCATCACTAACCTAAATGGCACTCCACTTAAAGAAGGAGGAAAATTAGAGTTGGGCTACTCAAAGCAGGCCTTCTTAGCAGATGTACCAAACCCTTACAATCTGCAAGATAACAGCCCATCTTTCAAAGACTTCTCAGGATCCAAAAACAACAGATTCATGAATCCTGCAATGGCCAGCAAAAACCGCATTCAGACTCCATCTAGAGTAAGTGCAATGTCTTCATCTGCAGTTAACTAAAAGTTAAGGTAGATATTCACTAATTAATATTTATTTTGCTTGCAGATTCTTCATTTCTTTAATACTCCTCCAAATGCGACAGAAGACCAATTCTTCCAAGTGTTTGAGGACTGCGGTGTAACTCGACCTAAAAGCATCAAAATCTTCCAAGGAAAATGTAAGTTGTCGAGGAAGTCGACTTTCCTTCTATGTGCCTGTGTATGTACTCATCTGTAAAATTTTTTTTATTTAAATTAGCTGAGAGGAGCTCTGCAGGACTGTTGGAATTTGACGACATTAAGGATGCTGTCGATGTTTTAATGAACTGCAACCACCACCCAATTGACAACCCTGGTAAGGATGAAAGTGAGAATTCATTTTTACTTCTTTTACTATTATCTTAAATTGAAATTTCTAAAATTACACGAAGCACAACAACAATCTGAGAAAGTTATTGCAACCAAAATGTGACGCATTTTTTCTCTTTTTTTTTTTTTTTGGCGTAATTTGTTTTAGGCGGCAAGTTCCCCTACAATATGAAGTTGTGCTTCTCATCGGCGCGGTCCATGCGCGAACCCAGAGAAAGGGATGGCCGGGACGGGCGCGACGGCCGGGACGGCCGGGATGGGCGCGACGGCAAGGACGACGACTAGTCAGCAAGCCCACTAGCATTAAAGTAAGCAGGAAACAGACTTGCTCGCTAACTAATTTATCTCACTTTGATGATCGGACTGGGAAATGAATTTGCATTAGCTTGCTCTTTGTTGGGGGACCAAAAGAGGGGGGAAATGAGGAAGGAATTGATGTATGTTGTGCAGCACTCGAGAACATTTTAGGTACTAAGATGAGAGAGAGTATGTGTTTATGTGTGAGTGTGTGCGTGCTTGTGTGTGTGTGTGAGTAAGTGTGAGTGTGTGTGTGTGTGAGAGAGAGAGAGAGAGCAAGTTGAAAGGAATTGGGAGTGTGTGAAAGTGCAGGCATAGAAGATGGGATTGAGCAGGTTTTGGCCAGTGAATAAATTTTCATGTATGTTTAGCTGTTTGACTTCATTATGTGCATTTTGGAAAGTTGATTGTTCTAATTTATTTAATGACAAGTTTTGTAAGTGTGGTAGACTAGTTTAGTTCTACCATGCCTGGTCTCTAGGTTGTGAGAAGTTAGGTGTCAAATCTTCATTTTATACTGACAAAAGCCAAGGAGGACTCCTTACATGTTCTGTTTCTCATTTGAACTGTTGATAATTCTATTATCTTTTTGTGTTAGTTGTTTTCTTTTTCTTTAGTCATGGCCAAGCCAATAATTTAATTATTATTGCACAAATATCTCATCATGTAAGTCCAATTCCTCCAGGAACTTTCTCTTTTCTTTTTTTAATTTTTACTGACACAAGTCATATTTTGTGGTAGGTTAGTTATCACTTCATATAGTACTCCCTTTTTTTTTTTTTTTTTTTTTTTTTTTTTTTTTAAATATTATTTGTTTTGTCTCTGGAGAAATTTTTAACCTTTAAGTTATTTAGACAAAGTGCCTGTGGCATGTGTGTAGTTTTATCTTTGATCATTTTTAGTGCTGTGTGCTGTGTAAGTGAAGCCTTGAGGCAAGCCCTGATTTGTTTTGGATTCCATTACTGTGCTAGTTGTTAGTTTCTTTTTCCCATTATTATTTGCGCCCATTCATTGCTCTTGAGCAGTCTGCAAAATTATTGCAGTCGTTTCTTAGGGTATTATATACTATCTGCATCGTAAATGCACAAAGTGATACTGTACATTTTCCATCGACTTTGACTTATCATGTGATGAGGGAAAGTTGAACATGAATGGTAAGGAATGCTAATAAGCCTTGAATCATGATCTTAGATAATGAAAGAATGACTGTGACAAGAACACCCTACCATTTGCTCTAATGCCTTCCACGTATTGTCCCACTAAGTTATATATTCAAAACATAATTTATCTTCTATATCATTGTTGAAAAGATGATGATCATTTATTTTTCATAAAGTAATTCTGAACGAAAGCCGCTAATTATTAACTTGAAGCACTGGGTTTCGAACAATTGTTGTTCGAATTGGAAATTGATCCAATCTCTTGTCAATTAATGATTGGCCCACATGCGGACATGGCTGTCCTATAGGCATATTTCTTTAAAAATTAAGTTTTGTAACATATCTAGTATGTGCTTGTATGTTGAAATGATATCTATTAATACTATGTCCAATAGTATTGGTAATTGTTAAACTTTTGGCTCTCAGCATTCTGGCGCTGGTGTTGTCAATTGTATGAATAAGCAGTTTTAAGCCAGCTAGCAGCGTGGTGTTATGGGTTCCATGTCACTGGACCAAAGTAGCATGCTGCCTGCTGCCTTGTAAAAGAAAAAAATGTCAATTCGAACGGGCCAAATTAGTAGGTTAAGTCTCGGGGAAACATCCCGACCCATACACCTCTTCTGTACCTGAATGGTGTGTACGAACTGTCTGAACCAACCTTCCATTGTAACCAGGGCAAGTTGCTCCATACTTGAAATATGTCCAAAAAAATAAATGCTATTATTAAAGATCTAATTTCAATGTGTATAACCCTGTCCTAGCAAACATGGACATTAAAAGTAACAACAGCACACTATTGGTCATTTAGCAACATGTTGTTTGTTTTAACACTTACCTGGATTACTTATTGTTTAAATACTGATAAATCTTACCCTGGCATTACACTAATACTGTGTGCAACATACAGGCAGGACAGTTCCAACACCTATATTTAGTAACGTAAGAACCAAGGCATGTGCCTTGATATGCAATACCATTATTCGCCACTGTCATCGCTTTCTTATTGTTTACATGTGTTAGACAGTCCACTTACAGCAGTGTTTATCTCGCGAAGGTCAACTTCAGCTTTCAATTTTTTAGTGCTTTCAGGCAAATCATCATTAATCAGACTATGTGGATAGGTTTTTACCAGCTGAAGTGTTGTACTTGGCATGTTGGATGATGGGTCCTTGTTACTCATTTCATGTTGTAACAAGTTAACAAAGTGCAGACAGGGACACAAGTTTTCCTTGCATTGATCATGTACAAGCAACACACACAACCAATGATATTTAACTTAAGTAACAGTGGAAAACTTATGAATCTGACTGTACTCTCAGTTAATGCTTAATGTTTTTAAACGCAAACATTCTATGTGCAAATTAGGTGTTTCTCTGAAGGGAACCAAATAGTTGGCTATTAATTTTTGGCTATCCTAATGAACTCTATTCCACTCTTATTTGTGACTATACATGATTGTATATCCATTACAGTACAACTGTGAGGTTCCCTTCTCACTGATTTGAATGTGCAACTCTGAAGGTCGTGTGTTAATTAACATCTCGCCTCTTGTCTGGGTTTTTACAGATAGAAGGAACACACCATGCCCATTCACAAGAAGCACATGGACACAACATGGCCCTGTGGAAGGGACAGGACACTTGCTATCCAACACATGACTACCACAGGCGCCACAACCACCATCATAACCCTAACAACTGCTCTTGTGGTAAACATGGATTTCAACAATTCCAAATGGGTCAGCTTACTGACAGCTTTAGGGAGCACTTTATTGTTAAGCTTTAAGTACATAAATTCTTAAATTGTACACAAAGTGTAAAGATTCTTATATTATTTTTAAAAGTATATTTTCCACAATACTTTTTTTTTTGTTTTGTAAGCCACAGGTTTTATCATGTAGATGTGGTGCACAAGCTAGGGATGACCTGCCACATATTAATGAAAACATTACAACCTGTGTAAAACCATCCTCTCCTTTTTTTGCCTTTTTTTTCAGCAGGCTGAGTTAGTTAAATCATGTTAGGTACTATGTAACTCACAAACAATGCCAATCTCTACACTAGCGTAGGTTTAGCACTGATCTTGAATTGAAACCTGTGCTTTGTTTACTCCAACATTACACTTGTTAAGATGCCATAAGATTGTGTGTGCATACGAGAATGCCTCATGTGAGGTACAACAATCTAGAACATTTTCTATCTCAAGCCTACTGATAAAGATTTTAAAATATTTCCTCTGTGTGTTTTTGAAGCTGCCACTGAAGTAATTTTGTTAGTAGTCCATTGACACAGTTCTGAAAATTGAAGACTGACACAATGTCACAACACAGAATTAAGTGCAAGCATTTTTAACTCTAAATGTATAATGCATGCCCATATTAATCAAAGAGTAAGAAATCAATATTGATACAAAATTAATTTTAAGGAAATTTATTATTTTCATTGCAGGTCTCTTAAGCTTTTTTGTTTAGGTAGAATATTGAATTCTGATTCAAGTATTTTCCAGACATGTTGAACAACAGTTCAGTAATAGGGAAATTTGTGAAAACTGAAAATTTAACACAAACATTGCAAAGCAAATATCCTAAACAAAATGTATAATTCTTTCTTCCAGGTGTGATACAGATTAGCACACATTATCAATGCTGTGAATGGACATAGTATGTTTAGGTGTGAAGAAGTTCAATAACCTTAATAACATTGGGTGTTCCGTCTGCATTTACTCTGACTCTTTTACAGCACTGTATAACATTTTCTTAGTGCATTCCAATCCCTATTACTAAAACTAACATAATGCTTGTGACTCATGACACATGCCCCTACGTAATTTTATGATCTGCATTCTGAGAAAAATAATTCAAAGCGGGAAACTATGCCTTAAATTTTATGGTCTAGTAAGGGAGTAGTGTTAGTTATGAAAATGCTTTTGACACTCCACAATATGAAGTAGGAGATACGGCTTTTGTGTATTTTAGTAGCATATTTTGTCAAATCAAATATTTGTTGTTTCATGAGTGGAGTAGTCCATGGGGAACACTTATTTTCACTGTGTATAAAGATTTGTTTTGACTCATGGGGCATATTAATTGCTTTGATTCTCATATCATTAAATGTGCTAATGAATGTTTAGACCTGTTGAGTAGAGACATCTAGGACCCTGTTGTATGATAACTACCTCTCTAATCAAGGGGCAGTGAACAGTCAATTATTGGATTATATGAACATCTTGTGTACATTCACATTAGATGTAATATACAGGTAACGAGTAGTGTGGTGTTTGGTTAGCAACTACTACAAAAGGTAATAAATAAATAAAACATTTTAAGGATATGTAAATTTGTGTTTATTTTCCTATGAAGATACCTTAAAAATGAGACCTTTAAGATAAGGTAAACCAAAACTGGAAAAAATTGGAACTTGCCTTTAAATTCTGAATTGCGTTAGATTGGCAGTAACCAGTTACGAAATTCGGAAGGCTGGCCCGGTAGCAGGGTTCCAGTGAATCAGGAATGTAAGAATCTATGTTGGACACTACACTTGCTCTCCCACCACAATTAGTTTTCTCCCACCGGGCCAGGGCCGAGCGGCAGAGCAGGCAAGGGGAGGGGAGGGGAACGCTGCGGTCGCTCGCGACCATCCAGCCAGAGCCAGACACTTAGGCCTGACCTTGAGAGAGGCTAGGCGGGGTCCCGTCGCGTGGTCCCGACGTCCCAACCAGCACAGCAGAAGCTCCGACGAATCCACGCCGCCGGCGTTGTTGACACTAGTCACCGCCACTAGAACTCGGCCCGGCGTCGGAGTCGGACCTTTGCACGTCTCCGACGCGGCTGCCCCTCACTCAGTTGTCGTGCCGAGATAGAAAGGCTCAGACAGTGCCTCGAGTGATATCGGCCCCACATTATATAACCTGAATCACGACTGGACGCGGCGCCACTTGAGAGGCGTTCCTGTACTACAGGCAGCACCATGGCGACGACACCAGAGAGGACGGCGGTAAGTGATGCTGTGTTACCTTGCCGTCGCGTCTTCCCAAGAGAGTGGCGATGAGGCTCTCTGAACTCCGCTGACGAATTATCTGGGAAAAGGGGGCGTGTAAAGTCATGTAACTAGGAAGACTTGAAAAGTCGGCGGCTTCGCCGAGTTGTTATTGATTAATGAAATGAATGATTTTGCCGGCGCTGGCGCTGGCGTAATTCACTCAGAATTACAAATGGTCACTTTAAACATGTTCTTTATTTTGTCTCTGAAGTTATGGTCAGCCCGGAATGAACCTGCTGGCTGGCTCGGGCGGGCGCCTCACCGTCGATTCTTAGGCATCGCCTAGTTAGTTATACTATATTCTTATTGGTTAGACATACTGCGGCTCAGCCAATAAAGTCACGCATGACCTTGACCCAGACTCAGTCAGAATGGATTAGAATCCTTAACTAGATACAGCTTTAGCCTTCCCTTCCAACCGGTCTGTGGGTGGGGTAGCCCGGCCTCTGATTATGACTGGGAGCCACGGACGGTCGGCCCCGCACTGGCGCGCTCAGGGCGGGCCAGAGCAGAGGCCTGACATTCCAGTGGGTCCGCAGTCCGCACCGGCCGCGTGCAGGCCTAGCCTTGTAGCCGCGCCTGCTGGTGAGGCCTCCCAACGCACGTCCTACGTCACGCTCCGGTGGTGTCCCGTCGAGATGTTGCAGAGGTGCTGTTCTCTGCCGCAGTGGCGGTGGCTGTGCCTCGTCGCGGTGGTGCTGTGTCTCGGTGCACCCGGGGCCGCGCCGCGCGGCGCCGAGGCGGCCCGCATCCTGGTGGTCATCTCCATGCCCGCGCCGAGCCACATCATCGTGTTCACCGGGCTGTCGAGGGCGCTGGCGGAGCGCGGCCACGATATCACGTTCGTGACGCCCACCGAGAAGGACTACAAGCTGCTGCCCACCAAGAACCACGTCATCGTCTCGGTGCAGGACCCCGCGGTCGAAGCCCGCAAAAGTAAGCAGGACCGCGTCACGACGATGAAGGGAAAACTTGTATGATCATGTTCATGGAAAACTAAGTTTGATGTTCGTCTATTCCAGAACAAAGCGTGATTAAATTCCTGACCAACAAGAACAACTTCTTCGTGGATTTCTTCGATTTTATAAATTGGGGGCCAGAGCTGGTTAGGGCGACCCTGAGTCACCCTGCGTTCAAGGCCGAGATCAACAAGCCAGGGCAAAAGTTCGACCTCGTCATCACCGAGGCCTTCTTCCTGCAGGAGGCTATGGTGGCCCTCGGCCACCAGTTCAACGCCCCCGTCGTGGCGTTAAATCCGTTCGGACTGTCACCGATGCTCAACGAAATCATGGGCAACCCCATGAACCCGTCCTGGCAGCCTAATGCGTTCTTTGGCTTCACGGACGACATGAACTTCAAGGAGAGGCTCATCAACACTTTGTAAGCAAGCATGATGCTTTCGAGGCTGCCTGCACGCACAACCCCTTCCAATGCCCTGTTCTTCTAATCGTGCGAAATCCCCCAGGTCGTCGACGTTCATGCGCGCCCTCTACATGCTGTACCAGCTGCCGCTCCAGCAGGAGGTCATGACGGAGTTCTTCCCCGACGCGCCTCCCCTCACGGACTTGCTGTACAACAAGCTGGCCCTCACCCTGGTCAACAACCACTTCTCGCTGTCGTCGCCGTCTCCTCTGGTGCCGAGCGTCGTGGAGATCGGAGGCATGCACATCCCCGACAAGGCTAAGCCCCTGCCCAAGGTGGGTTCTGGTAGCTGCAGCAGGCGATGGATGGCTAGAATCCTTAAGTCCTTAAGACACTTAAGGACTCTATGGATGGCCAGCTCGGCGCGGCGCTGACGGCTGCTGACGGCTGCTGCCTGCGGGCCGGTGGGGTTGCAGGACCTGCAGGCCTACATGGACGAGGCCAAGGACGGCGTGGTGTACTTCAGCATGGGCTCCAACCTCATGATGGAGTATGTTCCCGCGCAGAAGACGGCCGCCATCTTCGACGCGCTGGGCGCCATTAAGCAGCGCGTGCTCATGAAGTGGGACGGCCCCGTGCCCGCCAACGCCTCCGCCAACATCCGCGTCGTCAAGTGGGCGCCGCAGGCTGACGTCCTGGGTGAGTCGAGTTTCAAGTTTCAAGTTAGGGGTTCCAACAAGCAGCCTGGGGTTGGCTTCTCATCCGTCACTTTGATAGGGCTCCAAGTCGAGTCAGCCCGACGGCAGGCCGCCCGCCGCGTGCGGTGGCCGGCCTGTTGCCTACCCCGGGGTTCGCAGGGGCTCTGTCCCACAGTGGGCCTAATCCCGGACGCGTTTCGAGCTCCAGAGTCGCTAAACGGGACTCGGACCGAACGTGTGACCACACCGATGGACTGCTCTTCGAACGAGGAATCTATTGGTGGGGTCACACGTTCGGTTCGAGTCCTGTTCAGCTACTCTAGAGCTCAAAACGCGTCTCTAGTTTTCGCCGCCCACGCCGGTCTTCTATCCCACTGTGTGTCCTAGCCTCCGGCCTTGTCCACGGAAACCGACTGCGACATTTGACTTGATGTTTTACTCCGACAGCTCACCCCAACCTGCGTCTGTTCGTGACCCATGGTGGCCTGCTCAGCACACAAGAGTCCGTGTACAACGCGGTGCCTCTGGTGGGCATCCCGACCTTCGCCGACCAGGAGTTCAACATGAAAAGCGCCTTCAACAAGGGCTTCTGCGAGTACGTCAGCTACATGGACCTGTCGGAGGAGGCACTCGGCACTGCGATTGCCAAAGTCCTCGGCAGCCCCAGGTAAGCAGGGACCAGTCAGCATTGCGTCTCATTTTTATTTTGGTGGAATGGTGACTCATGCTCGCGGCTGCAGTTACAGGGAAGCGGCGTCGCGCCTGTCTCGACTGTTCCGCTCCAAGCCGATGCGGCCCGCGGACCTGGCCGTGTTCTGGGTGGAGCACGTGATCCAACACGGCGGCCAGCACCTCCGCTCCGCGTCCGTGCACCTCAGGCTGCACCAGGTGCTGCTGCTGGACGTGCTGGCCGTGCTGCTGGCCCCCCTGGTGCTGCTGGCCCTGGTGCTGCGAGCCCTGTGCCGGTGCTGCTGCGGTCGCGAGGCCCGCCCCCAGCAGGACAAGAAGATGCGCAGCAAGAAGAACCAGTGAGGCTCTGTTTGTTTGTTTGTTTGTGTGTGTGTGTGTGTGTGTGTGCGCGCGCCAGAGTGGAGTGAAATCAATGTGTGCTCCAAGTTTTTTTTTAACAAGTACACACTTCTTCTTTGTTAGATTTTTTTATGTTGACTGATGCTACCCTAGTTGAAAGAGGACTCTTAATCAAAGGAGTCGAGCACGAAACAGTATTTTGTATCTTCTAGAGATTTTCCCCTATTTTGTTAATAAAAGATAGTAACAGACGACTTTTGAGAATTATTTTACCTCATGAACCATCTAGAACGAGGTCTCGTTTCAAAATAAAACAACACGCGAAACCAAAATAAAAAATCTTTGGGCAGAGTGTCATCAAAGATCATCGGCGCTGTTACGCTCTCGGCCGCTGGTGTGCGTGAGTGAGAGTGGAGTGAAATCAATGCATATTCTTAGTTGTTAAAATATATATTTACGCCACTTTGTAGTCTAGGTCGCTGGATTGTACACCAGCAAGAAATCACTACTGAGTCAAAATTAAGAGACATTGAACGGGACAAAACAGTATACATCATTACATTATGAATGAAAAATGTAAACACTGAATTTATAGGAAGCTTTTTAACACATTCACTGTAGTGTGACCTTGCATCAGGTCACAGATCTGTCCTCCATAGTGAATATATTAAAACTAACTAGCATTATTTTAAAGGTATGAGAAATGTAGAGTAATTATGTAAAAAAAACAACAAAGAAACAGAATGCATGAACCAATAGCTTTAGCTAACTGATTTCACAAAATTAATCATTTGCTCTTATCAGTGTATTTTACCAGCATACACGTCTTTTTCTCATTATTTTTAACATTGTCTTATACTGCCATACACGAAAGAGGAGTGATTAATCCAAGGGGTCAAGCACAAAATACTATTTCGAAAATACTAGAGATTTTCTTATACACGAGCTGATCCCTGTTTCGTCAATTAAAGATAGGAACAGAAGATTTCTGACAATATAATTTTACCCTGTGAATCATCATGGAATCAAATTTCTGCTTTACAGAGCTAAATAATCTGCTATCTTGCAAAAGCAGGATCATTATAAAATCAATTTCATGATATGTGTTTACATTCTTAGATAATTAGATAAATGCCTTTTGGAGAGTGGGGCTTATGTCATTTATAGCTGGCTGTTTGACTAGAGTATATTTGTTCAACAGGCCAGAGCTATGGTACATTTTCTGACAACACCTTGATAATACGTTGGCTTGCTGTAGTGACCATTAAATCAGCTTAATACAAGATGTAAGGAATGCACATACCACATGAGCATACCAAAGTTTTTTTTTTTTTTCAACAATCACATGTAGTTATAATAAGTATATTCACCTAACACATAACCAACAGAGTGCAGTGGTAGTGTGCAGTGCACAGCTTTGATTTCAAACTGCAACTGCATGACCGAAAACACACTAATATTCTTATCTCTTGAACATTTATGGCATTCATCATATTGTTTGAGCAAAATATAGAAATGCACAGGGAAAAACAACAACACAAGTAAAAAAAAAACACAAACAGTAACTTAACATTAAAATCACTTGGCCTTGGCCAAAAGCTTGTAGATGAACAGTACAAGCAGTTCAATTGGCTTTCTTGATGGTGAGTTTTACACAAAACTTTGTTTTTCAAACCCTCAAAATCTTCAAAAATAATTTGTCTCTGGTCCATAAACACTTTTCGTTTTTACCTAAATGGTAAGGAAATAATTACAAATGTCATAGTTACTGAAGCACAAAATAAGTCTGCCAGTAGGAAAATTTCTCTCTTTCCTTTGTTCACTAAGTGACAAAATAGTACATTATCTTTCCCTGGTCCACGGTACAAACAGACCAGCATACCTCTACCTTACATATCCATAGATGAATAATTCAAAGGAAAATTTTTGAAAATTTTGCTATGAGCATCTATTTTTTTAAAGATTTCCATCGCTGCACCATCTAATTCACAACGGCTCATCTTAAGTAGAAGTGGAATAATTTCAGTCATCAAGAGTCCAGAGTGAATGTATGATCACCGTGGACTCAAGCCCAGTCTCAGAAATTTGTGTCATAGTCTGAACGTCTTCGAGAGTAGCCTGAGTGGCTTGAACCATTGTTTCCGTAATATGCATTGTAATAATAGCCATTCCACTCTGACCGCCAACTGTCGTACAGATTGGACATGGAGTTCTCCTGAATGGAGCCAGAAGAGCGCTGAAAATAAGAGAAATCGTTAGTAAATTAATTTTTAAAAAAAGTTCAGGTGTTAAAATTGTAGTCCAAAAGAAATGATAAAAAGGCTGCCTACCTTCTTTGGTGGTTTATCATATGGTCGATCGTTCCATACATCCTCCATATTGTATAGATCGTCAGCTCCGTAATTTTCTAATCCACCCATATGATTTTTATTCAACTCATGCAGCATGTCTTCGGTAAGAGGAGTAGGCTGCTTCTTTGAGTTTTTATGACGATTAACAAGCTAGTGAAAAGAAGAACAATGTGAAAAAAATGAACAATATTTGTAAGAAAGTCTGAATAAAAAAATATTTTTAAAACATGTTTTGGTATACTTACCACTGTCACTCCAAAGATGATAACAAAGAGTAGGGAAGCTAAACCAATCACAATACCTGCGATTGCCCATTGTGGTAGGAAAACATCCTCATCGGAGTAGCCAACCGTTGGAATGTTTAGTGGAGGCACAACTGGGGAAGGAACAAATAATAGATTAAATTAGACACCAAAATTAACACTATCTTGAAAGTGGCCTGCCAAAAGACCCAGCATATTTTTGTCAATTTCTTATCTTTCATCCAAAAATATGCATAAAATTAATAGGCATTTTCTGAAACAAACCGTAGAAGTCTGTGTAGGTGGGATCCAAAATGAAGTTGCCCAGCTTCCACATCGCCGCCTTCGTGTCCACGGCGGCCGCGGCAATGACGTCACCGTTGTCGCCCCAGCCGTCACTGTCGTCCGCAAGGGACAAGTTGCTGTTGTTGACTGAGGGCAGCTGGGTTTGCAGCGCCTCGTGGAAGAGCTGCTTTATTTCTCGCGTGTCGATTTCCTGCGCTATATCCGTCAGCTCTACGACGTAGTCCACTACAATGCTTCCCTCGCTAAAAAAATAAAATTAAAAAAATGAATAAAATAGAATGACATTAAAACATGGTATCTGAGTGCAGAGAACAGAGGGATGATACTAAAATTTTCAGTTCGATGTGAGCAACAGACCTGAAAGATTCAATACGGATCTTCTTGTACCAACGGCTGAGTTCATCAGAGCTGCTGTAGACCGCATCAAGCTGAAAACATTGAAAATACTGTCAGTGAGGCAAACTCCACTACACAATAGATTGGTTATCGGCATACCGCTGCCCCGCCACGCCCCTCACCTCGTCGTACACCTCGTTAGCCAGGTTCTGCCACTCCTGCGTGTTGTGGTCCAGCAGCTCGGGCACCCACTTGGCGCCGCCCACCAACTTGATCGAGGCCGCCAGGTCGCACGTCTCCAGGCACACCCCGGGCGTGGTGGGCCGGGGCGTGGTGGTGGTGGTGGTCGTGGTGGTCGTGGTCGTTGTCGTGGTGGTCGACGTGGTGGCGTTGGCGGCCAACTGCCTCGCCCTCTCCAGGAGGACTTCCGGGGAGACCGGGGTGGTGGACGGGGTGGGCCAGCCGGTGAACACGGTGGTCGCTCTGGAAGCAGAGAGGTCGGCCGGTCACGTCCACTGAACCAACGGCCTCGCACAAAATTTTCGGCCCATTGACGGGCCGGTAAAATTTAACTAGCGCGGAAAAAAAGAGGTCGGTGCGGCGCGCGGGCTCACCTCGTCGGCGCCCCCTTCCGGATGGTGGGCGTGGCCGGCGTCACGATGGGCCTCGGCGACGTGGCCTTGACCAGGGGCTTCCGAGTGCCAGTGCCCGGCCGGCTCGGGAAGACCAGCTTCGGCGCCGAGGATGGCGTCGCATCGGGGGCCGTTGACGAGGAGCTCGAGGACGGCTCGGCGGACGCGTTGAAGCCCGGAGGGAGCAGGCTGCCGACGTCGGCCACGTGCACCTTGCCGATGAGGGACTCCAACGCCGAGGACGGCGACGACGCCTTCTCCGTGGAGCTCGGCGCCGCGGTGCTCAGCTTGTAGCCCGGCGGCAGGAAGGCGCTGATGTCCGCCTCCTAGAACAACGCGGTGGTCACGAGTCAAGAAACGCCAAGGTATAAAATGTGGATTTTGGGATTTGAGACCAGCGATCTTACCTTGGTGATGCTGAGCTTCTTCTCCGTCGTTTCCTGCCGCGGAGCCTCTGTGGAGGCGGCCGAGGACGGTTTGTAGCCCTTGGGCAGCAGAGCTGAAGGGTCCTCGAACTTGACTTTGCTGAGAATGGCTTCCAGGGCCGAGGACTTCTTGGGCGCGGCCGTGGAGGACGACGCGGAGGGGGTGGGAGGCTCCGAGGCCGGCTCAAGGCTGGCTGGCGGCTTGTACCCCTTGGGAAGAAGCGAACTCGGATCGTCGAATTTGATTTTGCTGAGGAGGCCCTCCAGTCCGCTGGTCTTGGGCGCCGGCTTAGCCGTGCTGGAAGGGGCGGGGGTGGTGGTGGTGGTGGTAGTAGTGGTGGTGGTGATAGCAGTCGAGGCAGGGATGGTAGTCGGGGCCTCGACGGCGGGCGGCTTGTAACCCTTCGGCACCAACGCGGACACATCCTCAAACTTGATTTTGCTGAGCAGCGACTCGAGGCTCTTGGAGCGCTGCGTGGGTGCCGCAGTCGTGCTGGTGCCCACCTCCCCGGCCGGCACCGGCGGCGGCGTCTGCACGGTCTCCGTGTCGTTGGTCAGCTTGTAGCCGGGCGGCAGCAGGTCCTCGAAGCGGAACGGTTTGCCTGTCGTGGTCGTGGTCGTGGTCGTCGTCGTCGTCCTGGGCTTGGCGTTGCGAGGCTTGAACCCAGCCGGCAGCAGCCCGGGCGTCAAGTCGTCGAACTTGATCGAGTCGAAGAGCGCCGCCAGGTTCTTGCTGGGCTTGGGCGTGGTGGACGCCGCGTGGTTGCCGTACGGCTTGAGGGTGCTGCTGAGGGCGGGGTGCGGCCGCGTCGTTGTGGTGCGCCGGTTCGACGGATTGAACTTCTTGATGACGACGGGCACGGTGGGCGGCTTGGGCGGCGCCGTGGTCGAGGGAGCCTCCGTCGTCGTGGTGGAGGTGGTGGTGGTCGTGGTGGTGCTGGTCGAGGTGGACGTGGTGCTGGTGGGCGGCATCACGTCGGGCAGCACGTCCACGGCGATCTTGGAGTCGCGGAAGCTGCCAGAGAGGAAGCCGCTCGACAGCTCGGACTGCACGCGGTCCAGCTTGTCGATGATGCTCTCGGTGGAGATGGCCTTCGGCGTGGCGGCCTGCGCGCCGGGCTCGCTGGCCGGCGGCGAGGTGGGGGAGGCCGTGGATGTGGCGGCCGGCGTGGTGGTCTCGTCCTGCTGCTGCAGCGACTGCAGCGGGTGCTCGTCCTGGGTGACGGCGCTGTGCGGAATGAAGCGCGCGCCGGACACGCTACGGCTGGTCTGCACGGACGCGACGATGACCCAGCTCTCCGTCGCGTTGGCTTGCTCGGCAGTGGGCGCCACCCTGGTGGCCTTGACGTCGTCGGCGGCGCTGCTGGCGGGCGGAGCGCCGATCTGCACCTGGCTGCCTTCCCTGCCGTCATCCCGGTGGTTGGGCGCCAGCGTGGTCGGCGCCTCGTGGGTGACGCTCTTGGTAGTCACCACCGACACCACCATCTCGTCCTTGGCAGCATCCTGGCCCCTCTTCATGGAGACGCTCGAGTGCACCGTGACGCCCCCCGCCTTGTCATCGCGCACGGGGCCGTCCTTGCCGTCCGCGTCGATGGACGCGCTGTCCACGAAGCCCTTGAAGTCCTGCACGTGCGCGTGCTGCGGCCGCATGGCCACCACGTCGTACTTCTCCACGTGGTGGTCCGCGCGCGCCGTGTGGTCCTCGGCCGCGGCGGTGCTGGGCGTGGACCTGAAGGACGTAGACTCGACGTAGGGGTGCGCCGCACCGTCGTCCACGTCGTCCGCGCCCTCTTCTTCCTCCTCCTCGTAGTCGAACTCCTCGTCCTCCTCGTGGGGCTGAGGAGTGGTGGACGACCTGAAGGAGCTGAAGCTGGGCCCGGGGTGGTGCGCGCGGATGCCCGCAGAGGACACAGCGGGCGCGCGGCTGGGCTCGGCGGTGGTGAGCCGGCGAGTGACGGGTGGCGGTGGCGGCGGCCTCGTGATGCGGGGTCGCACGGTCGGCCTGCGCACTGGAGCCGGTGACGGCGATGGCACGCTCAGGTCATCGTACTCCTCCTCTTCCTCCTCCACGAAAGGCTCTGGCGTTGAGGGCCGCGGCGCCGGTGTGATCCGTCCGCGGATGCGCGCGGGCGGCGCGGGCCTCGGGGTCGCGTCCACCTCTTCGGCGGACGAGGGTCGTCGGGCGTGCGGCGCGGGCGGCGCGGGCGGCGCGGGCGGCGGTGGCTGTCCCCCGCGGATGACGGGCTGCGGCCGGGCGGTGGGCTTGCGCCGCAGCAGCGCCTGGATGCGGCGGTCGTTGCCGCGGTTCGGCGCGCGGTACGTGGTGGGCTGTGGCGCGGGCGTGGTGGTCGTGGTGGGCACGGTGGCCGGCGGCGTGGCGGGCGTCACGGGGCGCAGTGCGGACGGCCTCGGCCTCGCCGTCGTCGGGTACTCCACCTCGAGGTGCTGGTCGGGGACGGCGGGGGAGAAGTCCTCGGCGCCGTCCTGCGGGAAAGCGACCGGTTGCCTCCACCGCTGTGGCTGCTGCTGCACGTCCAGGCCCTGCTGCTGGCGCTCGGAGGTGGCGAAGTCGGACGTCGCCCTCAGGTCGTCCCTCGGGAAGTTGAGGAGTGTGGGCGGCAGCGTGGGCGAGCTGTAGCCCACCTGGTCCAGGAAGCGCTGTGGGCCCGTGGCGCCGAGCGCCGTCGTCTCCGCCAGGGGCGTCGGTCGGCGGCCCCGCAGCGCGCCCAGCGTGCCGGCGGGCGGCCGGATCGTGGTGGGCGTGAAGGGCTGCACGAAGGAGGTGGGCCCGCTAGGCTGGCCGCCGGGCTGGCCGCCGGGCTGCAGCCGCGACTGCACAGGCGTCACCTGGGGGCGCGGCGCGGCGGGGGCCGACGGCGGCGCCTCCGACTGGAAGGCGAACGGGCTGTACTGCTGCGGCGCCGAGGCGGGGAACTGCTGCTGGAACTGCTGGAACTGGGGCACCCTCTGGAAGGGGCTCAGCTCGGATTGCTGCTGCTGCTGGTGGTGGCGCGACTGCCCGATCTGCAACAAAGGGTGGCGGTAGGGGTTATACCCACTTCTTATTTTGGTGTACACACGATTCCGGATTCCCACGATTCCTAAACAAATCCCACGGGAAAAGTGGGGATTCCTTTGTTAAATTCTTAGTGTTTTGGGACACTATTGCAAGATTACAACGTCATCCCGTTGAAATTTTAAGGATTTTCCAATAAAATTTCGAAAAAAATTCGCGTGATTCCCAGGTTGAGTGTACTCATGATTCCCGGAGTGGGTAACCCCACGTCAGCGCGAGGCTGTGTGCATGCAGCCCGCTGCCGTGACCGAGACGTGACGTGCCTGTTGCTGTTGCGACTGGATGAAGTCGCCATGGTAGTCGGGCGCCGCGGAGCGGAAGGGCGAGAAGGGCTGCTGAGGCGGCTGCGGGGGCGGCGGCGGCTGCTGGTGGAAGAAGCCGGCCTGGAACTGCTGGTCGTCCGCCGTCTGCTGGAACGGGATGTACCGCGGCTGTGGCTGCGGCTGCAGCGGCGTCTCCGGGAAGAAAAACCTCCCGCCTGGAAACAGAACGACAAAATAAACACCAACGATTGATAAGGCTGATAGCAGAGTGCATTGTGGTGGCATATTCAGCCACTCCGGAGCTCAAAACGTTCGGGAGTTTTTGCCACTGGCGCCGCTCTTCTGGCATTGCATAAATAATAAATAAAATTTTTGTAGTAAAAATGGCAACGTAAAAAAATGTTGGCATATCTTTTTAAAGTCGGTCTCTGCAGGTCTGCAGGTCTCTGCAGGTCACCGCTGAGCGATTCCGAATATCACTTTTGTCTCTCTGTCTCTGTCGCGCTCATGGGACGTTCCACAAGGGTGCAAGAGAGAGGGAGGGAGAACGAAAGAGCGACGAAACGCCGCGCGGAACCAGCCGCGGAGCCCCCGAGGCGTCAGCCCCGTCAGCCCGTCACCGCGGTCACAGCCTAACTACTGCAACAACTTGCGCCGAATTCCCCAAATTTGTTGGCGCTGCCTCGCTTTTACTCCCCCGCCTCTAATCTCGTCGTTCTCATGAATGCGGCCTCAGCCGCGCTCCGCCGCTCCGCCCCCCTCCCCTTGCCGGCGGAGCTCGGTCGGCGGAGGAAGCCAGCGCTCCCCCGTTTTTACCCCCCCGATACCGCTTTGTGCCAAAGGCAGCCAAACCCCGATCCAGTACATCCGTTTGGGCCTGCCCTCGGCCCGCCCGGCTGTCTCCATCTATCCTACTTACGGCCTCTCGATGGGCAGCGCTCCAGTTCGATAGCTCGATAGCACTCGATAGGGACAAGCACGCCTAATCTATCAAGGACCCACCACGTCCCACTGGTTCGCCTTACGCCCGGGGACGCTCCTCCCTTCAGGTAGAGTCCTCTGGTGGGAGAAAAATGTGAGCCCTGTCCTCGTCGGATGAGGCTCGCCCGAGCGGTGAACTTCTCATACTTTGGCTGAAACGGGAAAAGAGTTGCGTGTAGTTTTTCATCCACGCTCGATTTTCCGTAGTGGCCTAGATGCGGGGCAAGGTTCTGGCCACTGTATAACTGGAGCGACTCTGGAGCACAAAACGTGTCCGGGATTTTAGCCGCCTCAACGGTCTTCTGACCCACTGTGTGTGCAGTGTGTGCAGGGGCAGAGCCGGCCAGAGCCGCCCGCCGGCTCACCAGCCGTGCGGCAAAAGTTAGCTGTTCCTCAGGAACCAACCGGAAGCTAAACTTGGAGCCTTTCGCCAAAGCGCCGGCCTCGGCCGGCCTTGACTTGCCCTGGATCACTCCGGTCGCCGCACTCCCAGCCACTTGGAGCTACACGGATCCAACTCTGTTTGTTGTGTTGGGCAACAAGTACTGGAGCCTCGGGGCCGCGGAGTCGATCACGCGCTCTTTCGATAAAGCCCTCCGCCCACCGACATCTCGCAGAGTCGGCGAAACGCAGCGAAAAACCCAAGGTCTTTGCATGACGTGAACAAGTTCTGTTGGAGTTGGACGATGGCGGAATTACTTTATTTTGCCGGGGCACACACAATGACCACCGATCAATAGCAGCCACGCCCGCCCCAAGGCCGAGGGTCGTCCGGGACTCCGGGATGCATTCGGTCTGTTAATTGCAGGCTCTTTCAATTAGCGTAATGGAGCGAGCGGCGCACACAACAGTTGTCCGGCCCAATTAATTCACACAGGCTGGACTGCACAAACAACAACAACAACACCAACGCGCACAGCAGCACGGGTTGGTGAAGCGACAGACGCACGCTGGCTCATTTCCTCATCGCCACGGTTGTCTCCCGAGAGACGCCGATGTTGTTGATGATGTTGCTGTTTAATGCCATTCCGATAGACTGCTGAGCCGAAGCGAAGCCCTTTGACAGCGGCAACTCGAGTCAAGCGCAGAAACACGATTATATCACAAAGTTGGCGACGCTTGCCGGGTAAACAAGGCCGACGCTACACCGCGCGGGGCTTCGCGCCCCGCCGCCCCACCCCGCCCCGCCCCGCCCGATGTATACGACTGCTTTCATCTAGGTTGCTGCATCTCAGGTTACGGCCCCGCCTGCCCCCGCCCGCCTCCGCCTGCTCCGGGATCAACTTAGTCAAACCGGCGGGCCAGCGCGCGCGGGCGCGGAGAGGCGGCGGGTTTGTTTAGCCGAGGCTGCAGGCCCGCCTAATGGTAGCATAGCAGGCTCTCGAAGGGGAAGCTCAAAGGGAAG
Source organism: Stenchaetothrips biformis (assembly GCA_030522485.1). Taxonomy (NCBI): domain Eukaryota; kingdom Metazoa; phylum Arthropoda; class Insecta; order Thysanoptera; family Thripidae; genus Stenchaetothrips; species Stenchaetothrips biformis. Next base: position 21,518,342 of record CM060087.1, read on the forward strand.
GCAGAGGGCCTTGCAGAGGGCAGTCCAATGACAGCCACACGGCAGCCAGTGATAGCACACGAGGCTCATTGAAAAATCGAAACGTCCCTTGCGTTGCGATCCTCAATACAGTTCTATAAGGACATTTAAATTTAAAAAAAAAAAAAAACACACAAATTTATACTCGCGAGAAATAGAATAGGGTACAAATCTTGAAACAGAAGTAAGAAGAACACACGTAAGTCCACAACTTCCGTCCCCTCGCCTGAGGAGGGGCTGAAGGGGCAGCCATTTTTTACCCCCCGCCCCTTACAGGCGAGGGGGCGGAAGTTGCGCACTTACTTGTGTTCTTCTAACTTCCGTTTCAAGATTCACTGCAATACCCTATTGTAGTAGAGTCGTGTGATTTCTACGCCACTTTTGGCTGGAAACCGACGGCGGGGACCGAAGCGTGATTGAGACACCGGTTGAGACTGCCGATAATGAGCGTGTCAGTCAGTGCGGCCCACTGTGCGGCCCTGGGTGCGGCCCCGCCGCCGCAGGGCACCGCAGGGCACCGCAGGGCCTGACACATTTCTGTGTGGTCACACTTACCCTTTTTCTCGCGGTCTGCGGCCCCCCCTCCCCCTCCATACCCGTCCCGCCGCCTGCAGACGGCTGCTTTCTAACTTGCCGCGTCTAATCACGCTGCGGTTCAGAATGCCGAGGACGACGCCGCCCACGCGTTTCAACGAGAATCTTGTTACCAACCCCAAACAGAAAAGAAAAAGTTCAGGAAAGTTCTGGACATGAAAGCAGATGACACGGTCCCCTTTCTTAAAGAGCTTTCCGAGATAATTTTGAACAAACCAGAAGTTTCATTCTCATACGTGCAGCTCTATCTCTTAGTCACTGTTATGGCCCACAAGTACAATTGACGGAGCGACTTGGCGACCTATGATGTCATGCCTTCTAATCAGTTATTAAGACGAAAATACTGAAGTCTCGTTCTACCTGCTGACTCGGAACGTTCAAGGGGAGCGGCGCGGCTTTGCCGAATCGTGCGTGTGCCAGCTCGTCTTGCCAGCTGCCTGGCCTGGCCTGGCCGCACCACCGCTCCGGCGCTGCCCCCCTCCACCCGGCCGAGCGCCAACAATGCCAGACATTGGAGGGGGATGTGGTGCGGCGTGCGGCGTTGCCGAATCGTGCGTGTCCCAGTCCCAGCTACGGCAAGGGAAGCGGCCGGGCGGGCGGAGCGGCATCGCGTCCTCTCACGGCGAGGCGCGTGGCAGCCTGGGAGCACTAGCTGGCTGACACATCATCTATGCTATTATTTCTGTTTTGTTTATGAGTATGCGTAATGTATCAGCTGCTAAAAGTTTGACAAAATAAAAAGAGCAGAGCAGCCCAAGTTGATTCCCGTCTCGTTGTGCACACGCCCTCGGTGCTCCCGGCGCTACTCTTCCCCCAGGGAACCCCCACCCGACCCCCGCGCCCCACGCACTACGAATGCAGGCATCGCGCGCACACAAACACATGCACACAGACACACACAGACTGACATACAGAGGGTCGAAGCGACGGAGCGCGTGCGTTGTGTGCCATTGCAGTTAAACCCGCTGGGATCGCGCGTCGCCTTAGCCGACGTGGCGCAGCCAGCGCAGTCGAGCCGACCCCGCCAAGACTCCGTGAGAACATAAGCTTGGCGGGGCGTGAGTGTGACGGTGAGTGGTCCCGAGGCGCCGCCTAGCGCCGCCGGCACGTGGGCAGCCCACGCAGCGCGCCCCCGCCACGCCACGCCACGCGCGCGCAAATTATCAAAAGTCCAACAAAGACCGTGTGCGGCGTGCACATCCAGAAAAATAATTTCTAGAATCAAGTAAAATATTTTTCTTGATTGAAAATACTTGATTCAAGCTAAACTGGGTGTCAGATCAATACTAATAGGCTTTGCATTCACTCAACTCTAACCATGTCAAGAATATTTCTACTTCACTCAAAGCAGAATTTTACTTAGGCGCATTCATGCAAAAAAATTACTTGCATCAAGTAAATTTTACTTGATTCAAGAAATCATTTTTGTGGGTGACACAGCGTAGCGTGCTTTGAGGCCCGCGTGGTCGGTCCATGAGCAGGTCGTCGAGGCTGTCGTTGCAGCGCTCCCAAACTTTCGGCGCGCGGAGAAAACCCCGTCGTGGTGGTCGGGGGTGGGGGTGTCGTAATGGCACAAACAGCCCGCCTCACGTGGCTCGGATTGGGGCGCGGAGACACAACAAAGGCCAGCCTAGAGGCTCGTTCCGAACATCGCCTCATCGCTCTGTCTCTGTCGCACCCGAGCGGGGCGAGTGCCAGACGGAGACACGAAAGCGGTGCTCGGAATCACTCTGCAGTCAGTCAGCCAGCCAGCCAGCCAGCCAGCCACAGGTGCGTTCGTCACAAACAACTGCAGCCGCGGCGGCGCCACTGCCATCCCCGCACAGTGGGTCAGAAGACCGTTGAGGCGGCCACAATTCTAAACGCGTTTTGAGCTCCAGAGTCGCTAAATGGGACTCGAATCGAACGTGTGACCCCACCGATGGATTTCTCGATTGTAGAGCAATCTATTGGTGGGGTCACACGTTCGATTCGAGTCCCATTTAGCGACTCTGGAGCTCAAAACGCGTCCGGGACTTTGGCCGCCTCAACGGTCTTCTGACCCACTGTGCCCCGGGGCCATGATGGGCGGGCAGCGTCGTCGCTCTGTCTCTCTCGCACTCGCGGCGGCGCGACAGAGACAGAGCGCGGCATGCGCAGCCACGGGGCGGGACGCCACCCACGGACTCGCAGAGCCCGGGAGGGATGTCTGTGTAATGGCATGCTTGCGAAATGAGCGATGGATGCCTGGTCCATCCCGCCGGGGACTTTCTCTCTTTGGTCCACCAAACTGTCTGTCCGTAGAGCCAGCTACGACCTGCACGCTACGCCTAGCCACCCCCTGCCGCCGTTGCCTGGCCCAAACTGTCCGCGCAGCGCGCGCCGCAAAGGGATTTCTTGTTGCAAACTCCAAAAGTGGAAGCGGCGAAAGTGCTTCAAGTGGATGTTGGCGGGTCCCCTGGCCGCCTCGCCTCAAAGAGATTGGGGAAGGGAGATGGAGAGAGATGGAGAGAGAGACAGAGAGAGAGAGAGAGAGAGAGAGAGAGAGAGAGAGGAGAGAGAGAGAGAGAGAGAGAGAGAGAGAGAGAGAGAGAGAGAGAGAGAGAGAGAGAGAGAGAGAGAGAGAGAGAGAGAGAGAGAGAGAGAGAGAGAGAGAGAGAGACCAAGGCTGGCGCGCATCAACTCGCTATTGTATTGCTCGCCCTGCAGCGCTAGTGCAGCTAACACGTGCATACATCAATACCGCCCAGATAGGTAAAACAAGAGAGGGGACGACAAAAAAGAAAGAAGGCCACACGCGGAGCGGGCGCACGGGTTCGATTCCGCTCCGGGTCACATTGCGCGATGTCGGTTTTCCTCTTTGTTTTGCATTCATTGCGCTGCATCATGCCTGCACATAACATGGCCGTAAAAAGAACGATGTCTCGGCGAGGGGAGCTTGGCACACGGGCGGCTGGGGAGCCGACTCCCGCTGGAGAACGGACCCGAAATCCGAAAGATACGCCGCAAAGACCATTGTTCTGTTTTAAACACGCTACAACAGAAACGCGTCGGCGGCTTTACCAGCAGGTGCAATAATCGGGACTGACGGTTATACACCTGCGTTATGCGCCTTGACCACACTCAGTTCTGGAGCATCGGCCTCGCCCAGCTGGTCAACATGTCAATCTAATACCGAACGGCGCGGCGCGGTTGACTGGCTGGAGCTGGGGCTGAAGCGAGGACGCAAGACGGGCAGCGGCCGCGAGCGGGCCAGAGATTGCTCTTCCAAATTATGTGTCGCGCTCGCCCCGCCCGCCCCGCCTGGCCCGCTCCGACTCCATTCCATTACTCAACTTTCCAACTTTTTTTCCCCTCGCGCCGACGATGGCCGACGACTCGAAGTAAAGTCCTAGAGGTGAGCGGAAACGCGGCGCGGCGTCCGCCAAAGACGCAGACTTTAAAGTTACCAACTTGACGCGGGCGAGCGGGACGGCTCTTGGCCACTGGAGGGGTGGTCTGGGGCGGGGCGGGGCGGGGTGGGGCGGGGTCACTCATTTAATTTAAGCGATGGCCCTCTTGAAAACAGCCCTAGCTCTTTGGCGCGGCCCTTCGTGGACACGACGACGGCCTCACCGTCCGATACGACGTGGGCCGTGTACGAGGGGTCCCACTCAGCCCAGGAGTGTACACAGGATTACTGATTACCAGTGATTACCTACAAAAATACTAAAAAAAAACCCTCCATAATTTAGGCCAGCTGAGAGCATTTTTGGCCTATTTTCATAACAAAAAACACCCAAAGGCCGATAAAAACAGCGAAAATGTCCAGTTTTGGCATGTGGCAACCAATGATTACTGGACACGAGAGTGCTGGACCCCTCGGCCGTGTAGCCCTGCGGCCCTGCAGCCGCACACCCCCGCGTCCCGGGAAAGGGGCGCCTCCTCCTTGCTCCCCACCGGGGCCGTGCTCCCCACCTGTGAGCTGCTGCCATTTCACAGGCGCTCCTCCTGCCGTGCCGCCCTCCAGAGAGTTTGTTTGCAGACGGCAAAGGCCTTCGCCCACTACAACGAGGTTTCCCTAATCTAATTTTACTTTATAACTTGGCTGGAAGGAGCGCTGCGGAATCCTGCCTGTCGGCGATGTAAGTGTGCGTGTGTGTGAGCGTGTGTGAGTATATATATATATATATATATATATATATATATATATATATAATATATATAATATATATATATATATATATATATATATATATATATATATATATATATATATATATATATATATATGTGTGTGTGTGTGTGTGTGTGTGTGTAGGGGGAAAAGGGGGGGGGCTCCGCGCGCATCAGCGTGAGTAAGGCCCTTTTTGCACGCTCATCACGCAATAACCAACTCCTCCTCGCCGCCATCGCTTCAATCAACTCCCCCCCCCCCGGGGCTATCATGGGGCAGCGGGTATTATTATAATAACGCAAACAGGAGAACTAGGCTCGGCGGCAAGGCAGCCCCAGAGGCGGGGATGGAGAGAATGGCCGCGCTAATACTCCCCGGAGCCCCCGTGGAGGCCCTCGCGGCCCTGGCCCCGCCGCCCCGCCGCATCGACAACGAGCAGAGCCAAAGGCAGACGAAGCCGAAGGCGGCCAAAGGCACACGCTGCGAACCGGGACAAGCTCGCTGTCGGCGCGGCCATAGAGAAACGGCCCGCGTCGCTACCCCGAGCTCTCGTCCGCGGGGTAGCGAGGCATCAGTAGCGGCGACTCCCTTTGATGTCGGCGACGCTGGCTAACACCACGTGCATCCGCTTCACGACTCTGGGGTCGGGCGATCGATTCCTGACACATCGTTTCATTTTCTGGCTGGGTCTCCTACTGTGGTTCGAACCCGCGATTGGAAATTAATTAATGGAGAAGAAAATCATTAAAACAAATGTAGAATTTGGCCAGGTCGGACATAATATATACACCCGGCATGGGGAAATCATTTCGCCGCACTATGCAACGTCCACAGAATAGTCCCCCCCCCCCCTCTGCAGGGGGTAAAGGCGATGAACAGGGCGCTGCAGGAGGCGGGAGGAGGTGGGGGGAAGCGAAACTGACACAAGGTCCGAGGACCCGTAATCGAATATGTGTCTCCCGGAGAGGAATTTGATTATGGAGCTCAGAAACAAAGGCCGGCATTCCCGCCCCAGCCTCCGCCCGCCCGCCACGCCACCGAGCTACCTCCTTCCTTTATACATGCCCCCCTACCCCCTCTCAAACATGTACCGAATAACTTTCTCGGCTCGCTCAACCATTTTGTGCAATTCGGACGCGCACTCATACACACTACGAAGTCAGACACACACACACACACACACACCCACACACCCACACACACACACACACACACACACACACACACACACACACACAAACCGGCTTCTGAATTAATTGGAGCGTCAAAAAGCAGCGAATTCGTAGCCCGGGCAGAGACAAGACACGGAGAGAGACAAGGGGGGGGGGACGCCTGCCGACTCGAGGGTAGGCAGACCCGCGGCGCAGTGGTGGCGGCGCCCGCGTCGCGCGGCCCACCTCCCGGGCGCTCGAGGCAGCAGCCGCAGTCTCTCTCGCACCACCAGCACACGCCTCACTCCGATTGAGAGGCGCGGTGGCACTGCCTCGAGTCCCATTTAGCGACTCTGGAGCTCAAAACGCATCCGGGATTTTGACCGCCTCTACCAGGTCTTCTGGCCCACTGTGGGTCGTCGCGGCCTACAGCCCGAGTGTTTTCGTTTCACTACTCCGTTCCGCTCCGCCGCTGATGCCGGCACCTCGGCGCGCAGGTGCCTCCTCGCGCCGTGCCGCGGCAAAGCGACGTGTGGGCCGCGCCGCCGCGCCGCCGCGCGCTCAACAGTGGCTGCCTGCACTGCCTTGCACAGCCGCGCTCGCTAGCGGCAGTCCCGCACCTGGGAGACGCGCCGAGTGCCGTAAAGCCAGTGGCGCGGAGCGACGGGGCGGGGCGGGGCGGGGCGCCTCAAGGCCGGCCACGCCGTCAGCAATGCAGGTCACCGCCGCCGTCGCGGAGCCAGGCTGCTGCCGACTGCCGACGGCACGGCCGCGATCGCACGCACGCCGCGCCTGCGAGAGACAGCGAGCAGAGGCACGGGTCTGTTTTGCCACACGCCGTTAAGGGACTCGCTCTCAATAAGAGTGTTCGGGGATGAGCGGCCTCCCCTCTCCAGTTTCGTAGGGACACGTAGGATTCCAGGCGGGCGAGCACGCAGGTACACACACACACACACACACACACACACACACACACACACACACACACGCAGCGCTGCCCCCCGCGGGCGTGAGGCGCGTGAGGCGTGGGCGGGACAGAGAAAGAGGCGGCGCGAAGGAGGGGGGCGGGAGGCAGCGGACGCGCGGCAGGTGCGGTCGCTCCCATGCCCACAGCGAGCTGTTTGCAGCATCGGCGATGTCATGGTGCTGTACATCATCGGGTTGGACAACGTCGCGTCGGGCGGGCGGACGGACGGACAGGCAGACGGACAGACAGACCGGCGCCGGCGCCCTCTGCGGGGGATCCTCGAGAAAGGGTCGCGCGACGGTGGGCTTCCCTTCTCGGAAGGCACTCGCCGTCCATCCATCCCCCTAATCGTCATCTCGTGTGTCGCACACTACACTGGGGCCTTTCTCCAGCGGGGCGGGGCGGGGTGGGGCGGGGCGAGGCGGGGCAGGTGTGGCGGAGCGTCGCGCCGATCGGAACCAGGATCCGGCACTGACGGTGCGGCACTGACAGCGCAGCGCGGCCAACAATGCGGCGGAACAATGGTCAAAGCGAGCGCCTGTCTGTCTGGCTGCCTGTCCGTCCGTCCATCCGTCCGCCCGCGGAGCAGTACGTGTACGTACAGGCCCATACCACACCGCACAGCCCTCCGCGCCAACAATGGCGTGGAAAAGATGCAAGGTGGTTGTCCGGCCGGCCGGATCACTACGGACAATGACGAAGGCAAGCGGCGGACGGACGGACGGACGGACAGGCAGACAAATCGCTTATTCACTTTCACTTGCACCTGCCGCCGGGAAAGACACATGCAACATACACAGTGTAAGACTGCACCGAGAGGATGAAAAAATCGTGTTTTTTTTTCTGCACACTCCCTTCAGCTCGTTTGGAGCTCATATTTCTCGTTATAACCGAATGCAAAAAAAATAAAAAAAATAAAAATGGTGCAGCCTCCCTCTCCTCGGCCTTGGTAATCCGAGGTGCACATTCCCTGCCTCCTTGGGGCGCAGGGCGGCGTCCTTCTTTGCCTACGGCCTCCGGTCCCTTTAAAGGGCGAGCCCCCTCCCCCCTCTTCCCCCCGACTCATCCACTTTTGCGAGATTTGGCAAGGGGCTGGGGCGTTCCGCCGTCTCCCTGCATCTCCCCGCGTCACTAACCTCTCATCGCATCGCACACAGGCAAAAAGGGGCAAGAAAATAAGAAAAAAAATTATTGGACGCACTCGCAGGCAGGCAGGCAGGCAGGCATAGCCTTGAGAATGGCAGTGCCGCCAGCCCAGCCGCCAGCCAGCCCTGCGGAAGCACTGCGGTGAAAGGGAAAACGCGCCCTTCGGTGCCTTCGGCCCTTCGTAGTTCCTTATCGCCCTTCGCGGCACGCAGATCGCTCCGACCATCGCGGACCACCGCCCGAAAAAAAGACATAAATCAGGGAAAATTGTTATTACCATTATTGTCCCGGGCAAATATTTTTATTTAATACGGAGGCCCCGCGGCTGGCTGGCTGGCTGGCGGCCGGGCTGCGGCACAACATTTCATAGAGAACGCTTTATCATCAATCTTACGGGGTGAAACACCATCAAGATATTTCTCTTTTCTGCAGCCTCCTCTGCTCCCCGTGAGGAGGGGTGATTCGCAGACAAAAGCTCCCTACTCTCAAAGACGCTCTGTCACTGACGCACACTCCCACACACCAACCGACCCACCGGCCACATCCCTCTCCTTACAGACGGGTACTTCCAATCCTCTTGATGAAAGCCAAGGCGGCCAAAGCTTAGTGGCCTCCTCAGGGCCACCGTGCCCCACGCCGTGCCGCGAGGCTTTCTTCTTTCGGCAGAGCGTTCGTTTGAATTTTCGCGCACTATTCGCGTACCGGACGCGAAAACACACTGAAGCAGCCGCATTCCGCCGCGTTGGTCTGACGGTGGTGCCTCAACGGGAGCAACCCCGAGGGGGTTGGGGTGGGGTGGGGGTGAGGAGGTGGCTTCGTCGCAAAAACTTTCTCAAAGCGGACAACCGCGAGGGCGGGGAAGGGGTCGCCTTGGGAGGAGGGGAGGTTTGGAGAGATAGGGATGGAGAGAGCGAGAGAGACAGAACGACAGAGAGAGACAGAGACAGGGTGTGAGGAAATTTGATGAACACATTACGCAAATTTTATGAATGGGCTTTCTCTTAGCTATCACGATAAGAACTTTATGATTCAGCGTGGCGCGCATCGTGAGTCGGTGGCTCAATTGTTTACGACGTCGTCAACGACGCGTGCTTTCCGCGCGCCTGCCTGGCGCGGGTTCGACTCCCGGCACGGCGGAAGCGTGCAGCTGCAGTGCTGCCTCATAACGTCAGTTTCGGGCACAATGTGATGGGGGATATAATCGCAGCACGCTGCAAAATGGGCGCAAGTTTTGCTACTTACTTCCTTAGTATCGCGCAGTAAAATAAAGGCGGACTCAGCTAAAAATTAGGCGCTGTGCTTGCTTATCTATTTGTCGAATATTAGCGATAGCACTGCTGAAAAAAAATAGATAACACTGTTAAATTGTTTTATTACATATATATTTTTTGATGTTGCAATTCATTTTTGTCGGATTTTAAACTAGAAGAAGTGCGCCGTAAAAACCGTTCGCTGAGAACTGAACCGTGGAGCAGGCTATGGGATTCTGCATGTACTTCCACTTGCATCGTGGGGGGCAAACGGCAAACTTGGGGAGGGCGGCTCGTATCGCGGTTTCTAATTATCAGTGCACCGCCAACTCTAGCAAACACGTCACCGCCAGAGACGGAAGTCGAGGGAAATTCGTTCCGCGGCGAAAAAAAAAACAAACAACAAAACAAACACAAAAGTACGAAACACGCGACGAGTCTTCAAATAAACTGGCCGGCTACGCCGAGGCTGACGCATGATGCCGGGCCTTCAAACTCCAAAACACTGGGGCCTGGATGCGGAAACTTCAAAGGCGGGAGTGAATACTTCGGGAGGCACTTCACGGGCTCCTTGCGAGCTGCTTGGCGATATGCCTCGCGGGCTGCTTCTGCTTCGGGGGCTGCATCGCAGGGATTCGACCGAAAGTTTGTTCGGTGGGTCTTTGCTTGTCACGCATGTCGCGGCGCAGCACGTCCTGGGCTAATCATATTCAGCCTCGTCTATGGAGGGCCGCGCCGGCGTGCTTCCCGCGCGTAACCAGTTTCCCGCTGCCGCCACTGCCGCCACTGCACGCGGCGCCTAAAGGGCGCCCAAAATGGCGCCTAAAAGAGCTGGAGAGGCCCCGTAAGGGTGCTTGTTAACCACCATTCATCGCGCGCAAACTTTGTTCGGCCAACAAGGCGGTGACGAGGCCCCCGGGGCCCCCGTGCCCCGTGCCCGCTCGCCTCCGGGCAGATTCCGGAACACTCTTCTCGTTGCTCCGTCTCTTTCGCACTCATTGGACGCGTCCCGCGTGGGTGCGAGAGAGACGGACCGACGAACAGCAGTGTTCGGAATCAGTCAGCAGCTGCCTGCACGGATCTACGCATCACGACGCGCCCTCATCAAAAGTTGCCTCTACCCGCCGATGGCCCACACCGTGGCCCACACGGTGGTTCGCACCGTGGCTCACACCGTGGCTCACACCGTGGCCCACACCGCGACCCACACCGTGGCCCACACACTGAGTCACGCGGGCAATGGGGCGGCCCGCACCCTCCCCTCACCCCCGCTGGCCGCCGCGCCACCCAGTCATCGCCAGTGGACTCGGAGCGGATTCGGAACGGGAATTCCGGGCGGTTTGTTTCGCCGTTCCTGGCTTCCAATCACTCCCTTTCCCTTTGCACACCTCTCGCTGCGCAAATGAGTCCATCGCTCTCGGCAACGCCTCCCCCTTTGAGCATAAAATTGTGCGACGCGCGATGTCGACATGCAGGGCTGATCCCGTTGCTCTGTCTCTCGCCCTCTGGCGAGGCGTCCCGAAGGGGTGCGACGGAGAGAGACCGTCTACCTGCGCTGGAGGGGCTTGCAGTGGCTGGCCTAGTGGCACTCGAGAGCATCAGGAGGTCCAGGGTCCTGGGTCCAGCGGGTAGGGTGGCGCCCAGTGTGGCGGTTTGGCGTCGTGTAGCGGGGCGCGTACCGCCGGATGGAGGATGCTTCCTTCGGGATGGAAGCAAGGGCGCCTCTCCGCTCCAGCCTCACCCGCTTCCTCAAGGCCGGCACCGCCCCGCCCCGCCCCGCCCCACAGGCACGCCGCAACCTCACCCTTTCATCTTCTCTTTTTGCAACAGAAGCGCCACGTCGCGTGTTCGAATACCACCAACCCCGGAAAGGTTTTTTCATGCGCCTCTCTGAGCGAGGGAGCCCGGTGGCCGCTCAGTCGGGTCGAAGTGATTTACGGGCGACCCTGCCCCACCCCACGTCGCGCCCATGCACGTCAAGACCACGTCGTCCTTTGAGAAAGCATTCCGAATTTGTGTGCCCTTGAAATGCCTACCACCCACTGCCCAATAAAGTCGAAGGAGTTTGTTGCCTATCGTAGGGCAGGACGGGGTGGGCGCAGCAGCCCTTGCCCTCACAGCCTCACAGACCGCAGTGCGCATGGAAGAAGGGAAGGACAGAGGTGACGAAATGGCGGCTTCCCTTTCAGCAAAGCGCAGACGCAAACCCTCCATACGGACGCCTTTCCCCGTCTGCCTGCCTGCCTGTCTGTCTGTCTGTCTGTCTGCCTGTCCTCTGCTCGCGGCGCCAAACTCACTGCTGCTGCACTCAAAGTGCGCCACCAGTTGCGTGCGTCGGGCGGACGGGCACGGTCGGGTCGCACGGCCGGCCGGCCGGACGGATGGCCCGCAAGGTGTCAGCAGCGCGGAGGTCGAGTGGCCCTGCGCCCTGCGACGCGCCGCCTCGAGGTCCTCGAGGGGCCTCCAGCTCCAGCCCTTCGCACCCTCTCTCTGGGGACGACGCGTCGCGGCGCCGGGCCCACTGTGCTCGCTGCCTGCCGCTCAGTGTCGAGTGGATGTCGGTGGGTGTGGCGCAATGCTGGAGCCATTGTCGCGAGGCGGCCCTCACGCCACGGGGTGCTTGCCGCTTGAGGCGCGAAAGGACCCCCCGCAGTGACGACGCCGCGCCTCCCCCTGGCAACCTCCCCGAGCACCTCCCGCGCCCTGCTGGCCGGGACCCAAACGCCCTCGCAGCGGCGCGCTGGGGGAAAACCATGAGTGGCGTTACCATGGAGCGCGCCCCAGCCAGCCGCCCCAGCCAGCCGCCAGGACGACGACGTGGAGCCAAAGGGGGGCCGTCACGCACAAAACCAGCGCGGCAACTTATGGGCGGCCTGCGGGGGGCGGCGTGTTTTGCAGTGTGCGCCAGGCCACCGTGTGTGTGTGTGTGTCCCCCTCTGGGGCGAGTGAGGGTGAGTGAGAGAGCGCGTCCCTTGGCACTGCACCCCGTAAATCAGCGCAGCCAGGCCCAGGTAGCGGCGGCCAGGGCCAGCCAGGGAGCAGCACGGCGTGCTTCGCGGCCGGGAAAGGAAGGGAGAAAGGGGTCGCCGGCCGGAGGTGAGGAGGCTAGGCGGCCAACATTTGGGCTGCTGCTCCCCCCCCCCACACACCCCCGCAAAATGACATTATTACTATTCCTGGGGTGCCAAGGCGATATAGTGTAGCGTCCGCCTGGATTTACACCCCCACCCCCACCGCTGTTATCTCTGCGCGCTGGCCGCCAAGATGGATGCCTGCGCCGTCCCCACGCTGGCGGCCCGGCTGGCCCGCGGCCAGGACGCCGACATGATTTGGTGCGTCTCTAAACGCGGCGAAAGAAAACGCCGCGTAATTGAGTCGCCGGCCCGGTCTAGCCGGCAGCGGTGCGTCGCTCTGTCTCTCTCTCTCTCTCTCTCTCTCTCTCTCTCTCTCTCTCTCTCTCTCTCTCTCTCTCTCTCTCTCTCTCTCTCTCTCTCTCTCTCTCTCTCTGCGGGCCGCGCTGAGAGTGCGAGAGAGACAGAACGACGACAGAACTGTGTGGCGCCTGACATCGCGGCCGCCATATCTCATCCCCCCGATGTGTACAACGCGGCGTTTTTGTTGCCGTTTATTAATTTTTTTGTTTTTGCTTTTTAGTTTAATTTTCTTTTTTCGGAGCAGAGTGAATTCGTCTGGCGGGTGCGTGAGGGGGGCGGTGGGGTCGCGGCAGGTCGCGGCGCCCAAGGGGAAAATAAGGAAGAGGAAAGAATACAGCATTTTGGAGGTTGATTTATAATGCGGGATGGGATGAACTTGGCGAAGGGAGTTTCCCGCTGCCCAGTGCAGTCATTGATGTTTGGAGAGTATCCAATTCGCACTTGGTATTTTTTCCCAATTCGCACCTGGTATTTTTTTTCCAATTCGCACGTGGCATTTTTTTCCAACCAGCACCTGGTATTTTTTTTCAATTAGCACCTGGTATTTACGTTTAATTCGCACCTGTTACTTTTTTCCCCAATGCCAACAGCAGTAACTGCTGTTAGTCCCGATATTACCAGCCGGCGAAGACTTCGATTTTTCTAGGTTTTCATCCGAAATCCAGTGGCGTGTGGGCGTGCGGCCCCCGACGCACCGCGGTGGAGCGGCGAGGCGCCGGACCCACTCCAGCCTGCCAATGTTTCCGGTTGCCATGGTGATAAATTGTAGCCGCTCGGATTAATTGAGCGAGCCTGCATCCGAAAGGAAGCGCGGCGCACAGACAGACAGACAGTCGGACTGCCAGACGGACGGACAGGCGGACTCGAACTTGGGGATAGAGACGAATCGAGCTCGAGCGGCAAATAATTAGACTGCTGTTGCGATAGGTAAACGGCGCCGTAATTGGAATCTAATTGCGGGAGCGGCACGCTCGCACACACGCGCAGCGTAACACCGCGCAGCACCGCGCGGCGCCCCGAGACCAACCGGCCGAACAACGACGCCATGCCCTTGGGTCTTCGAGTGCTAGGAGTCACACCACCCAGAAATGTGGGAACACGACGACTAAATATTTGGCGCGCGCGTGCGCGCTCCAATTCGACCTCTAGGCATTTCCCTTTCACTGTCCGCGCAAGCGGTTCCCTGTTGGACTGTTTGTTCCGGTGGCACGTTTCCCGAGGCACGTGTCCGGTACAGGTATTTGAACCCCTGACCTCACGCTCCACGCCCCCGCGTGGTGCCCGCACCGCGGACTGGTGGTGACCCCGCCATCATCACTCCAGGAAGGAAGGAGGGCTGGACACGCGTCTCCACCCCGCCCCGCCCCGCCCCGCCATGACAAATGACCGGCACGCCCGGCCGCAACCCCGGCGCCACGCCCCGACCCTTAGCAACACGGCGACAACGCCACCGCCGCAGCCGTGCCATCGCTCAGCCGCCATCGCGCCCTAAGGCGCTTAGCGCGGCGTGGCGGCGCTCAGCCAAGCTCCACAGGCCAAGCTCCATAGGCCAAGCTAGCTCCATAGGCCAAGCTCTATAGGTGCAGCTCCATGGGCCAACATGCATTTGCATCTGCAAAAAAAAAAAGCCAGCTCAGCATCAAGGCCGAAGGCCTTTCCCTGGCTAGTATATACTATAGGTATTACTATAGAGCTGCACCTATAGAGCTTGGCCTTTTGAGCTTGGCCTGTGGAGGGTGGCCTATGTATATGAATGTAGTAAAACTAAAAAGAGTGAGATACCTCTAGTAAACTAAATGTATCGGGGGGAGGGACAATTCGACTGTTCAAAACCCCAAACAGGGCGCTTCGCTTCGCTCAGCAATAAAAACTATAGTTTTTCGCTCATTTATTCTTCAGCGGGCGTTTCGCCGGTGCATTGGGCCTGGTCCGCCAATCTGGTTTCACTTCCGCCCCCCGCGCCGCTTCGCCACCCGGGGCGCACCGCTGCTGCAGCGCCGCGGTGCCCTTGCGTCGCCTCTGACAATGACTCCCCCAGCGGTCGTGCGGTACTGTACTTTCACCCGACAAATCCCATTCATCAGAATGACGCTCTCGACCGCCGAGGCGCTGGGGCCTCGCCGAGCGCCTAAAAGCTATCGTCGTCCTGTCCGTCATGCAGCCCGCCACGGATGACGCCGCGCCGGCCACGTCAACGCTGCTGCTCGGCCCGGACACTAGTGGATCAGCGGCTGACATCGAAGCGTCACCTGGAACAGACGGAGAGAAAACGCGCGCCGTTAGACAAATATTCAAATCAACACGCATCCTCCCCCCAGCGAGCCCAGTGCACACGCACGGGCCGCGGGAAACAAAAGCAGGCCGGTGGGGCCGGCTGGGCCGCCGGCTACACTCTAACCTGACCCGTTCGTACTTTCTCCGAATTGACAGGTGCGGCGGCCGAGGCTCGATGAAGAGTGCGAGGGAGAGGGACAGCGAGCGGACACAACACCGATGGAATAAGACACGCCGGGGGTGAGGGGTGTCACCAATTGTGGACTCAACGCGGGTCGGATCACGACGGCGGTGAGTGGAGTGGAGCCCCGCCCCGCCCCACCCCGCGCCCCCAGGGGGGGAACGAGGACTGAAGGGCCGCGGAGCACGGCGAGGCCAGCGTCTGGCCCAACGGATTGGTCTGTGGGTCCAGGGGGGGACCGTAACTGGCAAGGTGTGGTCGGCAACGGGCGGGGCGGGGCGGGGCGGGGCGGGGCGGGGCGGGGCGGGGCGGGCTGGACCAACCTTGAACGCGAGCAAGGTGAGCCCGACTCCGGGGCACGACACGCCAAACCACGGCGGTGGCGCCGCGCGGGCCTCGACCGCGTGGGTGTGGTCGTGGGCACCGCCAGCCCCGCCTGCCCCGCCCCGGCAGCCAGCCCGGCAGCCAGCCGCCACCGCCAGCCAAGGCCGGAGCTACGCTCCGCACAGAGCGAAATAATTCCAATCAAGACGGTTCAGGCTACACCCAGCCGCGCCGCGCCGCGCCGCGCGGCTGCGCTCCAGCCACAATAATTGAATGTGCCAAAACGACGCGCGGGACAACGAGCGGGGCGCCTCGGTGGTTCAGTGGCCGCCAGCAAGGCGGCAGCAAGGCGGCAGCCCCCGGGGGGCGCCTTCGCCCTCCGAACCGCGAGAATTAAGGGGCCTCGGGATCGGCGGCAAAGCTAGTGCGGCTTAACCTCCCGCACCACTTCAAATCGCCCAGACCGCGCCGCCGCGACCAGCGGGACCATTGCAGCATCAACACTGTGAAAATTTAAGTCGTTCACTTGATGGCAATGTCAAGGCTACTTTTCCTTACAAAAACGTCATCAAAACAATTGACGACATTGTTGTCATGCCCATGCAATATAAGTATAGAAGCTTTGATGAAAATGTCATCAATTTGTGATTAGATTGTCATCATTTAAAGGGGTAAAATATCATCCACGATTTTGTCATAAAGTGACAACAAATTTTCTCAGTGACCCCACCGACATCGCTCTGTCTCTCTCGCTCTCCTTCTACAGAGCACCCCGCGAGTGTGAGGGGGACTGCGGTAGAGGTCCTGCTCGCTCTGCGGCCGCACTCGCAGACAGGGTATCTCGACCAATAATCACAAAGGCAGCTGCAGCATTGCAGTGTCGCAATCGGCCGCCAGGCGGCGCCAGGCGCGCGCTTTTTATTCATCCGATCCATCAGGCCACGTGCTTTCCTTGTGCCTGTCTCGCCCGCACTCAACGGCGCGTACCACTGGGGTGCGAGAGAGATAGAGCGGGACAGAGCGCAGCGACGGAACGAGCGCTCCGAGATCGGCCTGCCGGTCAACTTCATCACGCCGTCGTTATTTTGGCGCGCGGGCACCAAGAAGGTGGGCGGGCGGGCGGGCGGACGGACGGATGGACGGACGGACATACAGACTGACAGACAGACCGATTCAGCCAGGGCGTCAATGAACAGGCCGACACGCGGCCGGGCAAATAGACGCGGCAAACAGACGGACGGGCGGACGGACGGACGGACGGACAGATAGACAGACAGACAGACAGACAGTGGAGCAATATCGCAGCACGCCATCTCCGACCGCGTGCACGGCAGTGCGGCCAGTCAAGTTCCTTGCTTAGTTAGCGAGTTAGTTGCGGCGAGTCGGTAAGTTCGGCAGGCTGGGCCGCTGCACTGTGGGCCGCCGGCAGGCAAGGCAGCAGCCCCGCTGCACGCGTTCGGTAGAGTCTTTAAGTGTCTAGAGAGGCGCGGGGTTGGAAAACGGTATGCGCAGGTCGTCATACATTGGAAAAGAACGACCTATTTATTTCTCATACTTCGTTTCAAAATGGCGTCCCGAGGCGCACTCGAGGCGCACTTAGAGACTCTGGCGTTCGGGAGCACCGCCATTCAGCGACAAATATATCCAGCGCGCACCCACGACTGCCACTTGGCACGATTTGGCAGCGTCCTTGCTGCACGCGCACGTAGAGGCCGTCCATCCGCTGTCTGTGCTGTGAGGTGAGAGGCGGAGAGACAGAGAGGGGGGAGCACAATCTTAAGGAATATTGTTAAAGATTTGTCGGTTCAGGGCACACGGAACGATATGGGAACAGGGTAGAAATGTCGTTTGCGACGGTTCCCCCCCCCCCACCTGATTGGCTCGTGCGAGAGGGAGCGCGTGACACACACACACACACACACACACACACACACACACACACACACACACACACAAACAAACGCGGCTGTGCACGCAAGAGGATAAAGAAAGGTCTCCCCCGGTACGGCCGGCGTTCGACGCGGTGGTCGGCTCCTTTAGCTACGCCACTGCTTTCGTCGCCCTGTCTCTCTCGCACTCTTAGGGCGCCGCACGCCGTGCGGTAATCGCGGCCGATCGCGGCGGGGTTGCGCAAGCACCCAGCTACGCCGCCGACGCGTCAAGAAGCAGCAAAGTCTTCGTCTTCGAGGATTCGACGACAGCGAGAGTTCGATAATAACAACAACTGCAACAACAAAGACAACATTGGCCGCGGGTGCTCGCGTAAGCATCGAGTGAGGACGAAAGACCCGCAGCGCGGCGACGCGGCGCCCCAAAGCCCCGGCAGCACTGTAAAAATTTGTTGTCAGTTTATGACAAAAGCGTGGATGATCTTTAAATGATGACAATTTCATCGCAAATTGATGACATTTTCATCAAAGCTCCTTTACCTTTTGCATGGGCGTGGCAAAAATGTCATCAATCGTTTTGATGACATCCTTGTAAGGAAAATTAGTCTTGGTATTGTCATCAAGTGACAACTAAAATTTTTACAGTGAGTGCGAAGTATTGAAGGCTTACATTATTGGGACAGCAGCACCTGCCGCAGCGGCGGGCAGCATGCTGGAAACGCGTCCAGTTCACCTTCAACACGGGGCTGTTAACGCGTAAAGCTGTTTCATTTTAATACCGGCACTTTTCGTTCTGTCTCAAAAATAAAAACGCCATAAAGCCGGCTTCTTTTTTACAGAAACTGCCGGTTATCATGTCCGGGTCGCGAAATTGCAGCGTTTCATGAATACGTCCCTATTACTGCAGGGCAGGCAGGCGGTAAATGAGACCCAACGAAACAAAATACGCACTCGTCCGCTGCTCGCTGCCGCCGCGTGCTCGTACGTCCCACACAGCCATCGGCAAGGCAAGCAAGAAGAAGCAGCAGATAAAAAATAAATAAAAATCGGCGGCGGCGGTTGAACCCGCGCCTGCCCACGCCCCGGTGCATTGCGTGGCCGGGTCGCCGAACCCGACCCAACCAGTGCGTCAGTGCGTCGAGCCGTGCACGCGGCGGCTGCAGCGCACGCAAGGGTCGCACCCCAAGGCAGGCAGCCAACCAGGACCCGGACGGCATCGAGATCAAGAACAGGGCCCCGCGCTCCGCCGCGCTCCGCAGACGCAGACCAGCGACTCGCACTCGATCGCCCTGGCCCCAGGCCGCCCCTGGCAGCGCGCAAGGCCGGCCCCCGCCTGCATTCCTGGCTGCCTGCCTGCCTGCCCGCCTGGCTGCATGGAAGCTGCGTCTGTTTCGGTGCCGTTCACCTTGGTGACGCGTGGGCGTGGTGCGCCTGAGCGGCTCGCCCGCCTGCCTGCCCGGCTGCCCGCCTGCCTGGCTGCCTGGCTGTCCGGTCAGTCACCTGCGCTTAAGGCAGGACTACCGCACCGCGCGGCTCGCGGGCGACGGCGACAAAAAATAACCGCATAGTGACAGTGGAGACGCAGATGGTTCCCGAGGGACAGCCTTCAGAGTGGCGGGCTGGGCAACCACAGCGCGGCATGCTTGGCGCCGCACCCCCAACGCGACCGCCCCCGACCGGCACTGCTCTGCTGTCTCTGTAATTGCTGTCGCTTCGTTAGGCCCTTCTGAGTCCTCGCGCGTCTCACTCTGTGCCGACCCGCACTTACCACACCAACCGGCACCAGCCCCGCCGGCCCCGCCGGCCGGCCAAAATTTCTTTTGAAGCGGGGTGTGCGGCCTGGCTCCTGTCCGCTTCCTCTGGGCGGTTCGCGAAGCACGCCGTCCGTGCAGTGCCTCGGAGAGCGCGGCGGTTGGATGGAGAGCGCTTGTCGCGAGGGGTGCGGGGATGTGTCCCATATCAAGTGCCGGGCGGCGTGGCAGGGGCTTGCAGCGGGGCGCAGCGCGGCGCAGCGCGGCTCAACGCGTCTCCCCGGCCGACGTCGCGGACGTGCCGAGGACGCAGAAATACCCTCCGCGATCGGTCTTTGAGCTCCTCCTCCCTCGCGACTGCGGAGTCCATATGCGCAGTGCGCCTCGCACACACAGAAATGTTTGGTGGCAGAGACGAAAATTTTAGACGCCAGAGCTAAAGAATTTGTTGGCTCCATTCACCACTAAAAAATTAGGACACACCGTCTAAAACCATTTTGACGTCCCATTTAGTGCCAAAGTGTAAATTTAATTTCACGAACAATTTAAAAATTCTCGGGCTCTCTCTAAATGCGTGGTTGAGAGCATGACGCGCACTTCCATCTCCGTCCCTCTGTTTCAATCCCTAATTGGCGTAGGATAGCAAGGAAAAAACAAGTGTGAAGGTATCATCTGCTAAAAACAGACCTGGTGGATGGTAGCGGGAGGCTCGTAGATGGAAAAACAGACCTGGCGGATGCGTACGGGTGGGTCGTAGATGGAAAAACAGACCTCCAGGCGACCGTAAATATTTTCCCGCGACCCTAAGGTTGGGAACCGCTGAGCTCGGCCGAGCCAGCCGTGTGTCGGGACGATAAGAAAAAGATCCCCGCATGCGTCTAGGGCCAATGGGGCGGCCAAGGGCATCAAGGGCGGGGCGGGCAGCGGCCACACTGCGCTAATGGGAAGATTGATGCGATTTTCCCGGCCGGTGGTCCTCCCTTCCGGGCCCTGTCCGCCAGGCCTGTCCGCCGCGGTAATTAGCGTCCCCCTCCCCCTTCCCCCGGAAGAGTGGGATCGGGATCTGCTTGCAGGAGCGGGATCAGCACGTGCGGGACTGTAGGGCAGGCATGGGCACGGTACTCCACAATCGGTACCGCAGTACTTTACCGGTACTACCGAAAAATATGGTACCGCGGTACTTTACCGGTACTACCGAAAACTATGGTACCGCGGTACTTTACCGGTACTATCGAAAACTATGGTACCGCGGTACTTTACCGGTACTATCGAAATTTTCGGTATGCCGCGGTACTTTACAGGTACCTTCGAAAGTACCGACGGTACTTGACGTACCCACGGGTACCAGGGACTCCATGCGCTGCAAACCGCTGTACAGCGGCGCATCCAACAAAAGAACTTGGAGGAAAAAAAAAGAAGAAAAAATGGGGGCCCTTCTCCCACCTCCCCACACAGTAGGGAGGACCGCCTGCAACTTCGGTGGATCGGGGGAACCGGTGCATTCTAGGCGGCGACCCCAGGGGTTCTCATCTGATGTGGGCCGGGTGAAGGGCGGGGGTTGAGAGCCTTTGGTTTTCGCGGGGTGGTCAGTGGTACCCACAGTGGTACCCCCGCTGTCCGGCGCTCTCTACCGAACATGCAGTGTGAAGGGCCAGCTTCAAAGGACTTATCAACTCCAAACCGACGAATCAGAATGGACCCACTCGCGACCAATTGCGAGTGGCTGGAACGACCGGGGATCGAACCAGTGCCGAGGCCAATCCGCCGAAGCGGACTGCTTTTTAGACACCCAAGCATAGTGGACGACAAATGATCCAGACCACTACGCTATCACGACTGCACGTCTGCCGAGTGTCGGACGACGGGTTTGAGTCGTATTTGGATGAGGGAGGCAGTCGTAAAATGTATTGAAATGTTGGGATTCGATCCCCGGACCTTACTGTTCAAGTCCGACGCCTTAGCGATCTCAGCCACCACGACTCATGATTGGGGACGGGTAATGTCAACGCCTTTGTACCGCACTGGGAGTGCGGTCCGCACTGCCGCACTCCGAGTGCGGCTCAAAAGACATGACATCACTTGGCCTAATCATAGGTCGTGGTGGTCGAGGTGGTTTAGGCGTCGGTTCCCGGTACCCGGGTCGACGGATCGAGTCCCACTTTTTCTCAACATTTTTCGAATGACCCGCTCACTGCGGCTCCATCCCTGCCGCGTCTATAGCCCGGCTGACGCCGCATCTACCATGAGCCGTGGTGGCTGAGATCGCTAAGGCGTCGGACTTGAACAGTAAGGTCCGGGGATCGAATCCCAACATTTCAATACATTTTACGACTGCCTCCCTCATCCAAATACGACTCAAACCCGTCGTCCGACACTCGGCAGACGTGCAGTCGTGATAGCGTAGTGGTCTGGATCATTTGTCGTCCACTATGCTTGGGTGTCTAAAAAGCAGTCCGCTTCGGCGGATTGGCCTCGGCACTGGTTCGATCCCCGGTCGTTCCAGCCACTCGCAATTGGTCGCGAGTGGGTCCATTCTGATTCGTCGGTTTGGAGTTGATAAGTCCTTTGAAGCTGGCCCTTCACACTGCATGTTCGGTAGAGAGCGCCGGACAGCGGGGGTACCACTGACCACCCCGCGAAAACCAAAGGCTCTCAACCCCCGCCCTTCACCCGGCCCACATCAGATGAGAACCCCTGGGGTCGCCGCCTAGAATGCACCGGTTCCCCCGATCCACCGAAGTTGCAGGCGGTCCTCCCTACTGTGTGGGGAGGTGGGAGAAGGGCCCCCATTTTTTCTTCTTTTTTTTTCCTCCAAGTTCTTTTGTTGGATGCGCCGCTGTACAGCGGTTTGCAGCGCATGGAGTCCGTGGTACCCGACGGGGCATGCACTTGCGTAATATAGTCGTGTCGCTCAATCCGTAATAGTGCGCGGCTGCGCGCCCACTGACAGGACCGACGGTACTTTTCGTTACTTTACTCGCAAATCGGTACCGCGGTACTTTACCGGTCCCTTTCGCGTCATCAGCACTGCGGTGCCGGTACTTTACCCAAAAAAGTACCGCGGTGCTGGTACCGTGGTACTTTACTTTACTTTCCTGCCCATGCCTGCTGTAGGGCACCGCTAAAGCCCTTTGACGCTGGGCGTCGCTGGGGCGCCCTGGAGGGCCCTGGAGAGCCCTGGAGAGCACTGGAAAGCCCTCATCGCCGGGCTGGAACAATAAAGAAGCGTGACGCGCTAACGTCTGCAACAACAGCTCCGCCGAGTCCTGGAATGCCGCAGTGGAGGGCGCTGCGGTCGCGGCGGGCACGGCCGTCAGCAGGAACCTCCGGGTGGAGTCCGGGAAGGCAGGCCCAGGACCGGCAGCAGCGTTCGGTTCGTGACCTCGTGACCGCGCGCCGCCAACCGTGTGAGCAAGTGAGTACCTCTCTGACGAGGAGGCGGAGCGGTCGGACCCCTAGTAAACCCAAGGCACACAAAACCGCGACGCGTCGGGCCGTCGCCGCATGTCGATCGTGACCTTTCTCTCGCAGTCTCGCACTGGCTGGCTGGCTGGCTGGCTGTGCTGCCAGGGGCACTGCTTAGCATTCCTTTCCGGTACGGGCGTGGCAGCGCCGCGGCGTGGCCGAGTCGACCGGGTCGGCGGCGCTGATCTCCAAGGGCGTCATCCCGCCGGCCGGCCGGACCGCGCTTTGTCGCTGCGTCTCTCTCGCGCACTCCTCACGCGCGGTCTGCGAGACGGAGAGGGAGAGCGAGGGGCAGAGCCACGCCCATAGGCCGCGAGCTTTTTCTGCGCTGCCCGCGCTGCCGACGACAGCAGCACACGATGGAGATGGAATGTCCAGCTGCCGCCCTCCGCGGCGGCGACCTGGCGGCGACCTGGCGGCGACCTGGCGGCGACCCCGCGCGCTGCGCTGCGGAGCGCGCTCACCTGAAATACAAGGGAAGGGCCGCGGAAAGACAAACAACGCGGCCCTGCTGACGAAGGGCAGTCATAAATCATGAGACGCGAAAGAAACGAACCGAGTGATGCGGAGTTAGCCGCGCGCTCTTTTTTTTTTTTTGTTATGTTTTGCCTTGAGGCAAACTTGCTGTGGGCCCTTTTTTTTTTTTAAATCCCGGTGTTAATGCAGAACCATGTTCTCGGGGACCCTCGGTTATCCACGACTAACCCGGACTAACCCAGCCGCACGGTGCGGCGAGGCCGGGCTAGGCCGTCCCCGGCAGGGCCGGCCGGGGGGGATCACTAAGGTCCAAAGTGCTCAAAGATTTTCTGGTTTTAGATTTTTTTAAATTTTTTTTTGATTTTATTTATTTGATTTTTTCACCTCTTTTGAATAAATTGCCTAACTTACAGGGGGTTTTGAAGTCTTGAGTGTGATACACGAACGGATGCGAGCTTTTGACTTTGTATAAAACCAAATGATTAGTGATAAAGAAGAAATGACATAAAAACACACAGTAAACCGAGGAAATAGGCAAGCTTTTTTCTTTTTTAAGTGATTTTTAAGACATTTTATTTTTTATTTATTATAATTTTTTTTGATTTTAATTTTGATTCTTTTAAACTCGTGTACCATGATTTTTTCGAGTGCATCCCCCCACGCGGACTGTGGACGGGCGGACTCACCCTGCCCGCGGCCTGCGGGCCACTCCACTCTACTCCGCGGCCCCACAAAAGAACAACAACGACGCGGGGAGGGAGCGGCGCTCACCTGGAAAAGACAGAAATGAGACTGGAATTAGTGGAGAGGAGAACCCCAAGGGCAGCCACCCCTGCGGGCCCTCGGGGGGCTGGGCTAGCGCTTTGCGCCTTGTCGAGTCGGAAGAGACGGCGAACACGGCACTCGTCATCTAGCCGGGGCAAAGTAGCCTCCCTCCCCCCTTCTTTCTCTCTCTCTCTCTCTCTCTCTCTCTCTCTCTCTCTCTCTCTCTCTCTCTCTCTCTCTCTCTCTCTCTCTCTCTCTCTCTCTCTCTCTTAAAGAGTGCTGGGGCGGGGGCCACACAGGCCAGGCCGGTCACCCTTCACTTGAGGAGCGGGGGGATGAAAGGGCACAGCGAGGCGAGGAGGGCAGAGAGGGACAGAGAGGGACAGAGAAAACAGAGAAGTTGTAGAGGACAGGAAGGACATGCACGGAGAAGTCGAAGAGGACAGAGAGGACGCCTAGAATCACAAGTCAGCCTTTACTGCCGCACCCTAAGCGCCCCACCCCACCCCGCCCCGAGCACCCCACCGTGCCGCTTAGGTTAGGGGGGCTTCAGGCCATTTCAAACTGGGCCATAAAGGCGGCATGGCGCATGGGCCACCGCGTGCCGCGTCACCGGGGCGACTCGGCCAAGACAAGCAGGTTAAAGGCGAGAAGGGTACACAGGGCGGCGAGGCGCGATTGCGCAAGGATCAACACCTAGGAGCCAACCGAGCCGAGCCGGGCACAGTGGGTCGGAAGACCGGCGCAGGAGGTCCAAACCCTACGACCCGTTTCGGGCTCTCGTCGCTAAAATGGGATTCGTTCGGAGAGCAATCCATTGCTGGGGTCACACGTTCGGTTCTGGTCCTGTTTGGCGACTTTAGAAGCTCAAAACACGTGGCAAGAGCTTTGACCGCCTGCGCAGGTCTTCTGGCCCACTGTGCCGAGGCGCCGGCGAGGTAGGCAGACGCGCGGGCGGTGCGCACGGGCGTCGCCGTGTTGCCTACCCTGCAGGCGGCACGCACGCACCGCTGTCGCCGTGTTGCCTACCCTGCAGGCGGCACGCACGCACCGCTGTCGCCGTGTTGCCTACCCTGCAGGCGGCACGCACGCACCGCTGTCGCCGTGTTGCCTACCCTGCAGGCGGCACGCACGCACCGCTGTCGACGGGGTGTCGGGTCGGCAGAGCAATAAGGCCGTCAATAAGGCCAAGCAGGCCGCTCAGGTATGCCGGCGCTGTGCTCACCAGCGCCGTGTCGGGGAGTCCACACTCTCAAGATCCTACTGATAGCTTTTTCGCTTCGTAATACAAACAAAAAGCTCAGTATTATGACAGCACAGCGAAGGTAGTAACCTATGGTGAAGGATTCTCAATAACTTATGACCAATTTCTTCGTATTAAAAACAAATTTCTCTGTATTATGATGCATTCGTGTCGTCGAGTACTGAGAATCAGCTTATTATAACAGCACGGCATTTCTCAGCAGGAAATTGGGAGTGCAGCCCGGCCGCGCGGCCCGCTAACACCTTGCAGACCGCCGATGTGGGTGCTTCCAGCAGCGGGGTGCAGCGGCTGCCAGCAAATGAATGGGGCCACACACACTCATTACGCCATGCTTAATGCATGAATCGGCGCGGTGCAGCCGTTGTTACAGCGCGGGGGCCGCCGGCCGGACTCACAGTGGGCCGGAAGACCGGCGCAGGCGCCTCAAGTTTTGGCCGCCTCTAGGGTGACTGCAGCAGCCTGGACGCTGCCTGCATTTGAGGTTTGCAGTCTGCGTTCCGAGTCTGCTGTAGTTGCTTACTCGAACGCTAGGGGTCTGATGATGATGATGCTGGTCTTCTGGCCCACGACTGTGCGGACCGGTGCGAGCGGACAGCGCGACCGTCTCATATCCAGCGATGCAGCGACCAGGCCGGCTTAGGGCAGAGCGGGGCGTCCCGGCGCGCCATCATTTGAAATTCAAAGCCGCCACGCAACGCGCAGCGAACGCACACAGGCCGAATAATAGTGGCCGAAAATTCGACATTCAAAGCCCTGCCCCACCCCGAGCCGTCAGGCCGCCGGGTGAAAAATAAACAAGTGGAGCCCGCTGAAACAACAATGACCGCGGACCCGAATAGTCGCATGACAGCGTCACTGTGCTGGTCGTGCGGCCGCGTGCGCTAGGGCACCGGTTAGCGAAACGCTGGAGCGAAAGTTCAACACCACCCCCTGCCGTTCAACTTTGTACTCTTATTTATTCAACCAACACAACGACCGCTTTGACCAAGCCGAGGCCGTAAGGAAGTGAGGCTGCCCCAACCGCGCGGCCGACAATGCAGGAAACCCGCTTAAAAATCAAAATAAAAGAAACTTGGGACGGGATCGCCGGGGCGGGTCGTTCCTCACTGCGTCGGGGCACAGACGCAGCAGCAGCAAGTTTGGCTTGCCGTCGTTTATAATGGACTTTGGCGGCGATAATGCGTCGGAACTTGGCGCGTCACGGCCCGGCCTCGGGCTGGCTCCCGAGCACACAGTGGGCCAGAAGACGGCGCAGGCGGACAAAACTTAAGGCGCCTGTTGAGCTGTAGAGTTGTTAAATGGGACTCGAACCGAACGTGTGGATTCCTCGTTCAGAGAGCAATCCATTGGTGGGGTCACACGTTCGTTTTGCGTCCCATTTAGCGACGCTGGAGCTGTAAACGCGTCCCGGGCTTTGACCGCCTCCACCGGCGTCTTCTGGCCCACTGTGCCTCGGCCAGGCACGCGTTATCATCCCGGGCTGCGGCACCCGGAAGAGCACCAGCATTCGGGAAACTCTACCACCGCGGCCGACCGCGGCGCCTGGAGCTGACCGGAGCCACGCGCGCAATGGGAATGGCAGGCGGCCCGCGGCCCGCGAGGACGAGGACACGTCACTTTCACTCGGAAAGGCCCCGCACGCTTCCTTGCCGCCGCCGACAAGTTCGTGCGCAAAGTAAGGGCGGCTCATCTTTGTCCAGGACCGTCCGGGACCGCGGCCGGGACGCCACGACCGGCAGGAGCGGCAGCGCGTCACGCCGCCGGCGAGGTCACCGCGGCGAAAAGACTGGCCGGTGCCGGTACTTGAACCCACGGCGGCCGGTGTCATTTCCACTGCGATACGAAAAGTACAAAGTCTATAAAAAAAAACGACGCGAAGTCACTCCGATGAAGGCAGGCCGGCGCGACTTATTATTGGATTTACATCGGACGGAAGCGGGTCGGCTGCCGTGGCCTCGCGCCGTCCGCCGAGAGGTGCTCCTGGAGATGCTCCTGGAGGTGCTCGGAGAAAGGATCCATTTTGCCGCCAAGGATGCGCGTGGCGTGGCGGGGCGAGGCGGGCAGGGCGAGGCGGGCGGGGCGTGCACGCCCGGAATGGAGTGCGGCGTGGCGGCGTGTGCGCCGAATTGCAGGAGACGTAATTTTTTTTTTGCCTGCGCCTTGACTCCCATCAGAACAGCGCCTTTGTCGCTCCATCTGCCCCGCACTCCGGGCCGTTCCGAGGGGTGCGAGAGAGACACAGAGCGGCGGCGTCCGCCCGCTGCCTCACGACTGAATAATTAGCCCAGCCGCGGAGGGCTCACGGAAAGGGATGCGTCCGCCCAGCCAGTCAGCCAGCCCCCCGGAAAGGACCTCCGGGAGGGCCTCCAAGGTCGCCGCTGGAGGCGCCGGATCGCCCTGCTGTCCATCGCGCTTCTTTCACGGCCCTTCTTACATTCTTACGGCGGCCGTCGCCACGGCGGCGCGGTTTAACGCCTTTGGCGCCAAAACTGTTGCGGCCGAGGCGCCGGCCGGCAATCAGGCGCGGCGCCGTTCTTGGTGCGATTCCCAGTCCTCCCTTTGGTCCTTCTGGCCCTTTCGGCCGGCCCTTGTGGTTCGGAGTGTACTTGAGCCTTCCGTCATAAAAGGGCCGTTCTAGGGCCGAGCCAATATTTCGCGCCGCGTGGACGGGGCGGGCGGACGAGGCAGTCTTAGAGTGGCGGACAGGCGCGCCCGGCTTTGCTGCCTGTCGGTCCGTCTGCCTGCTGCCGGCCCGTCTGTGACGGCCTGTCTCATTGCTTTTGAAAGCATCGGATGCTGTCAATCCGATACGGTATGGATTCACGCTGAATAAGGGGGCTTGGGTGAAAGAGGCGCGTTCAGTCACGCTGCGTCGCGACGGCCGCTGCCGTCTGACGTGTCGACGCTGTTTCCAGAGTAGACGGTGTTCGTTGGTCACGCCAACACCACTTATTTCTCATCGACGTTCCTCATTCTTTTTGTAAAACTAACCGCTTTGGGCGTCACTAGAGTTCGATAACTAACTTCTAGTCTCCAGGAACTCACAGCACCTGGTCGAGGACGCGGCTCCGCGCGGCTGGCCTAGTGAGTGTGCCCTTGAAGCATGTCCCGCTCTATCACGTCCGCAGTGACCTAAATACCGTGGCCTCCACGCAGTGCTACCCTAACAATCTACACGTCTAAGCGTTATTGTAAAAACCACAACATGAACAACAAAAGACATCTCAAACTTAAAACTTTCGCCTTACATTTAATATTACGCGATACAGAGGCTGTAGGTTCGCTATAGAAGTTAGTTGCCGGGAAAAGTAGCAAAACTGTTAATTTGTTTTTAATTTTTTTAAAAGCCCTTTCCCAGGGTGCTCACTCCGTGCGACGCCTTCCGCATGCTTCTCCGCACGCCACGGCAGGCACGGCACCGCCACGGCGACAAACAACAACAAAGACAAACTTTCCCCACACGTCACGCGCTAACCCGGCGCTAAGCCAGCCTAATTGCCGCCTTAATCCAATGGGCAGGCTCACATCTTCATTACATTTCACCTCCAGCGTCGTCGTCGTGTCCGGGCCGAGGGAAGAAGAGCCGAGCCGCACAAAACGCAGAACCAGTGGCACGGGAAAAGGATGAGCAACCATGGAGCAACCGGGGAAACGGGTAAAATGGTCGGGACGTCGGCGGGGACGGATTGGCGAAGACACGCAGCGCGCGGGGCTGCAAGGCGCGACGGCACGCCCGGAAATGGAGGCGAATGCGGACGCGATCAGGACGCGTTGTTGTTGTGACGGGTATCGTGAGCACGCTGTACGTCAGGCCCGACAGTGATGGATAAGACAGGGAC
This sequence comes from Stenchaetothrips biformis, assembly GCA_030522485.1. Classification (NCBI taxonomy): domain Eukaryota; kingdom Metazoa; phylum Arthropoda; class Insecta; order Thysanoptera; family Thripidae; genus Stenchaetothrips; species Stenchaetothrips biformis. Next base: position 21,547,266 of record CM060087.1, read on the forward strand.
CTCATCCCCTCTCCCTCTGGACCGGCATGCCCTCGGCCCGCCCTCGGCCCGCCCTCGGCCCGCCCTCGGCCCCGGCCCTGCTTGGCATGCGGGGTCCCGTCCCGGACCGCTCCAGCCCGGCCGCGATAACTTACACATCGGCCGCGTCATGAGCGTCACGGTGTCACCCACACCTGGGACCCGGGGCGGGCACGGTGGGCCAGAAGGCCGGGGCCCGCGGCGAAAACTCTGGACGCGTTATGAGTTCCCGAGTCGCTAGACAAGACTGGAACCGAACGTGTGACCCCTATACCAATGGATTCCTCGCACGGAGAGCAGTCCATTGATGGAGTCAGACGTTCGGTCTGAGTCGCTTCCAGCTACTCTGGAGCTCACAACCCGTCCGGTGTGCAGACTGCCTCTGCTGACGTTAGCCGTTCACCTGGTCTCAGAGCGATTGGTTTTTCACCGCGCCGCGAGATGGCGCTGCGACCCACCGCCCGCCGCTGGGCCTCCCTAACCACACGTGTCCGATTTGAAGCCGCAGACCGAGGCACAGAGGCCAATAGGACCGGGGCGTAAGTAGGAGATGTCGACACGGCCAAGCGGGGCGGGGCGGGGCGGGGCGGCCACCTGGCGCAGGGGGTCGGCCGCTAAGCCCGGTGGCGTTCGGCCGGAACGCCCGGATGATGACGGCTAGTGCGCCCGGCGAGGGCCGCCGCCCCGCGCCGCCGGACCGCCGGCTTACAGCCTCATTCGCCGCGCGGGGGATTCGGGGGCTTTTAAACTTTATGTCGGGCTGGAAAACAAAACTGTCTTTCCTGGCGCTGCCGGAAGTGCCGTACCGCCCCAGAGATGCGCGCGCATAAACGGGAAACGAAAATAACAAAAAAAAAAAAAGAAAAAAAAAGGAAATACCTGGTGGTGCGCGGGAAAGCGCAGGAAAATGGGACAAAACCGAGAGTGCGCAGGAAAGGGCTGGAAAAGGCAGGAAAACAGGAGGGGCGGAAGAGAGGGACAAGGGAAGAAAGCGAGGGGAAAGGGGGAAGCGGAACGAGCTGCACCTCGATGGACAAGAACGACAGCAGGTTGAGAGATCCCGGCCGTCGACAAGCGAGAGCGGGGCAGCCTTGTTGACGGACGACAAGAGCGATCTCATGTCGGTGACCTTGCTCCGCGGCTCTCCAGCAATGCGGAGGAGAGCGAGAGAGAGAGAGAGAGAGAGAGAGGCCCTAATCCGTCATTCCAGGCCCAGGGCCACACAGTGGGTCAGAAGACCGTTGCGGCGGCCAAAATTCTAGACGCGTTTTGAGCTCCAGAGTCGCTAAATGGGACTCGAATGGGACGTGTGACCCCACCAATGGATTGCTCTCCAAACGAGGAATCCATTGGTGGGGTCACTCGTTCGATGCGAGTCCCATTTAGTGACCCTGGAGCTCAAAACGTGTCTATAATTTTGCCACCCCCTCACGAGTCGGAGGCCCGCACGCCCGCCGCAGCAGGGACACGCACTCGCTAGCGTCCAATAATCGCATTTGGCGCGCCAAAAGAGCCCTGATGAGGAGAACAAGCCTAATTTATCAGGCTTTTTAAAGCGGCAGCCAATCAGCGCGCAATTCAACAAGGTTTGAAATAAGGCAATTTTTGTTCCACGCGCCGACGTAAGGACAGCAAGTTGTGTCGCCATAAGCTTGGTAAATATTATTTTGTTGACGATTCTTTCGGCCTCACGCCAAACTTCCTCGTGGATGAAGCAGTTTTTGCTGCTTTTTCATCGTCGGAAGCGGACCACTTTCCAAAACAAACCCTCGACACGCTCATTTCAAATCTCTTCCCCCCCCCCTTCCCCTTTTCCCGTCCCCGTTAAATTGAGAGGGTGGTCGCGGCCAGCAGTTGGCACTGGCCGGAATTAGATGGCACGATTGCCCGCTGCCCAGTACCCTGTGAGTGAGTGCGTGTGTGTGTGTGTGTGTGTGTGTGTGTGTGTGTGTGTGTGTGTGTGTGTAATAGTATGGGTGGGGATAGGTGCCAAAAATAAATGAGAGGAAATTGCGTTGGTCAGCAGCCCTTATCATGAAAAAGAGGGGGACAAGGGGAGGCGGTTGAAGGCAATCCCGCGGCATCGCTCTGGCTTTGTCGTGGTTTTCAATCCCGCCACGAGAGCGTCCGGTACAAGTCGTTGACTGCGGCTTTGGGTCCGGGGAGAGGGGGTTGTTGGAGCTCAAAAATACTGGCTGAAAGTTGACGCTGCAGCGGGGGGGGGGAGGAGAGAGAGAGAGAGAGAGAGAGAGAGAGAGAGAGAGAGAGAGAGAGAGAGAGAGAGAGAGAGAGAGAGAGAGAGAGAGAGAGACGGTAGGGGATAGGGGATAGGGGATAGGGTGTCCCGGCTGGGTCGGGGCTGTTCGGAATGCGCGCCACGGTACAGTGGCCGCCACTTTACCGCGGCGAGGCCGGTCAGGGCGGCCAGCAAGGGGAAATGGCGTCCGATACGATCCGATTGCCAGCCGCCGCCCTTAACCCGCACCCCTACCCTTTATCACACAACCCCTTCCTCTCTGTCGGACACACAAACGCACGCACCACACAGACACACACACACAAACACACGAACCGTACAGACACACACAAGCACACAGACTACATACGCATACGCCTAGTCGTAATAGAGAGAATGAGTGTTTCTGTCTGAAGACAGGAGAGGGAGGAGGGGGAGGGGGCTGCGCGAGAAAGGGTGCGAGGGGAGGGGTAGGAGTACGCAAAAAAAAAGAACTTTCTAATTTAGAGATATAATGAGGAAAAGGTGGTTGTAAACGGAAAAAAAGAGAAAGTTTTGAAACGAACGAAGTTTTTAAAAAGTTCCGTTTGGCTGTAATGCCGACGACGACGAGAACGAATCCGCAAATCGACGCACAGACTGACTCCGAAGAGCTCTGTTTGGCACTGCGTGACGCAGGGGTGCGAGTGGGACGGAGCGACGGCAGGTGGCGATTGGCGATGGGCCCCGCCTAGCCCCGCCCCGAGGCGCCGTGCGGCCGGCAGACCGCCCGTTATCAGTGCGTTAGCGCTGCCGGCCGCGCGGTCACGGCCATTGGCCAATGACAGCCGTCCCCCCGCAGGGCCCTGCAGCCCCGACGCCGGACCGTCGGCTCGTCGCTCTGTCTCTCTCGCACTCGCGGGGTGTCCCTAGGATGCGAGAGACGGCGCGCAACAGCACCGTTCGGAATCGGCCTGGCCGCAATCTGGCGCTCCCAGCGGGCCGGCACACTGGTTCAGAGCGAAGAGGGGAGGGGGGGGAGAGAGAGAGAGAGAGAGAGAGAGAGAGAGAGAGAGAGAGAGAGAGAGAGAGAGAGAGAGAGAGAGAGAGAGAGAGAGAGAGAGAGAGAGGGCTCCTCCCGGTCAGCCTAGGGCCGGCCGGGGGAGTGAGGGGTGGGCGTGGCGGCGCGCAGAGGGGCCAGCCAGCCAGCCAGGCCGGGCAGGCGGAGCAGGCAGGCCGCCAGGGACAATGTAGTACATGGAAACAATCAGAGCGCCGCATTTACATGGCACACCACCGGCCGAGGCGGTCGCGGTGGCGCAGTCGGTTACCAGACCGGTAACTGGCCGCACCCCCGCCTCTGCCCCACCCCGCCGGCGGGGTGCGGGTTCGACTCCCCGGCGGACCCTCCTCCCCCACCCACCACCCACCCACGTGGTCGAGCAAGATCCTTCCTAATGGCGAGAGCAGAGAGTGAGCCGAGTCCGGCGGCAGGCAGGGCCGACAGGGTGGCACGGTGTACACACACTGTAGCCATAGCCGAGCGCCGCAGCCAGACGTGTCACCTGCAATCGCCGGCAGCAGCGGCTGCGGGCTGCGGCGGCGGGCTGCGGCGGCGGGCCTCGGACCGGGCCTCGGACAGCCCGGCGGAAAAGCCCCGATCGACAGCCATCAGGTCGGCTGGCCGGCCGGCCGGGTACAACAGGGGCAGAAAAACAAGAAGAAGAAGAAGAAGAAAAGAGCGAAGGCAGCGAAAGACGGAGTGTGGCGTCGTACTGACAAGAGAATAATGGACATGGCCGCCCCGACGGACCCGGGCTGACCTTAAGGCGCTGCTGAGTGCCGTGGGCCGCCAGGGCCTTGGAGGCCTCCAGGGTGACGGGCCGGCCGTGCGTGTCGGGGCGCACACCCCGCACGCACGCACGCACGCACGCACACTAAGACCACAGCCGCCAAAATAAAGACACGGAATGAGTAATGAAAGGCGGGCAATGCGGGCCTCGGCCAAGGGCTGCTGGCAGGGCGGCTGGGCTGGCTGGGCGGCTGGCTGGTGGGCTGCCTGGCTGGCTGGCGGGCTGGGTGACCGGGGTGTGTTTGGGCAAGCGGCGCCAAGGGGCGGGGGCCGAGTCAGCAGCTCACTTCAACGCATATGATAGAGTTGGCGTGAAGATGTCAAGGGTGCGCGCACCCGGCGCCGGGAACGGTAGAAATAGAAAAAGAGAGAGAGAGAGACATGAGACGGCCTGGAAAAGGGGTGAAATTTAATCCGATTCAAATTTTAGCCGTGTTCTCTTTTCACCACCCCCGTCGAGGGGGGCGTACTTACAGTGCGGGGTCAGCACGTTTCACCATTTCAATCTTTCCAAGTCTCCTTCCCCTTGGTTTTTAAACGTCTGGCGCGTGGCCATCGGGCATCGTGCGGTGCGAAGGGTAGCAGCGCACAGTGGGCCAGAAGACCGTTGAGGCGGGCAAAATTCCGGACGCGGTTTCAGCTCCAGAGTCACTAAATGGGACTCGAATCAAACGTGTGACCCCAAGAATGGATTCCTCGTTGGCGTCTAGAATTTTGGCGGCCTAAACGGTCTTCTGACCCACTGTGCAGCGTGCCGCCGCCGCCGGCTCTCCCCCAGTCTCGAGGAAATTCGATTCAGTTATTCGCTTTGCTCCTGCCGTAATGGCGAGGGGAGTGCGAGCCTGGGCAAACGGAACGGACAAGGTGGGGCTGGTGGAACTGGTGAAACACCCCCCCGGGACGGACAAGGTGGGGCTGGTGGAACTGGTGAAACACCCCCCCGGGACGGACAAGGTGGGGCTGGTGGAACTGGTGAAACACCCCCCCGGGACGGACAAGGTGGGGCTGGTGGAACTGGTGAAACACCCCCCGGGACGTCGGCACGGCCCTCCTTCTCGGCAAGCAGCAAGACTCGCGGAATGTTCAGACAACTGTCAGTTAACGTGGCGCCGAGGATTTTCCACCCTAGCGGCCCCTTCCTTTGCCTTTTCCTGCAGCAGCTTCACGCTCTAAGAACACTGCCCCACCGAGGGAGTACGATTTTTATTTGGACCCGATATTTTTTCAGTAAAGTCATGATGTACTCTTTGATTACACTGCAGTTTTTAGACTAATGTGTTAATTCGTAAATAGATTTTTTAATATTTTTTTTTTGGCAACAACACAGATAACTTGCGGCTGCGCACGCAGGCCCCGACCTCTCCCTCCAGCAAACGGAATATTATATTAACCTTGAGCGTGTCATCCGCGGCGCTTGGGCCGTCAGAAGGGCTTTGTGATGCTGCTTTGCCGCGGAATGCTCCCAATAATATTTCCCGCCACCCATTTTGAGGCAAAGGCAGCCAGGCAGCCAGGCAGCCAGGCAGCCAGGCAGCCAGGCAGCACAAAGGGAGGGCACCAAACCTCGACGCACTTCTGGGAGGGAATTCCCGGAGCGCCCCCATTTTGGAACAGGGTGTCTAATTGCAGCCCCTGCGATGGAGGCATGACACACCCACAGACTCCCCACAGACATGCAGACAGGCCCTTGGTGCAGCCAGAGCATAGGCTGACAGACGAAACCGACAGGCAGCTCTCCGATGCGGAGAGCCGCCGATAGAGTCCGGGGCCCGCCGCCGCCGCTGCTTCCACACGCATTAATTTCAGCATTGCACGCTTAAAATCTTACAAAGCATTTTGAGCATACATAATACAAACTAATTTACTTTGTTATACGAAGAAATAGTTCGTAAATTACGAAGTATTTTCTTCGTAAGCTTATGTATGCTCAAAATACTGTGTTATATAACAAGCTGCTTTTCTTTGTAAGGCCTAAAATATTTTGTAAGGTTTTCTCGGTGTGGATGGAGAAAATGGACCGCTGCAAACATCCCCCCGCGTACAGAGACCCTCGTCTTGACATGAAAAAGCAGCAGCGCTGTCCACAACGAAAACACACCCCTCCATCCTCTGGGAGCGGCGCCCCCAGCCCCCTCCCCCTTCCGCTTTTCATCGGTGTTATCATTACCCGCAGGACTTGCCTGCTCGTCCATCAAGCCCTGGGCGCCGCAGCGCCGCACCTGACGCTGCCCGTCACTGCCAACGCGGCGCCGCCCCCAGCAGACGCCCCGATATTAATTGATTAAAACACCCCCCCCTCTTCCCGCGCCGTTATAATTCGGCGAGGCGAGATACATTAAAAAAAAAGAGAGAAAGACTCAACCTTTCCGTTAAACGAGCGAATGAATGAAAACAATGCCACTCGGTCGGCATGACGCGGGCGCGCTCCTCGAGTGACTCAACAATGGATTGCGTGTGAGAATCTGGACAGTTATCTCGGGCCTCCAGGCGGCTGGAGTCGAGCCTGGAGTCGAGGCTCCGGCGGGCCGCGCGGCCAGTGTGGGCACGAGAACAATATGGGCCCTCAAGGACGCCGGGCGGGAGGCCGGGGGCGGCGGACAAGTGCATCAAATCGAGGCGCTGCTCGACCCGCTTTTCCTATCGAATGCCCTTCGGAATGCCCTTCGGAATGCCCTCCGGAACTTCCCTCGGGATTCGAGGCTGCTGGCCGAAGGGCTCCGCCGCGACGTGACATCCTACTGACTAACCCGCTTGAAAAAAGAAATAAAATTCCTAGAAAAGAAAGGGCAGAAAGGTCATTGCGGCCTCCTCACTCGTCAGCGGCAAGTGCCGCCGCAGACCGCCAAGGAGAGTGTGACGCATTTCACAACATCAACACGGCACCGCCGCCGCACTGCGCTCACACAGACACACACACACACGGAGGACATATCGCCCGCCCGCGACGGCCCCGCCAACCTCAAACGAGCGCCAATTTTGCCAATCTGCGGGTCGACGCCAATCTGCGACTCTCCTCCAGCCCCACCTCCCCTGCAGGGGTGTACGGCGGGGAGGGCGACCTCCTTGGCGGCGTGGGAACCGTTCCCACAGTCTGGACCGCGGCGGCGGCGGCGGCGGTCGGTAGAGCGCGCCACTGGCGTGGTGCCCCGCCGCGCACCTGCTCCTGCTCCTCCAGGCTGTCGACTTGGCGACCGCTTCGGCCGGCACATGGCTCGCCGCCTTCCCACGACGCGGCTTAAGTCGGACGAGAACGTTTAAACACGCCGCCGGGCACGACGCCGCGAAGCGCCGCCAACTTCTCACCGTCAAAGCCGTCCTCGTCGACGTCGTCGCCGCCGAGCAGTCGGGATGAATGAACGCCGAGATGCATTCATTTTGAGCGAGACTGCTCCAAGGACTCCTTCAAAGAATTAAGGAAAGCGGACCTCCAGTTCCACGGCGCGGGGCGGCGAGGCGCAGCGCAGACGAGGGGTGCAGTTCGCCGTCCGCCGCCACCGCGCGGAAAATGGAAAATACCTGCCGCCTCCAATTCCACAGCCACAGCGCGCGCCAGGAAGCAAATCACACTTAAACGCGCCAGCAATGTTGCGACAAGGCTAAGTGTAAACTTTCACTCATATCATCTGCTTTCACGTTTTTCTATTTAATTTTTTTATTTTTTTTTTTATTTTTTTTTTATTTTTTGCCGTGCATCCTGGAGGATGCGCCGCGGCCCCAGCCAGCTAGTAGGTCCGCGGCGAGGAGAAGAGGCCCTTGATTTGATTTCCCCGCGCCATTGTTGCCGACCAGATCCTCGGAGATTCGCAATTAAATCTCCAAACAAAAGGCGGAGGCGGCCCGCGTTCGATTTAAAAGCCGCGACGAGGATCTCGTCGATGCCCTCCCCGCCGGTCGGCAAAAGTGAGGGGGGGGGAAGAGGGGGAGGCCCTCAGGCTGCTCCCTTGTCGAGCTTATTAGTCGGAAGCCAACATCGCCAGCGTCTCGACTATCTCGGCGTTCTGGGATTGTATCATTTTCCGGATGCTGCGACGCGACGCCGCTCCGGAGCCCTATGTTGTCGACCCTGTCCTTTCGGGCGGCCTGCTTGTCCGGCGTGGGCGTCCCTTTGTCTCAATAAGTCTGCGACGACCGGGGCCCGGTCGCGCAGGACAGACACCCTCGGCCCGGGGCACACTGGACGGCCGCGACCCGCCCCGCCTCACCTCGCCCCGCCTCACCTCGCCCCGCCTCGCCTCACCCCGCCCCGCCCCGCCCCGCCCCGCCCCGCCCGCACACACGTCGCAGGGGAAGTCGTCCCCATCGCGCGTGTTCCCGGGAAAGAGCGCCACCGCGAGCGCTTTGAGAAGCATGGCGCGCCGCCGCAGGCTGACCGCCAACAGTGCTCCGCCGGTCTGTCTCACTCGCACTCCAACGAGGTGCCCCGCGAGTGCAGTGAGACGCGGGCTCGACGAGGCGCCGTCCGGAGGCAGCCCGCCGCTGGTCGCCGCGCTAAATGGGAAGACGAGTTGCGAGGCGGGCCTGCTCGGTCTATTCGTTCTACCGCGGCAGCGCGGCGCGCAGCGGCGGAGGGGCGGCGGGTTCCTGGAAGTTGGCGACACTGTGCGAATCGGCGCGCACCCCGTCTCTCCCTGCAGCCGTCATCGCGCCGTGACGCAAAGTGGCCCGACCCATTGACACACCCTGGCAGTTCTTCGGGCCTCCAGACCTCCATGCCTCCAGGCGTCCAGGCGTCCAGGCGGTGTGGCCGCGTGTTCACTCTCTGGGAATGCGATGTGGCCGGCGGGGACGGAGGGAAGTCCAACCGCGTCATAACACGACCCGACCAGAAGCGCCGCAAAGTCACTGCCAATCGGCCTCTGCCGCGGTGGACCACGGACTCCTCCTCCCCTTGGGGGCCCCCCAGGGGGTAAAAGGGGCACCATTCGATATTCCGGGCGGGCCGATCTGCCGCCTGTGCGAGCGGGGGTGGTGGCGATGGTGTTCGCGGGGAGGGGGGGGGGGGTGGACGCCGTGTCTCACTGTATCGCTTGTTTGTGTTTCATTTCGCATCGCACACACATAAATCGGGCTGCTCGTAATTGGGGGAAGAAAGGTCGTAGAAGCCACGGGCGAAGTAACAGCAGAAAAAAACAAACAAAAATCCACACACACAAAAAAAAACAACAAAAACAAACAGCACAACATGAAAAGACAACACGCGTTTCTAATTGGTGTGGACGCCCTAGTAGCGCTCGTTTAAACGAAATTCTATATAATGTTCCAACTCTAAAGAATAGGAAGGCAACCCCGCAAAGAAAGAGAGAGAGAGAAAGAGAGAGAGAGAGAGAGAGAGAGAGAGAGAGAGAGAGAGAGAGAGAGGGGGGGGGGGATTTGAACCGAGGCTCTTGATTGCTATGCTACGGAAGGCGCGTAGGAAGGTGTTCCATATCGCCGCAAGCGGTGCGCTCATGCTCATGAATGCCGACGCCGTGCGCACTGGTTGAAAGCTTCCGTAGTCGTGCGCACTGGAGCAAAGGTCCACGCTACCAAGGTCGCTGGTTCGATACAGCTATAGACCTCTATGATTACCTCTTTCTTTTTTTCTCAGCTGAGGGTCGAGGCCGCTTCCATCTTTAAAGACACTGTCAGCAGATAATACATTTTTCTACAGCCGCGTCTCAAGAAAACTCGAAATCAAACCACGTACCATCTGCTTCCTACCGTCCCTGGACGGCACAGTTTTTCAGACAGGTGATGCGATGTGGTTTCCGATGGCTCGTTAGACAGTCCGTTCCTGTGAGTCTACCCTTACAAAGGCGTCCTGTTCCCGCCGCCCCTCCACCGCTGCAGCCTGCCAACACCAAGCCGCGCCCCGCGAGGTCCGCGGTCACACTCTGTCTTTACGGCGCTATTTTTCCAGGGGATGGCTTCAGCAACTCCAGTGTTGGACCACTAACTGTTTACGAAAGTCCCCGGTGGCGCGGCGGCGGCGCCCGCCCTCCACCGACAGTGTTTGGCCTGAGGTCCCCGGGGTAGTGCCGGCAGGCCGGCCGGACGGGGTGGACGCTGCGCCGCCGCGGCCCCGACCCCAGCGGGCTGCCCGCACCACTCCACCACTCCTGGAGGAGGGTGATTGTGATTGTACCGCTGTTGGGCACGGCGCGGCACGGCGCGGCACGGCGCGGCGGGCTCGCCTTCCAAATCGGGAGCCCTGACTTTTACTTTGGGACGCGCTCTCCGTGGCGGGGGGGGGGGGGCGGAGAGGCTTCCCCGCGGGCCGCTTGCCGCCCTTGTAGGGCACGCAGTGCTTAGTGATTACCTTTCGCAGAGGCTCGCCGATCCGATGCCCCATTAACCTCAGCGCGGAGTGGAGTGGAGTGGAGCAACGCACGGCCGGTGCAGCCCCATTACCGTCGACACGGCCCTACAATTATTTACTTTCAGGAGCTCACTCTCATTGTTTCGAGTTGTTCCCTTCTCGAATTGGAATTCTCGCTAGAAGGAACCGTGAGGCAACAGACCCATTCAGACGCCACATTTCGATCCAACTCTTCTTGTCGCGCAGCGAAGTTGTTTTGTGGGCGGGAAGCAAAGTCGTCCCGCGATGAAGGTTCTGACTAATACAGTACAGCGCGATTGCGTCTCTCTCTCTCTCTCTCTCTCTCTCTCTCTCTCTCTCTCTCTCTCTCTCTCTCTCTCTCTCTCTCTCTCTCTCTCTCTCTCTCTCTCTTTCTCCCCTTCAAGCCGGCTCAGGCGGTCTCGCTCTCGCCGCCTCGAAATGGGTGTATCTGATTGGCCCGGCCCCGCGCGCACTTTTAACTTTCATTCATCCATTCATTTATTCATTCGCATCAATGCAACGGTGGCGGTGAAACGCGCCCGCTCACAGCCAGGCGCGCGGGGCCGGGGACCCAGCTTCCGTTTGTTTTGTTCCATTGCCTTGCAGTGCAGCCAGATTTGGTTTTGATTCTGTTCTGGCCGGGCTGAATTAAGAGCGCCTCCTCCTTGTTCTTCCTCAGCTCGCCTCGTCCTCCGGGCGGTGATTGATTTCCTCCGGCACAACGAATTGAACGTGCCGGAAAGTAAACGCCCCCTGCGGCCCGCGGGGCAGCGCCGCGTCTCTGAGCTGAAAAAGATTGGAATCAAACCAATACTGGGACGCTGTTTTGCTTCACCTGTGGCGTCCCCGCCGTCGCCATTCATTGGCGAGAAAGTCAACAAGACGGTGAGCGGCGCGGACTTTCTACACTATGCGCCCGTCGAAATCACCACTGCGCCCGTCCTTTTTCCTTTCTTCTCCCCCTCTCTCTTCAATCTAATCCTTTTCCTGATGGCCGGCGACGCACGCACGCTCCGCCGCTAGTAAAAACGCGCAAAGAAAAGACTTTCAGACCGAGGGGCGAGTATAGAAGCGATGTGCGTCGAGGGGGGAAAAAAAGTGGCAACTAAAGCCGCAGCAATGGGCATGTGTGTCGAAGCCCTCTCCAGCCCCGCGCCGGACGAGAGCCGGAACAGACTAAAGAACACAGTGCATTCCTTTTGAAGCTCGGACACTCTACTTTTTGTTTGACCAGCGACTCATAAAGTGTCCCGGCCGGCCGGCCTGCCAAAGCCCCTTGTTTGCCTCTCATTCCCTCGACTCTCCATTATTACGCTAAAATTTGCTGCCGTAAGTTGTTTGCGTGCGCCGATAGAAAAGTCGAAATTAAAAACACGGGCGGCTGCACTGCGAGCGAGGTGGACTCTGCCCTCGTCTCTCGGGGAGAGGAACTGTTCTAGGGAGGGGCTGAGAGAGGCGCGGCGAGGGATGGCACAGCCGGCAGAGACTCGACGCAGCAATCATTGCGAGGAGAGGAGTCCACGCGCGCCCGCAATCACGGGCATTGCCGCATTAAATCGACACTAAGGGAAACCACGGAAACAAACAAACAGTGCGTCTTCTCACTGAAGATTAGCGCGCAGCGCGCACTGCCGACCGAAATGAGTTAATTTCCTAACGTCCTGAGTCAAGCAGTTCCGGGTGCGCCGCGCCCCGCCGCGCACGCCAAAGGCCACGCAGGGACTGTCGTGCCGCGTCGTCTCGAAACGAGACTCTCGAACCGAGACTCGATACTCGTCGCGTCGCGCTTCCTTCCTACCATTGTTCGAAGCCATCAGCGGCCATCTCCTTGACGAGGAAAAGTTTTGGGGCCTTATAACGACGGACGGCCCTAGGCCGGCCATGCAGCGAGCCAACAAAGGCTTTTATCCCTCTTTCTCCGGGAATGGCGCAGCACGGCGCGGCGCAGCACGGCGTGGTCCATTCGCCACGCGTCAATGCATTCGATGACCCAAACAACGCGCGGCCGTCATTTGAATTTCCGCATCGCGTGACCGTTTATTTTGGCCAAAGCGCGAGCATGGCCAAAACGCGTGGCACCTGGAATCCTGGAATGGAAATACCGCGGTCGAAAAGAGAATAATAAAAGGTGCGAGCTAGAATGTTATTGCGCAGATTCCGCGCGGTCGGGTGCGTGAGTGTGTGTGTGTTCGCGTGTGTGCGTGTGCGTGTGCGTGTCGTGTGCGTGTCGTGTGCGTGTGAGTGCGATTCGAACCTGGATCACTAGCGTCGTGCGACGTCGTCTCGTATGCATCGAGACCCGTGGGTGTTGCGGTGTTGTGTGACAGGGAAGGCGATGCGATTTGGTCCGGGTTGTTACTAGCCCGCCTCGCGGGGGTTTGTGGGAGACGTGACAGCGTGCCCATCCGACGGGGCGTGGCTGCCGTGGCACGCCGCCAAGCCCCACGAGGGCCCCGCCGCCGACAGGGCCCCGCCAGCAACATTGTTGTCAGTTTCCGAACGCAATTCGTCGCTCGCTGTACCGGGAACAGCAGCAGCAGCAGCGGCAGCAGCAGCGGCCCGGATGCGAAACAAGACGAGAACGGCGCGGCCATCTCCTCTGCCTGCTGCAAACTGCCAACGGCCCATTACAGCTGGCCATCTTGGGCGCGGCCGGGACGACCCGCGGGTCGCGGGGCACGTGTAGTGCACCGAGCACTCGCAGGCAGCCCTCCCGACGCACAAACAAACGTACGTCCGGCCGGCCGATTCATCGAAACTTCGGCGGGAAATTTGAGAGCGCGCCGAGGGGAGCGGTGTTGGGTGGCGCCACCGGCGCGGGCTCCGAGGGCGGCGCCGGGCCGTGCAGGCTGGGCAGCCCGTCGGCTGCGGGGACACGTAATTAACTTTTGCCTTCTGCAGGCGACTTGCGCCGTCTGCGTGGCTCTGGGCGCAAAGCCCCCGGCCGGGCCCTCGCAGTGTAGCCGCCCTGGCCGCGGGGCGTCGACGCGGTCGCCGTCACGGCTAACGAGTACCCCCCTCCCCTCACCTCCCCGCCGCCCCTCGCCGATCCAAGCCGTGATCAAAATGCCCCCCCGGCCCGACGGCCCACCCTCGTCCCTAACGAATGACCGGTCCGAGCCTCTGAGAGTCCGTGAGGGCCTTCTGCCTGCTTCACGCCGAGTGTTTCAAATCAGCGCTTTCTTCACCCACCCACCCACCCACCCACCCACTCACTCACTCACTCACTCACTCACTCACTCACTCACTCACTCACTCACTCACTCACTTACACACTCACACACAGAGACACACACACACACACACCACAGACCCGGCCGACAGGAAAAGAAACAAAAATAAAAGGCGACTGGGATAAAAAAAATCCACGAAATTGGAGGATAGGACGGGGAAAAGGTTGCACGGCGAAATTGGAGTGAAATGGAGAGTAAAATGTGATTTCTCTCGGCACGGGCAAATAGGTTCGGAATCACGCGGCGCCACCCCTGCGGGGCGTGGCGTGGCGGCGCGGGGCGGGGGGGGGGGGGGGGGGTGGAGGGGCGTAGTGGTCCGCGACGCGCAAAATGGGGCGAAAAATGGACACTACGGGGTCCGGCGACAATGCAGGGCCCCCCTTTTCACGAAATACAGCCAGGGTTAATTAGAAGACGCGGAGGGAAAAGAGAAAGGGGAAGAGGACACAAAGAACCTCACCAATGGACTAATCTGTCTCTCGCAGGGCTTGTTCCCCAGTTTGTTCGGTTTCTCTCTCTTTTTACAGCTTGCCCTTCACAGAGCGTTTTTCAGCCGCACGGCGAAATATAGAGCAAGTGGCACGCTGCAGTCGCCCAGAGAAAACGACGAGAGGGGAGAGAAGGAGCAGCTGTGAGTGCGTGGGGGCCGTGGGGGCCGTGGGGGCCGTGGGGCGGTGGCACCGCGCTGCTGCCGGTCGCTCTGGCCGAAGGGGCGGGACAAGGAGCGAGGACGCGACGTTACCTGCAACAGAGAGAGAGAGAAGGAGGGCGTTAGTAAGTTGTATTCGCAGCTCAAAATCAAACACGGCCAGGCCGGTCCGCGCCGCGGGCCGTGCGGGGGAGGCGACTTATCATGAGGCGAGCACACAGGCCGCTGTAACCTAACGCAGCGAGGAGGCCGGCTCCGCTCCTAGGGCCAGGCAGGCGAGGCAGGCGCAAACACGCCAAAGTGCGCCGCCCGGCCGCGTCCCGAGGGATGGCTCCCCCCGGAGGAGGTGTGGATACCGGCCTGTCATTGGCTGGGCTGCACTCACTCAAGACTCCGGCGCCACCGCGCCGACGCACCACAGTGGGCCAGATGGGAATTGAATCCCTCTGCGCCTGCATGGGAAACGTCGCGATCTGGCCCGATGACCTGGGTGGATGTCTCCCTGCGCCGTGGCAAGTGCTTGAGCTTAGCTCGCCGGCGGTTACGATGTGAGGCAGAACTGCGACAGCACTAACCCAGTCCGGTTCGGGGATCGGCCTTGCACCAAATAGCCTTTCTCTTGAAAAAATTTACGTCATTATTTTTGAGTTGAAGTAACCTTATAATCTTGTCTCCGGACGGTGTTTTTAATTTGGGGTCTGGCGACCCTAGGCGACCCCAAGTACCAAGCCGCGACCCCAAAATATTTTTCCGCGACCCAAAGTGGGGTCGCGACCCCAAGGTTGGGAACCGCTGCCATAGACCCAGAGCACGCGGCCAACCGTTATGACCGTTGCCAGGACAACCGGTGAATGGTCGCTCCAGCCCAGCTCGTCGACCGGCCAACCCCGCCCCACCCCGCCCCAACCCGCCCCAACCCGCCCTGGGACCACACTAGTCCCAGCCACGAGACCAAAGTGCATTCATCAACTATGAACAACTTTGCTAACTCAAACGGAGGCGTCCGCGTCACGCAAGGCGGTTACCTCCCCCCTCCCCTCCCCCTTCCCGAACCCAGGACGCCACGCGTCGCAAAACACCGCGAACTCGACTTTCTGGAATCGCGTCGCCAGGCCACGCCACGCCACCTCCGAATGGGTGCGGCAAGTCGCGTGCGTTTGAAGCTGGCGCCAAATCTCGCCACCACCGCCACCTCGCGGGGGTGTTTGGGGTGGGGGGTGGGGGGTGGGGTTGGGGGGCACACTCGGGCCTGGCTCTGCCTACAACCCCCGAGGCTCAGATTAACATACGGAGCACAGCGGCTACAGGCGCCACGGCGGCACGACAGCCAGCCAGCCACAGCCCGCACCCCCGCACGCTGTTCACATTGCTAGCGACTCTCGATGCCGCACTCGAAAGACTATTGACTCTAATCTGGCAAACAAGGGCCTTTACCCCCCACCCCCCCGGCTGCCCAAAATAATCACCCCCCCCCCTTTCCCCTAAAGCCGCTCCCTTCTTGCCGTGATCCAGCGCCGCGGCCCGAGACAGCAAGACGGTTTCAGCTCAGGCGGCATTTTCAGTTAATCCAGAATCAATTTGGCAATGGCGGCAAGACGGACGGACAGACAGACAGACAGACAGACAGAGCGCGGGGGCGCACTGCTCGAGGAAGCCGAGGGGGCGGCGGCGCGCCGCGTGGCCCTGGCACCACCAGCAGCAGCAAGAAGGCGCCCCGCCCGAGAAAAGTGATTAAATTGAAAATCAAGGCGCCCAATCAATTTATTAAACTTGCAGAGCGGCGCCGCTGCGCGCTGCGCGGTCTGTCCCGCTGGCAGTGCACTGGCATAGCGTGGCAGCGCCCCGTCAACGAGTGGCCATTCCAGAATGACAAGCGCGCGTTTCGCACGGAGCGCCGCGCCGCCGCGGCCGAATCACGAAAGCGATGCAGAAAGGCTTCATTCAGGCGGTCGTGCAACACAGCGCGAGCCAGTGCCGCCCCCGGACTAATTCATCACGGAGCCGCTCTTCCAGACAGGTGTCCTCGCAGGTGTCACTGAGGGGCGCTAATGACTGCCCACACACACACACACTCGCACGCTCACAAACACACACTCTCACACACAAGCACGTGCCTGCCCACCTGGGCGCAGCGGCGGGACCGCTCGCCCCACACACACACAAACGCGGAACGCACTCCGCGCTTATGACAACTGAATTTTTCAAAGCTGCCCGATTTTGTTAGCAGAGAAGCGCAGGAAAGCCGTGCGTTTCGCGCAACGATATTTAAGGTGGAGGTGTTGGGTCCGCAGTGCCGCAGCAGGACCGCCATTGTGCGCCGGGAGCTCAAAGAGACCGATAGGGAAAGGGGGGGGAAAATCGAAAATAGATATAGGAAAAAACGGGGGGTCAGGCAAATAGAAAGCTGACTAGGTTGCGCCAGGCGGCGGCGTGCCAGCCGGCCGTGAAATAAACTTGTCCAATGACCAAAACGTGCGTTCTGTCCTGTTGGCTCGGTTTGCGCGCCTCGTTCTCGTTTCCTTTCCTTCGTCTAGATTTTCGAGATTTTCTCTCCGTCCGTGCGTGAAGGCGGGCCGGGGGCGCGGCCGCGTGCACAACGCTGACGCCTGCTGACACGATCGTGGTGCCCACCGCATGGTGCCAATGAGAGACTCCTTTTTATACGCGTGAAAGAAGAAAAATGACGGCTCCGTAAAAGCCTCGCTGACGCAAAGCACGGCAGTCACGCGCACACTCACACACACACCGGTTAGAATGAGAGCGCCCTCCTCGGTTTGAGCAGCGCGGACTGCGGGATCGCAGGATGTCCTGCAGGACGTCTCCCGGCCCGGCGGTGCGGCGGAGCGGCGCGCGTGGTGTGCGCGTGGTGTGCCCCGTGCAAGTGCGGCCGTAAAAGTAAAACCGGGCGCGTGCGGTATTTGAACCCCGACCTTGGTATACGGCCGCCATCAAACTTTCAGCTTGCACTTCCCAGGCTGCGCGGCTCACGCCGCATCGCCGCGACAGCCTCCGCGACGCACCCGCGCGCGCCTGCCGTCGTCAACGACACGAACGACGTGGACGCCGTGCCGCCTGCGTCATTCATTGGTCCTCGTCCGCCGGACGCGTTTTGCGCCGCATAGTCGCTAAATAGGACTCGAACCAAACGTGTGACCCCACCAATGGATTCCTCGTTCGGAGGGCAATCCATTGGCGAGGTCACATGTTCGATTCGAGTACCATTATTCAGCGACTCTGGAGCTCAAAACCCGTCTGGTATTTTGACCGCCTCCACGGGTCTTCTGGCCCACTGTGTCTCGCCAACTGCCTGCGCTGCTGCCTGTATTGCCTTGTCCCTGGAATCAATGGCGTGATCGCCGGGCAGGCACACGTGTCCACGCGGGGCGTCTGTGTGCTTTTGTGTGTGTGTGTGTGTGTGTGTGTGCGCGCGCGCGCGCGCGGGTGTGTGTGTGTGTGTGTGTGCGTGTGTGTGAGTGCGAACGAGCGCTGCATGTGCGCAGTGGACCGTTACTCTTAGTGGTGTTAAAAACGAGGAGAAAGGGGTGGTGAAATGCAGGCCAGCCTGCGGCAGGGACTGGGCTGCACTAAACAACTACCGCCGCGGTGCCGAATGCTTTTACGGCTATTGTGTGTACCGCAACCCCAGTCCAACTCTGAAAGCCCTCTGCATTCAAAAGAGAAACAGATGCTGACAAAAAAGCGGTCTTGTGGCAGATAGGTACCAGTCAGGTCCACAGGAAGCCCGAGGAGCACCTCCCTCCGTAAAATATTATTGCCTTCATTTTGCGGTACGCACGCGCTGCTCGCTTAATTGAGGGAAATGTTTCGCTCGCGAGGGCGCGACATTTTCGTCGGGATTGAGTAAGTGGGTACTGTAACCTCCCACAGTCGTGGTCGGCAACCTGCCCCCCCCCCCCCCCCCCCCGGGACCACGCCCATGCCCAGCTGGGCTGCCAAAAGCAAGGCTACGAGTCTTTTAGCATGCGTGGCATGGACTTGTGCACACACACACGGGGACAGGAGAGAGGGGAAGGGGGTGGGGGTGGGGGACAGACCACAGCACAAGCATGGGCTGCGCTACCCTGCTGGAGTACTCTGTTAGAATTATTGCCGGCGAGATTTGATTTAGGAGTGCACTGTACACAGACGTGCCGCCGCATTGTCCCAGGGAAGCTAGACGTGCACTTGCCAGCCTCTCATTTAGTCAGAGCGAATTACGCTCACTCCGCCTTTTGTTCGGTCTGTTTGTCGTCGTTTTTCTTGCTTTCTGTGTTTTTGCTTTCCGCCCGCTGTACCTGCCGCAGGGGAGGGGCATTCAAAGGCCAGCTTTCCGCACAGACACCAACTTTAAGAAAGCTTGGGCTGGCTCCGCTTGTGGGCTCTCAGAGAATATGCCATTTCTGATAGCTTGCTTGATTCATGCA
Source organism: Stenchaetothrips biformis (assembly GCA_030522485.1). Lineage (NCBI taxonomy): Eukaryota > Metazoa > Arthropoda > Insecta > Thysanoptera > Thripidae > Stenchaetothrips > Stenchaetothrips biformis. The sequence goes on from CM060087.1 coordinate 21,565,976, forward strand.
TGCAGCTGGCTCCGTGTGTGTTTGTACAAACTTCCGTTTACTGAGGAGAGCGGCGAGATTTCTGGTCAACATGATTCAGGAGCTCCCTTCGGGCCCTTCACACACAGAGTAGCGCGCGAGCCAGCTCGGGTCAGCAGACCGGGACAGTGGTGCACTCAGACACAGACACGTTACAGGAGAGTCCTGAAAGTGAAACCGAAGCAGCGCAGGAGCGACTCACGAGCTCCGTACGGCTAGGCAGCGTGTGCGGCCGTGCGGCCACAAACCGTGTCACCTACATCCGGAGAAGAAGACTACACCAAACTCAAACCGCTTCCGGAAGCAATTCCGCTGCGAGCGAGCGCCGACGCCCCCGTCTTGTTTGACTTGTGGCCAAAAGAAGTCTTGGGACAACACGCTGCAGGCCCGGCGAGCCCCTGGGCCCCGCGCACTGCAGTGCCGCAGCCCGCGGTCGGCCACGGCAACCTCCAAAACCGCGCTGGAGACTTGACGCTGCCCCGCTTTCCTAAAACTACGGGGAGGAACGAGGAACGAACGCACGGTGACCATCCCGCTCTCTTCTCCGAGAGAAACGTGCAACGTCCCCCACACATTTTCCTCCCAGTGTGTTTCCGGCGGTGAGTTGCCCGTGGCAGCAGCCCTCCGTCCGTCCGTCCGTCCGTCTGTCTGTCCGTCCGTCTGTCTGTCTGTTTGTCTGTCTGTATGCAACCCTCGAGTCTCCTTTTTTTGCCCTTTCGCGGAATGCCGCTACACTGGCAACGCACTGGCGATTCGATGCGCGGCAAATTGGTCAATTTGGCGCGTCGAAACGTCGAAACGCGGCGCCGTCCCAAGCCGCGGGGCCTCGACGGACGCCTGCACTGTCGCCGAGCGCGCCACTGGAAAGTCCTTCATCAGATCAATGCCGGTCGGTCTGCCTGCAACGAGTGGAGAGAAAATGGCGCGCCGCCGGCGTCTCTCTCGCACTCACGGTGCGTCCCGGCCCGCAGCGCACATCGCAGCATCAAGCCGCCGGCCTGGATAGGCTGCACGGACCCGCGAGGCCGCCGCCGAGTCGCCGCACAGTGGGTCAGAAGACCATTGAGGTGGACAAAATCCCGGACGCGTTTTGAGCTCCAGAGTCGCTAAATGGGACTCGAATCGAACGTGAGACCCCACCAATGAATTCCTCGTTTGGAGAGCAATCCGTTAGTGGGGTCACACGTCCCATTCGAGTCCCATTTAGCGACTCTGGAGCCCAAAACGCGTCTAGAATTTTAACCGCCTCAACGGTCTTCTGACCCACTGTGCGCTGTCGGTCGCTGAGTGAGCGATTCCGGCACGCGTCGCTCTGTCTCTCTCGCACCCGCACGGGGCCATCCAAGAGAGCGAGAGAGACGAGATCTTCATTCAGTAGAGGAGTGAGTCGGCAAGTTCGGTTTCGCTCGGCCAAGGACGCGCGCTCAAGTCGCGCCATTTTCCGTCATCTTCCTCGCACAATATTATTCCTGTGGCACTTTCTTCCCCGACCGCCTTGACCTGTCTCGATTGCTAATAATCCTGGCAGCCGCCAACAACAACCCCCTCTATAGACGAGAAAGATTATGAAGATGATGAAGAAGAGCGAGACAAATTGCTTACACTGCCGCCGCGCCTCCACTTCTCCCATTACATCAGGGGCGTCGACGCGTTCGAAGTCGGGGGGGGGGGGGGGGGGGGGCGCTAACCTAAGATAACCTGCGCGGCCCGCCCGATTCCCCACACGGATGCGTTCCGCGTTGGCGCGGCAAGCTAAGCCGAGGTGCAGGAAGTTGCGCGGCAACGCTTACCGTATTAAACTAGTTGGCAGCGTAATGGCATCCGACTATCAGGGCGTCTTGGAATAAGAGCGGGAGCCGCCGCGCCAGTCGGTGCCGGTCGGTGCCGGCCGGGGGAGGGGGGGGGGGGAGGGGGAGGGAGAGAACGTGCGGCCATTAGGGCGACGCGTGCGATGCGTGCCATAGCGACCGTTTGCTGAGGATTCCAGGATCCAAATTTCGCGGTGGCCTCGTGCTCCCCAACTCTGTTCGTGCAAGGCGGGGCGGGGGGCATCCATGGAAGGGGGAGGAAAACAGACCGCCAGCTCGCCGAGGGGGTATGAAAAACAATCCTCCACCGCATAGACCGGGGGCTGCGGCCGCCCAGCCTGCAACATGATTTCGCGACCTACATTTTGACCGACTTGAACGTGGCGGCGGGTAGGGTCCGCGACTCCGCACACGGAAAAAAAAACATTTGTTGTGGTGATCAGCTTTGTTCGATAGGCTTAATTCGATAGCTACAATCGAAAAGTCGATACCTACAGCCAAAAGCTGGTTGCTACGACCGACCACTTGTGAGAGGACACCTGAGCTGGGGTTTGTTATCCTCTTACAGGTGGTCGGTCGTAGCAACCAGCTTTTGGTTTAGGTATCGACTTTTCGATTGCAGTTATCGAATTCAACCTATCAAACAAAGCTGATCACCACAACAAATAATTTTTTTGGCGTGCAGTTTTCCCCTTCTCTCGGCGCTAGGTCGGCTACAATAGCCGGGCTGGTGGGGGGGGGGGGCGCCTCGCCGAGTCGGAGGCACTCATCTTGGCGTCATTATCTGCTTACCGACTATTATGTGGTACACATGACTCGAAAAGTGAAAGGCACCGCGCCGCGCCGAGCCGTGACGAGCAGCGCCGGCCGCGCGGCGTGACGAAGTGTCAAGGATACGCGCGTCGCCCCAGTCACCGCCGCGACGGCGTCAAAGGGAATACGGACAGAAAAAGGCCGCGTCCAGTGGGCTGCTGGTCGCTGCCGCACTCGCGAGGCGGGCCGCAGGGCCGCAGGGGGCCGAGACAGACGGAGCGACGAAACGACGGCTTTTGGAGAGGCTCGGCTGCCGCGTCCCGCCGCGTCAGGCGCACAAAGCGTTCTATTTCCAGAGCGTCTCTAAAAGGGCTTGCCTCGTGTCGCCCCGCGTGCATGGCGCTGGGCAGCGAGGTGTGCGAGCCGCCACCGCACAATGGCGCGCGGCCCGCGGGTCAGGGCTGCAGCCGCTGCAGTCTAGTCGACATCCAGACCAGCAGAGCGGCGCGGCGCTTTCATCCACCATCAGACTACCAATTCGGCGGCAGCGGGTCTCGAACCCACCAAGCGTTCAGTATGGTCTCCTTTTTTTGCGTAGAGAATAACAAAACACTCGAATGGAAACAGCGCGGCCTGTTGGGAAAGCCATCCTATCGTGGTCCGGACGGCAAGAAAACGCAACGTCGCCCCACATGGATGATGATGGCACGCCGTGACACGGTTCGCTATAGGGGCCGCGCACTCACGCGCTACCAGAAGTGACACGACGCATTGAGGCAAAGGAATGCCGCTGGAGTGCAGCGAGGCCGGAGCGCGGAGTCCGTCGAGTCTGGAGCTCCGAGTCCAGCGAGTCGCCAAGTGGAGTGGGTCGCGCGACGCGGTTCGTCCCCGAAACTGAGACCAACCGCACGGAACCGCCGGCACGGCTGGCGCGGCTGGCGCGGCAAGGGCCAGCCGGCAAGACCACGCACAGTGGGCCGGCGCAGGCGGCCGAAACTATAAACGCGTTCTGAGCTCCAGAGTCGCGAAACAGGACTCGAACCGAACGTCGTGTGACTCCGCCGGTGGATTGCTCTCCAAACGAGGAATCCGTTGGTGGGGTCACACTTGCGGTTCGAGTCCTATTCAGCGACTCTGGAGCTCAAAACGCGTCTAGAGTTTTGGCCGCCTGCGTAAAGGGTGACTGCAGTTGACTGGAGATGGCCTGCATTTGACGTTTGCGGTCTTCGTCTTCGTCGGTTGCTCTGTCAGCTCAACTGTATACATTGTATGCAGTAAATACTGCATACATGCTATGTATACAGCAAATACTGTATACATGCCATGTATACAGCTAATGCTGCGTACATGCCCATGTATGCAGAAAATGCTGCGTACATGGGATGTATACATCTAAAAAAAAATGCATAGGGCTTATAGGCAGATCGAGCTGTATACATGGGCATGTACACAGCATTAGCTGTATACATGGGCATGTACACAGCATTAGCTGTATACATGGGCATGTACACAGCATTAGCTGTATACATGGCATGTATACAGTATTTGCTGTACACACAGCATGTATGCAGTATTTACTGCATACAATGTATACAGTTCAGCTGACAGAGTGCAGTTGCTTACTCGAACGCTTAGGGTCTTCTGAAGCCTATCAGCGCTCATGATGATGATGGCGGTCTTCTGGCCCACTGAGCCACGCCTTGCAACGCGTCGTCCCAGTGCGCACGTCGGCCGCGCGGCCCGTTCGGCACCGTGTCCGGTTGACGCCGCGGCGAGCGCTGCATCCTAATCGTAGTGAAACGTCTTGGCGCCCCCTTGGGCGGCCTGGCGCCACTGTGGGGCGTGGCGTGGCGTGGCGGAGTGGGGCGGGGCGGCCGGGACACGCGCACAGCAGCAGCAGCGCCCAGGACACTGTCACGAAGACAGGCGCGCCGCTTGCAAAAACCAGTTCGAAAAGCCTTTAACGCTCGTTGTATGCAAGTGCGGGGAGAGAGCGGGCCGTGTGTCCGAACGAACAAAGAGAGCGGTTTGAATATGGAGCGGTCCGTCCGCGGCGCACCGTCACCCTGCCGTCGCGCGGTGCCCGCCAGCGCCGCATGCCCGAGGACGACGCCGACGCCGAGCACCGCGAAGACGGGTAGTCGAGGCGATAATTACCTGGCCGTCGTCGGGCACCGTCGGCATCGGCAGTGCACTACTTGTGCTTTTGTTCGGACGAGGCCGTGAACCCGACGGACGGCGGCGACGGCGCCGCGGCGCCGCTCTGGCAGGGCGATGATTACTTCTTTTGTCAGGCGGGGCGGGGCGGGGCGGGGCGGGGCGGCCTTCTAATTAAACCGCGAGGCGATCCGACACCCTACTCACCGTCCGCCAGTGCCTCATCGTCTTCCTGCGTGTCGAAATTAGAGCGAGCGCGCCGTGCTGCGGCGCCTTGCCTCGCCTTCCAGGAAAACAAAAAAAAAGCTCGGGCAGGCCTTGGATTCGGCATGCCGGGTGGTGTGTCGCCGCAGTGCCCTGCAGTGGAGGGCCCAGGCGGTGCACTCCGGCCGCATGACTGATCCTGGACACTGCAGCGCGGCAGGCTGGGGCCCGGCGGGGGCGGCGGCAAGGGACGAGGCAAGGGGCAAGGCGCATGTAGCAGCCCTTTCATGTGGCCCACTAGGGCATTAAAGTTTGATAGTGGTGATCAGGGTGCTAAACCTCACGTACACCCGGCTCGACAACCCCCCGACCCCGACGCCCCCCGCCTCCCCGATGCCTACCCCCTGCATGCCTTTTGAAGTTCGCCCGCCGCCGCTGCGTGCGGTTTGAGTGCGTCGGTGTGCGTCAGTGTGCGTGCGCCGACTCCGGCTTAAGGGGTCGGCGACGGGGAGGTCCGGGGTCCAGAGTCTCGTATCGGCCGGTTTGCATCGGTGTTTGGCCTCTTCGGCTCCGTTCGCTCCCCAACCCGAACCGAAGCATCGGTTTGGCCTCAAACCGATAGCTGGCTTCGACTCCCGGCGCCGCCCAAGGAAGTAAACACTTTCGTAATGCCCTGTACAAAAAAAGCCGTGTATTCCGCGTAATACACGTATTTGTAATACTATTTTAGGGTCAAATGTGGCAAAATTTAGCATTTTCATGCTATAATACACGTGTAATACCACCGTATTACAGCGTACTACCGAGTAGTCTGTACACGATTTCCTTGAAGTGTTTACCCCCTCGGCCTCGCCCCGTTCATTTCGACTTGTCTCCGTGACACCGGGACCCGGCCGGCGCGCGGACGGAGTACATCGCCAGCGGCTGAGTCACCGCGCACAGCTCGCCCCTTTACCTGCAACACGAGGCGGCGGAGGCGCAGCAGAGAGCACTTCCAGCACAGCGGCGTGCATCGCTTTACACGTCGGCGAGCAGCAGCAGCAGCAGCAGCAGCACGGGGGAAGGAGGATTCGAGTTTAGCACCTCTACTTTGTAGCGGCGTAGTGGCTAATGAAATGGCTTACGTGAACGCCGGCCTGCCCGGCGGCCGTCTCCTGCCCGGCGGCGACCCGGCCGCCTTTAGGACGTCGTTAACAAGGTCGCCCGGAAGAGACACGCTGCGCCATCACTCGCGGATGCAAACACACGCCATTCTCTCTCTCCCTCGCACTCATGGGTCGCCCCGCGGAGGCGAGAGGGACAGGGGGCGGTTCGGAATGGTGACGAGTCCCGCCGGCCGGACCGACGTGAGCTGGACACAAGGCCGTATCTGCCACGGGTTTCCCCGCTTCCTTGCCACATACGCGGTTCCGTCCGGCTGCACCCGCGGCCCCTACTCGCGGCTCCGGGAGGGAATCCCTGAGCATGAATAATAACAGAGTCCCTCCGCGCCCGGCCCGGCCCGGCCCGGCCCCAGCCCCGCGGTACCCGGAGTAGAAACCGAAGCGGCGTGGCTGTCCCGGCTGGCTCCAGCCCCTGCGGCACAGCAAGCCGCAAACAGCGAGGCCCCATCGGCATCCCGAGGGGCGTAGTACTACGTTAACCGGCAGCGCCGGCCACCGACGACAAGTTGCTCAAAATGTTGACAAAGCTCCGAGCCTCGCAAAAAGTTGTAGCTTTATAATGGTTCTCGCTGCCGGTGGCGTTGTCGGTCTTAAGACTTGGCCTGGCCCACTGCCGCTGCACTCGTTGGGGGCGGGGGGAAGGCCCGGCGCCCAGACCAACTTTCCTCCGGCCCTTTTCGGCGCCCCATTGTCGACGGGCCTTTACCGCTGCTTGTTAATTAGGCGCGGTAAATGGGGCCGATAATGCGGGGCAGGCTAAGTAGTGCGTCGCGACAAGAGAAACACCCACCGCGCTGTCTCCGCGTCAGTCTGGGGCGGCGGCCCGGCCAATCACAGTCCCGCATTAATCAGCATTCGATTACACTGAGAAATCTTGTATCAGGAACAAAAACTTTGGTCTCCGGAGTCAAAATGTGTTCTATCCGTCCAACCTGAACACAGGCACCAAATTTTCGGTTCCAGGCATCAAATTTTTAAACGCTGAAACGGAAAATTTTTATGCCTAAACTTTGGTGTCCGGGATCAAAATGTGTTACATCTGTCCAACCTTAACACAGGCACTAAAGTTTTCGTTCCTGATGTGAGACATATCTCTCAGTGTCAGTCGGGGCGGCGACACGGCGACGGCAGCGCCACCTCGCGGCGGTCAGCTCCACTCCTCCTCCACCTCCTCCTCCCAATAACAGGTTCCCGAATTATCGCACTGCAGGCCGTTGCGCAAGACGCCGGCCGCGCCGACGCGCTGACTGGGCGCGCAGCGAGAGTAACACCGAAAAAAAGCGCGACATGATTCTCTTCATAATCATTTTACTCGCTCTTTTTCTTTTTTTTCCCCTCTTTCTTTCTTCTTTCATTCGCACAGCCCGCGCGGCGCGGCGGAGAGCAAATACGGCACGCCGCGCGATCTTTGGTCGCGGCGGTCTTCGCGATGCGCAATAATGTGGTTCCCCGTAGTAGCGCCGCGCACCAAGACCAAAGGATACAGGGGGAAGGGGAGAGGGGGGGGGGGAATGGCCGGCCCCTGGGCCCTAGATAGCCGTCTGAAAGGTGGGCAAAAAGAACCACACACACTATTCTCCCCTGCAAGTCGTCAAATTGTGCTACTCCCCCCTGTCCCTGGAACTGTCCCTGGATCCGCCACACTGCAAAGGGTCAAAGGACGGCCCTTCGCATCGCACTGCATGCTCGGCGTGGCGCAAGGCGGATAATGCCGATTGGCGCAATGTTTTGTTCCCACGCAAGGACCGAGCCTCTCCGGCCAGGCCAGGCCAGGCCGGCCAGCGCGCCAAATTGAGTGCGATAGCCCTCACCAGAAAGTAGGTCAATCTTATCACGAGCCCCATGAAAGTAATCAAGTGTAAATCTGCTTTGTTTTTTTGCAATAACCTATTAAGGTGTGCGGAGCGCGTTTCGACACGACGAACCTTTGCGGCGTGAGCGAGCCTGGCTGAAGGGCTACCTGGTTCCTTTCCTTCGTACTAGTGCAGTGCCAAGCGCTGCACCTGTTCGACCTGCCCGACGCTAAGCTTGGAGAAAGTCCACCGAACGCGTCCTTACCGTGTACAGGGTCAAACCGAAGGTCAGGGAATGGAATTTTGTCTAGCGGCCGTATAAACACTATGCATTCCCGCAAGGCGACTGGGTGAGTGAGTGAGTGAGTGAGTGAGTGAGTGAGTGAGTGAGTGAGTGAGTGAGTGAGTGAGTGAGTGAGTGAGTGAGTGAGTGAGAACCAGCCTCTCCAGCTCGATCTCTTTCCCTACTGCACACGCACGCCCAGGCTCACACGTCTCGCACTTATATGCACACACATGGTAAAACCACATATGCATATACGTGGCAAAAACACATACACACACACGGCGGTTAAAGGGCTCCCAGTTACGTGAGGACGCGTCCCTAATGCGCGTAATACCGCGTATTTTTAACGTATTTTTGCCGAAAAATAGGCGTAAATGCATGCATAATAAAGTATTATAAGCGCGCAATGACTCATTTGACGCTTATTATCGCGCAATATGTGCGTAATAGTGCTATTACGTGAAAATACTCGCGTATTACTCCTTAGGTGGATACGAACAGTGAAAACCCCCTCCGCCTTGAAGGGCGCGGCCTGTTCGCCCCGGAAGCGACTGGTGTGTGCTGCGATGCGGCGGAGCTGCGGCGGTGGCGGAGAAAGCAAAAGTGGTTAAGTTGGGATGAATAAGACTGCCGGCGGCGAGCGAGGCGTGCCGACAACCAACGAGGGCGACCAGGGATTTTAGCACGTCAGAAGTGCGATCGGCCGGGATCAGAAAACAAGTCGCGAGTAAAAGTCCTCATACGCTTATCATTTTATTTTAGCCTTTTGTTGACATTGTTGACTATTTTTAAGTTTTTTTGTTGACATTGTTAATTTTGTTTTTGTTTTTTTTTGTGACATAAGTTGACATTATTTTTTTACACGGTATTGGCGCGGCTGTAAAACGCGCGACTTGTCCACAGAGTAGCGTCCAGCCCGCGGCCAGCGGCGAGCCTGAGGCGGTCTGGTCCTGTGCATGCCGCACCGCCGCCAGGCCCTCGGCCACCACAACATTCGTGCGCATTCGCAGCGAGCGGGCGGGAGGGAAGTCCGGGCGGGGGAAAGGGGGGGTCAAGCAGGAATGCCTAGCAAGCAGCAGCGAGCGGCCGAGGCGCGCGGAGCCGAACGCAACCGAAGACGGCCGAACGGAGCCGAACGGGGAGCCGTGTGGAGCCGAGCCGAGCACGACCGAATACCGGCTGCGGCTGGAGAGAAAGTGTTACATCAGCGCGGTAGAATGCATCACCGAACATCACCAGCCAAACCCCAACACCTCGGGCGCCTCGGCCGCCTCGACCGCGGCGGGAACTGCAACGTCAAGCCGTTTTATTGGTGGCGGTGTGATTTAATGTGACGTCGGACAAACGGAACCTCAAAGCCGCTGGAAGCACTGCGGACTGCGGTGTGCGGCAGTCGTTTCCCGGCCCGGTCGCGGGTTCAAATACCGCCGGGTGCGGGTTCGACTACCGCCGGCCGCGGGTTCGACTAACGCCGGCCGCCGACGCACGCGCTTTGCTTTTTCTTTCCTACTTGGCGGCTTCGCGGCGACTGACTGCTGCCCTACTAGGGGCGCCACTCGGCAGACCTTGGGGCCCAGCTGTCGGTAAAGCGAGTAGAGGCCGTGCCGCGCCGCGCCGGTCTGCGGCATTGCTGGAGCAATGCTGGAGCTGGAGAACGAAAGTGGTTGGTGGGTGCGGTGCTGTGACGCCCACATTGCGCTCCGTGCTGGAATCACGACTCCAGCCACACTGACAACGCCTCCCCGGCTCCAGCGCCTCACGCACTCGCGGCTCGCCTCGTGGCACCGCCGCACCGTGGGCTGGCGAGAGTCAATCACGGCGTGATCATGAGCTTGATCATTAGTCGGTCGAAATATCAACCTTTCGGATTGAAAAACCCGTTAGCGTCAAAATTATATTTTAAAATAAAGTCCCTGCATTCTGTAAACCTTACAAAGCACGTTAGGCCTGATAAAGAAAAGGAGCTTGTCATAACAAAGAATTTTGAGCATACATTAAGCTTACAAGGGAAAAAACTTTGTAATTTACGAACTTTTTCTTCGTATTACAACCTAAATAATAGTTACTACCTACTACCTACATGTGCTCACAATACATCGTAAGGTTTTAAGCTTGTGCGCCATGCCGGCGCTACGCACCAGGGCAACAGTTTGCTGCAACTTGCCACTCATTTCGGAGACATGCGATGCGGTGTGGTTCGCAGCCCTCTCGGCGTCCTGCAGGCTGGGCCGAGACTGCCATCACACTGCCCCAACACGCCAGAGCATTCGCACGGCCCGGCCGGGCCCAGCACTTTCAGCGTCCACCATTTTACGAGTGTGTGTGCGTGTACGTCCGCGTGACGCAAGGAGCATTAGTAAGTGGGTTACAGTCAGGGCGAATGAAAGGGGGAGTCGGCTCAACGCCGCGGCGTCTTGTGTGTCCAGTGCCGCCAAAACAAACCGCTCAACTTCTCAATGTTTCTTTCCCCTTCTCATTGTGTCTCTCTAAAATATTACAAGAGCTGGCTTTGCGGCGACACGACTGTCTCTAATCGCGGCGAGGCCGCGTCCGACGTCCCGACAGTTTAGCCACGCTTCCGGGCGCCCCCATCGCCGACCCCATCACGATGTCCGCCCGCCGCGGTCCGCCGGCTCCTCTTCCTTCTTCTTCTCCTTTTTCTCAGCCCCACTTTTCCGGATCGTGCACCATCCTCTATTTGTTTCACTTTCACCCTCCCCCCGCCCAAAAATAGCGAAATAATAGCGGCGGCGTGACCGGGACTGAATTAGTCTCTCTGTGTTTTTCCTTGTTGCCATTTTCGCAACTTGGCTTGTCGTACCAGGAGGAGTAACAACTACCCCATTTGACATTCTTTTTTTCCCTCTCTCTCTCTTTGCCCCGTTGGAACTGCAATGTTGTGTATGTCGGCGTGTCCAGAACGAGGGCACGGGAAGAAAAGAGCGAGTGTCTGGTCACAAGTCGTGGCGAAGCGCGAAGCGGTGGCACCGGGGCACACCGCGCTGCAACGTGACGAAAACCCCGGCCGGCTCGGCTCGGCTCGGCTCGGCTTGACTTGGCTCGGCTCGGCTCGGGTGCCGCGCGGCACAAGGCAAGCCGGCGGGGCTTGCTGGGGGGGGGGGGGCACTGAATAGCGGACCGGTGCCGCGCCCCGCCACGCCGCGGTGCCAGCGGGGCCACTGCTGCTGAGCGCCCTTGTCGCCCGCAACGCACCGCTCGTTCTGACGCCTTTGAGCGCACTGGCACCGCAGGGACCACAGGACTCCGGAAGGCCCCAGAGGACTCCGAGGGCCAGCCGATCACTCACGGGCAGGGTCTCGATGCCTTGGCGCTCGGGAAATGCCGTTCGGCGCTTCATCGAGTACGTGTTCCGTTTTATCGACAGCTGTATGATGGGGCGTTTCCTCAGCCAGGCATTAAGTTAAACAGACCAACTACCCGCCGGGCCCATGGCTAGCCGGCCGGCCAAACAGACAGACAGACGAACAGACAGACGAACAGACAAAGACAGACAGGCTGCCGGGCAAGAAACCGGACCTACCAAAAACAACGACCGGCCCGGCGGACCGGTGCCACTCCGGCCGGCCAGGGCGTGACGTGGCCCTGACGTCATGCAATCGAAAGTGATCCTTTTGTTTTTGTTTGTTCTTGTTCGGCAACCGGCCGGACTTTTGCACTCACGCCTCCTCCTTCCCGCAGCAGCCGAGACCATTCGCCACCGAATATGGCGCGGCGTTTGTTTCGTTTACCACGCCACGGTCCGGACGATGGGGAAGTGGGCATTCTGAAAGCCCCGTGACGACGCCTGAGGTTATTGGTCGGCCCCGGCAGTCGAACCCGATTATCCCCCAATGGGAGACCGTTCCCCTAAACGGCCACGCCTCTCGACCGCCGTGGTTGTCGTTGCGGTGGACGGTCGCCGCAGCGGCCGGCACCGCACAGTGGGCCCGTGGGAAGCCGCTGAATCCGAGACGCGAGATGTTTTCGTCTCGTCGAGTTTCCCGCTTTGCTTGCGGCCGCCCGCCGCGATCCCCATCAGCAGCGAAACAGAACGCTGCCGGGCCGGACACCGCCGCGTGACGAGCGGCCGAGCCTCTCGGTGATGAGGGCACCGAGTCACCGCGGCCGGCCCGCCCCGCCTCGTCATCGCCGAGTCCATCATCACCCTCGCGCTGCTTGGCGCTCACGCCGAAAATGCCAAGGCCGCCGCGGGTCCGGCTCCGCGGTCCCAGCAGCGCAGTCCCACGCCGGGCGGCTGGCTGGCTGGCTGGCTGGCTGCCTGGCTGGCGGTTGCGGCTGCTGCCCGGCGACTGCCGGTGGGGGCCCCGCGCGTCGAAGTCTCCGTGGCGGGCGGGCAAGCCAGGAGGCGGGGCCCCTGCCGGGTAGGCAGCAGGAGCACACGGGTGCCGCCAGCACATGCGGCTGCCTACCACGCACGGCGCTCGGACAGCACACCGCGCGCGGCAACAGTATACCATGCTTTTCTAGGATGAAATAAAAACCTTTGAACTGGAAATTCGTCTTAAACGGCTCTTACGTTCATAAACGTAGTCGATCGTCGCCTCGGTCGGCTGCGTTGCAACCGTCCGATTCTCGCTTCGCGGGTTCGATTCCTGGCGCGGCATACTCTCACCCACTCCTTTTTCAGCGACGCACGGAAACAAAAAGAACGATCTAATTGTTTCGCCCTCGGGTGCTCAGTGGCCCGTGACCCGCGGGGCTGGCCGGGCCGAGGGTCGGCGCCACGGCTCGCAGCGGGTGCACTTCGCATTTCGAGCGCGCAGCGCGCCGCCACTCAAAACGACCTCCAAATCGAACGACTCTCTCTCTCTCTCTCTCTCTCTCTCTCTCTCTCTCTCTCTCTCTCTCTCTCTCTCTCTCTCTCTCTCTCTCACCCTCATTAGGCGAGGCGTAATCTAATATGAAGGCGCGTTGCGCCACATGCAGTAGTGCAGTGCAATGCGAGCAGTGGGCACCGCGCCGACCGGCCGGCCCGCGGCGCGACTCGGAGCAACGAGAATCGCCCGGGGCGGCGAACGCATCCACCGACGTCAGACTGGCCAGAGTTACAAACAAAATCAAAAATAACGTTGAGAAATAATACATGAAACATAAATAGTATTAAGAAAAAATTACATTAAATAAAAACATTAAAAAGATACATATAAATATAAAATTTGTCTTGTCCCGTAACGAGTAGGGGACTGCCTATAAATGCTGATCGAGACCACCAAGGGGAGATTGACGGCGCTGTCGGGAGTCGAACAGCCGACCGCGCCAACACAGCCTCCCCGTCCGGGCCGAGCGGGACGAAAGCAAGGGGACAAGCTTCCCCTTGTCGCGGAGTGCGTGGAAGACATAACGGTGGAAAATGGCTGGCAATTTCTCAGCCCCGAAACAGGCCCGACGACGGTTCGCAAAGCTGCTCCACTTTTCTCTGCTCCGCCATCATCTCGAAACTTCCCTCCCGCCGCGCCCCCCCTGGTGGAGTCCCCTGAAAGTCGGGCCATTGAATAGGCATCTCTCACAGCAAGCCTCTCGATCTCGGAGAAAGGGAGGGGGAGAGGGAGTGCGAGAGAGAGGGAATGAGGGAAACAGGGAAAGGAAGACGAAAGGCGAGGCTCACCTGTTTAATTGGCGCCATTTTCACATATTAGCACGCAAATGTGGAGCGAAACCACAGCCGCCACAATGTCTGTCCGTCCGTCCGTCCGTCGTCTGCTCCTGCCCGTCCCGCGACCTGCTTCTATTTTCGCGCCGAAAGAAACACGCGGCGACATCGCTCACTCCTTTTTCCCCTCGTCGCCTCGATTCTCCGCCATCATTTCCCTTTCAAAGCCAAGAAAAACCTTCCCGCCGACCCGGCCGGCGATAATCGACATTCATGCCGTGCGGCGTGCGGGGCTCCGCCACTTGCTTTCTGACAAATAGGTGCGAGGTGCTAAGGTGCTTACGGCTTGGTAAACAATTCATTTAAAAAAAAAAAAGACGGG
>CM060087.1:21585150-21700622 GCA_030522485.1 Stenchaetothrips biformis
TGCCAGAGTCGCGGGGGTCATGACCCCCCCCCCCCCCTTTGCCCTTAATAAAACGCCTAAAGGTAGGCAATTTGCAGCACAGTCCGCCTATAAGTGGGCAAAAAGCGCGACATGACCCCCTCCTTTTCTCGAGTCTAGATACGCCACTGGGACTTATCCTGTCTTTGGAGGTGGAGAAAGGCGGTCCCTAACCGGCAACAGGATCATTAAGCACTCCCAAATCGGAACCCGCGCCCCGAGAACCCAGAAGAACAAGTCTCCCTCCAGTCCGGGACTCTCCAGCGTGACAAAAGATAATTACTCCGATTCCAGAAGGACGCTGCGCACAATGGGTCAGAAGACCGTTGAGACGGCCAAAACTCTCGACGCGTTTTGAGCTCCAGAGTCGCTAAATGGGACTCGAACCAAACGTGTGACCCCACCACTGGATCGCTCTCCAAACGAGGAATCCATTGGTGGGGTCACACGTTCGATTCGAGTCCCTTTTACCGACTCTGGAGCTCAAAACCCGTCTTGTATTTTGGCCGCTCTGACGGTCTTCTGACCCCATGTGCTGCCCCCCGGCCCCCTCGGGGGCTTTCTGCGCCCCCTCGTTGACCCCCCCCCCCCGGTCATCATTTCTCATTACGTTGCCGCAACAAAACGGACGACTATTCACAGGGCCGCGGAGGGATGAAAAAAAAAAAGTCTCAACGAGAGTCGCGAAATGGCAATAACACGCGCCAGGAAAGGGAGAGGGAAGGGCAGGGTTCGTCCGCGGCCCGCAGCCATCCGGGGCCGTGCCCTTATTACGTGACCGATTTGGGGGGAGGGGGGTCTAGCCAAATAATACTACGCCCTATCTTAAATACATGGGAAGGTTAGGTTATCCAGGTCACGCAGAGGGGGGAGGGGGTCTAAAAGTGGCCTAAAATCGGTCACGTAATATGCGAACGACCCCTCCCTCGGGCGGGGAGGCCTGCCGCCGTCCGGCCGACCAAGTGCCGCCACTTAAGTCCCAGGTTCGATACCGGCAGCCTGCCGTTTTGTCACTTGTGAGACAGCTGTGTGATCGCGCGGCTTTTTTGTCGTCATCCCACGCAGCTGTCCATTGTTGTCCACAAGGGCTTGGGCACGCTGTCATCTCTGCGTTGGCGAGGGCGGCGGCGGCCGGCGTGTCGGCTCCGACGTTCGGCCGGCCGATAGCGCCCCGACCGCGCCGCCGAATCCGACAAGCTGGCAAAATAAATAATAAGCAGCCAAGCGCCTCTCCTCTGGCGGAGCACGGGACTATATTACTCTCGCGGCCGTGGAGTCTGTGGAGTCTGGGAGTACGTGGACCGCGGAGTCCGGGGAGTCGGCGGTCCCAAAGACAAGGGTCGCTGCGGGGGCGGCGAGGGGCGCCGGGGGCGTGCTTGCCGGAAACACGGTATAAATAAGGAATGATTCTCAGCGCCGTGCCACGCCGGGCACAAGGCAAGGCCGGGACGAGGCCGGGACGAGGCCGGGACGAGGCCGGGACGAGGCCGGGACGAGGCCGGGACGAGGCTGGAGCAGCGACATGAGGAGCCTCAGCCGGAAGCCCGCCAGGGGTGGAAAGACAAGCAGCTAAGCGGCCCATTCGCCAACATCCCCCACCCCGCGCGCGCCAAAACAAAAACAAGAAAATAATGGTGGAGAACATCCGGGCGGCGAGCAGCGGGGTGGGGTGGGGCGCGCGCGCCAAGTCAACCAGAAGTGACGAATAAAACTGGCATCCGAGGGCGGCAGGAAATGAGACTCTGGGCCCGCACACGACACACGGCTCGCACCTCACAGACGTTGTAGTTCGCTGCAGCTGCTGTGATCGCGCGGCCAGCGGGGCCAGCGGCCGCGTTCCCAACTCTGCTCTCTGCTGTGCAACGGAGACAGCGGCGAACATGAGGCCAATGCGGCGGGCCGACTGCAATACCGCCCGCTGCATTCATCGAAAACTCGTTCCGCGCGCCGGGCGGGCTGTGCTGGGCTGCGTGGCTGCCTGCTCGGTCGGGCCGGTCGGACAGACACCTCTGGAAGAGGCGAAACTGCTCCGTCAAACAAACTCGAGTGAAATACGGAAAATTCATCACTCCGCGGCGCTCGCTCGCTCGCTCCCCCTTCCCCCCGCGGCTCGGATTTAGAAGCGGGGGCTGGTTGGCTGCCGCGCCGCCGGTGCGCCGGAGGGAGCGACGCAAAGCACCGGAAGGGGAGAAAAGTTGCCCTGCTCAGCCCCGCCATTAACCCAGCAAACGATGCTGTTTTAAACCAAGTAAGTTTGCCATTCGCTCCGCCGCTCTTCCGTCTTCATCTCGCGCGCATGGAGGCGAGGTGGGCGGCGCGGCCACTGCCCGTGATGGTCACGGCCAAACTTGCTTTCCACGCCAGGGCGGCGCGCCACGCACCCCATGCAAACGATTCCAATTAATAATTCAGGCCCCCAGACCGGGCGCGGATCCAGAAGGGTGGTTGGTGGGAGGGGAGGGAACGAGGGGTTGAGAACTCAAACCCAAGAGCAGAGAAACGTGCATCACAACGTAGATGGGGTATGCTGTCACAGCGGTTACAACAAGTCGTGTGAGTTGGGTGCTCAAAACCCGTCTGGAGTTAGACCGCCTCGACCGGGCCTCTGGCTCACTGTGCGAACTCGCTGCGTCGCACTGCCACTGGAAGACGCTTGAGCGCATCTTTTTTCCTCCTTCCGCCGCGTTCCCGCTCGCAATTAACCACCGAGTGAAAACCGATCCGCCCCTCCCCCAGTCAGCTCCGGTCAAGCGAAAGGGGTGGCTAATTAAGTCGTGGGGCCGCGCTAACGCTACCGCGCACAGTGGGCCGGAGACCGGCGCAGGCGGCCAAAACTCTAGACGCGTTTTGAGCTCCAGAGTCGCTTAATGGGACTTGAACCGAACGTGGCACCCCACCAATGGATTCCTCGTTCTGAGAGCAATCCATTGGTGGGGGTCACACGTCCGGTTCGAGGCCCTTGTAGTGACTCTGGAGCACAAAACGCGTGTAGAATTTTGGCGGCCTGTCCCTGTCTTCTGGCCCACTGTGCGCGGCACGGAGAGCCGAGCGCCAGCGCCATCGGTTTCTGACCGAGCAGACGGCCTCGCCGCGCCCCCAGAGCCGTGCCGTCACGAGGCGTTTCGCTCCAATTTTTGGCAGATTACACATTTTTATTCACATCACACATACTCAAGAACAAAACAGAAATAATAACATAGATGATATCAGCCAGCTTGTGCTCTGCGACGCGCCTCGCAGTGAGTTAGAGGAATACCCGTGAGGGGCCGCGGGCGCGATTCCGCTCCGCTCCCCTCGCTCGCCTCGCTCGCCTCGCGCGTCTGCCTTTCTGCCCGGGCTGCTTGCCCTGCCCGAGCTCCCGTCCGTTTAGACGGGCTGGAACTGGCGCACGCACGATTCGGCAACGCCGCGCCAGTCCCCCCCTCCCCCCTCCTCCACCGTCTGGCATTGTTGACCGGCGGCCGAGTGGAGGGGGGGTAGCGCCACGCAGCCGAGGCGGCCAAGCAAAAGACCAGCTGGTTCAGCTGGTTCGCACACGCACGATTCGGCAACGCCGCGCCGGGTGGAGGGGGCAGTTCCGCAGCCGTGGCGGCTGAGGCGGCCGCACAACGCGCTGGCAAGACCAGCTGGGACGCGCATGAAGCGGCAACGCCGACGAGCCTTCAATCCTGTGCCCGGGCTTGGTCAAACCACACTGCACTCATGACGCAGAGTCGCTAAATGAGACTCGAACCGACCGTGTGACCCCACAAAAGAATTCCTCGTTCGGAGAGCAATCCATTGGTGAGTCACAAGTTCGCTTCGGTGGGTCCCATATACTGACTCTGCAGCTCAAAGCCCGTCCGGGATTTTAACAGCCTCCACCATTGTGGGTCGGCGCGTCGCGTGCCGCGGGTGCGTCGCGGGACGGGAGAGGGGAGGGGGGATTTTAAAGGCAAACTTTGTCAAGGCGGTGCTTCCTCACCTCGGCAGGCCGCCTCTCACCTGCGCCGCCTTAACTCAATCCAACAGCCGCGGTGCCAGCGGGGCACCCCGCACGGCGCAGCCCCGCCCCGCCCCGCCCTCTCGTGGGGACCGTAAATAACTGCGACAACCGGGCCTCCTGCCGCGGCACACTATCTCTGCGCGAACTCGATCATCTTTCTATCAGAACGTCCTCCAAAGAGCAAGAAAAGGGGGAAATGACAGAGGGAAAGCAGGGGAAAAGGAAGCGGTGGAGGCAGCGGCGGCAGCGGGCGTGTGCGAGTTCCATTCCGGCAGCTGCTGCCGAGGGACCCTCAGTGGGCCAGAGGACCGACGGAGGCGGCAAAAATCCCCGACTGGATTTGGGCTTCCAGAGTCGCTAGAACTCGAACCGAACGCGTGACCCCACCGATGGATTGATCTCCGAACGAGGATTTCATGGGTTGGGTCAAACGTTCGGTTATAGTCCTGCTTAAGGGACTGTGGAGCTCAAAACGGGCCGGCTGCGCCGCCGGTCTCCTGGCCCACTGTGCGGCCTCTCTGGCCAGCCGGCAGCGCCCAGCGCAGCCCAGCGCAGCCCAGCGGAAGGAACCAGGGGGAAGTATCCACATTCATCAACAGCAGTCTCGGCCAGCCCGACCGCACGACCACCACGGCAGTGCGGCGCTCCCGCCCCCGAGTGAGTGGCCGGCCACGCGGGGCGGGGCGCGCCAGAGGGGGGCACCGCACCACCCTGGCAATCCTGTGTACAAATTGACTGGTAATTTCCGGTAATCCACGCCGTAGTCACGTAATCCTTGTTAAAATTCTGCCCTTTATTAACGTTTCCGAACCAATTTTTTTTAAAAAATTACGCGTAATCCCTAGTAAAATTCTCGTTATATCGTAATCTTGTGTACACCTGAAATGAGAGGGGCGCCCCCCCCCCCCTCGGGCGCGCCACCCCGCACCGCCACCACGGCTGCCTTCCGCACCACGGCGCGATTGTTAATTTTAGCCGCGGAGTATCGATCACCGCGACGACCCTCCTCGGCTCGCCGGACCGAAAGGACCAAAGGGTGCGCATTGCCTTCTCCTCCTCCTCCAAGAAGCACACAACGGCGGCATTCCGTTCCAGGTGGCTACGAGCTGATTGGGATGGGGGGATGCCCTAGTTGTTGTTGCCTTGCCGGGGGGTTGCTGCCTCGGCCGCTCCTCCGCCCTTGCGGTTTCAAAATGCCGTTCGCCGGCCGGGCTGGCTGCCGGGCTGGCCGCCGGGCTGGCCGAGGAGGAAGCTCGGCCCTGTCTGCCGGCCCTGACTGCCCCGCCCGAGGCCCCGCCCGTCTTGGGCCGGACACTGGCATTCACTCTCCGGATAATGAGATCGCAGCATCGCAGGCCGGACCATCCCTTGTCTGCTCGCTGCTTGCTCTTCGCCTGATGGTACTCAACCAGATTTCGCGTATCGTGTTCTCCGAACTTTATCTCGACAACAACAACAACAGCGATAGAAGCAACAACAACAACAACAACAACAGACGCGAGCACAACTAAATTCCTCTCCTCGCGCCGCCGCCCGCCGCCGCCGATCCGCCGAGACTGCATTGCCCGAGATACGGCGCGCGCAATATGAAAATAATATAAGGCGACGCGCAGGCGGCGGCGGGGGGGAGTTGAACCCGCGGGCCCAGATTAGTATTTAGAAGGCGCAGCTGGTCGGGCCGCCCCGGCCTGCCTGCTGTGAGCGGCTGTGAGGGATGCGGGGCTAAGTGAATAAGGGAGTCAGGGGGAAAGGGGGGAGGGCCAGGGGCATTGTGATAAGGTGCGAGGGTGGGGAGCAGCCGTGTTGTCATCGACCTCGCGAGTAATGAGTGAGTGAACACGGGCGAAAACGTCTACTCGACCCGACGGCGACCAGATGGTTTCGACTTCAAGCAAACACACGGTCGTTCTACTTTTCTAATAATTCGTAGGGACAACAACTAATTTATATCATTCGAACTTTTTCAGCACAACTAATAAAATCATCCAAACCTTTTTTTTTTTTTTTTTTTTTTTGGCGGAGAAGTGAAAAGGAAAAGGCGGTGCTTATCTCCAACAAACCACGCCACGTTCCAATATAAATGCCACATAACTATCCACCCTTGCGGCGCGCGCCTTTTGTCTCCACACGCACAAACACTCAGACAGACGCACGCACCCACACGCGCGCGCGCGCGCACGCACACACACACACACGTGTGGACGCTACAGCAAATCCACGCCCCGCACGAACACACATACCCGCACACACTCACGGGCAACACTTGCGCGCATCCCATCCACAAACATTCGACGGGGCGTCAGGACACGCCGACACGCCGCGAAACGGAGACCTCGCACACAGCCCTCAAAAGGGGAAAAATATTACAACGGAAACATGCGACCTTGAATTTTTTCCGCCAGGTTTGGCTTTGCGCCGCCTTTTCCCGAGCCTTCGTCCTTATTTACGGGCGCTCCCCGGGCACCCCCCCCTCTTTTCCTCTACGACGCCGGGGGGCGACAGCGGCCCTGGGGAGGCGCCCACGACGCCCCTCCTAGGACCCCTCTGGGACGCCCTCCAGGACGCCGACACAGATACACATCTCGTTCGATTCCGCATCACTTGTCGCTTGCCGAGAAACAAGGCAGAAAACACGACGGTCCGACGCGAGGGGGGTACAGCGCGCGCACACACACACACACACACACACACACACACACACACACGCACACAGGCAGGCACCTCGACACCAACACGCACACGCGCAAGAAAGAAGCATGAACATTCCGCATGGACGCGGCGCACAGCGGCGCACAGCCACGCACAGCACGACCCACGCAAAAAGGAGAGAGAGGCGAGGCGGCATCGCTGAATTATTCGTCCGACTGCGGCACTCGCCAATACTGCCGTTTGAACGACGTTTATGCGCGAATGGCGAACAGTGTAGCGGGGGGCCGCGCTCGCCTGCCAAATAGTGTGGAGCCATTCCGCCCCTCGCTAGCACCACACGTGTAAGATAAATAATCCATTCTCGTCCACGACCACAGAGAGGCTTCGTTTCCCCGCGCGTGTGTGTAAGGGGGGGGGGGGGGAGTGGGTGTGTGTGCGCTAGCGTCCGTCCGTCTTCCACCCCTTAACCTCTCTGTGTACCCGCTGCCATCGCTGTGTGCTCGGGGTTTCGCGTCTTCGTTTCTGCCTCATCATTCCCCGTTCCCATCCCTTATAGATGTCCTGCTCCTTATCTTTCCGCTCTGTTACCCCGCTCGCTCCGCCTCTCCCTCGTCCACCCCGTCGCCTGGGCCGAGCCGCCGAGCAAACCGCGCACAAACAGACGCCCGCCTGCCTGCAGCGCCCTTGCCCCCGCACAGTGGGCCAGAAGACCGGCAGGCGGTCAAAGTCCCGGACGGGTTTTGAGCTCCAGAGTCGCCAAATGGGAGTCGAACCGAGCGTGTGACCCCACCAATGGCTAGCTCTCCAAACGTGGAATCCATCGGTGTAATCACACGTTCACTTCGAATCCTATTTAGCGACTCTGCAGCTCAAAACGCGTCTAGAATTTTGACCGCCTGAGCCGGTCTTCTGTCCCACTGTGCCGACCGCCTGCAGGCGGCCGGGTAGGCCACCCTGCTGCCGCGGTGCGCTGCGTGGCGGAGGGTGGCCTGCCTCCCAGGCGGCGCCGCCACTTTCGATTGGCCGCCATCCCATCTCGCTTTCGCGTGCCCACGGGGCGTGGCAGACTGGTCGTTCGGCTGGCTGGCCGGGCCCCACGCGGATGCTCCGTGGCGGCGAGGTGCTGGCTCCGGCGGCAGGCTCCGGCGGCAGGCTCCGGCGGCAGGCTCCGGCGGCAGGCCCCAGCTGGAGGCGTCTCCAGCGGGCATGACGGGGCTCTCCAGAGGATGTCCCTTCCGCCGCTGCCGCCGCCGCCCCGCCCCGCGCGGAGGAGGCCGTCAAGGTGATGACCATCGCCGCTGCTGCCGAGCGTTTTTCAAAGCGGAGCCCGGCGAGGCCCCGAAGTGTGCCGCAGTGGTGTCGCCGAGGACAAGGGCGGGGCGGGGCGGGGCGGGGCGGGGCCAGCCAGGAAACAGAAATGCTTCCCGTCTCGGAAAAAGTTGTTAAAAATGACACACTGCTCCGCGGTTAGACCAGTCGGGCGGGATTCTGAGCGGGATTGGGCATCGCGGTCGCCACGCGCCCCTCGGCAGGCCGACTCGCTGCCGTCTCTCTCTCACTCGTGCCGGCTCGCGCGGTGTGCCCCAGGGGAGCGAGAGAGACAGAGCGGCGGACCTCTGCGCGGGCCCACGCTCTGCTGGGGCAAACCCGCGGCAGTACCGCTGCCAACACGCCGAGAAAACGAAAAGCAAACGTACAAAAAAAAAAAAACCCACCGCGGTGCTTCTTCTCTGGCCTTATTGGGGCGAACGGAACGGACGGAAAGTGTCGAAGGAATAAAATGAGGCGGCGATGATGGCGTGTCGCCGCGCACGAGGCGGTAGCGCCGCGACCACATTGAATGGTGAGGCATCATTAGTGTTCGGAACACCGCGCCTCGCCACGCCGCGGCGCCGCGGCCACGCCCAAGGTGGGCAGACAACGTCCGTGAGGCCACGGCGCCTACAGGAAACCCCGCGGCCTTCTAGCTGCGCGACCGCGGTGCTGCCTGCCTGCCTGCCTGCCTGCTCGGCCACGCGGATGCTGCGCGGCAAATGTTGCAATCCTGCTGGATATCCCCGCCTGCCTGCAAGGAGGATCGCGACGGAACGTCGGAACCAAGAAGCGCGCTCCCCACAGGAACCAACGCGTCACTGACGGCAGTCGGCATCGCAACACGCCTGAAACCTTACGAAGTATTTCGAGCACACATAATACAAACTAATTTACTTTGTTATACGAAGAAATAGTTCGTACCTTATGAACTATTTTCTTTGTAAGCTTACGTATGCTCAAAATACTTTGTTATATGAAGCTGGCTTACTTCGTAAGGCTTAAATAGTTGGTAAGGTTTTCAGAGTGAAGGCGATCGAGCGCCTCAAAAATACCGGCACATCTCGTGTGCGACGACGGCGACCTTTCCGCGCCTCCCGGGTTCACACTACACCCCACTTCCAGGGGCAGCGGTGCATTCCCGGTGCCGTGATGTAACCCTTGTTGCCGGCGAGCCGAGCCCTTCCCACTGTGCGGCCGCCTCCCCCGCTCCGCCCGCTCGATCTCGTGGATGCTGCATTTAAACTTGCGGTAATGAGCCGACAAAGAGTGTGAGAGAGAGAGAGAGAGAGAGAGAGAGAGAGAGAGAGAGAGAGAGAGAGAGAGAGAGAGAGAGAGATAATACGGCCTGCAATGCAAGGAATTGGAAAAGGAACAGCAAGCCCCCCGTACTCCGTAAAAATAAAAGAAAGAAGGAAAAAAAAGGATCAGTCGTGACAACCAACATGTCAGTTGCCAGCGGTCCCCAGGGCGTAAAATGTTGCCTAATCTGCCTTTCCTTTTTTTTAGGTGTGCTCATCCCCAGTCTGCCGGCCGGATCCGCACAGCTCACCATTCCGCACTGCCGTTCCGTTCCATTCAAACGAACGCTGAAAAGCTGCGAGCGTTCCCTCTGAAACCACTCGGCCTTGCGTGTTCCCTTTTTTTTCACCTCTTTCTCTCTCGCGCGCTCTCTGGACAGACAGACAGTCAGACAGACAGTCAGTCAGTCCATCGGGAGACACGGGGGTGGGGGAAGGTGTGAGCAGGGGAGCAGACTACAAGAAGCCAGAAAGCAGGCTGGGAGGAGGCAGCACACTGGGTCAGAAGACCGTTGAGGCGGCCGAAATCCCAGACACATTTTGAGCTCCAGAGTCGCTAAACAGGACTCGAATCGAACGTGTGACCACACCAATATATTGCTCTCTGTACGAGGAATCCATTGGCGGGGTCACACGTTCGATTCGAGTCCCATTCAGCGACTCTGGAGCTCAAAACGCGTCTAGAATTTCGGCCGCCTCGACGGTCTTCTGACCCACTGTGGGCAGGGGGCCAGGCCCGGGCGGCTCACTGCTCGCTGCAAAACAACCCCGAGGACCGCTGCTCGTCCACCAGTTGACTCCCACGGTTCAGCCCGCGGCGTGGGCCAGCCCAGCGGCAGACTGACTTCGAGAGTCGTTTTCGTCTCTCTGTCTTTCTCGCACGTCTTTCTCTACACGGGGTGGACAGCAGCAGCCCACCTCCACAGTGCACCGCGCCACCGCAAGCGACCGCCAGAGTGGAGCGCCACAGCGCACTCGCTGGACTTATCCCTTATACACAAGCTGCGCGCACACACACACACACACACACACACACACACACACACACACACACACACACACACACACACACACACACACACTCTTCCCCTCCCTTTCTCGCACACAGGCACGCGCGCGGTGGGGGTGCCTCGGGGTGCCCGCGCTTGACTTTCCACACACGCAGAAAGGGGAATGTTTTTGTCGTGATGGCGAAGACGTGAGCTGGGACACGGACGGAGGGGTGTGGCTTGAAATGACTGGCTCGGTATCGCCGCCGAATCGAGAGCTCGAGTCGAGAGCTCGAGTCGAGAGCTCGAACCGCGCGCGCAAGGGAGAAGGAGGGGGTGGCGAAACAAAACGCGCCCCGGAATATGACGGGCCGTGATTGGGGAATCGAGTTTCCCTACACGATAAGCACGCGCACACACACATACACACACACGCACACGGTGGCAGGCCCACAGAGGCACCCCAATGGGGCAGCCAGAGAAAGGTAAACGAGTGGTCAGCCGCGTCCCATGAACCTTGTGCGCGCTCGGCCCCGGAAATCAAAAAAAAAATAAAAAAATAGTAAGGAAGTTGGAAAAAGAGGTAAAGGGCCCGTTACGCACACAGCACCCGCACACTCACACAATCAAACCGAAGTCAGTCGTTTGGAGGCAAACTTGGCGGCCCTTTCCAGAGTCAGAGTTGCTGTACTTGCATGGAGTTGGAGCAGGCGACATTTTTCCGACCAAATATAGACAGAAGAATTAGGCAAGCGTGTCACGCGTCCTAACACCACGCCCACCAACACCCCCGGCCAAAAAAAAAAAAAAAACTCTGTTAAAGATTCGCTGTTCGAGGTGAGCGTGCAAAGAACGCGGCTTCAATAACCCTGCGGGACCCGACGCAGGTTCGAATCTCGCCCGGGCCCCTTTTTGATTCGGCCGCATTCCTCGGGGGACTCCGGCGCGCTGCGTGCGGCCAGCCCGGTCCGTCGCCGCCCCCCTTATCAGTCAATGAAAGCCAGGACGTTGGCGGACGAGAGGCGCAGCGAGGGGAAGCGAGATGGCGGCAAGCGGAGCCAGGCAGGTGGAATTCCGCCGTACCGCCTCCACTTTGGGGAAAGTGGCGGCGGTTCTTCGATTTGCAGTGATGTCTCCGCGGACGTCCGTGCGGCAATACGCTGCGCTCGCCGCAACCCTTCGTCCCGTCTCGGCTCGGCTCGGCTCCGCTCGGCTCGGCTCGGCTCCGCTCGGCTCGGCTCGGCCCGACGCTCAGCGGCCGGCCGGCCCGCTCCGCTCGTCTCGACGGAACTTATGCTCTCATTCTCATTTTCATTTGGTGCACGCGAGCCGCACAGAGCCGGCCGGCCGCCGCCGGGCCACTGCGCGCGCGCTCCGCAGCTAGGCAGGGCCAGGCAGGGCCAGGCAGGGCTAGGCAGGGCCTCGCCACGCCGGGCCACTGCGCGCGCGCTCCGCAGCTAGGCAGGGCCAGGCAGGGCTAGGCAGGGCCTCGCCACGCCGGGCCACTGCGCGCGCGCTCCGCAGCTAGGCAGGGCCAGGCAGGGCTAGGCAGGGCCTCGCCACGCTGGGCTGCACCGCCTTGTGTTCCAGGCGGTGAATTATGCGAAAACGAAAGTGGACTCGAAGCAGCCGAATTGAATCCTCTTTCTCTCTCTCTTTCTGCGTGTGTATGTGTCTCGCTCTCTCTCTCTCTCTCTCTCTCTCTCTCTCCCCTCGTCGTCGTCGTGAAATTAAAATATCAGCTCCTGCACATGCGGTCCAGCGCGGTGGGCGGCACTTTGCACCCGGTCGGACTAGGCAGCGAGGCCGGCCGCCCAAACATGGCGCGCTACATTTCACCCAACAGTCACGTGGGCGGGCTGCAGGGGGAGGGGACATGGTCCGTAATTGAGGCATAAAGATGCTCCGGCGGGCCAAAGTCATTAGGCACGCTGCCATTCGCAAACACACGCGCGCGCGCGCGCGCACACACACACACACACACACACACACACACACACACACACACGCGCGCGCGCGCGCGACATACGAACCGCTTTCCCCCTTTTTCATAGGGTTCTGCGGCGCAATGAGGGGGACGCTGGTGTGCGTGTGGCGGGCCGGGTCTCGGGCCGGGTAGTCCGACTGCGGCGGAGAAGCGGCAGCGCGCGTGATAAAAAAAAAATTGTGCTCTTGAAACAAGAAATGTTAGGGTTTGAAGAGCACATTTTTTTGAGGTGCACAGAGGCGGAGCAGACCGAGATGCCAGACTGCATTTTTCATTTTTCCCTCACGCCTCGACCAAATTTCCATTTCCCATTTCCATTTCCAATGTCACAGTATTTGGGCCACTTCTAAAAATTAAAAAACAAGAAAACTAGCAAAATGAAATAATTTTGACCTCAAAATTTCCCATTTGCAATAATTTTTTTCCCACAGGCTTAAAAAATTCCCATGAAATGAGAAATTTCCCTCGATCTAGCAACCCTTCCGACTCTGTTTGCGCGCCGTGGCTCTGCATTAGTCACGGCGACGTGGACGTGCTGGGTTCGACCCTCGTTGGCGGCGCGACGTTGTCAGCGCTCTTGTCACGCCGCATCGTCGGCCGGCCAGCCTATGGGAAGGGATTAGCGGTTTCCGGGCCAGTGCATGCACGCTTCGGTCGAAGTGACGGCCCTTTCAGCCCCTCCCGGTGTTTGTTGTTGTTGTTGTTGTTGTTGTTGTTGTTGTTGTTTGTCAGCAGGGGCTTTGCTGCCGCCGCCAGTGGTCCGGCTCGGCTTAACGCGATGTCGCCACGACCCGGTCGGTCGGCTTGGGCGCTCGGAGGCTTGCTGTCGGGGGCGTGCGCGAATCGCGAGTCGTGTGAGCCTCCTGCCTGCGTCACTATTGTACCCGCAACGCGCAACGCCCGCAACAAGGCAGCCAAGGCAGCGGCCAGCGCCGAGGCGTGGCTCCAGCAACGCCCCGCCGCGCCGCGCCGTGTCGGCGGCAGTGCGGTGTTGTGGTCTGTTGCATCAGCGCCGATTGCCGGATCGCACGGGAACCACTCGGACCTCCCCGCGGTCAGCTGCGTGCGGGCGACGATGCACGGTGGAAGACTGGTGGAGGCGGTCAAAACTCAAGACGCGTTTTGAGCTCTAGAGTCGCGAAACAGGACCCAAACCGAACGTGCGACCCCACCAACGGTTTGCTCTCCGAACGAGGAATCCACTGGTGGGCTCACACGTTCGGTTCGAGTCCCATTCAGCGACTCTGGAGCTAAAAACGCGTCGAGAGTTTAGGCCGCCTGCGTCGGACTTACCGGTGCGATGGCCGGGCGGAGGACGCAGGGACGACAGTACGACGGCCCCAGACCCGACTCCAAAAGCCCCCCAGCAGGCTGACTCCGAGCAAGGCGTCCGCCGGTCTGTCTCTCTCGCACCCATTCTGGACGCCCCATGAGTGGAAGAGGGTGAGAGACTCCCTCAGTCCCCTGCCCTAATCACGCGCAACATGCCAACAAGTGCGCGGTCCATTTTTCCGCGACCCCCTCGGCCGTCCCCTCCTGCCCAGCACTCGCCAGGATAATTACCAATTTACTTTCAAATTTTTGACGAGGCGGCTCGGCGGGGCGGACCGGTCCTTTGTGGCATAGCGTCATGTCGCCGCCCCGCCCACTCGCCTTGATGTTTAAATCAAGAGCACACAGCGGGGCAGCCACCCCCGACCGGCAGCCGGCCGGGCGCACGGTGAACACGACGGCCAACACGGCGCGGGCCGGCGGGCTGCGGCGGGCTGCGGCGGGCACGACCACTCACCTTGTTGGCAGGAGGTTAATCCAATACACAGCGACAGCAGCAGGCACGTTGGCGCCCTCATCTCGACGCGGCACTTCAACACACACACACAAACACTGCACCACTAAGACGACCACTGCGGGGGAGGACGGCGTGCCCGTAACCAGGGCGGCGATTTCATGCTGGACGCTGCGCGGCCTCCAGCGCCTCCAGCAGCGACGGGTAATCCACAGGTAATGTCGGTCGCGTTAATCCACTGGACGCGCTAACAGGTGTCGCTGGCGGCGCGGGCCGCGGATCGCGTGAAGCACGGCGGCGGCGGCGGCGGCGTCTATGCGGCGGCGGGGCGTCGCGCGGCACCGGTGTTGCCCCTCGGAACGCTCGCGCGGTACTGGCAACCAGCGAGAGGGAGAGGCGAGGCGAGAGGCGGGAGGGGGCCAGGGCGCTGCGCCCCGGCCGCGCCGCGCGCTACGCCCAGGCATGCTCGGGCCAGCGGGGCGGGGCGAGGGGGGGCGAGGCGGGGCGGGGAGGACTGGAGCCGGACCGCGTGCGAGTGGGGGAGGGAAGACCGCCGCGCGGCAGGTCGCACAGTGGGTCAGAAGACCGTTGAGGCGGCCAAAAACTCTGGACGCGTTTTGAGATCGAGAGTCGCTAAATGGGACTCGAATCCAACGTGCTCTTCAAACGAGGAATCCACTTTCGATGATTCGCGTCCCATTTAGCGACTCTGGATCTCAAAACGCGTCTAGAATTTTGGCCGCCTCAACGGTCTTCTGACCCACGGTGGGCCGGCCGACTGGCTACGCCAGACTCGCTCCGTCCCCGTCCCGCGCGTTGCGCAAGCGATTGGAATGACAGAGACAGAGACGGCGGGGTGTAAAACGCCTCGACTGACTCGCCGTGCGACCTGGCCGCACCATCCGCACGCACTCATCCCTTCACCGACCCTGCCGCCGCCGCCGCTGCCGGAGGGAACTTCCTGCTCGGTTGCGGCGGGCGTACGTTCCGCCGGAGCAGTGCACGACGAGAGGGAAGCTCAAAATCGGGACTCGGTTGCACACCGGCCTGGTCTTTGCGCAAGGCCATCTTGAGTGAATGTGGATCCAGATCAAGAAATGGAGAAGTGGCTCAAAAGTCGGTGTGCTCTCCGCTTCCGAGAAGGCGAAATGGAGGATGGTGAAGGGACTGCCGGGTCAACACCGAGGGGGGGGGGATCACTGAGGTCCAAAGTGTACAATGATTTTTTATTTTTTTGATTTTATTCAATTCATTTTTTTCACCTTTTCTGAGTTCAATTGCCTAACTTACAGGGGTTTTTGAAGTCTGAAATGTGATACAGGAAATGATGCGAGCTTTTGTCTTACAACAAAACCAAATAATTGGTCATACAGAAGAAATTACATTAAAACACTCTGTAAACCTAAGAAATAGGAACACTTTTCTCTTTTAAAAGTGATTTTTTTTAACTTTTAATTTTTGATTTATTTTGATTTTTTTCTGATTTTAATATTGATTTTTTTTCTCGTGTACAATGATTTTTCGAGTGAGCCCCCCCTCGGACAACACCGACCCACGCTCATTCACGATGGCACACCAACGCATCCCTTCAATGGCCCTCTCATCGAGCCGGGCCGGTAAGCCCTCCGAGCGCCGAAAAAAACACAACAGAGCAGCGGCCAGCAAGAAAGGACTCCAGTGTCCCACAGCAATGAGTCGAAAACGCATTGTACCACAAACTCCATGACACGGTCGACGGCGTCCGAGGGGGAAAAAAACTGAAACTTTTTGTGTACGTTTTAGAAAATTTCTTGAAATATTTTGAAATTTTTGAAATTTTTGGAAATTTTTAAAATTTTTGTCAAATTGCCAAAATTTGAGAATTTTTTTTCGAAGACCCTGGGACTGTGGACCACGGCTCGCATCATCTGGTTTGTAAGCCGAGAAACCATGTATGCAGAGGCTTCGAATCTAACCTATGGCCAACAAAACTGATGTGAGCTCTGCACCCGCATCAATTGCGACGGCTGAGATCTTTAAGGCGTCGGGCCTCATGAGTAGGGACGGGCGATCAGATCCCCACGATCCTCACCTTTTTTCGACTGGCTTATCCAGGGGTCACTGCGAGGCCAACATCGCCGAAGCATCTGCACCGGACCCTCAAGTCCTAGGTTCAACTTCCGACATTTATTATTTTTCACTGCCCTCCCCAGTGTTCTTCAAAGGCACAGCAATGCGCAGCGATCATTATCTGCCGTGGTGGCTGGAGGTGTCGACGCGTCGGTTCCCCCCGTTACGAGGATCGGCGGTTCAAATCCTTCCAAATTACTTCACAACCTTTTTTTCTCTGACCGCTGCTCATTGTCACGTCAAGAGCCCGCTTCAATCGGCATCAGACATGAGCCGTGGTGGCTAAGGGCATAAAGGCGTCCGACCCCGACCTCGAGGGTCGGGGATCGAATCCCCAAATTTCCTTTCATTTTTCGACTGGCTTCCTCCCACTGCGACTCAAACCCGTCGTCTAACACTCGGCAGACGTGCAAGTCAGGGTGGTGTAGTGGTCTAGGCTCAATCCAGGCCATTACACCCGGGTGTCTAAAAAGCAGTCCGCTTCGGCGGATTGGCCTCGGCACTGGTTCGATCCCCGATCGAGCCAGCCACTCGAAATTGGTCGCGAGTGGGTCCATTCCGATTCGTCGGATGGAGTTGATAAGTCCTTTGAAGCTGGCCTACTGACTGCATGTTCGGGTCTGGGAGCGCCGGACAGCGGGTGTACCATTTGGGTACCGACCAGCCTGCGCAAACAAAAGCTCCCAAAACTACTCTCTCTCTCTTTCTTTCTCTGTCTCTCTATCGTCTCTGCCTTACTCTACTCTGCCCATGTTTGAGCCGTGTCGGCGGCTCGGGTCCTACTGGGTCCCCCGGCGTACGATATCGAAGTCGCTGGATCGGATTAACCCCAGTTACCTGATAGCACCGGTTCCCATCCCGAACACCGAAGTAAAGCAGGAGGCCTCCCCATTAAGACTGGGGAGGGGGTGTAGAGTTCCATTTTTATTGGATTTATTTTTAGTCAAACACAATCGCCAGCGCCCGGGTACACCGTTTCCCATATCCGAACACCGAAGTCAAGGAGGTGGGTTGAGCGGGTCGCAGGGTTCCATTTTTTATTCTATTTTTTACCAAGTTTTAGTTTGTGTTTGTACCATGTGATGTTGTGCCGAGGACGCAACCACACCGTCCTCCCAGGTCAGTCCTGGAAAGAAAATTTCTTGAATTTCATACAATAAATCTTCAAAATTTTTCAAATTTTTCAATTAAATGTTTCAAATTTTTTTACAAATTTAATTTTCGGTGTACATGCTTTTGGCCAGTTGTTCCCCCCTCGACGGCGTCTCACTCCACCACCCGCACTCCCAGCGGACGAAAACGGTGTTTCTCCAGGAAGTTTTAAAATCGTGCTGCCGCGATGATTCCGTAACCTGCACACCGAGCACACGTATAACGAGGGAGAGTCCGCATAACCGATCCGCTCAGCCGCAGTCAAACCCGACTGCTCAAAGGCATGCACGATGTGTTGCTCGCTGCACTTAACGACTCTTCTCCAATACACAGGGAAGGGGGCAGCGAAGGAGAGGCACCGGCACCCAGCACCGGCCGGCACTCTGTGGCCGCGGGGGGCGCACTCTGGTGGCGGCACCGAACCTACTTCCGGTCACGTGATTCGAACTTCGCGCCGTCACTGCGGGCACATCTCGCATGCAGCGTGCGTAGCGCGGCGCTGTGGGTCACGGAAGGGACCGGACCGCTAAGAGGTGGCAGCACCTCACTGCAGTGCATTGCGTGGACGGATACACGTTCACCTAAATGTGTGGGCACGGGTTTGTTCAATTTCTACGCCGATTTTCAAAGGCTAGATTATATATTTCACTAACTCAAAAGTACACAACTTTATAATTAATGTTCAATTCTGAGACAACTTTACAATTAATGTTCAATTCTTGGGTTGGAGCCTCGATAGGAAGGGCTTCTTGGGGACGAACCGGGCTTTTGATGCGGACGCCGCCGCACCGTGCGCCGGGGGCACGGAGGCCGGCCAAGACATCCCCATGTCCTCCTGGAGCTCCGCTTGCAGGCCACCAGGCTGGCAGGGCTGGGCAGCAGGCTGACTTCTCGTTTGCACTGACGAGTCTGCAGCCCATCCTGGGGCGGCTGCTCTTTCTCGCCCAGCAGTAACTCTTGTCGCGAAAGCTCTTCCTTGCGGTACTCCAGCGCGGACTCCAGTGGGACGAAGCACGCCTAGAGTGGATCCAGCCTGGACTCCGCTGGGACAAAGCGTGCTCTGAGTGGATCCAGACTGGACTCCAGTGGGGCGAAGCACGCCCTGCGATGCTGGAGCCTGGACTCTAGTGGGGCAAGGTACGCCCTGAAATGCTGCAGTCCGGACTCCAGTGGGACGAAGCACGGCCTGGGCTCCAGTTGGGCGAAGCACGCCTGGTGATGCTGCAGCCAGGATTGCAGTGGGGCGGAAAACGTGCTGCGATGTGGCAGAAAGGGTTACGGTGGGACGAACCACGCCTAGAAAGCATCCAGTCTGGAGACCGGAAGGACGAGGCCTAATCTGAAATGTTCCCCTCTGTGTTCCAGGAGGACGAGATGCACCAGCCTGAGTCACGCCGGCCTTCGCAGCGACGCGCGGAGCCTGGACTCCTGTCTGGAGTGCGCCCTGGAATGCTCCAGTCTGGACTCCAGCGGGCCGAAGTAGGGTCTGAGGTGGTGCCACCTGGACTGGAACGATCTCAATGTCGTCCTCATCCCATGGTGCTTCGGTGCAACAGAGGTCTGAAACCCATTCACCGGGATCTTCCGACCTGAAAACTGATTAAAAGAGAGCGGCTAGTTTTTTTTTTCTTTTTTCAATAATCTTAATAAGTTAGTCGCGTCTATAGTGTCAACAGGGTATAGTTAAAATCACATGTTAATGATAAAATTTTACTGACCGAATAAATCCGCTGAAATCCGCTCTGTTTCTGTTACTTCCCTCTCCAGGTTGGCTATCTTCTTCGCAACCTCATCTAGTGCCGCGTCCTCAATGTTGCGCCTCTCTCGAATCCTGTAAATGGAATACTGTAGAAACAATTTCGAAAGTATCACTTCGACAACACAGACTCACGAAGAGCAGACTAACCCGGTGAAGGTTTTGCCCTCGTCTGGCTCCTTCAAAAGACGACTTTGATTTTCATGGAGCTCGACGAGCTTCTGCTGCGTTTCCACTTCCTCCCTCGCGAGGTCGACCTCACCTGATGCACGTATAGAGGGAAAGTTTACATGTGCACATTCACCTATTCATCCATCCATCCATCCATCCATCCATCCATCCATCCATCCATCCATCCATCCATCCATCCATCCATCCATCCATCCATCCATCCATCCATCCATCCATTCATCCACCCATCCATCGGCCCATTCATTCATTCATTCATTTCGTCTGACCACTGACCACTTACTTTGCAAACCAGCGGCGCAGCTGATGGAAGGAACCTTAGCCTCAGTCATCGTTTGGGCGTCCTTGCGGCAGAAACGCCGCGGGCGCGGCAAGCCGGCGGAGACATTCGCCGAGAGAACCTGCAGCTTGTTCACGGCAGCGGCCGCCACCTTTCGATACGAAATCCGTGCGCGATGGAGCTCGGCCGTCACACAATCCTGGATAATGAAATCGGCCGTCACACAATTCAAGTTTAATGGCACTGCTTGACACAGGTTGCAAAACAAACACACTTGTAATTTTGCATTACCAATTTCCGTTCCTTGTCATCAACGGACACTTGCTCCTCCTTGCCGATCGCTGCCCACGCATCCACCTCATACTGCATCAGCTCTACCTCAATCTCCTGGCGTCGCCGTATCATCAAGCTCTCGAAACTCTCCATGGTATACGCTGAGTGCGAGTTCACCCACATACACGCCACAAACAATGAGGTTCTGTTGTCACGTACGCTGCGTGTCGTGAGATGCACCTACACTGCGCAACACTTCAAACCAGGCGGGAAAAAAAACATTGCCCCGTTTCCCCACGAAATATCCCAAGATCACCAGTCTTTTATTCTACAATTATATTGAAATCGCTTTCTAAAACAGATATTCATGGAAAGAATAAACATTTTGGCATGCGTTTGGACCATTGATATTTGTTGACACTGAGTTTTCTCCCACCAAACTGAGTTTCGGAAGCACCGATTCCAGCAGGTAACTTTCATGTTGTGTGGCTAACCTGAAAAGGGGAGGTTCCTTTCTCGAGTTTCTTTCCGAAATTGGCAAAGATTGTGAACTCTCCTTGTATGCAATTAAAATCTGCAGCTTCGTGTGGTATCGAGTGACGTGGCAAAACATTTAGCTCGGGCATGGCCGAGAACAAATCGAAAAATTTGAATTTTGATGCGTTCACTGCCTTAGTCTTTGGAGCAGAACGGTTCCGTGTGAGAGGCATCGGCCATATTGCTGTTGGTGTCTGATGTTGGCCAAGCGATACACTACGGGCTCGTCGAAATTAGACGAATTTTGATTGTGTCATTACTTTAGCAGTGAGGGCAGGAAAGGGAAGAGTTGGCCTGGGTTTTATGTAGGATAATGAGTGGTGCGCGGTGCTCGCCGTCTGGAGAGACCGACTGTAAACCAAACATGGGTGATGTTCTCGGCAAAGAGCAGGAAGTGCCCGAGGAGAGAGAGGACCAACTTTCTGATCCTTTCAGTGAAAATATGGAGCGAGAAGAAGCGGAGGGGGCTGAAGCGGAGGATGAAACGGCTTCAAGTGATATTAAAGATTTGTCCGGGCCCAAATTAGGTTCGGGAGAGGAGGAACAGGTTCGTTTGCTTTGTTTTCTGACTCTGTCCCTCTGTGCTCCAGGGCTACATTCTCTACATTTGTTTGTTTTTATTCGTAAATCTGACAGTACATGTCGGACTGAGTCCAATTTTGTCTGAATGGTTAGCTCTCGTCCCAGACCTCCGTCCTAGAGTATGTGAAAATCATTTTTCTTGCTGGAAACGAACTGTCAGTGATGATGTTTGTTTTTGTGGACTACAGTATGCATTTTTGATTTGTTCATCTGTGGACTTTATTCTACTCTGTTTCCATTAAGTTTTTAAACTATTAATAATCATCTCCGTTTCTCTTAGACCCCTATTAACATTGTAATCTTTATGTAGTTCGTCGTAAATTAAAATTTAATTTATACGCTCACGAGTTTGTCTCTGATCTGTTGTTTATGTTCATTTCTTAAACTCTTTGTTTCAGATCCAATTAGTAAATAAAGTCAGTGACACATTGACAATTGGTCAAGGAGTGGATCAAAACCAACTGAATCAAGCCAAAGAAAAAACTCAAGTTGGTAATTCAGAGGAGATATCCAACAGTATCAGCAGAACACTTTCAGAGTTACCAGAAGTAGCAGCCGCACTTATCGCCAAGACACTTTTAGATTCTAATGCATATTCATGCCCTGTTCCTTCATCCAATAGTGAAGCAAGTAACAGTGTAGAAGAATCAGATGTAGACCTTGAAATTGTGGTCGATGGTTACTATGAAGATGGTTATGAGGACGATGATGAAGAGGATGATGAGGATGATGACGAAGATGATGATGAAGAGGGAGGTGTGGAAGCTGATGATGAAGATGATTTTGCAGAGAATGAAGTTGTGGATAAAACTCCTGAATTGGCAGATACCCTCGGTGGAGAAGATCTGAACAAGCTAACCTCTTTGTACCCCTCTTCCGATAGCTCTGATGATTCTAGACAGACTGACAGAAAGAAAACCGCAGCTAATGGAAGATTATGTGATAATATGAGGCGTAGAAAATTAAACAAAGTTAAGGAATGTATGCAACCAAGGCCAAACATTCCTAATCCGTTTGATCAAACAGCACTGCTCTCTGAGGCCATGACTAACTTAAAATTAGACAGTGGAAGACTTCAAAACTTCTGTGATAACAACACAGTTAATGGCAATAGTGAGAGAGTTGCAGAAAGTAAAGTGTTCCTCAATGATACTGGAAAAGTGCAAGTGACGGAAGGCCATGTTGATGCTAGAGTGGAAGCTGAATCTGAGAGCCCTCAGGGTCAGCAAAATTTGAAACGAATTGTTAAAAGTGATGGGGCAGTATCCACTGAGGAAGAGAATTCATCTCTTAATGAAGAAGATATTAAGGAATTGATGCGACAAGAAGCCTTACAACGCAGAAGAGAAACATGCACATGTGAAGCTTGTGAATCAAAAAGGTGTGTATTTTGGGACTTAAATTTGAGTGGTCTTTTCTTTTTTGTTTTTAAAGCCCTGCACGCCTATTTTTACCAATTTTTACTTTTGTAGGCTGCAACTCAATGAGCAACGTAAACTCCAGGGAGCATGGATGGAGTTGCGCCACTTTGTGCGAGAAGTGTACCATATTATTTTGGAAACACCTCGAGATGACGTGATGCCAATAGTTGATTCCTCCCAAGATGAACACATGAAAGCTATTGCAAAAAGGTACACTCTTGACATGGCCCTAGTTATATATCTTTGCCCTGTACAATGGTCCTAACCCTCTTTCTTTAATCTTTCCAGGCTCACTAAATCTGATCCACATCAACTCTATCATAGGCTGCAATCACAAGTACATGAGGTTGCCTGTGCTGTCAGAACACGTCTCAAAGAAATCTCAGAAGACCACCATCAAGACACCCTGGTTGCTGCTCAATTCTTTGATGGTAAAATAAAACAAAATTTCTTGTTGTAGAAAATATAATATTACAATTAAACTTTTGCTCTATTTTATTTTTAAAAAAATATTTTTTTTGTAGGTCTGTTTTATTGCTATGACAAAGTATCATCTGCTGCAAAGAGGATAGCTCCTATACTGGAAGATTTAGAAGCAAGGCATTTATCTCGGTTCAATCTGACATGGGAACTACTTAACAAAGCTGTTTACTACCAAGTTGTGTACAATGATACTGTCATTGCCAACAAATTGCCTGAAATGATTGGTATGGTCAGTGACAAGGTATGTTTCAACCACTACAGCTCTCTGTAATTTTAGAAATTTATTTGGCCTACTAAAGATGCTGATATTTGACGCTTGTGTAGAGTCCAGAGGTGCAGGATATGATGCGGTTCTACATGGCTTTTGATGATGAAATGAGTATTATTCAGGCTATGTGGCGAGAGTCTTATGAACTCTTACAGAAATACAAGTAAGTGCTGAACTTAATTTTTATTATTATTCTGGTACTTTCCTTCCCCCTCCCCTTTTCTTTTTTACATTATCACCCTTTTTTCCAGCAACCAGCAGGCCAAAATCAGGGCAAAGCAGCAAATGTTGCTGAGAGATTGGGAGATGTTTAAAGCTCAGCGTAAACGAGTGCAACGTTCACTAGATGAAGGGTAAGTTCGAATTTCTTTAATATCTGGTTAAATTTTTAATCTGAAATGTCATAAATTTCGTTCTTGTCCAGAATTGAGCTAGATCGCAATAGCATTGCAGCTGAAAATGGATCAGAAGAAGATGGAGCAGAGGTCTTAGTTTGTCCTTCATGTAATCGTGTTCAATCTTGTCCTTGTGACGAGTGCTGTCTATCACACCTATTTGTTTGCCGTGCGCACAATCCTGGTATTCCCGCTGATTATAGGTAGGTTTTCAGCTCTGACTGGTGTGACTCACTCAAGTCAGATATTGTGTGTGTGTTTTATAACTATGTTGTTTACAGCCCCACTCTTGATGGCCCGAGGATGGCTGGAGATGGAGCTGGAGATGGACCAACCCTAGAACATATCCAGAGAAGTGCTCCAGATCAGAAATGTTCCTGCCATATTTGCAGTGCCCCTCAAAATGGCTCAGAGGTGAAACAGACTTTAAATTTAATGCCTTGTCTCTAATCTATCTATTTTTTTGCTGCTCTAAAGTTGACTTTTCATTACTCTCACAGGTTGATGGTGCACCATGCGCTGCTGGATGCTTGTGTAATCATGAAGAACGTCCTCTTAATCCTAACCATGATCCAGTGCACCACTTTACTAACACAATAGCAGGCAGTAAGTTTTTATTGTACCTTCCTCTTGATGAAGCATTCAAGTGTTGTTGATACCTCATGGGTTTAAGTGGGATTTTAATAAAAATATCATCATGGATTATTAATTATTTTTTGTTTTGTTTGAGCAGATGGTGATGGGACTTCTGGCCACTCTCATTCGCACCATGTCAAATCTTCGCTCAAGTCTCTGG
The DNA here is from genome assembly GCA_030522485.1 of Stenchaetothrips biformis. Taxonomy (NCBI): domain Eukaryota; kingdom Metazoa; phylum Arthropoda; class Insecta; order Thysanoptera; family Thripidae; genus Stenchaetothrips; species Stenchaetothrips biformis. The sequence goes on from CM060087.1 coordinate 21,609,418, forward strand.
GGACCAAACATGCAAAACACTGCCTAAACCTTGGATGTCCGAACTTGGGAAAGGAACAGCCAATTCAGATTAAGCGGTCAAATAGCGGTCATCAACGAGTGAATGGAGTCAAGAGAAATGATGTGGCACCCAGAGGCAGTGCCACAGTCGCTGACACCAAAGTCCCCCAAGTGTCGTTTAATGTGAATGCGACCTACCTTCCTCATCAGGAAGGACAGCTCCAACCCCAGCCCCGTGCCCACTTCACTGCCGGCCCAGGCGTCAACATACCGGATACCGACATGTACCCAGGCCCTCCGGCTGACTTTGCAATGCCCCCTTCAGAGTTTGCTGGAGAGGTAATATATTTTTTAACATATTTTAAAAGTCACTTATTATTATTATATTAAATTTAGATTTTTATCATGTGAAGAAAGTTGCTTTTTAACTTGAATCTGGAACTATAGTTCACTTTGAACATGATTCTTCTTTCTTGTATCTTTGATGCAATTTTATTTTGTAGGTCACAACCTCAAATACAAATCAAGAACCAATATTTTTACTGACCAAGTCTGGGGCAACACCACCTGCTAACATTCCTTCCCTTCAAGGAATGTCTGTTCCCACTGTAGAACCGTCTGTGAAGGGAATCTGTTAGTAATTTACTTTCATTGTCGCTGCTGTTTCTTGTTGTTTAAATCTTTATTTTCTCTGTATTATCATTATATCTTGTGTTTGCAGCATCATCAGTCCCATCCACACCTCCCACTACACCTCCATCAGGCCAAAGCGAGCCTATAGGACCCACCATTCAAGGTGAGCTTTAACAAAGATAGCATTTTGCAACTGCGGTACTGCCCTGTTCAGGTGGCCTGACCTATTTTTCTGTTTAAAGGACTGTTAGAAGAAGCTTTGGAGCGGAAGAAGGCAGAAATGGCCCGTGCTGTCCAAGATTCCTCAGCACCAGCGACCCCCGCGTCGCCGTCGCTTCCGCCTTCTGTTTCGTCGTCTCCGGTCCAGGCTGCAGGGCCACCCGCGGCCTCGGCCACAGCCCCGGCCATGGCCCCGGCACCAGTCCCGGCCTCGGCGCCGGCCCTGGCTCCGACCGTGGCTCCAGCCTTGGCCCCGGTCCCAACCGCGGTCCAGGCCACGGTCTCAAGCACAGTTCCCGCTGCGGTCCCAGCCCCGGCCTCTGCCACGGCCTCTGCCACGGTCCCAGCCACGGTCCCAGCCTCGACTCCTGAAGCGGCTCCAGCCGCAATTCCTAAAGCCAAACTGGGCCACACTTGCTCCTCTGCCAAGCACAAGCAGCACACACACTCCCCCAGCCACAGAGACCCCAAGAACTGCGACTGCTGCTTCTGCGAGATGTTTGGCCACGGGGCGGTGAGTTTGGTTGCTGATTTAGTAGCTCGGGGTTTTCGCACTATCTTGACTAATCTCTCATTTTGATTGGCCCAGCCCCCTGCCGCGCCAACCAGCCACCGATTCCACGAGAACCGGCAGCGCCTCCGCTCCAAGCTCAACAAGAGCCGCGCCAGCAAGCAGCAAGCCGCAGCGGCGGCCAAGAACGCGCAGGCCAGGCAGGCAGCCGCTGCCGGCAAGGGGGCGCCTGCAGCTGCACCCGCAGCGGCCGCAGCGGCTGCAGTGGCCACGCGACCCCAGGTCCCGGTCCCAGCCGCGGGTGGCGCGCGAACGGTCACCGGGTCCGTAGCCCTCCCGGCCTCGGCGGCCGCCATGGCGACGCGACCGCAGGCCCCGGCCCCAGCCGCGGGTGGCACGCGGACGGTCACCGGGTCCATCGCCCTCCCGGCCGTGGCGGCCACCAAGGCGGCCACTTCGGCGGCAGCCGGTGCCGTCAAAGTGGTGACCGGGCCTCCCCGGCCCACGACGGTGGGCGCACCTGCAGCTGCACCCGGCAGCAAGGCGGGCGCTACCGTGGTCGTGAGGGCGGCCGCCCCCATGCCCGCTGGAGTCACTGCGACTGCTGGGCCCGCCAAGATGGGCGCCATGGGGCCGCTGGTGGCGACGCGCGTGGCAGGCGCGGGCGTCAAGGTGGTTCCTCAAGGCGCGGCAGTGCCCCACGCAGCGCAGCCGCTGACCGGGGCCGCAGCCGCCCGGGCGCTTGCTTACAGTATGGCGGCGGGGTCGTCCCAGACGGCATGTAAGTCGACGTGCTCAGAGCCCGAGTCCTGCTCGCCGTGCCTGGTGGGCCTGTGCCGTCATGTCCCTGTCGAGCCGGGCCTGAAGCACAACGTGACCCTCGGCTCCAAGGCGGCTCAGACGGCAGGGGCCTCGGCGCGGGCTCCGATGGGGGCCTCGGAGGGTGCGAGGGTCGCCAGGGCAGTGGCAGTGGCCGCGGTCATGAGAAATGCTAAATCTAATTTCGCCTCGGCGTTGAATGCTCCCGTTAATATTGCTACATTTACACCACCTCCAGCGGGTTCAAGTCAGACAGCCTTCACTGGCACCGCCGAGAAGAGGCAGACTGTGATCGCGACGGTCAGTGCCCAGACCGAGGAGGCCAAGGGGGCGCGGCCCCCTGCCGCAGCCAAGCTGGCGGAGGCGGGCTCTCTCAGGCCCAAGACGCAGCCGATAAAGATGCCCAGAGTGATCGAGCGGCCCAGCCACTCGCACCTCTCGCATCCCCAAACACCGCCGCAGCCGTCCTCCAGCGTCAAAGTGACAGTTACCGGTGGCAACCAAAAAGCAGCGGCGAGTGCCACGCCTGCGGCAAAAGGTTGGATCATAATCTAGACATGTTGCTCTCTCAGTGTTTGTTTTTTAACATGCTCTGTTCAATGCGTAAATATTGTTAAATGTTGACATGTACTTTTCCCATTGTTATATTTACGTTTCATGTTCCAGGGATGGTGTCACAGCCTGCCCAAGTTCCCCAACCAGCTCATGGTGCTGCTTGTCAGAAGAAGGTGGCTACCGCAGTCCCTGCCCCAGCCCCAGTGCTAGTCCCACCCAAGGAGGAGCCAATGAAAATAGAAGATCCAAGGCCCATCCATGAGTTATTAGATTTTATTGAAGGTAGCCCAAATCCTGAACCAAAGATTGTAGACTCTAAAAAAGCAGCCAAAAGGGAAAGACAGAAGCAGAAAAAGGTTAGTGTTAATTGAATTTTGCAAAGTGAATTAGCGAATTTTTAACTGAAAGGTGAAACTTACTGATACAAAACTGTTTTTATTGAAGCTTGAACAGCAGAAGAGAGAAGAAGCAGCAAAGACTCAGACTCCTGATGTTACCATCACAATGCTCAAGGATTCGGATCCAAGAGGGAAGGGTAAAAAGGGATCCGCCAAAAGTGTGTATACTTTACTTCTTATGATATTCCTTTGGAAGCCTCTTTGAGTCCATTCTTCATTTTCCTAACTACTTGTAACAATTTCTAGGAACAGAAGAAGTTGTGTCAACTATTCCTAGTGCCACTGCTCAAAGTATACGGGATCGTATTAAGAGTCAAGTTGGTGAAGTTGCCAAAAAGATGGGTAGTTCAGATCAGCCTCAGATGGTCACAATTAGGCGTGTAATGGAACCTAATAGTAGTGAACCCACAGTTACCATAACCCTGAAAGGTGCTACCCCTGACAAAGATAAAGTCTTATTTACCTTAGTAAATGGTCAGAATGAAGTGGGTAAGTCTCTCAGACCTGTGTATCATTCTTAAATCATACTTAGAAAATTGTTAGAAACAAAATTTTCAAAGTTTATAAGATATCCTGTTGTTTTACATTTTGTGGTTTCTATTTAATTAACCCCTTCTGTCTGTCCTTTTTTAGTCTGTCATGATCAAGCCACATCAGCACCTAAAACTAAAAAGCAACGGAAGTTGGAGAGGCGTCTTCTTCGTGAACAACAGCAGCAGCAAATACAGGTTGAAGAGGGTTTGGACAATGAGGAGGAAGAAGAGGAGGAGGAAGAAATAGATATGTCTAATCTCACCAAAACTCAGAGAAAGAAGCTCCGTAGGTTGCAGCGGAAGCAGGAGGAAGAACAGTTAGCTAAAGAACAGCGTCTGAGAGAAGAGGAAGAAGAAAGACTGCGTTTAGAAGAAGAAAAACGAAGGCAGGAGGAAGAAGAGAGACTCAAGATGAAGAAATCGAATATTAACAAAAAGGGTAAAAAGGTGGAACAACCTAAACCCACTAATAAAGTCAGTAAAGTTATTCCAGACCCCGACTCAGATGATGAGTTTATTATTCCAGTTCAAATGACCAAAAAAGAACGGAAGAAGGCTCGTAAGGAACAGCAGCTGTTGGAGGATGAGCTGAGGCGACAGAGACAGAGGGAAGAAGAAGAAAGAGAGAAGCAGAGGCAGCTTGAGCTAAAGGAACAAAAAAAGAAACAGAAAGAACAACAAAAACTTAAAGCACAACAGCAAAAGCAAGACAAAGCCCAGCAACAGCAGAAAGGAAAAGAGAAACAGAAACAGGCACAGCCGAAGACTCAGGTACCCAACCAGCAACAAAAGCAAAAACAAAAGCAAGCATCTGTTAAGCAGTCACAGCAGCAGCAGCAACAACAACAACAAAAGGGAACATCAAAGCAAGGTGGAAAAATCACAACTAGTATCATTCCAAATCCTCTCACTCTTGGATCTTATATGCCACCAGTTGGAAGCTTAGAATGGACCACACAGGCTTTGGCTGCATCAAGACCTAATGTCACCATTCAACCAGCGGCCGCGGCAGCTTCGTCGTCACTGGGAGGCTTAGAGCAACGTTTTTCTACCACACTTACCCTCAATGGCAAGCCTATTTTGCCTCCACCGAGACAGTCCACTCCGGAACCATCTCAAGACTTCAGCCTTGAGAACCTTAAACTCCCGCCTGGAATTACCATTACCAAAGTAGACCCCAGCCAAGTTGCTCAAAGGAAACCTCCTATTTCCAAGCCTCAAGTTACCAAAACTGTGGTTCTTAATCCCACCCCAACGACTATTATAGCAGCTCCTCTTTCTGGAAACAGACCTCCTAGTAATTATAATTCTGGCTCAGGCCAGGATCCCAATTCTAATGTGATAGTCGTAGACACCGGTAAACTGAAACAGGACATTGCTAAGAGAGAAGAAGAACCAGAACAGGTTGTGTCAAGGAAGAAAAAGAATAAAAACAAGAAGGCTGCAGAAGCTCAATCAAGACTGCAGGGGCCACCTTCAAACGGTTCCCCCTATCTTTATGGTATGAACTCTGTGAGCATCACACCTGCTGGGCAACCTGTAGCTGCCGCTGCTGCTGCTGCTGCCGCTCAAGCTGCCATTATAAAGGTGAATGGGAACATGGTGACCATTCGCAATCCAGCCATTCACCCTACACCACAGAGGTATGTTCACAACAGCTTTTGGTTACTTTGTCCTACTTACAGCCTGCTTATCTTATTTTGTGCTGTGCAGGTATTCTGGGCCAGATGAAGTAGCTGGGCGTAAACCCACCCCTAGTAATCCTCCTCCGAGCTTGCACCAAAATCGTAATAAAGAAAACAACACATTACCACCTCGATTCGCAAATGCCAAGCTTGCTCAACAGGTAAGCACTGTTTAACTTTAAATTCGTGCTAACTGTAGCTCTAAACATTTGCTTGCGCTGTGATGAACACGGAAATAACCCATGATGTTCTTTCAGACAAATGGAATGAATGGCTATGTGCCTGAGTGCAGCAATGTTCCTAAACATCGCCCTGCTCCTCAAACATTTGAAGTTCCTAAATCGCATAAGCTTCATTATGAGACACCTCCTCGTCATATGGAGGCCCGTCATTATGAAGCTCCTCAATCATCTCATTTAGATGGAGCCTCCCTCCGCTATTTTGATTCCTCTTCTCATCATTTTGATGCTGCTCCTCGTCAGCACTTTGATCGCCAAGTACGACACTTGGACTCTGCTCCTCGTGCTTTTGATCATACTGTGCGGCACTTTGAGCCGCCATCTCACAATTTTGAGCATCCTGGTCACCTTTTCAATCCCCCGCCCCAACAGCCTGTGCCATTCAGTATGCATGACAAGCATACCAAACACGTAACACCTCAAAACTATGCTGCTGCCATTGAGGGGAATAAGTATAAGCTAAAGAGTGCCTACAACAATGATGACTGGCAACTTTTAGGTAAGTGTAAATGCCAGATTAAGTGCGCACAATATGCACATAATGTAATGTCATTGTTAAAATTCTCTTTTTAAATTTGATGTTGTTTAAACTTGTAAAGCCATTAAGATGTGTGTGACTTGCAGTCATCCCTGCCCCTGACCCTTCCTATCCTGCCCATAGTGGATCTCAAAGCTTCCTTAAAAGTACAAGGGTAAATGTAGTGATGCTTCTTATCAAGTGCCTCTTTTTTCCTTGGATTTCAAAATATAAAACTCTGCTGAAATCAACTCAAAAATCTCTTGAATTTTAGATTTGAGGCATATATTAGTTGTGATGAAGCCAGTTTCTTTTTGTTCCCCAAGACATTTTTGGAGTGAGACAACAGTAATCTAAGATACTGGTCATTCATTTTAAAAATTCTTTTTTGTTTTCTTGCTTTGCAGATAACGTGTTTGCACCCAAGGATATAGACTTGGAAGATGGTGATATAGATGATGATGAGCGGGAGCTAGAAGCTTTCAAACGGTTCTGTCTGCAGTCAGTTCCCCCAAAACGGAAGGAGAAAGTTCATCTCAATATTGAAGACATAGTCGTGAAGAAAAAATCATCTGTTGTGAGCTGTTCCTGAATGTTTTTTTTAGTTTTTTTTTTTAGATGCAATAATGATAACATAAGAATACAAATGTTACTGCCATTTCCAATCTTCTGCAAATCTGATCTGAAAAAACATACTTTGTTTTGACACTATGTCCAACAGTATTTTGTAGATAAATCTGTTAGTATAGGGCTGTGTTGATTTTATGGCTGACTACCCATTTGCCTCTTTTTAGTTCAGTGGATGGATGCTACTGAATAATGTGTTGTTGCCTGATTTGTGTTGTTATTTTGAAGAATCAATCATAAAGCGTGATACCTGATGCTTGTTGCCACATGTACTTTAATTTAGCGATTGTCCATTTCAATGTCTATTGTCATGGCAAACATGCCATAATGTGTTCCAGTTATTCAATGTGGGAATAAAAGCAGTATTAAAAGAAGCAAGTAAATACGTTGTGGTGAAAGACAGAGGGTCGGTGATTTTCAAAAGTCAAATAAAAAAATCTATGTTTTTTAACTGGCCCCATGCACAATGCCCACAGAAAAGAAGGCCATTGAGCGCCTCCCTGACTTCCTGGTCGGCCACCAGCCTGGACGGTGGGTTATTTTTGCCCCTGTGCTGCCGGTGCCAAGACTTTTTGTAAAAGGGCTTGTCTCTCGCCCACCCTCGCCGGCGCAGGTATGATACTCGCTGGCAACAGTCTTTTGCCGTAACATTTACAACCAATGTTCCAAATGGAGAGTATTATCAATCTCTTTTCTTTTGAAACAACTTGTGTGCATACATGAGTTCATGTGTTTTAAATGTCTTTCTGCTTTAAAATTTGAACCCAGTGTGTCAATGTAGAATTACAATTTATTACAGTTTGTGACTTAATTGTTTTCATCCAATATTTTATTGCCTTGATTAGGTGTTTATCTTATTATTCTCTGGAAGGTCTCCGAGTAGTGGGAGTCTTTCAATGACTTTCAATTGATATTCTACTAAATGCTCTCCAGCTATTTATCAACTAGGTGAATGTTAGTAGCTGTCCTGTCCAAGTCTTTTTCTATTGAATTTCATTTGTTACTCTTTTTGCATGACCATAAGTGCCAATTTCTTTGTGTCTCTATGTGAATGTCCCTGCCTCATCTTTAAGTTGGTAGCTGGTGATAAAGGTCAAAGTACTTACTTTGTCATAAATTGCTGCAACTGTTTCTATGTAATTTTTTTCCATCTTTGTAAAATTTTGAATTATTCAGTGGAATTTTTGTGTGATATCTTTGTAAATGATACTGTGAAATACAGTCATGGAAAGCCAATAAAAAGCGTTCCAAATCCAAGGTTTCCTATTGGATTGACATCAGCAGCATTTCTTTGTCAGTGTGATCTGTGTTTTATTTTCATTTGTTGTCCAAGCTCATCGCTGCTCACTGAGATTTTAGTTCAGCTAGGTATTGTTAAATTTATGTGAATTTACCTATGGTATGGTGTGTGTTTATACGTATTGTACAATTTAAATACTGTATTGATGTAATTTAATTACTCTCATTTGTTTAAGAAACGTTGTTTGAATTATTTGACTATTTTTTCAAATGACCATTGTGAATCATGAAAATTATTTCGTCATATGACAGATTGTCTCCCTTGTATGAACTTTTGTAAATGAAGCGTTTGCCCCGGTTTGCGCTTTCGCTTTCTCTGTCTTGTGTATTTAGTTAATTTAAAACTTGTAAATATCGAACTTGAGGTATGTATGTTGACTGTGGTGTTGTAAATTACTTCTAGATTGTAGCTAAAATGAATGAATTAATTGAAGAAAACATAATTTCACAGCATTTATTGCAAATTCCCAGGCCTCTCCCTGATAAGTTGAACATACGTGGTGCTTCGGACATATCTAGTTACACGAGTGGAGAAAGACATCGCCTTCTTTCACCCGCTTCAACCTTCAAATTCAGTGCCGAGTCCAACTACACCCACACTATTTTATTTGTTGGAACGAACGGTTATACTTCCCTGTCCATGGGCGCTGAATCTGCGGGGGATCGTAACTGAGCGTCCGAGCTGAGCCGTGCCGAGCCGTGCCGAGCCGAGCCGCTTCACCCTCCCTCCCCTTTCTTCTTGGCAGCCCATTCTCCGCGGCACACTCGGCCGCTCTCCGTCGCTCCCACTGACTGGGAGGCGCGCGCGAGGGAGACGGCAGGACGGCAGCTCAGAGGTTAGTTCCAAACGCGTCCGCGGCAGCCAGCGGTGGCCAGCGGCAACGGGGAACGGAACGGAGCCGCTCGCTCCTCGCTCTCGGCGCAGCCCGGCTCGGCTCGGCACCGCTGTCGGCTGTGTCGGCCGTCGGCGTCGGCTGCTTTCGCCTCAGTTGCCGCCAGTTGGCGTCGCGAGTAGGACGCGCGCGTTCATGACCGTCCGCTGGCCGAGGGAGCGTGTGTGAAACCCAGTGGCAGGGGCAAGGGTGTAAGAGGACTTTTCGAGTTGATTTACCCTCTTAGCGTCGTAGCAGTCTCTCGTAGAACTAGTGCCATGCATCCGTAGACGGACCTCTTGTAGTCCTGGTTTTCGTTTGCCGATACAGCTTCCTTTTTTCCCACATTGTTGGCTGAAGCGCTGGAGCGCCGCTCCGTCCACGGCCGTTTATATGTGTTGTTTATGTGCTTGCCTGGTCTCGCAGAAGTTGCGCTGGCTGTGTTGTGTGTTGACTGTGGCCGTCGTGCTGTGTCTGGCGGCCCTGTCACTCTTCGCCGCGTGCAGCCTGGGGCTGCTCAAGCCCCAAACTAAGTGGTGCTGCGCGTTCACCACCAAGGATGTAACTTGTCTCGGCGACCCGCTATACACCTGGCAGTCCGACTCGGATTCGGACTCCGCAGTCGCGCAGCGGGGGCACTTCTAGAACGCTGAAGCAGGACAGGTAACCCAGTTGACGCCGTCCGCGGCTCCGCGACCAGGCGAGACGGACTGCGCGCTGCAAGAGCGGAGGAGGAGGAGGAGGAGGAGCGGAGTGACTCAATGGGGTGCCGGCCACTCCGTGCCACTCCGGCCAGCGGGCCCGTAGTCCTGCATGATGGGCATGACACGCACTGCTTCACTCGCACCGCCGCATGTTCTCCAACTGCGTCGTCTGCTAGACGAGCCAGAGGGGCCTGGGCGGGGTGTCTCGGTAAAGGGGGAGGGAGGGGGTGCTGAGTGTGTTGGGGCAGCAGTGTACCCCCTTCCCCCTCCCGGCCCCCACGGTGATCCTGTTTCGCGCAGCGTTGCGCGCCAGCAGGCAGCCCAAGGGTGCCCGCTGGTTATCGAGCATCAGCTGATAATCCACCATCCACCCGCGTTCCAAAAGACAAAGGTCTGGCCGAGCGGGAGGCGTCCTGGGCCAAGGGCCAGCGGTCTAGCAGGCACCGCGGTCGGTCCTGTCGAAACGAAACTCCGCGTCCTTAAAAAAGTGGTCTTCGCGTGCGGTGTTGACAGAAATTTCTTGTATTTTGATTTGGCTGTGTCGGCTTTGTTGGTGCAGGGCAGTGGTGCAGCCGTCATGGGCCCTGGCGACGCTTGGTGACGCAGTGACCGCGACGCCTGGACCCTCACCCCCGTGCCATGCCTGGCCTGGTCATCTTCCGGCGGCGATGGAGCGTCGGCAGCGACGACCTGGTGGTCCCCGCGGCCATCCTGTGCGTCGTGCACCTGGCATGGTGAGTGCTCGACACGGGAAGGAATGAAGGCGCGAGGCGTCCGAGTGGGACGAATCACCAGTGGACTCACACCGAGAAAACCTTACAAACTATTATAGGCCTTACAAAGAAAAGCAGCTTGTTATTACTAAGTATTTTGAGCATACATAAGCTTACGAAGAAAATACTTCATAATTTACGAACTATTTCTTTGTGTAACAGAGTTAATATGCATGCTCAACATACTTCGTAAGGTTTTAAGCGTGCATGTGTCTTCATCGGCCGGCCTACTCACTCACGCGAAAAGAACCCAATTTCTTCACGATTAGGCATGGTCTGTCGATGGCATGCGTCGACAGAAGCATGAAAACGAGCAAGATTGCGCTGTGGGAAGGTGTTATTTTCATTGACTCTAGTGCGCATCGGAAACGCAGTGATACGGCCTTTGAGTGGGGGCGGGTCACTCGTTGACTCGGCGTCGGGGCGTCTCGCCGCGTTCCGCGAGGCGATAACACCGGATGCCTTGCGTGTGTGATTCATCGTGATTGGAGCCTGACGATGCTGTATCGGCAACGGCGCGAAGCGGTGCGACGCTCCAACGGCTCCGCAACATATCGCTTGGAATGGAATGGTGCCCTGCTATACCCTGCACGACCCCACCGCCCCCGCTGCCTCCCCCCGCACCCCGTGGCCCAGGGGCCGTGGGCAGAAGCCGTAGCTTCAGCCGCACTTTGGTGCACTACGGCACCCCTAGAGACTCCCAGAGGGGTCTGCCACGGCCTGCCTCTGCCTGCCTCAGGCCGGCCGATCTGCAACCGTAAGTTACGACGCCAGAATTTGGTAGCGAATGATGGTCGATTCGCATCTGATGGCTGCTATCTTGGGCCGCGCCGTCGGTCCTCCGGGGACTTCTCCGCTCTCCGCTCCGGGCCAAGCGACGCGGCGGGCCGAGGGGACTGCGGGCTTTTGAGGCTTTCAAGGAGCACTCCGGGATTGAGGCAATCCGGCGGCATCCCCGACCCGCGCCACCGCGTCAGCTGTGCTGCAACGTGGGCCGCGGCGCCGCGTGGGGGGGCCTTCGCTGTCGGCGGGGCAGGTGCACCTAGAGGTGCACCTGGTGGATGCGCCGCCCAGCGCCGTCGCGAGTGGGTCAGAAGACCGTTATGGCGGCCAAAATTCTAGACGCGTTTTGAGCTCCAAAGTCTGGGACTCGAATCGAACGTGTGACCCCATCGATGGATTTCTCTCCGTACGAGGATTCCATTGGAGGGGCCACACGTTTGATTCGAGTCCCATTTAGCGACTCTGGAGCTCAAAACGCGTCTAGAATTTTGGCCGCCTCATCGGTCTTCTGACCCACTGTGCGCCGTGCCGTCCGTCGTCACAGTCTTCACCGGCACAGTGCCGCGGCGGCTCTTCGTCGGGAAACGGCCGTCTGGCTGGCCGTCTCGGAGGCCGTCTGGCTGGCCGTCCCGGCGGCCATCACGCCGCGGAACGGGCCCACTGGAGCGCGACGGCCCCGACGACGTGGCGAGCTGGTGGTGCGCCTTATCAGGCGCAGCCGTGACGGGGCGCCCAGGACGACACTACACTGGCGAGATAGCGAGCGGAGGCGCAGGAAGGGCCAGGCTCGGCCAGGCCGCCGCTCGCGGGGGAAAGGGATCTCTTTTTTCCGGAGCCGCCTCCTCCAGGGCGGTGCGGAGCCGAGTGATTTCGGAGCCAGGACGGCGGACTGACGGACGGCCAGCGCGCTGTTGACACTGGAGACGTCTCCCCTGTCCGCTACCGCCGCGCTCTCAAACAGTCTGTCCTGTTGACAGTGGGCGCGGTCAGACACGCGCCGAGTGTCTGTCGTGGTGGCCCGCATGTAGTGCGGGTGCTGCGTGGACGGAACACTGTTGCCGGCGCGGCTCGCGGCAGAGCAGCAGGCCGCGAGGTTCATCTCGTTTGATGACACGTCGATTTGCTGCGCGAAACAGGTTCGCGCCGCCAACAGGCCGGGCACCTTCCTGCGCCTCATGGCTCGCGGCACGCACCCGCCGTACCCACACGCGCCACACCGGCCGGTCTCTCGCGTGTCCTGGTCCAGGACGCGTGGAGTCCTTTTGGCGGCGCAGCGTGCTTATGTCAAACCCCCGCCCCCCGGCCAGCCGTCCCTTCTGCCGATGGCGTCGGACTGAAAGTCTGAACGGCTCTTCGACAATCGGAGAGCGAGAGGGCGGTTAATTTAGAATGTGAGCGCGCTGAAGCCTCGCCAGGAATGCGGGAAGGGGGCCGCGCTGTAGTCGCCCTCTGCACAATGCGGAGCAAGCGCCGAGCGTGCCGACCGACCGGCCGCGGCCGGCCGAGCCAGGGCCGAACCCTGCGGCGGCGCCCTCTGCCCTTCTGGTCTCCGCGGCCCTGATTGGCTGCAGCTTCCGCCGGGAACGGACCGCGCCCCATTTCCGGTCGCTCCTCTTGCCGGACACGTGAGGTGCGCGCCTTTTTTGCTTTTCAAAATCCATTTCCATCGCAATTGGATTTGGCGCTTGGCTCCGCCTCGACGTCGACCTCTGCCGGTTTTCGGCGCGGCGGCCGGCTGAACCGGATCCGCTACGGCCCCTTCCTCATCCCTCCGCGGGCCGATTCCAAAAAAAAAAACAAAAAAAAAAACAGCATGTCGTCCTTGTCTACCTCGCTGCCTGAGAGGGAGAGAGGACGGCGATATGCGGAATCAGCCACCGCGACCTCCTGACGGCGTGATGGCCCAGTGAGTGACTGACTGACGCATTGAAAGCCGGGCAGGATCAGTGGCCTGTCAGGATGACGGGCGGCTCGGACCGGCCGGCCGGCCGGATCGGTGCGCTTGGAAGCCGCGACGCCGGCTACGCGCACTCCGCCGCCATGAATGAAAATAACCCGGTCGGCCGGCAAACACTCGCAGAGGCCTCGCTGCATGGCCGCCGTGCCGCGCTGGTTAGAGTTCCTCCACACTCCGTTTGGTCATTATCGACGAGTGGTCGGTCTGCCGGGCAGTGGCTGGCTCGCGAGGCCGGCCGGCCGCCGTCGCCGTGCTGGACCATCCCGCTGCCCCGCCGGCGACGTGCTGGACCATCCCGCTGCACCGCCGGCGACGTGCTGGACCATCCCGCCGCCCCACCGGCGACGTGCTGGGACAGCGCGCTGCAGCGGTGTAGAGCCGCCGCCGCGCCGGTCTAAATATTTGTCGCCGGCATGGCGTTGTGTGCATGACGTGCTAAGGGTCTGTGACCTACGGTCCTTAACCGAAGGGTGGCTGGCGCGGAGTGCGGTGAGGCGAGGTGACCGCTTCCTTGCCGCGGCCCGCCCTCCCCCTCCCCTTATCGATTGGGTGGCGCCGCGCCCACCCCGCCCCGCCCCACCCCGCCGAGTCCTTGCCAGGCATTGCCTCGCCGGGCTTGCCGCTTGCCGCGCTTGCCAAACCCCCTCGTTCGCATTGCCATTCCAGCCGGGCATCGGGCTGTCGTCTGCTGGCCACCGAAATGACCGGCATTAATCCAATCTGCCGTGGCCTGTCGGGCTGCGTCCGTCCGCTCCACTCGTGCGCCGGCCGGGCTAGTTTGGACTGGCGAGCGGGGATCCCTGAGCCTGAGGCGTGCCCACTGTTTTAAAAAAGAAATATGCGGAAGGACTTGTTGGGGAAAAAAACCTACTCAAGAGTAAAAGGAAGCGAACACCTTCGTTGTAATTGCAGCTTTAGCTTTTGCAAAGGTATCATCTGCTAAAAATTGCCTCCGATCTTAGGAAAATTACAAAATCTCTCATTCATATCTCTCATAACAGTTTTCAATAGTTATAGTGCATCTTTTCTTTGCTAAAGGAAGCCCCTTGTAAATTCTCGACGGAGCTTCGGATCGCACTTCCCGGGATTTCCCCATTTATTCTAAACAGTGCCGCACGGCCGGGACCGACGGGCTAGGGCAGTTCCGGTGTCGACATCGGCGGTCCGGTCGCCCCCACAGCAGTCGCACAGCCTCGACGCGTGGCTGCTGGCCCGCCTGATTAAAAGGCTAATCACGTGGCTCCGGTCGGGTTGTTGGGTCGGTCCGACATGGCGCCGGCGCGTCCGCCCCGGCCCGCCCCGGCGACCAGAGGGACGCACAGTGGGTCAGAAGACCGTTGAGGTGGCCAAAATCCTAGACGCGTTTTGAGCTCCAGAGTCGCTAAATGGGACTAGTATCGAACGTGTGACCCCAACAATGGATTCCTCGTTTGGAGAGCAATCCATCGGAGGAGTCACACGTTCGCTTTTGGCTAGGATTTTGGCCACCCCAACGGTCTTCTGACCCACTGTGGGGCGGCGCTTCAACTCTGAGGGAGACGAGCATGCGAGGACCGAGGGCTGCCCCGTGGACGACGACCCGACTCCACCCCCGCGGCGCCGCGGCGTGGACCACTACAGACTCCCCCGCTGGAGCCCCCCGGCGGCGCGAGCGGCGCGCTGGGCCGCGTGCCGTGGGGTGGGGGTCCATTCGCTGGTCTTTTCGGGGGTCCCGGGCTGTGTGGCGAGGCGAGGCAGGACTGGCAGCCTCCCTGTGACCTTTGCCCCTCCCGCCGCCGCCAACCCCCCACTGCGCCGCGCGGCTGCGCGGGGAGGGTGCATGTCGTTGCCGCGCGCCGCCCTGCTAATTTGGCCCACCCGTGTCGAAGTGACACCTGGAATTCCAGCGGCCGTGGGCGGGGCGGCCGGACACCGCGGGGGGCGCGGGTAGGCGTCGTCGTCCCACCGCGCGATTCATCACAACGCGAACAACGCGTGTGCGCGAAATGGTGTTCCGCTCGCTTTGGCTGCCGCAGCGCGGCCACGGTGGCGCGATGTGACAGCTCGGCCCCGTGGCCGCGTAATTTGTCATGCCGCGCTCTTAATTATTTAGCCGGACGGGGCCTGACCCCGTTTCTGCTCTGCAGCGCCCCCACCTGTCGTGGCGCGCCCGGCCGTGCCTGCCCGCGCCGCCGTGCATCACGCACGCGCGCCTCCCCCCGAGCGCCGCTGCCTCGGACGGTACTCGAACCCGCTGCGGGTGGCCGGCGACAGCTGGACGGTGCGGACCGGGGATTGACCCCCTGGCCCCGTTGGCCAATGCGGTACTGTCCCCCCCACCCCCTCCCCCGCGGACCGCCCCGTGGACCGCGCCGAAATGCGCATGCTGGAGCTCTACATGTGAAATATGGATACGGCCGTGGCCGTGCGCCCACCGCCCCCCTCCTCCCCCGCCACGTCCACGATCCGCGAGTCGTAAATCATATAGGAAACGGGAAGGCGGTGGGAGGCGCCCTGATTGTGTCTGCAGGTGTGGCCGTGGGCCCCGTGCCCCCTTGGCGCCGGCGGGGCGGCGTTGACTCCGCTGACGCGCTGACGGCCCGCCGGCTGCCCCGCCGGCCCGCCGGCCCGACGGACAGGTTGTATTGATTTGACGCCGGCGCCGCCTCACCGGGAAAGGAGGAAAAAGGGACCTGAGGTTTTTGGGGCTGTCGTCGCGTTGCGGCGCGGCCGGCCGCCTGGGTCCGGGTTCGAACCCGGTCGCGCAAACAGTTGCACTTTACGTTCTGCTTCCAGAAACGTGAACGAATATCGTGTTAACGTCGTTAACGTTCGTCTGATTAATACTTAGTCGCTTTCGTTCCAATGGGAATCTTGTCCAATCAATGCACGTCCGTAATTGTTTCACGTTTGAAAAATTGTGACGTGGTGTTCAAAGAAACGTGACGTCACGTCCCTGGATTAAGGCATGGGGATGAACTCATCCAAATTTATTTTCTATCTGGCCGTGCACATGAATATGGAAGAGCGTTATATGTTTGCTGGCGGCAGTGACGCTGGCGGGACGGTTTTGGCGTTTGGTTGATGGCAGTGGCGACGCTCTGCCGACGTGTTTCCGCAGTTGACAGCGGATACACCGCCTCTCCGTGACTCTGTTCCGGTCAGAGGGGCGGCAGGGGGAAGGGAAGGGCGTGCTGGGGCGAGGTCAATATTGACCCCGCTGGATAGCCTCCGGCCGACCAGGCCGCTCACTGCCACGCGCTGCGGGGCCGGGCCGAGTGCAGGCTGCAGTGGCGGTGGAGCGCGGAGGTCCGAGGAAGGCGTGGGCACACACAGGAGGATGGCTGGACGGCCCTTTGTGTTGAGGCGCGCCCCGGCGCCCCGCGGCCGAGCGAGGTGCTATGGAGGTGCCCCACCGTGCCCGCCTTCCCCGGTGGCGCGGCGCACAGTGGGTCAGAAGACCATTGAGGCGGCCAAAGTTCTAGACCCGTTTGGAGCTCCATAGTCGCTAAATGGGACTCGAATCAAACGTGTGACCCCACCAATGGATTCCTAGTTTGGAGAGCAATCCATTGTTGGGGTCACACGTTCGATTCGAGTCCCCTATAGCGACTCTGGAGCTCGAAACGCGTCTAGAATTTTGGCCGCCTCAACGGTCTTCTGGCCCACTGTGCGGCGGACACGCGCTGCTCATCCGACAGGACGGCCCTCGCGTGCCGCTGAGCGTGCAGCGGATAGTCCAGCCTTACCCCGGCCACGTGAATTCGTCATGACGTTTGCCTCTGTTTAACGCGGAGGCCGGAAGCGGGGGGAGAGAGAAGGGGCGATTTGGCGGCGTGTGCTGGCCTGTGCCGGGCCGGGCGCACAGCGTGCCGCACACACGCCCTCCGCACTGCATCCGCCCGCCGCTCGCGCCACGACCACTTGGCTCGGATCGCCCTCTGTCCCCTTCCAGGCTGTCGCTTCATCTTTCTATTAGGGGCAGTCTGGCCGCAATAAAATGATTGTGCGGTTCGGGGCCAGAGCCAGCCACAGCGGGCCAGCAGCAAACCCACCGCGAGGCGTGCGAAAATACGGCGCGCTCCGATGCTAAACCGCTCGTCCGGTGTGAGTGGGGCTTTCCGCGCACAAATATTCTCCGTTCGATGGTGACGCGGGCGGCCCGTGGGAGGTGGAGGGTAATGGGATCGGCCTGGCTGCGGCGGGCCCGCGCGTCCCATGGTGGTTATCGGCGAGGCGCGAAGTGGCAGCGGCACGGCACGCGACCTGCTGCCGCACCGGGCTCTCTGTCTCACTCGCACTCGTGGTGGCCGAAGGGGTGCGAGAGAGCGACGAGGCGCTGTTTGGAGACAGACGACACT
The DNA here is from genome assembly GCA_030522485.1 of Stenchaetothrips biformis. NCBI lineage: Eukaryota > Metazoa > Arthropoda > Insecta > Thysanoptera > Thripidae > Stenchaetothrips > Stenchaetothrips biformis. The sequence continues at coordinate 21,626,881 of CM060087.1, forward strand.
GGGCCAGTTCCGGGACGAGTGCAGTCCGCGGAATGCGGGGGGGCGGTCGGTGCGCGAGGGCCAAGCGTGTGTGAGCCCGCCCCCCGCCACCGCATTGCCACCGCGATGGAGGTGCCAATGCCGGCCCACTGTGCGCCGCCTTGTTGGCGCTGTCGCGCTGGCAGTGGAATGCGGCGTACGTGTGGCAGTGTAGTGTAGTATGCGAGGCTTTTCCCTTTTTGTCTCCCGCGCTTCTTTTTATTTGCCCCGTTTTTCCCCAGGTTTTTTTTTTTTTTTTTTTTTTTTTTGGCCTGCCACTTTTTATCGGCAAGGTCGTGAGACTTGCCGCTCCGGCCGCCTCGCCGCACCCCGGGCTGCCCCGACGGCCTTGCAGTGGGTGCAGCCTGACGCTCGGACAGGTGCTGGAGGCCGGGCCGGACGGAGCGGACAGACGCCCGGCGAGCAGTGGGGCCGCGATAAGACAAGACCGGTTCCTGTCCGTCGGATGCAGCGTTGCGCATGCGAGCCCCACTGCCGACTGCGTTTCCGTTGCGGCCCGTGTCGCCGTGGGAACGGGTCGCGTTGACGCCGAGCTCACGAGGCGACTGGGCGGCGGCGGGATGACGTCATTGTGCGTAATGCGTGCAGCGGTGGTGATGGGCGTCGTCGGGCGGGCCGGTCTGCGTTGCCCGCGTCACTGGACCGGACCACAGCTCGGCGTCCGACACGACGTCCCCGGCGACCTTGACTGTCGACCGTCGCCATGACCTCCGTGACCTCCATGACCTCCATGATGGCCTCTGCGACCGCTCCCCTTCACGATTACCTCCACGGCGACGACCGGGGCTCCGAGAAGTCCCTCCCGCCCGCACGCTCCGCGCTACATGTGCTGGGCCGACCGCAGAGACACGGCCGCGTCGGCCTTGCGGGGTGTGCGGTGTACGTGTCGCTGCAGCGGGGCTTAGCTTTTAGAGAGAGAGAGAGACAGAGAGAGAGAGGGTAAGGGATGGCGGGGCGGCCTGGAGCGAAACGCGGCGGCGAAAAAACAAGCGAGCGAGCCGGGGGTTGGGGCACGGCGTGCTTTGCATGCCCCGGGTCGACGGAACCCCCTTCCCCCCGGCGTGGTTAGCGAAAGGATCATCTGCTTGTGCGCGCGCAAGCGTGTGGCTCCGGCGGGCCGGGCGGGCCGCGTCGTCAAAGCGGCAAATCGGCCGGAAGGGGAATGGGCCTCCAGGGGATCTCCCCCCCCCCCCATCCCCTCTCTTTTCTGCCCCTCGAAGTGTGGCCCACTTAAATTCTGCCGCTGTAATTCCTCGCGGGATAGCGGGTCCTTGTGACTGGCTGGTGGGGCTGGCGGTGGTGGAGTGACTTGTGACCTTTGCAGAGATCCCCCGGTGGCGCTCTTCGCGCCGCGCCACACCACGCCCCGCAGAAACAGAGCGTCTGCGGGAGTGGTCGCCGCCTTCCGCCGCCCCCGCGGCCCCCGCGGTGTTTCTTCTCCCCCTGTCCAGTGACGTACCCGAGCGGCCCAAACAAGACGGCGATCAGCGCGGGGGCGGCGGGGGCGGCGCGCGCCATTTCCCGCAACTTTTGCCGCCTCCCCCGTGGCCGTGGGGCGACAGACGGCGGCCGACTGTCTCGTCCTTCCTTTTTCTGCCCCCGGTGTTTGAAGGGCTGGGGGAATCGTCGAATGCTGTTTTTCTTTCTTTCCTTCCACCCCGGTTGGGTCTGGAAGCACGTGATTTATCCCTTGCGGGCCAATTGAGAGAGAGACAGACGGAGAGACGTGTGTGTCCGTGGAGAGCGCCCGTACTGCGCCGCCCCGCCTCGGACCTGGCTGCTAAAACTGACCTATATTTTGCCTCCCTCCCTCCCTCCCTCCGTGCGTGCGCGGGCGGCGCGGCGCGAGTCACGGCGCATCTGCATTACACAGACTTGCGGCACGACGCGGCGTGCACGTCGAGCCACTCACGCCGGCCGTGTTTTTGCTCAGCGCGCTCGCCTTGCCGATGGACGCCGTCTTCCACCCCCACCCCTTCCTCTCCTGTCATAGTCCACGGCGCGCTGCGGTTGGCTTCTCTCCGTCTCTCTCACACTCTCTCTCTCCCCCCCGGCGGTTGCCGGGCCGACCGCCGGAGCCGCGGCGCCGCTTCGTTGCCTGTCATCCCTTCTAAAAGTTGCGCCTCCGTGGTGGCGGGGCGGGGCGGCCGTCTTCTTTCTGCGAGCGGGGCGCGGCGACCGGAACGCCAGGAAAGGGAGATAGAGCGCCAGAGCGGGGGGTGGTTTAAATGTAGAGTGCCATGAAAAAGAGATTTGCGCCTGGCCGCGGCGCTGCTGCGCGAGTGAGAAGTGAGACGCGCTTGATGTCGTCGCCGGGGAGATGGTGCCTTGCTGCCTCGGCGCCTTGATGGCCGCGTCCCGGCTCCTCGTCGCTGACAGCGCCGGACTGATTTGTTTCCGAGGCCTAGATTGCCTACAAGCAAGACCCCGGCGCCTCGAAATGAGGCACCTTTAGGCGCCTCAAGACGCTACAAAATCGGGGAAAGGCCCCAAAAGGCGCCAACCTTTCAGAGCACCCCTGAATAACAGTGTAGGCCGGCCCGTCGGACGCGCGCGGCCTGGTTGCATACCTGCCGGGCGCGCGCGGCCTGCCTGATGTGCCCGCGGCGGTGCGAGCGCATGCTTGCCATCGGCCGTGGCGCTCGGCTCGGCTTATCGTCGCCCCGCAGTCAGCCTTTCCCTCGATGGCGCCTCCCCCACAACCCCTTCCGCCCCATTGTGTCTGTACGTGTCCGTGCGTGCTTGCGGGGGCTGATGCGCCGCCGTGCCGGGCCTAGCCGGGCCGCGTGCCGCCCATTGCGGCGTGTCCGTGTGGCTGGCCGTGTCTGTGTGTGGGAGCGCGGAGGGCTTTGCAGGGCGGACCGACCCTGCATTCCACTGTTTTCCTTGCCGCCGCAGCCGCAGCCCCGTGCTGATTTTGTAAACTGCCGCTGGCACGTAAACACGACGCCTGTCCGGTCCTCGCGGCCCGCGCCCGGCCCGGCCCACCTCGCGGCCGATAAGCCGCCTTGTGGGTGCCTCGCGCAGCCCGGCGGTCCTCGACGTGGCGATGGAGTGGCCGCGGCTCCCGGGGCACGCGACGGCGTGTGTGGCTCGGAGGGGCGCAGGGGGCGGGTGGCGGGTGTGGAGTCAAGGCGACGGAGAGGGTTAGGACGAAGACGCGGCGAGGCCGGACGAAGCGCCGCCATATGCGGCGCGCGTGACTCGGACTCGGCGCGCCGGCACGCCATGCACGCCATGAGGGGCGTCATTTGGCGGCCGCGGAAGGCTGGCGCCTCGCTGCACAGCGTGCCGCCACGCCCCGCCCGCGCGCCAAGTATTCAAATTAAGGAAAGTTAGAGTCGGTTTACGGCCCCGCACGCGTCGGCCCGTGGTGGTGGTGTGCTGGTGGTGGTGGTGGCGGCCGGTGGGCGGCAGGGGCACGTGATTCTGGCCTTGGCGGACTGCGGGGCGCGGACGCCGCAGGTGTGGAGGCGGCAGGGCGGGCAGCCCACCCTCGGGCCCTGCGGAATGCCCCTCGTATTGGCGTTGCGGTGTTCCCGGGTTGTAGGTCGGGTTGGGCATGAATGTTGCATGCCGCGGCGGTGGCGGCGCTGTGCCAACAGTCAGCAGTCGGAGGACCCGGGCCCCCATCGTATGTTTTTAGCAGATGATGTCAAACATCGGCTGCTAGCTTTTGGAAATTCTTTCAGATATAAAAAATTATGTATCATTCATTCAGGGCTGAAGAATTTTTCTTGGGAGTAAAATGCTGTGAGACCGGTGAAGTTTTTATTCAGCCAGCCAGATTTGGCAGAAAATGCATCACCATGTGCACTGCTGCGCGTGCGTGCCGAGGCCTGGGCCTGTGAATCTCCGGTCCCCGGGCTGCTGCTGTGCTGGGCTGCGCGGCGCGGCGCGGCGCGCGTCCAATCGGCGGCCGCCCAGCGCTCCCCCCGTCCCATCCGCCCCGTTGGGCGCGCGGCACACACACGGCGGCCCGGAATCTCGTTTTGCAAAACGGCGAGCAGCGGCTCAGCGGGCCTAGGTATTGTTTGAAATCGGTTTGTGCGGATGCTGTGGTGCAGGCGGGCCCACTGGAGCTGCTGGAGCGTGTCGAGGCCCTTGACGGGGTCCTCGTTGGGGCGCGGCGCGGCGCGCAGTGTGTTGCATGAATTTTGAAAGGCCTGGCGCTGCCGCTGCTGCGCTCGACGGCTTGCTCGACTTGGCACGGCGCGCCTGCTGGCTTGGCCATGGCTTGGCGCTTGTTGTTGGCGCTGGAATATTCTGCCCCTCCCTTCCCTCTTCTCCCTTTTCCCTCATTCTGTTTAATCCGTTCCGTCTGGGGCCCTCTTTACATGGTGCTTCGTTGAACTGCAAAAAGCGCTTCAGGTTTTCAGGGCGCGGGGCGCGTAAGTGTGTTTCTAGGCCGCCCTTTTGGATTCGCAAAGGGCTAGCTAAACCTCCGCTCGCTCTCTCTCTCTCTCTCTCTCTCTCTCTCTCTCTCTCTCTCTCTCTCTCTCTCTCTCTCTCTCTCTCTCTCTCTCTCTCTCTCTCTCTCTCTTTCTCTCTCTCTCTCTCTCTCTCTCTCTCTCTCTCTCTCTCTCTCTCTCTCCTCTTTTTCTCGCTTTTTCTCTTTCTCCTCTTTCTTCGGACAGTGGAGCACATCATCCTTCCCGGGAGCGCGGCGCCCACGTCCGCGAGCCCCGTCGCGGGAGGGAGGGAACAGCGTGCCGGAATGTGCACCCTGCGAAAAAAATCAAGAAACAAACGGTCGGAGGGTGGATGAGCGGATCAGTCGGGGGACGCCGTCTTGCGGCTTTCCCTGCTGACTATGGCCTGAAGCGACGGCGGTGATGCGACGCTGTGTGGCTGGCTGGCCCGCGGCTGCATTATTATGGCGCGCACACGGCGTGCGTGAGTCATGCCGCCCGGCGTGTATTTAGCACCCTGCTCGCGCGCGCTTTCACACACAGTGACATGGCGGCCGGCAGTCGCACCGCAGCGCACAGCTGTCCAAACCGAAAACACGCGCAAGCACCACCACCACACTCATGCGGGCGCTGGCGGCGGTAGCACCACCGCGAGTGTGAGCACTGGCTGTGCCGACGGCGGCTGACGGCGACCCCGCCCTGGGAATCCAGGAATGTGACGTCACGTCCGATCAAACGTGAATCGTGTCACGTTCGTTTGAATACTGTGTCACATTCGTCATAACGCGACTCAGGCCTCGTCCAGGCCCGGAACCAACCGATTAGCCTTGAAACGCATGTGACACAGTATTTCAAACGAACGTGACACAGTATTTCAAACGAACGTGACACGATTCACGTTTAATCGGACGTGACGTCACATTCCCGGATTGCCAGTGCGGCCTCGGCCCGCCCGCACCCGGAAGGAAGGAAGATCCGCAGCCGTGACCCCGTGGCCCCGTGACACGGACGGGCCCCAACCCGGCACAACCCTGTTTGGCGGCCCAAGGCGCGGCCCTCCCCGTCGGGGGCCTCCCTGCAGGGGTGTGATGGAGCCCCTCCGGGTCCGCGTGGAGGGTGGCGCGGGCGGGGCGGCGCCGAGGCAGAGCCCCGCTGCATTGGCGGCGTGGCGGCGGGGTAGCGCAAGACCTATTGCATTCTTTATGGGGGTCGTCGGGAGATAAAGGGCGCCACTGCTTCGCGTCTGTCTGTCTGTCGGTGGCTTCCTTCCCTGTCTGTGCGTCTCAGCGCCTCGGCCGAGAGGTTCGGTGCAGCTGGGGCTGGCTTGGCTTGGGGTGGTGAAGGTGGACGGCGCCGTGGCGGATTAGGACGGGCTTGGGGTCGTGGAGGGTGTCCCGGCCACCCCGCCCACCCCTCGCAGGGCCGCATTGCTTTACGCTGTACAGTATTCTCCCGCAATAGGTCGACGAGTCGGGACCGGATCTCGGACTATAACGAACACGAAAACCGAACAGCACATGGTGCGAAGGCCGGGCTCCGGCAGTGCTCCGAGCTCGAGGAGGCCATAAAACAATTAGCTATCCCTTGGATGTGACGCTGGACTGGCCCGAAGCCTTGTGCCAACCGGCGCCTTACGGGTCCACGCTACCTGGCCCGTGCCGGCACTACACTTCGGGCCGGTCCAGCGTCGCATCCAAGCGCAGGCAGGCTGGCCGCACGGAGATCCCCTGTCAATAATCCTCGACGGTCGAGCTCATCGGGCCATAAAACCCACTGCGTAAGCGGGGACCGTCACATGAATTCGACTTATTGCGAGTCGACCTATTGCGGGAGAATACTGTACCGTTTTGCAGCAGCCAGTGGGCCAACCGCCCTTAACAAACTCGCCGCCCTCCGCCCCCACCCCACAGCCACCCCAAGCCACGCGCCACCCCGCCGCACGCCGTGGTGCCTCGACTCTCTCTCTCTCTCTCTCTCTCTCTCTCTCTCTCTCTCTCTCTCTCTCTCTCTCTCTCTCTCTCTCTATTTCTCTCTCTCTCTCTATTTCTCTCTCTATTTCTCTCTCTCTTTCTCTCTCTCTTTCTCTCTCTCTCTCTCTCTCTCTCTCTCTCTCTCTCTCTCTCTCTCTCTCTCTCTCTCTCTCTCTCTCTCTCTCTCTCTCTCTCTCTCTCACACACAGGCCGAGGCAGCGCCACCCCCGCAGGCCCAGCAGCCTGGACCCTGTTGCCACGTTGTCAAAAATAACTCCAGCGGAGGGCAAGGGACGGGACGACTATGCTAAACCCTACCGCATCTGAGGTAGCGGACAGGCAACGCCGGGTCGCAGTGTCGCTGACTCGGACCTCTAAAGGTCTGAAGAGGCCTAGCAGCGATGATGATGATGGACGGCTGTCGGCTGATTCCGAGCTGTGCTTCGTCGGGCTGTCTCTCTCGCACCCCTGCGCCAGGCCCCAATCGTGTGAGAGAGAGAGAGCGAGCCACCTACTCCGGCCCGCCTCGCGTATTGATACCTACCCTTCGCCTCTCGAGACGCCCTTTGAGCCAGCCTGCCTGCCTGCCTGGCTGTCACGTCCGGGCCGCCACGTCGTGCCGCGCACTGGCGTGCGTTGAAACGATCCCCCGGGGCTGGGCGGCGTGCTGGCGTGCTCCGGGAGGGTGGTGCTGGCGGCGCGGCCGTGGCGGTGTTATTTATGGCGGCGCTCAAGTGCATCTCGTATAAGAAGACGCTCGGCGGCGGCCCGACTGTGCGGGCTTTACCCCGCGGCGGCGTTACGTCTCACTCCGCGGTGCTAACGCCCTGCCGCCTGTCGTCGCCTTGACGGTGGCGCGGGTGGCGGCGGCCCGGTCAGTACACCCCGTCGCCTTGCCTTGCCCTGCCCTGCCCCGGGGAAACTTTTGACTCGCTGCGGTCTGGCTGCAAAGCTGCCGCAAAGTTTCTCTGCTGTTGCGCCCTCTCTCCGGCCGCTCGGCGTTGGGGGCGTCGGCGTTGGGGGCGTCGGCGCCGAGGAGTCGTCGTCCTCCCTCGTCGTGGAGTGACCGATGGCCGGTGCGCGCCGCGGCGGCGGCTGGCTTGGCCCGAATGACATTCCTCTGGAGGCCGGGTGGAGAATGGGCCCCAGTCTGCCGGGGATGAGGAGGGGTGAGTCCTGCTGGCCCGGATCTGGACGAGGCCCCCCTGCACTGGTCTGGGTGGGCCAGGGACTCACTCTAATTTGAGCACTTGAGCCACAAAATACGTATGCTAATGCGTTAATAGAGAGAAATTTTGGCACTTAACGTACGCTCCGAACGCGTACTTGGTAGGGTTCTGACTGTGCTCGTGCTCCGAGGGATGAGTCGGGTCCGTTGATGGGATGAGCCTCCCAGGACGGCAGCCCCTCCGCTCGGCGGGACGGCGGCGATACCCCTGATTGCTGGCCGCGTCAAGTCGGGGTCGATACGACGTGGTCCTCAAGCAAATGGCATCACGGCCGGGCGCGGCGCCCTGCTCTCCCCTCCCCATTCATCCGATTCATTGAGGAGAAGTGGTGCTGGCGCCGCACTGCTGCCGGGAGGTGCGACCCTTGCCCGTCGGCTCACGTCACGTCGCGGCGGGGCGGGGCGCGGGCCCAGGGCGGGCCGCTGCTCGCAAGGTGGAAGGCATTGTGCGGGCCAGCGGGATGGGGCCTATCCGAATGAATGGCCGTGCAAGTCGGCAAGTCCCCGGTCGGCTCGTCGGCCGATTCGATTCGGGGCCCTTTCCTTTTATATTCCCGCCCAGGGTCGAGTCCAGGGGCGCGGTGACTGCGCGGTGCACGGCGGGCTGCACGGCCGTTTGACGCGCTCGGGCGGGGCGACCTCGCTGCGGGCCCCACGGGTTTCACGCGCCACTCCAGTGGTGTAGCGAGGCCCCTCGCTGCGCCCTCTTTCCTTCCCCTCGTAAAGTGCCCCCACCTGTGATTGGTTGCCGGATGAACTCGGATTGGACCATTTCTCTTAATTCCGGCTGCAGCGGCGCGGGCTAGCGCTGCTAGCGCGGGGTCGGTGGCGGCTGGCGGGGCGGGGCGTGGATGCGGCGGCATGTGTCGGCATCCCCACGGCGGGGCGGGGAGGCGCCAGGACGCGGTTGAGCAGCGCTGTGCCGCGCTCCGTGGCCGCCGGCCATCCATTACGTTCGGCCGAATGCTTAGGGAACGCCAAAGGGGGATTTTGAAGGTGTACTTTATTGCTGTGGGGGCTGTGCTGCAAGCTGGGCCGCGAGCTGGGCTGGGGGATGCACAGAGACGTGTGCCCTGCCCCACCCCACAGGGAGCCCTTTCTTGGCCGGCGCTCCAGTATGCTGGCTTGTCCAGGGACGGCAGGCCGGTGGGGGCGGGGGGAGTAGGCGAGCGCAGGAAATGGCGTCTAGGCTGCTGGAGAGGGTTGCAGGCGGAAGGGGTTGGGTGTAAAGAGTGTGCGAAGGAAATGGCCCCCGCCCCCTCCGCACGAGTGGGTTGTGGACTGCCTTGTATTGGAAGACGCGCGTCCTGGAATGGCTGTGCAACTTGGCTCTGACATATCAGTGCCGCCCCGCCCTCCTTTCGCCCCGGGGTCGGGGCCTCGCCTCACCTGCCCGCTCCGGCCCGCCCGCTAGACGCTGCTGGGCGTGTTGTTGGCCGTGCTCCAGGCCGCCACCGAGACGTGAGCAAACTTCCGCCTCTTCCCCCCTTTTCCCCTGCCTCCGTGGCTCCACCCAGGAGAGAGACCCTACGAGCGTATGACCTTGGTTCGAATACTGGCTCGGCCGATGCTTCTGTTTCCCCCTTGAGTTTCTTTTCTTATTTTTGTTTTGTGAACGCGGTTGTTTGTTCTGTTGCAGGCTGGGGGCGCTGGTAGCCTTGTTGACCACGACAGACATGGACCACGAGTCGGTGTGGTGTTCGCGACAGCTTTGGCGGCACCTGGTGGGGTACCTCTGCATCCTGGGCGTGAATGTGGTGCTGGAGGCCATGATGGCCTTCACGGCCATGCGCGGCGGCATCCTGGAGGTGGAACGCCGGTCCGGCATCAAATACCAGCTCTACTGCAGGCTCGGTGCGTGTCTTTATTTCCAGTTGGAACGTTCTTGTTTTGAGTAATGCATCGATCGACTGACTTCACAATTTCTTATTGTGCAGGTGTTTTGGTATTTGAGCTGGTTTGGCTGATTCTGGGCTCCGTGTGGCTCGGCTTTCATTACTACGACTGCCCAGTGGGCCTCCCTAAAAATGTCATGATGGGTATGTTGTTGCCTTCATTCCGCGTTTCTTGCGAAATTTTTTACTTTAACTGAGCCGTGTGATTGATTGGCAGGCATGGTGATGAGCAACTGGATCGTGTTCCTGATCGTGGTGCTGACGGTGTGGTGCTCCTACGACGCGGCGGGCCGCTCGTGGGTCAAGATGAAGAAGTACCAGCGCTCGATGCGCGAGGCCGAGAGCCGCTTCCAGTACAAGAGGTCGGGCTCCAGGAACCGCAACTGGCGGCAAAGGTGAGCATGCCAGGCATCTGATGGGCTGATGGACATTAAAGGACTTTGAATGTTTCTGTGCCTACAATGTCCTTTCCTTCATCTGCATGATTACAGAAAAGTCATGAGAGCTTATCAAGAGAGCTGGAATTCTCGCTGCAGACTTTTGTTTTGCTGCATTCAGGGCAGCGATAGAAACAGAGTAAGGTTTCTGGCAAAAGTATCCTTTGATTTTGGTAAGCCAATGTTGTAATATATTTCATTTTTCTTCCTCCAGAATTCATTTACAGAAATTGCAAGGCTCCTTTCTGATTTTTTTCGGGACCTTGATGTTGTCCCTTCTGATGTAGTAGCTGGCTTGGTGCTCTTAAGAAAGTTTCAAAAAATTGAGCGCGAGTCAATTGTTGCTCAGGTAATACCTTCGTGCAGGCTGTAATATAAGTTAACATTTTTGTACTGTTATCTCAATTTGGTCACCTGATATTATCTTATATTATGTTTTTCATTTTGTAGCGGAAGAATGAAACCTACGAGTTTCTTTCTGGAGTAGCAGTCACATCACAAACGAGGTTTTTTGCTTTGCATGATCCTCAACATTATCAACATTTCCAAGATGTTATCCGTTATATGAATTTTGCTCTGGGTGCCTATGGGTGGCCGATGTATTTAATTACCCATTCTGGATGTGGGTTGTGTCATATTTGTTCGAAGTTAAGGTGAGTCCTGCAAACTGCATTTATTAATTGATCGTAACTCTTGGTTTATTAAACAATAATTTTATGCCTATTTTGTTATGTGCAGCTGTTGTCTGTGCATTCCATGTATGAGGCAAAAAGATACTGCCATAATAGTTGAAGACAACTGCTGTCAATGTAACTATGCTGCATTGCAAAGAATGGTTGAAGATGGGGATGTAGATGTTGTGTATGCAACATATCATGTTGATGTCGGAGAGACCCCATTTTTTGTTTCTGTAGACTATGGGCGACAAAAAGTTGTTATAAGTATCCGTGGCACTTTATCTATGAAGGTGAGTGGAGATTGTGTCCTTTACTTTATGTCATTCAGTTTTAATTGCACTGCTGATTTATTGTTGGCCTAACTTGGTTTTCTGTTTAGGATGTCATAACCGATCTTAATGCAGAGTCAGAGACTCTCCCCCTGGATCCACCAAGAGAAGACTGGAGTGGGCACAAGGTAAAATTACTTGAAATGTTTATGTCCTATATCAAGCCTTTTTGAAGGAAACATTATCTTCTGATTCATTTTTGCTGTACTTTTCCATTGTAGGGTATGGTGCATGCAGCTGTTTACATTCGAGAAAAATTAGAAAGTGAAAATGTGCTTGTCCGCGCTTTCAATCACTGTGCAGAGAGAGGCACTCAAGACTTTGGTCTTGTGTTGGTTGGACATTCCTTGGGAGCTGGAGCTGCTGCAATACTTGCCATTATGATGAGGCAGCAATATCCCGATCTTCAATGTTTTGCCTATTCCCCACCTGGAGGTTTGCTGAGGTAAAGCATAAAACTACTCAATGGTATGAATCATTGGTGGCGGTTGATTGCAGAGGTTCTTTTATTCTGATTGCAGCCTGCCAGCAGTGGAGTACTCAAAGCAATTTATTACATCTGTTGTTGTTGGTAAAGACGTTGTGCCCAGAATTGGATTACATCAGATGGAATCTCTTCGTGCTGATCTCATTAATGCTATTAAGCGCAGTAAAGACCCAAAGGTGTATTGCTGTTATCAAATTTTTGCTTGTCTAGTCTTTTTTTCTCAAGTCTTAATTTCGTGTTGTTTTCTTTTAGTGGAAAACGATAATGTGCAACGTGTGTTGCTGTGGCTGTGCACCCATGCCAACATCCGCAGTTGAACTGAGTGCTGATGACTCAAACATTGTTGAGTACCAGAAGGAAAAAGACATAGCAAGAGAAGTGGCTTACCATCCAAACGATTCCAGCATAGCTCTCACTGTTCACCAACCACTATATCCACCAGGCCGCATCATCCATGTAGTGAGACATCACCCTAAGAAAGGAGAGTAAGTATACCACTGCTTCACTTATGTTACTTTTTTTTTCTTGCCTTAAGCCTATGTCATTGAATGTTTTACAAAATCAATGAAATTCGGAAGATTGTTTTTCTTTGTTTGATTTCACCACATTGTCACCTGGTTCTTTCGGCTGTCACTGCAAATGCATCCACAATAAGCATGCAACTTCAGAATGACGCATAAAAATTTAGTGTTATATCTGGAGTATGGAGAGCAGCTTTGGCAAGATCACCAGCTTAGGTTTCATTGGGTTTTTAAATCATGACTCACTAAGCACTTAAACACGAGTTCTTTGTGTATTTTATTTTCTGGGTATTGCTCGTCACTCTTCTTGAATTCTTTAATTAAAACTAATATTTGTTTTCAACTAATGGCACCTTGCACCTTTACCTGAGGGCATTGTTACACGTTGTAGGGCATAAAATTTGTTTGAAAAGATAAAATCCTATCAAAAAAAAAACTTTGTCTCACGAACATTTTCTATCTTGATGCGTTGTTACGCACGAGTAAAACTATGAACAATAGGTTTAATTAGTTTCATTTGTAAAAACTTCTCAAATTCAACCTTTTTTTTCCTTTTATAGGAATAAGTATGAGAAAAAAAAGTGGAGGTATGTAAAAGTACTTCAAAAGAATGAGCAGAGTATGCAGTTTTAAGTTTAAATGTAAAGTTGCTCTGATGTGTGTGTTTTCCATTACCCAGGAGTCAAAAGTACTTGTATTTTTTATCTTGTAACTTTAGTCTGGAACTTAAAATCCACTAACATTATAAGATCTGAACATAGTGTCTCTCTCGACCCAATACCTTGTCATAAACGCTTTATCGGTTTTATCATAAAATATGAACAGATTTCTTTTATTAACTATAATCTCTTTCACCTAGAGTGAAATGTATGAATGTCAGGTACTTTTTTGACTCCCTTAGATGCTAAATAGTAAACAATTATTTACCAATTCGCCTTATACCCTGATGTCTTTTCCTGCTGTATCTCTTCTGTCACAAATATTAGGCCATTTTCTTCTGTTCCCCTGTCCTTAACCAACCATAGTGTTCATCTATCACCTGCTTGTTTTCTATCTAGCTTAGATACGTGAAAAATTTGTATTAGACAGTGCAGTGTTTCTTGTTCTTCAACTGCATGGTGAAAGTAGCTATTTGTTAGACATTGGTTTGATGTAGGTTCCTTTGTGTATCACTCTCTCGTTCCTGTATTTTTGTATTTTTCTAGGAGATTGTTTCTGATAGCTGCTCAAGTGACTCAGGGTTGTGGTGTTGACTCTGTAGGTTTGCATGTTAGACAAATTGTTTATCCGTAAAACTAAGGTATAGCAATCTTAATGAAAATAATTGAATCTGAACATGTAGATTTTTCATTCTTACTTTTCAGTAATCGCACTATACCCTGGTGCATATATTCTGTCATAACATCTGCTTATGCCTCTCTTCTTTCTACTTGCAGGCAAGTCCTAGGCAAACGTGAGCCTGTATACCAAGCGTTGTGGGCCAACAATACAGATTTTGATGAAGTATTAATAAGTCCAGTTATGATTCAAGACCACATGCCTGATACTGTATTAAACGCCCTTAAAAAGGTGAGTTTTTCATTTTTATGCCCACTTTATGTCAATTGTAATTAAAATAAACTTCTAAAACTCAAATGAGAGTCCCTATTTGAACTTAATATGCATGAAGCTTAGGAACTCCAGAAGAGAGCTTGACCCTAGTCTTAATATTGCCTACTTTCGATGTGTCTTCAAAAGCATCCTTGTGGGAAGTTTCAACCCCACTTTTTACCTCTCTGTCTGGCAGTTTTGTTTTAAATGTTGTCACTGCACATTTGTGATATTGCATGTACCACACTTGCACAAACTTACTAGCTTTTACATTTTTAACAGTGACTCACAATTTTGAATAAATGATGCTTGGCTTCGATTCAAGATACATGAAAGACATAAAATTTAATTCCTCTTTTTCCCCCTTTCTTCAGTTTGGGTGCGGGTGTACATAAGATTGTTTTCCTTACATGCAACTTTCACTTCTATCCTTACTTTAAAATTGTGAAGGGTGGCAACTTTCAAAATTTAATTCTGCAAACTATCAATTTTTTTTTGTTTTTCTGCTCTTACTCCATTTGTGGGTGGTTTACATGCCTCTATTTCCCTTTGTTAAAAACTTTTTTTTCTTTTTTATGAATTGTTTTGTTTAACTGGTGAGTATATGTAGATTTTCTTTTTTGTAAAACCTTCAAATTAAGTGAATGGTAGACAAGACATGAGTCTAGATTGCTGAGTAGGCAGGCATGCCATAGGAATGCATGTGTCTTCAAAATAGATTGTTTTTTTTTTTTGTTCTTACACAAAAATTACATTTCATTGTGTTTTTCAATAAGCTTAAAGTCTGACTTGTGAATTATAGTTTGTTTTTTTTTCTAGCGGTGAAGAAAATATGTTAAGAATTCTTTTCCTTAAATTTGATTTCACTTGTTCTGGATGTTTGAGGTCTTTCTTCAGTTTATTTTTGTTTCTTAGATATTTTATTTACTGTTCATCTCTCCCAGGTTATGACTTCTCATGAGAAGCAAATGAAAGCTACAAATCCCCACCACCGCCAAAATAGTGTTCAAAGCAACAAAAGTTCTTATGTGCCACATTGCAATGATACCAGGTAAAACCAGTGCCATTGGTCTTGAGCAAGCCATGTGCATTTAGTTTCTTCTAGAGTGTTCGTTTTATCTGCCACTTCATCAATTTGGGAATTAAGCTTACAAGGCATTTGTTATCGTCCAACATTCATTGGTGAATGAATTTATCGAAGCTACTGTAGATGCGTTTTTTCCCAGCATGCTTCCTAATTATTTGGGAGTAGACATGCTGCTGATCCTGCTATCTGCCATTCCTTTCTGCAACTTGGATTGGTTAATTTGCATCGATAAGGATAAGATATTTTGGTTGTAGAAGAATTTATTATATTTGTGTAAATATCCACTCATGTATTAGTAGAAGTTCTGGATCAGTTTATGGCTAAGGGTGAAGTTGAGTTAGCAACCTGTGTCCTTACATATCAAGCTGTTCCCTATTTGAGCCCTTCATTGAAGTTTTTGCATAACTTCCTCAGCAATTTTGATGTACAGTGAAACCCGCTTAAAGCGTTGCGGTCGGCTTGCACGTTTTCGTGGCGTCTTTAGCGGGAAACGTACTAAGCGGGGGGCGTATCTACTAGAGAGTTGACTCGGGAATTTTATTTTGCCACGCATTAAGCGGGAAAACGTGTTAAGCGGGCAACGCGTGAAGCGGGTTTCACTGTATGTACGGTGTTTGGTGTGTTTTTCATCTTTATGTTCCATGTCCAGCCCGTTATCCTTACATATGTGGAGATGCGTTTCAATTGGTTAATTTGTGTTCAAATACAGGTTTATCTAAATATTCCGGACATTGCTCATGTTCTGATTTGTTTCTAAGGATGTCTGTATTGTGTCCCTGTTCACAACATATTCTCAATTTAGAAACCTCTGCTGTACTGGTTCTTGTCTTGTATATGTCTCATTGTTAGTAGGCACCTCTTCTTTACTAAACTGTATTGCAGGAATTGTGATCAGTGATTATGAAAATAGCAGAGCTTTCAGCATGATATTTTTTATTTATTGTTTTTGTTCTAGTGATGTGGGGTTTTAGACAGCTGTAGATCTGCATTCATCTATTTCATGTCATTACTAATTGTTGCATGCTTATTCTGGGTCAGACAGCCCTTGTTAAAACCATAGTGCATAAATAGCCTTGGTACTGTAGGTTCATTAGTGAATCCTTGGGCACCCTGTTTTATTTCTTGATTTTGCTATATGCCATGCCTAATTTTTTACTTTATGTATTGTGTGTGCTATTATTTTTGTATCTTAGCATTGTGTGTTTTTTTTTTTTTTTTGCTAGGTACTTGAAGTCCACATTGCGTGTAATTCGAATGAAAATCCCCTCTCAACCCCTGACGACCTTACCACCGACTCATCAATTGGTGCAGTTGGTGACACAGCCATAGATCATTTGCTATCAACTGGTCAAAGTGGGAACACTGCCTAGTTATGACCCTTTCTTAGAATTTACCTATTTGGTAAGTAAAGTAAAATAATACCCTTCAAAATATTGAATAAACTTTATCAACATCCACATTGTTCTCCAAGTCTGCTTTTAATAATCAAGTATTTTTGGGTGCAACACCCGAAGCATTGACAAGACAATTTCAATTCTCAGTGCTTACTTAGTGCAAAACCTCACTCCCATGTCAGTCGATGCTTCATTTTAGCTGCTTGCTTCAGTAGCATTTTGTAGTGTGATTTTGATGTGTAGTGAGTGACTAACAGCTAGTGGTACTTCTAATTTAAACTGTATCTGCAGTATCAATTCTCTTTTGTTTATTTTGTACCATTTTATTGCTTTTGTGACTTATAAAAAGCACTTACAATTGTAATTTTGCTGCCACCCACAAAATTTGACTAGACTTATTTTCCCGTACATATCTTTAAATCATAGTTTGTTATTTTTGACCTCCTATCATTTTTTCTTTTTTTTTTTAAATGGAAATATATTGAATACCTTTACAATCTCATCGTAATAATGTCAGTTCATACCCCGAACCACTGCACTATGAAGAGAGAATTTATCCTAAACTATCGTGTCATTGTTATCTCTTCTTGATATTAACTGTATGTTTATATCTTCCAGGTTATAACATCTGTTGGTCCCGCCAAGCCCCAACGGACAGTTTCAACAATAACCACATCCCCCACTTCTGGGATTGGAACACTTTTGGACTCTGAACGTTGCCATCTCCTTACTGCAGGCAGCACTAATCTTGGTTCTCCCAAGGCTCCAACTCCTCCACACCGCCTACTATTGGAAACAAGTTTTACCTCACTGCAAAGCCCATGTACTGAGATTCGCCATGTTACTGGCAGTCTCAACTCATCAAATGGCAGCCAAGCAAGATTAACATCTTCCTCTACTGGAGGTTTCAAGTGGTCAGCCGGACCGCCTGTTCAGACTCCACCCGCTGCCCTCAGTGGCATCCCATGGGAGTATACATCATCAGTGGAAGATAGACTAACCAGTCGTCCTTCTAGCAGTGGGCATGGAACTGGAAGCCAAAAAAAAATAGATTTAATTCATGATGACTGGTTTGGGCTAGCTCCATTAGCTACGCCTGAGAGTTTATCTGAAGTTTCCAGTATAAGCTCTCGCACAAGCAGTGTTCATATTGATCGTAATAAGGAATACTTCTCTATTTGTGGTCGAACTAAACTTGGTGCTAGTGGTAATCAGGATGTGGTCCTAGTTCAAGGACCTGGAGAAAGCCCTGCCTTTCCTGTACTTTTGCACTCTAGCCCCGCACACCTCGAGTGTTGCGTCGGACTCCCAAAATTAATGGAAATCTGTCTACTGCGGCAGAAGATGCTAGCAGCAATCTGAAGTTTGCTATGACAAATATAAATCTTGCCTCTATTGCTGTGCGTAGGAATTTGCCTATTCCCCTAGAAGACTCAAATACACTTACAAATTCTTCTGAGGATGAAGATGTTAGTTTGGAATTATTTTCGGCAGTAGACCTTTAAATCGTCCTAGTGATGTAGATTTACCTCTTAGAAAGCCATCTCCACTCTCTAGGGTTGTTGACCAGGGCAGTTTAGATTGCTCTGAAGTAGACTGCCAGCCTCTTTCCCCATGTCAGGAACAAGTTACACCCAATGATAATGTCCCCATAAACTGCCAAGAACAATTAGCTGCTGAAGGAACAAATAGCATTAATTTAGGAAGTCATAAGGGGCCTATTTTTCAAATGTCAGCCGACTCTGGCAACTACCAGTGTGGAACTGAAAGTCTGGCTACAAGTGAATGTTCTGGTGATTCACTTTGTGGACCTTGGAGTACTCATCGGCAGACATGTTCAGAGGGTATTAGCTCCATATCACCTCCAGCTAGTGCTGGCGGTGCTAGAAGTATTGTGCCTGATGCTCTTCCACTTTTAAAAAATATAGGAGTAACAAGTACTGGGGATGATGAGTCAGTTTCTTCCTATGGGAAACCTTGTCAAAATTCATATCCTTCTACACCGGTCAACAAACGGGAAAGTAGTGTTTAGAACTTTACTCTCTAGCAATTCTAGCTGGCTCCAATCTTTTGTCCTAGATCAATAGTATGTTGATAAAAAAATAGCATTTCTCTTACAAGATTTCTGAAACTTAACCTTCTTCTTATAAACTTGTGACAATAAAGATGCTTCCTATTATTATTTTTTCCTCCAAAATTTAAATTATAAACTCCATTAGAAGTCAGCTAGAAACAGAGCAAATCAAATAAAATAAATGTCTAAAGAAAAAATGAATGGGATCAAGACTGTTATAATCAAAAGCTGTTACAAATTATTGTTTGTAATGTTGAAGTGAGAAAAGATGTGGTACTTCTTTTAAATTTAGGTAGGTTTCCAGTTTAGTTTAAGTATTATCGCTGAGGTATTTAAGTGATGCCAAATTACAAACCGCGTTTGAAGGTATTGAACAAGGGGCTGATACTGTGTTCATACTAGTAGTGTTCTCACCTTGTTAATTGCTGATGCTGAGTAAATTTTGCCTTTGAGCATCACAGATTTTAATGTAAATGTTCCAATTATTAGCCTATTATTTCTGTGCTGAAGCGACTTGATGATTGGAATCTGTCCAGTAAATGTATATTCTGATCGTCCATGTATTTCTCAGGTGCTTTTGAGACCAAATTTTCCAACGAGCCACTTAATTTAGACTGACACAATTTTTTGAGGTCATTATGCCATGAGATTTACGACCTTCCTTCAATGTTGAACCTCATGGAGACCAATAGTTTGTAGTATTTTCATTCATACTTAAGTTGTTATTTTGTAGTTACTTTTTAGCTCACTGACTTGCAATATTGAACTCTATCCCATTTAAATGCAATTAATGTAGTCATAAATTTTTAAATATTCAAAATTGAATTATTTTTCTTGTTTTCATGAATTATTGTGAGAATGATGTCTTGTGCTGGTACTAATATGTATCACAGAGTTAACCTTTTTTTTTTTATTTTGGTAAAAGTAAAATGTATTACAAGAGAAATTAAGATTATAACATAATTAAGGTTGGTGATGTGGAACACACATTGGATTAACTGTGTAATGAGTGCATGAGTAGTAATCCTCTTACTAGTTAGTGTTAGAACTAAACATTCAGAATGCACACAACTTGAGCTTTGGATTTCCTCTCTAGGATTCATTGCAATCTCTCTCTCTCTCTCTTGTAATGTTTAGTGATCCTTTGAACTTGCTTGCTTATCAGGCAAGCCTACAGCTTGGATATTTACCTATCAAGTAAATATTTTCTCAAGTGAATTCTTGCTTTCATTTGCATTTTTAAAATCCTCGTCATACTGCACCTTTTGGCTCTCAGCCATTGGTCTTGCCCTCAATTTCCTATTAGGTGTTAAGGTTTAACTGATGGCTCTACTCAGGGATGACTTTGGCTTTGTTCTTGTTTTGCCTATTAGTCTGTTAGAAGTAGTGTTTCCATCAGGGGCTATCTTGTGACACAATTGACGTTCCCTTGTTGTTCAGCAAGGTGTTTGCCTTAACTGGATGGAGTATTTGTCATGATCGGCGTATGCATGTGATTTTTTTTTAGGTGTAGTTGTGTTGAACTTCACAATTGTTTCTTATCTTTGTTACGGCTAAATGTTATGTCTACTGTGAAGTAGGCCGATTTTCTGTGATTCCTTAGTAAGCTAAGTAGGTAAACGCTCATGCTTTGCTATAATGTGAAAGTGTTCTACAAGTAGGATCAAAATCAGCCTTAAATTTTGTAATTTTTATCAGTAAGTTTTAGATATTTTCGTCTTGTCATCAGGGCATATGTTTGGAAATGAATCTTGTTTGTATCTATATTGAAGAAGTAGAACTTACCTTAAAGAAATGTGAAATCTTATCCAAATTGTGGGTTGGGTTTAATGTAACTGGTTGTATGCTTTGTATTGTCAGCAAAGAGTCCAATTTTGCACTTGTGACAATACTTTCACATCGCTCAAAGCTAAAGCATGATTGTTAAATCCATGCAATGAGTTATTTGGATGACCCATTATTGGCATGCACTATGAATTGGACAATTCTGCTCTGTTATTTTGTGTGCTTTGGTAAGGTCTTCAAAATACTAAAGGGTATTTTATGTTTGTGATAATAAAGTCCAGTTTTTTATAGTGCCAGTCAATAATGTTCTTTGAGATCTCATGTATTGAAATAAATAAAGCAAAGTTTATCATTTACGTTGGTTATTCATTTGTTTTTCCCCTACCATTCTAAGCAAGTACAAAAATTACTATGCTAGTTAGTTTGAAATAATTCATTTATTGTGTAAGAATGATCCAAAAACAGTACTTTCAACTAAGACATTATGAAGCACATGATATGTTGTGCTGAAATGCACATTAAATTCTATTAAAACTGCCTCAGATGATAATGCTAGGCCAAAACCACCATTGTTTTAGATACCAAGGCAAATTTAAATAGACAAAAAAATCTTCTGCTCTACCCAAGACAGTAAAATGAAATACAAGGTCATAACCTAGATGTTAGCACAATCCTGTGGTTCAATGTTCAAATCATCAGATCAAGTATTTTACAGTGATATTAAGTGGTCCAGTGAAACTAAATAAATCAGTCAAATTAAAGTTAACAATAACAATCTAATACAAACATCTCAGTCTTCACGCAACATCTCACGCATACCTCATCTGCAGTTATAAATGTTACAAAACAAACTACTGGACTAGAGGAAGTAGAAACTCATAAAAAAAAAAAATGATAGGGCTTTTTTTTGGGCTTGCTGCCTCTCTTCTGAAGGTAAAAATTGTCTGATAATTTCACCAAGTAGAACCCAAGTTTCCTCTAAACTAGTGCAGAACTTATACCTACTCTCTAAGTTTGTGAGAAATCCTAAAGAAAAATGTTTGCCTCCTATAAGAATAATTCTGAAAGAGTTCACTGTACACGTTCAACATTCAAACTTTTAAGCTAATTAGAAAAATACAATGATACAATTTCTCTCTGACTATCAGAGAGAATATTGTGTGTAGTATGTTATCTTCTATATTTGAATAAAACACTAAAGCTAAAAGTCTCATGCTAAACAGACCAGGACATCTAGTTTCTGAGTTCATTTTGTCTCAAGTGACATTCGTTCTCGTACAAGTGTAAACACCTACCGTCAGTCTACGACACTTGACGCTGCCTCACAGCGAGCATTTGTATCATTCCCCCTCTCCTCCACCTGAATCATCCATCGTGCCGATGTGAAACCCCATTTTCTACTGGTTGAAATGATGTCGAATGTTAAAAATTTTAAGAATGAGTGCAATAATCACAGCATACTCTGATATACCCTTTGTTAGGATAGGCTGATTTATTAGCGCTTTTTAAACCTAACTAATGAGAAAATCGCTCTAACTAGTCGATATAATGGAAAGAAAGTGAGATTTCTTGATTACAGCCAGTGAAATTATGAAATAAATCACAATCTTCGATTGCATTTTACGGTACCCAAACAGTGCTCCCGTCTAGATTTCGAAACCATGAACTCGAATTAATATAACCAAAGGAGCATTTTTTAAAAAAAAAAAAAAATTTGCTGACGCGATTTAATTTTTGTGACGAGGTGGAAAGACTAGCTCTGAGAGTGCTGCTCATCGCCGGCCGGCCTGGCCCGCGCGGGCTGGGGACGCCGGCACCGAGGCCGCGGGGAGCGCTCGGGCGCGGAGGTCCGCGACGAGCTGCTGAGAGACGGGCTCCGTCGGGGACTCGGAGTCCGAGCAGCGGGCCGCCGCACCGGGGGCCGCCGTGCCGGGGGTCGTCAGGGTCAGCTTGGTGACTTTGTTGGCCAGTTGGGCGTCGTGCAGCACCTGCAGGTACTCCTGCGCAAGGAACCGGAGTACATCGTTTGTACGACCTCTTTTTGTCCGACCTTGCGAAATTCGGCCGACCTCTTTCCCCCTGAAATTTTTGTCCGACATACGATTGTCCGACCTACGTTTGTCCGACCTACGATTGTCCGACCTATGTTTTCTACAACCTCTTTTCAAGAAAGAGGAGACGAAGGGAGAGGGAGGGGGACAGGAGGGAGGGAGGAAGTGCGGGGGAGGGAAATGGGAGGGAGGGTGAGGGGAAGGGGGAGGGCCTGTCACGCCAGACAGGTAAACTACGAAGAATTGCACCAACAACGAAGTTAACTTAATGTAACCTTAAGACAAAACTGCTACCGTCGAGACCTACGAGCGCCTGGAGTGCAGGCAAAAGCCGATAGTGAGTCCTACTGCTCGGCTCTACTCGGGGAAAAGTCAAGAAAATGATAGTAGGTCAAAAAATAGTAGGTCCCCGGGGGCGGCGGGGGCGGCAGGGGTGTATATCAGGGGACCTACTATTTTTTGACCTACTATCATTTTCTTGACTTTTCCCCGAGTAGAGCCGAGCAGTAGATCTAAACTTGTCCTACTAATTTTCAGAGGGCAGATTTCACGGGACCTACTAAATTTTGACCTACCTCTTGCCCTGTAACATGCTCTGCTCTTCCCCCGGCTCTGACCTACCACCTAGACCTACTCTTCCCCCTGCTCTCCCCCTTGTCGTCCGACGTACCGAACGTTTAATTTCCCATACTCTCGTGTCTGGGCTACGTTCATAGCCTCTCGGAAGGGTGTCCGTTCAGAAACCACAACAAGGGACAAACGGGCGCTGCCAACTTAAACCGCAATGCACCCTCTAGCACCACAGCGCCCCTAGGCCGAATACTGTAGCTTCGTAAAAACAAAAAAAAAAAAAAGAAACAGAATTAGCGGGTGTTGAAACTAAGACTATGGACAAGGTAGGGAATGTCTGTACACTCTCGGCCACCAGCACCGCTCTAGTTGCGGTGGAAACAAAGACTCACATTTGATGTTCGATTCCTGCCGCACGCACACTGTTCGGATCCAGCCATTCAAAGGCACCGCTTCACCGGGAGCTTACCATGCGGCACGGTGGCCGAGAACGATAAGGAGCAGAACTCCGAATCCGGAGAACCCGGGGTTCGACACCCAGTGCAAAGGTCATTTTCGACGGACTGTCCTGGGGGAGCGACAGTCAAATTTTGGGTCGGCGGACGCTTCCCTCGCGGTGGTGACTTCACTTAATCATCCATACTAGCTCGGGCCGCCCACAGACTTGGGTGGCTTAGGGCCGAACACTGTAGCCTGGTGGAAACAGTAAGAACAAAAAAAAAAAACCTTAGGATCAGCGTGTGTTGATTACTAAAACTCTGGATATGGCATGGAACGTCTGTATACTCTGGGCCACCGGGATCACTGTGGTTGCGGTGAATACAAAGGCTCACATTTGATGTTCGATTCCTGCCGCACTGTTCGGATCCAGCCATTCAAAGGCACCGCTTCACCGGCGGCATATCATGCTGCACGGTGGCCGAGAACGAAAAGGAGCAGAACCCAGAGTCCGGAGAACCTGAGTTCAACACCCAGTGCAAAAGTCATTTTTGACAGACTGTACCGGGGGAGCAACAGTGAAATTTTGGGTCGGCGGACGCTTTCTTCGCGGTGGTGACTTCACTACCTCACCCTTATTAGCCTGGGCCGCCTAAAGTCTTCGGCGCCCCTAGGCCAAATACTGTAGCTTCGTAATTTAAAAAAAAAAAAAAAAAAAAAAAAAAAAAAAAAAACAAAAAAAAAAGAATCAGCGGGTGTTGAAACTAAGACTATGGATTCGGTGTGGAATGTCTGTACACTCTGAGCCACCAGCATCGCTGTAGTTGCGGTGGATACAAAGACTCACATGTGATGTTCGATTCCTGCCGCACGCACACTGTTCGGATCCAGCCATTCAAAGGCACCGCTTCACCGGAGGCCTACCATGCGACACGGTGGCCGAGAACCATAAGGAGCAGAACTCAAAATCCGGGGAAACCGCGGTTCGACACCCAGTGCAATGGTCATTTTCGACGGACTGTCCTGGGGGAGCGACAGTCAAATTTTGGGTCGGCGGACGCTTCCCTCGCGGTGGTGACTTCACTTACTCACCCTTACTAAGCCGGGCCGCCCTGAGTCTTGGGCGGGGACGTTTCCCTCGCGGCTGTGACTTCGCTTACTCACACTTACTAGCACAGTTGTCTACAAAATCTATGTCCATTCACAGTCTGGACGTAGTCGTCTGTAGATAGTCTACTGGTCGTCTACGACATCTATGTCCATTCATTGTCTGGACAAAGCCGTCTATAGATGGTCTAACGATCGTCTACAAAATCTATGTCCATTCATAGTCTAGACATGGCCGTACTCGAACGTCCGAGCGATGGTAGACATTGTGTAGATGCCACATAGATTGCATTCCGTCCCACATCCCACTTTAGTGAGTGCATAGCGTTATGGGTTAGTCCCGAACTTCGAAGTGGATACTAGATACCTTTCAACCCTGTAGCTGTCGTTCGAATAGGGCGTGTGCGTGAGCTTCTTCTATCTGCCACTAGAGTGCTCCGCGCTCAAAGCGCGTCTGTTCTCTCGCGGGGACTTTTGCACTGGGTGTCGAACTCAGGTTCTCCGGACTCTGGGTTCTGCTCCTTATCGTTCTCGGCCACCGTGCAGCATGATATGCCGCCGGTGAAGCGGTGCCTTTGAATGCCCACACGGAAAAAAAACGTCTAAAAGGCGTTTAATAGACGTCTATTGATAGACCAATAAGAGTCTATTAGATGTCTTTTCATGTCTAGAGGTAGATGATCGAAAAGTAGTCTAGTGGTCGAATATGCGACGTCTATTAGACGTCTATTGGTAGACGTCTATAGATGTCTCTTAGGGTGTCTTATAGACGTCTCTAAAAGTGTTAAAAAGATGTCTGTTGCTGTCTTATAGATGTCTCTAAGATGTCTAAGACGGCTATTACACATCCTTAGTCTTCTATCAGTAGAAGTGTTTTGCCGAGAGTCTACAGACATTCCCTACCTAGGCCATAGTCTTAGTTCAACACCCGCTGATTCTGTTTTTTTTTTTTTTTTTAATTACGAAGCTACAGTATTTGGCCTAGGGGCGCCGAAGACTTTAGGCGGCCCAGGCTAATAAGGGTGAGGTAGTGAAGTCACCACCGCGAAGAAAGCGTCCGCCGACCCAAAATTTCACTGTTGCTCCCCCGGTACAGTCTGTCAAAAATGACTTTTGCACTGGGTGTTGAACTCAGGTTCTCCGGATTCGGAGTTCTGCTCCTTATCGTTCTCGGCCACCGTGCCGCATGGTAAGCTCCCGGTGAAGCGGTGCCTTTGAATGGCTGGATCCGAACAGTGTGCGTGCGGCAGGAATCGAACATCAAATGTGAGTCTTTGTTTCCACCGCAACTAGAGCGGTGCTGGTGGCCGAGAGAGTACAGACATTTCCTACCTAGTCCATAGTCTTAGTTTCAACACCCGCTAATTCTGTTTCTTTTTTTTTTTGTTTGTTTTTACGAAGCTACAGTATTCGGCCTAGGGGCGCTGTGGTGCTAGAGGGTGCATTGCGGTTTAAGTTGGCAGCGCCCGTTTGTCCCTTGTTGTGGTTTCTGAAAGGACACCCTTCCGAGAGGCTATGAACGTAGCCCAGACACGAGAGTATGGGAAATTAAACGTTCGGTACGTCGGACGACAAGGGGGAGAGCAGGGGGAAGAGTAGGTCTAGGTGGTAGGTCAGAGCCGGGGGAAGAGCAGAGCATGTTACAGGGCAAGAGGTAGGTCAAAAGTGCAGGGTCTCATGTTGCCGCAGTGGCGGGGACGTGCACCTTGCTCCGGCGGCGTTAGGGCGTTTTGCGTTAAGGCTCCCAAATACCCGGAAGGCGGGTACTCGGGTCGCCCCGAGTCACGGTCTCTCTACACCGTGCCCCGAGTTAACACGTCCCGCCACCGCGGCAACATGAGACCCTGCACTATCGGCTCTTGCATGCACTCCAGACGCTCGTAGGTAGGTCTCGACGGTAGCAGGTTAGTCTTAAGGTTACATTAAGTTAACTTTGTTGTTGGTTCAATTCTTCGTAGTTTACCTGTCTGGCGTGACAGGCCCTCCCCCTTCCCCTCACCCTCCCTCCCATTTCCCTCCCCCGCACTTCCTCCCTCCCTCCTGTCCCCCTCCCTCTCCCTTCGTCTCCTCTTTCTTGAAAAGAGGTTGTAGAAAACATAGGTCGGACAATCGTAGGTCGGACAAACGTAGGTCGGACAATCGTATGTCGGACAAACGTAGGTCGGACAAAAATTTCAGGGGAAAAGAGGTCGGCCGAATTTCGCAAGGTCGGACAAAAAGAGGTCGTACAAACGATGTAGACTCCAAGGAACCAACATGAGCGACGCGCTCGGCAGGCCTCGCTAGAGGTCCGAAGGGGTAATGCAGGGCTCAAGGCCGCGCGAGAGCGGGGTAGGCAGGCCCGCAAGACGCGGCCGTCGTCCGGGCCGGCCTACCCCGCGCTTCAAAGGCGTTCGGCCCGGCGGTGCCGACCTGGTTGCCGTTCTCCACGTCCTCGTTGTCGTTGGCCATGCCCGCCGTGTCGGTGGAGTCAGCGGGGTCGGCCTCCTCATCCTCCAGGCTCGAGTACGACGCCGTGGTGCCGTCCGTGTCGCCGTACTCCGCGGACGAGTTGTCGTTGTGCTCCTGGCCGCGCCGCGGCTCCAGCCCCTCGCCCTCCTCGTCGTCGTCATCCTCGTCGTCCTCGTCGTCGCTGAGGTCGCTGCCGGAGTCCTCGTCGTCAGAGCCGCTGCCAGTGAGGCTGCCGCTGCCGCCGCTGCTGCTCTCGTCCTCGCTGTCCGTCCTCGCCTCGTCAATCGTGCCTGGAACAAGTGTCCAGTGTGGCGGCACTGATAGCCCCCTAGAGCGCCCCTCCCGCGCCCTGCGAGCCCCACTAGGCCGTAGCCTCGAGTACCGCTCGATAACTGCTCCAAATCCTGCAGGATGGTCCCACGGCGGCGTAGCGTTGCTCTCTGGGTATGAGGCCTCCTCCCACCCCCATCCCCCGTCCACCCTTTCCACCTCGTCGCGCCGTTGCCGCCGTTGTGCTGCATTTCTCCATCTCTCTTTGCCACGCCGCGCGAGAAAAGGTCGTAAGGCATTTGCTCGAAATTGGGTTACGAACCGTGCTCGTTGGAACGAGCCGTCCGCGCCACTGCATCAATCAGCCTGTCGGCGCCTGGACGGGGCCCCTTGCCCCTTTCTACCCTTAGCGCGCACTGACTACTCACTCTGCACCAGCTTCTCGACGATCAGCGGGTAGAACTCACGAGCCGTCCTGTTGTTGGGCTCGTACTGCAGGACTGCAACAAAGAGTGCTGTGAGCCGCGGGCCACGCCGTGCCACCGTTGCAATTAGGAGCCCTCTCCATCTCTCTCGGCGGGGCGAGAGAGACAGACGCGAAGACATTGTGCCGGGTCTCTGGCAAGCTTTTGGTCTTGATTGCCTCCTTGGCGCCACAGTGCAAGAGGCGCGCCACCGCGCTTGGCCGCGAGGCTGCGGCGGGTCCGGGCTCCGGGTCGGAGGCGCCGTGCGGGTAGGCAACCACCATCGAGCAGCGCACCCACGGCCGCTGGGTGCCTACCCGCACGGCGCTCGACCCGTCGCAGCGAGGGCCCCGCCACCGCCACGCCCCGCGACGCCCACAGACTGTTGCATGTAAAGCTGGTGATGTTGGCCCGGGCCAGCCGTTTGAAAGGCGGCGCACGTCTCCAGGGCCGTCGGGGCGCCGCGGGGCGGGGCGGGGCGGCGCCACGTCGCCAATCACGGACACTTTTCCCATCCCTTGGCCGGCCGCGCGCCGCCACGCCACGGAGACACTCACTCAGCTTGCAGTACTTGAGCGCCGTCGGGTAGTCCTTCCCCATGATGGCCGACAGGAACTGAAACAGGAAGCAAGGAGGAGATTAAGGAGGTCTGCGCAGTAAAAGACTCTGGCGGAAAGTAGGGCGGCGGCTCGGACTTGAGGAGCTTCGCCGTCTCTGCTGGTTAGAAGGTAGAGGGGAGGGGAGGGGGCAGCGTGACGGGCAGCGAGTGGAGACGACAACGGCCTCGCCGGGACGCAGCCGTAACGGTGAAAGGCAAGAAAGGGGAGCGAAGCCGAGAAGCTGTGAGACGTGATCGAGATGCGAGCCGACAACAGCGAAGCAGCGCACAGTGGGTCAGAAGACCGTCCAGGCGGCCAAAATGTCGGACAGGTTTTGAGATCCAGAGTCGCTAAATGGGACTCGAATCAAACGTGTGACCACGCCCATGACTTGCTTTCTAAACGAGGAATACATTGGTAGGGTCACACGTTCGATTCGAGTCCCATCTAGCGACTCTGGGGCTCAAAACGCGTCCGGCATTTTGGCCGCCTCGACGGTCTTCTGTCCCACTGTGCAGCGAGGTTCACTCACGTACCGCCCCACAAAAAGAAGCGGCCCCAAGCTCCCCGTCTCAACTCACCTCCGCAAGGAACTCGGTGGGCGCAGAGATGGACTCGTCGGCGTCCGTGTAGTCGCTGGCCTCCTCCTCCTCCACCGCCGGCGCCCCCGCCCCCAGGGGGCCCGCGGCGTGCATGGGGCTGCCGCTGGGGTGTGCGAGGGGCGAGGCCGGCGCCGCGGGGGCGTTCTTATGCAGCACCGCGGCGGCCTTCATGGTGGAGCGTTGCAGGGCTTCCAGCAGCTCCAGCTAGCCCACCCTGTCGGCACAAAAACGCTCGGATTAGGCGGTCGCGCTGCGCTGCTGTGTCGTCATGGCGACGGGGTGGGCGTGCACGTGGGCGTACACGGGCTGGCGGCCGAGGCGCGCAGGGGCGGGGCGGGGCGGGCGGAACCGCGAGGGGTTGGGCGGCGTGGTGGCGTTGCCGTGGAGACGCCGGGCACTGCGAGGTCAGCTGTTGGAAAGTGTAACTTAACTGCCTCCCTCCGGAACATTCCAACGGTTCCCAACCTTGGAGTCACGACCCTATTATGGGTCGCGGAAAAATATTTCGGGGTCGCGGCTTGGTCCTTAGGGGCGCCTAGGGTCGCCAGACAAATAAAAGCGACACTCCAACGCATGGTGTTCCGGGATGGGGAAGCAGGTGCCTGCGGGTGGCTCGTAGATGAAAAAACAGACTTGGCGGATCCGGGCGGGTGGCTCGTATCCAGTCGTATTCAGTTGTATTATGGTAGTCCCCCGCTGCCCCCGCTTGGCCTGCGTGCCTCCCTGTCGACGCCGAGCCGACGCCAAGGACAAGGACGGCACGTTGCTAATTCGGAAATGGCGGCATGCATGACGTGCCCGACGGCAGTCCGCAACAGGTGCGATGGATAGAAAAGGCGAAAAGTACGGGGCGGGCCGGGCGGATGTCGTGTCGTGCCGACAGCCTATTTCTTTCAGGTAAACGATGGAAACGAGAGCGTTGAGCGCGCATCGCGGCGGGATCGCGACCCCGACGAGGTCGAGTCCTTATCGGTTCAATGCCATCTGGCCTGGCCTTCTGGCCGCGAAGCGCTACGAAAGCGCCGCCGAGCCTCGAGCGCCTCGCGCGGCCAGTCCTCCTCTATCCAATAATGCTAGCTAATACGAGCAGCGAGAGACGGGCGAGCGCCACAGCGAAGCGAGCGGGGCCGGCTGCTCGTTTTGCACTCGTTGTTTTGCGTGGGCGCTCCGACTTGCCCCGCGACTGCGCAGCGAACAAGCAACCCGCCCCGGGCCAGCGGACTGCAATAGCTGGGGTGTAACCAGCCGGGGAACCATCGTCACATTGCTCACAGTGAGGCGCGACCGCCCAACTTTTTGATGAGCGCCCATTGCGACGCCCCAAGGAAGTTGTCGGCTGCTGCGTCATGCGTCGGGGTGGGACATCAAGGGGCAGGGATTTACCCACTAGTTATTTTTGTGTACATACACGCAATTCCCACGATATCACACGATACGATGACTCTCCATACCATGAGGATTTTTGAACAAATTTTGGAATATTTACGAATGATTCCCGGGATGAGTGTACACCGGTGTACACACGATTCCCGGAGTGGGTAACCCCTCGTGGGACATGGTGGCGCTGCAGCGGTCTCATTAAGCGGCGCCGTCACGCCGCCAGACAGCCCTCGAAAACAAAACGAGAACGAAGCAAAAAGCGTTTCTGCTGGAGAGAGAAATTGTTTCCGCTGGCCACTGCGGTTCGAGCCCCGGCTGCCCCCGGCCGCTCCCCCGTGAGGGATCGGGGCGCCGTTTCAAGGTCGCCTCGCCTGGCCACTCGACTGACTGTCTCTGTGTAGTCAGCCAGGTACGTGAGCCCGCGGCGCCGCGACGCGGCGATTGACGCCGGGAAAAGCCCGAAACGACCCAAAAATTATCGGGCGACCTCCATGAAAAACGCTTTCCGCTTTCCAGTGCCGGAACCGCGATTTTTTTTAAAGTATTTTTTTGCGGGACTCGCGCTTGTTTGGAGGGAACGCGCGGCAACGTCAATGAAAAAGAAAGGGCGGGGGGGAAAAGGGAACGAGTGTAAAACCGTTTGCCGTTGTTTGAGTTTCACCGGGTGCGGGACAAAGCATACAAGGGAACCATGCCAGTACAGGAGAGGGGGGAAAAGGGGGGGGGGGGGGGGGGTTGCAACGTGTGCCGGGGGGCGTATGCAAACTCTGGCGCTGTGATGAATTCATAGACCGGAGTTTGCGCAGTGGCTGCCACCACAGCCACACCTCGACACGGTGCCTCTGGGTGTCTGCGAAGCAGCGACCGCAACCCCATTTTGGATCGCGGAAAAATATTTTTGGGTCGCGGCTTGGTCTTTAGGGTCGCCTGGGCCTGCCCCCTGGTTGCAGGGGGCCCCCAGGGGGCAACCAGGGGGCAACCAGGGAGCAACCAGGGGGCAACCATGGGGCACCAGGCCGCGGTCGTTGACCTCCCCCTCGGCTTGGCTAGACGGGCTACGCCCCCCTGTGCTGCGTGCTGCCGGCCCGCCAACGATCTACCACGTGACCGCTTGCTGCGTGCCTGCTTGCCGCTATTCATAATGGAGCTCGGCCAGGTGAGGCCGGCCGGCCAGCCCGCCCCCGCGGAATGCCACGCCGCGCTCCAAGCCCGTCCCTGCCTTTCGCCCGCCCAAGGGCTTGGCCAGCAGGGCAAAGTCCAGCCTAGGGCGACAAAACTCTCCCTCCCCCTCCAAAGTTTCTGCCGATTGAAAGTATTGAAAACTCGGCTACAAATAAGGAAGTTTGTCGAAGCTCCGCTTGCTTCGCGCACTTTTCCGCAAAGTATGGCAGTGATTCTATTTGGAGGGTGGCAGGGGAGGATGGATGATGCTGCATGCAGCTGACGTCACCGTCGCCCGCCACTCCACCTCGATCACATCGTATCGGCCCTCGGCACGCTGGTGACAGCGTCGTCACTCTCTCTGTTCCTCCTCCCCTTCCTGAACACTGCAGCAGTTCACTGTGGGTCAAGACGCCCAAAATTGGGAAAAGAAATGTACGCAAAACCGACCGGAGCCTGAGGTGGCCAGATTCGGATTCCCCATAAAATTTTGAGTCAGAATCGTCAAAACTCGCCGTGACTTTTTCAAAACTCGTTTGCGCTCTTTTATATTTTTTCACGATTTCGACCGTTTTGACCCACTGTGCAGTGGCGCGTATTCACTGCGTATTCATCTGCCTCTACGCACACTATTTGTTTCTTGGCTTCCGCACATTGTAGCCCGGCCGCGCCGTGCAGGCCCCGCAGGTCTCGTCCATTTCCGCCTGTCACTCAGCCTGGCGCCTGCTGGCCCTCAGGTCGCCGATCATCACAGCCTGGCGCCTGCTGGCCCTCAGGTTGCCGATCATCACAGCCTGGCGCCTGCTGGCCCTCAGGTTGCCGATCATCACAGCCCTTACCGGCTGTGGCACTTATCGGGGCCTTTCGACGCGGTCGTGGAACCCCGAGGGGCCCCAATGGGTCCCAGAGGGACGGCTTACATCACGGCGTCCTGGTAGTCCTTCCGGCTCCGCCGAGGCCCTCTACGCCGGCCGAGACGCAGGCGGTCGGGTTTCGGCTGCAGGCAGGCGTGCCGGGGGTGCTGCCGCGGAGGCCAGCGCTGCCCTTTATCAGCTGTTCTTGTTATCGTCGGCGGAGGTCGCGGGTCGCGGGTCGCGGGCTGGGCGGGGACCAGACGCACCGTGCAGGACCGAGGTGTACGCCGTACTGCTCCGCCTGCGCCCCGCCCTGCCCCGCCCCACCCCACGCCACCCCGCCACCGTTCGAAAACAGCCCCTTGTTTTGGAGGGCGTCCTTGTCTGGCTGGGCGTCGGGGCGCGCGCGCGACGGAGACGAGCGGCGCGGAGCCTCCCCCTAGTGACCCCCCTGCGACGGCGACGCCACCTGGCGGGGGGTGCAGCAAGCAGCTGCGGCGAATCGCGCGCCGCGGCGCCGACGCTACCGCCATCTATCGTGAGGTGCAGGACGAATGGCCGCCAAGGGCCCCGCACACGGCGGCCCCAAAGGGTGTTGTGTCGGCTCCTGATGTGTGTGGTGGTCGGGTTTGGGATCTGCATCTCCAGAGGTCCAACGGTGTAACTGCAGATCTTTCCCGCAGCACATTTTAACTGTGTCCTCGAGGTGCTCGCGCATTCCGAATCCCTTTCCTTTTCTTCCTAAGAATGCTGCGGATTAGTCCGGGACAATACCAGACCTTGCTGCGCGGGGCAAGGCCGACGCGGGGAAACCAAAGACGACTTTCTCCAAAAGTCCAGACGGCAAAGAAAGCGCACCAAAAGGACGACCATCACGATCGCGTGGAGCCAGCGCAGCGCCGACATGGGTAAACATGGTGTGCGCCAACACGTGTCCCCCCGTGTGCCTCGGTCCCCCATCATTTCTCAGCGCGGCGTCCGGACGCCCCCTAGCGAGTGGGACGGAGACGCCCCCTTCCGAGCGCGACAGAGACAGCCCCGCGACGCCGGCGGCGGCGACGCACGCGCGGCGCGCGGCGTCTCGGGGCGGTCGCATTTATTTTTGACTGCGAACAAACGTTCACTGCGGTGCTGTACGCGGCTACGCGGCTACGCGGCGGGGAGGGCGAGCATGACCCCTGGCTGCGGGGAACGCAGCACTCTCTAACAGCCGCGGCGTCCAAGTGGCGGTGAACGCCACACGTCATGGGCCGTCTTTGCCGGTTTCAGTCGTTTACGTGTGTCGAGTTATGAAAGCAGGGCGAAAGCGACGATGTAGAGACACGACGGCAATGTTGAGCGGGCCGGAGTGAGTAGATCCCGGCAGCGCATGTCGCGGCGCATCGCGCAGGCGCGGCCGGGCTCGCGGGCTGCGTGCGGACACGGCCGTGGGGGGTGGCGGCGTGGCGGCCTGGTGGTGCACTGGCTTGCCGAGCTGCCACCCTCGCGGCGCTGCCCAGCGCTGCCCCTCTCACACGCAGCCCCCGCGCTCAACTGAACAATGCTTTCGGTCCTGCCAACCTCGCCAAGCCTTTTGCCCTGCCGGCCCTGCCACACTGTCACTGCGAGG
Source organism: Stenchaetothrips biformis (assembly GCA_030522485.1). NCBI lineage: Eukaryota > Metazoa > Arthropoda > Insecta > Thysanoptera > Thripidae > Stenchaetothrips > Stenchaetothrips biformis. Next base: position 21,660,362 of record CM060087.1, read on the forward strand.
CGCGCCGCGCCGCCGCGCCGCCGTCGCTGCGTTGTGATAGGAACGTTGTTCCTTTGAAGGCAACGCGTGCAAGCAGGGAGCCAAGACACGCCCTGCACGGAACACGGTAACACTGAGGTTGGGGCGACAAAACACCGCTAAACACACAGCCAACAGCAGCGAGACGAGGGTGACGCCCTGCACTACCCGTCACATCTTTCGGCCGCTGACGGCTCGCCTCTGCTCGCCGTCACAGCCCGCTCGTAAACTCGTGAAGACGAGACGGCGCCGCGATGAGACGAGACGCGCGCCGCGCCCTCCGCCCTCCCCACAATGCCGCGTGCCGCACCGCGCACCGCATTCGAACGCGGCGCGCGCGGCGCACGCGCAATCGAGGGGCCTATTCCTGGTCGCTGAATGGCTGTCCTGGCCGTCCCGATTCCGACAACCACCCCTCGTTGCGGTCGCGAAAAAAGGAACCCCGTGGATCGGCCGCGGCGGTCATTTTACGGGGAAATGGAGACGACGGGTGCATGGGGCGCAGCGAGATGCAGCCCCCGGTCATATCCACGACCGGCAAAGGAGGCCCTGCTGGCCGTGGCGACGTCGACTAGGGGCGCCGCCAGCTCCACCGGCGTCGGCAGCGCCACCCGGGGGGCGTTCGAGGGGCGGCTGCCCGCGGCGCCGCGTCCTCGTCGCACCCGTCGCGGCGCCGTGCGCTGGAGCGGGACGCCGCACCCCTCGGGTGGCGCCTTCGCACGCAGCCCGGCGCCGTGCGACGCTTTGCTCGCTTTGCGCATGCGACGCCCCAGCCCTCGGCGTCGGTCTCTTTCAGCCAGGCCTCAGCCAGGAGGTGAGTGCGCGAGCAGCGAGCTTCAAGAAATCCGTTCGCTACCCGGTCCAACCTCGCCATCGGCCCGCAGGTACCGTTGCACAGCCATCCGCGGCCCGGAGCTTATCTGTGGTGGTGATATTTGCGGCCGTTTTCGCCAAACGACGATCGTTTTACGACTTTTCTCTGGTCGGCAAGTCAAGTCGCAGGCGGTGGGGCCGGGCCTGGCCGGGCCGGGCGTGACGGCGAGGCCTGCCATGTCCGAGGCGCGGGCCGCCCTGGATTCCTCGAGTCTCCCAGGCCGAGTCTTCCCAGGCCGGCCCCTGTTCCAGGGACCGCGGCGGTCTAGTGCGAAATAGTTATCTGGGGATGGGGATGCCCTAGGTTCCCCTGACGTGTCGGGGCCAGCGGCGTGCCGCGTGGCGCTGCAGGCTGGGGGCCGGTGGGTTAGGCCCAGCGCCATTCAAAGGCGTTCAACGGGTGCTGGACGCCCGGTTTGCGGTGTGGGTGCGTTTTCCGCAAGTCGTCCTGACGGTGTTATCCGCGTTGCGGCCGTGTGACCGGGCAGAGCCACCCCCCGCACACGGCGCTGGCACGGCCGGGTCCAATGGCCGCGCGGATCAATGCCGCGATGGAGGGCCGCCGTCGCGCCCCGCGGCGCCCTGTGCCGTCCTTGTGCCAGCGCGGCGCGGTGCTTGGGCTGGGTCGTCGTGGCGCGGGGACAGGCTGTCCTGGACAGCGCGGCCTTGGCCCGGCCTGCCTTCCACGCCAGTGACCTTGAGCGTGGCTCCGCGCGGCAGCTCGTTGGGCCCGGCCTCTGCTCCGCGGAGATCCGCGACCGCTGCTCCGGGACCTGCCTCCCCCGCGGCCACCTCGGATGCTTGGAATTGAGGTTAGCGGCCCCTCGCGGTGCGGTGTCTTTGTCTGCCCCGTGGGCACGCCGCGGCCGGTGAGCGAGAGAGACGGAGAGGTCCGCGGCTGCCAACCCCTGGCCCGGTGCCCCCCCCCCCCCCCGCAGGCCCGCGGCGTGACGTGGCACGTCAGTGACGTCACGCCACGTGGCGGCGTCCCGGCTTTCTTAACGTGGAATCTGTTTAAATGAAAATACCCATGACTTTTGGTGCCGGCCGGGGTTCATCTGTTGGGCGCACCTTTTGGGACTTTCCTGGCCCCCTGCGCCCTAAGATCGACGGATGACGAAGGCACTCGCGAACCGGCCCTCTCGTGCAGACTCTCATTTCTACCATCAATTCTCGAGCAGTAAAACAATAGCAAAACTCGGATTTTGTTAAGTAATAACCGATTTGAAGTGCGCAAAGGGATAACTCGTTGCTCGTAAATTTCTTTGTGGCGTGGGTCATCCCCCCCCCCCCCAGCTTGCGACCACCCGGGCTGCCATCATGGAGGCAAGCCATGAAGGTCGTGGGCTGCGTTCTAGAAGCCCTCGTCTCCCTCGCGCGCCCCGGCCCTGCTTGCACATGCGCTAGAGACGGAATCTATTTCCGGACGCGTCGGTAGTCCGGTAGTCCCTCGCGCCGGCCGGCTGCCGCGGCGCCGGGTCGCTGACCGGGGCGGGTAGGCATCCCTTCGTACACCACTGTCAGTTGGGTGGCGCCCCGTGGCATTCCCTTCCCTCCGGAGACGTTCATGACGCAGCCCTCGACCCCTCAATAACATTGTTTCTTTTTCTTCCCTCAGATAGTTCGCCCGTCTGTCTTTGATCAACCTCTGCCATGGGTAAGGAGAAGGTTCACATCAACATCGTCGTCATCGGCCATGTCGACTCCGGCAAGTCCACCACTACCGGGCACTTGATCTACAAGTGCGGTGGTATCGACAAGCGTACCATCGAGAAGTTCGAGAAGGAAGCTCAGGAGATGGGCAAGGGTTCCTTCAAGTACGCCTGGGTGTTGGACAAGCTGAAGGCTGAGCGTGAACGTGGTATCACCATCGACATTGCCCTGTGGAAGTTCGAGACCGCCAAGTATTACGTCACCATCATTGATGCCCCTGGCCACAGGGATTTCATCAAGAACATGATCACCGGCACGTCCCAGGTACGCGCCCTCCCTGTGTCCGACCCAAACGGATTGGAAGCAGAGTCCCAGACACGCTGCCTCCCGCTGCATGCTCCATGTTTAATTGGTCTCTCCTTCCGCAGGCCGACTGCGCCGTGCTGATTGTGGCTGCCGGTACCGGCGAGTTCGAGGCGGGTATCTCCAAGAACGGCCAGACCCGTGAGCACGCCCTGCTCGCCTTCACACTGGGAGTCAAGCAGCTCATTGTGGGTGTCAACAAAATGGACTCAACTGAGCCACCCTTCAGTGAGGTAAGTACACTAGTATAAAGTCTTTTTTTTTTCCCCTTCTTCTTTTCAAATTAATGTTGCCTATAATAACAAAATAAAAATATTTTCCAGCCTCGGTTTGAGGAAATTAAGAAGGAGGTGTCTTCATACATTAAGAAGATTGGTTACAACCCTGCTGCTGTTGCCTTCGTACCCATTTCTGGGTGGCATGGAGACAACATGCTGGAGCCATCCGACAAGATGCCCTGGTTCAAGGGGTGGGCTGTTGAGCGTAAGGAAGGCAAAGCTGAGGGAAAATGTCTGATTGAGGCTTTAGATGCTATCCTGCCTCCCAGCCGTCCCACAGACAAGCCCCTGCGATTGCCTCTTCAGGTACGCTTCATATTTAATTTTTGAAAGTTTGTTATGAAATAAAAAAATTTACTTACTAATTAATTATTTTTTTATTATCAGGATGTGTACAAGATTGGTGGTATTGGTACTGTGCCCGTTGGACGAGTGGAAACTGGTGTTTTGAAACCAGGCACAGTTGTCACTTTTGCGCCAGCCAATATCACCACTGAAGTCAAATCAGTTGAGATGCATCATGAGGCTCTTACTGAGGCTGTTCCTGGTGACAATGTTGGTTTCAACATTAAGAACGTGTCAGTGAAGGAGCTTCGTCGTGGCTACGTTGCTGGTGACTCCAAAAATGCCCCACCCAGGGGAGCCGCTGACTTCACTGCCCAGGTCATTGTTCTGAACCATCCTGGGCAGATCTCCAATGGCTACACCCCTGTGCTGGACTGCCACACTGCTCACATTGCCTGCAAATTTGCTGAGATTAAGGAGAAGTGTGACCGCCGTACTGGTGAGTAGAAATGAGTATTTCAAAAATTAATCAACGCCACATGTGAAAAATAGGCAGACCACACTTCTTATTTGCTTCTTATTTTCCATACAGGCAAAACTACTGAGGAAAATCCTAAGGCAATCAAATCTGGAGATGCTGCTATTATTGTACTCATCCCATCCAAACCCATGTGTGTTGAATCCTTCCAAGAATTCCCTCCACTTGGACGCTTTGCTGTACGAGACATGAGGCAAACTGTTGCTGTTGGTGTAATCAAGGTAAAACAAGAGTTTTTTCATAATCAATGTTATTGAATGATGAAGGTTTATTTCACACAATCCTTAATGGAAACCACAGTTTTACAATTCTATCTATTTTTCTGTTTTTTTTTTTCAGCAAGTGACATTTAAGGAGGCTACTTCTGGTAAGGTCACAAAGGCTGCAGAGAAGGCACAGAAGAAGAAATAACTAGGTGTGATAGGCTACAAGGCCTGTGAAATGGGTCCAGGGGGTGAGAGTGCTGCGCAGGTACAAATTTGGACTTCTGAAAAGACTCTGAGAGTGGTGTCAGAGTACACAGCACATAATGATTCACAGCAACACGGCTTGAGTTTCTGTCACCTGCGCAGCATAGGTAAGGGTTTGTTACGGCATTGTTTTCATCGGAAAGAACTACGCCGGAAAAACTTCACAGTTCTTTAGCTCGGATGTCTTAAAATTGTTTCCATCTTTTAAAAGATTAATTTATTCACTACGTCTCCTCTGATTGGGGAGTGGAGAGATTGTGTTTCAACGTTTCTAGATTGTGGTAGGGTAAAAATGGTAATTTGCACATGAGCGATATGACTTTCTTTGGAAAATCATAGGAGGGAAATATTTCCTTTTTGGAATGTGTTTACAATATCCTGTGGCAGATGCCTAGTTTTCCATTTTCCCTTGTTTTCTTACCACTTTTACCCAAGTAGTTCACATTGCAGTAGAGATGTGCTGAATAAGCTTTTTGTAAAATATTTATTATTTTATTTTGTTTCCTATAATAATAGTTTTTTAATTATGTTATTGTTTCAAATTGTCGTGAGTTGTTAATTTGTAACAAATCATGTAGAAATGTTGAGAAGCCGTGTTGCTCCAGTGCAAGGAAGTAGTTGGAACATGCCAATTGTCATATTGAATCGTACCCTCATGAACCGCCACCAGGCACTTTTTTCTTTTTTTGTTACCATACAATTCCATTAAAACAGAATTGATGAAAAAAAAAGGTTATTGTTCTCTTTGCTGCCTTTGCTTCCTCTTAAAATATATTTTTTTATCAAACCGTTATTTACACTGGCATGTTGTTTCTCAGTAGAATGTGGTATGATATATTATGACAAACCACATGACTACTTCTTTTTCTTTAAACTGTGACTATTAGACTGCAATCTGTATGGTTTCTTTTGGCTGAATCGGAGTTCATCGAACTTGCTTCACGAACGATTCACTAATCTATTTTGCCTGGCCTCATGCACTATGTGGTACAATCTACATCATTGCAAATTCAAATTACATGCATTAGTGTGCGTGTTGAGGCGCGAAGCGTACTACAACGCTAAGCAGAGCTAACTTCCTGCCGGAATAACCTTGACGAAATTTATTAAAGGCACCTTATACGCTGCATTGGTCATGATTAAATTTAAAAAAACTTCGATTTAATTGGACTGTATTTTTAAAAAGTCTATACACTAATTTAAAATGATCTCAGTCTCTCATAAATGATGATGTGACCAAAGCAGTCTTACGTATCCAGCCAATTTTTTCTACATCCGTCTGACAACCTCACGAAAACTGACAATCGGACGAAGATCGATCTCGGTTAATAGAAAAGCGTGGGAAAGTAAGTACATTTTTCAACTAAAGTACTGTTTTTTAGTGTGTCGAATGTATCAATTTGTGTTAATCACGATACAATAAGCTACAGCTCCGGGCAGTTTTACAGCTGTTCGAGGTTTGATTGTTGGCAGTTTTGGAAACAGCGCTCAACAGGCGGCTTTTGGAACTACAGCTGCTCACGTGACCTTCATAAGAGAGGGGGGCAGGACCCAGGCTCATCGCATTCGTCCATCGCTTCCTCCACTTCGTCGTGTGAGCTGACTTGTAGTAGTTCTCCGTGTCGGGAGCTACCAATTTAAACTCAAAAGGTGAGTTTCGTCGCTCTGCGCGGCTCGAGTTTAGTGTGAAAACATCAGTGCTAGTATTTTTGAGACCCGTGTGCATCGTCAGGAGCCAGGATTGGTTGATTTTCTCGTTAAATCTTAAGTTTTCCCGTAAACTCAGTGCCGCTTGAGTCACGTCCACGTGGCAGTGGTCGGACATGTTGCTCGTGCTTTAATTTCTTCTCTTACCTTTGAGGTTTCGGTTGTTCCGATTTCCAACCTAGTCCATTAGTCCAACTGCCCATTTTTGAATCAATTTTCACCGTTTGGCCTGATAATGCGGCAGCCTTTGCCGCGTGGTGCAACCTGGCCGGCCTCGCCATCTTGTGAAAGCATCGGTTCCTACCCTCATACCGAGTTCAGCTTGTGTTTCCTTCACATGGAAGTCTTTACGTGTTGGCTGAATTTTCTTCAATTCTTGTCTACTGATGTTGCACTAGTGTCGACCGAGTGAGTCATTTTTAGGCTAAAGTGCCGGGTGGCGTTATCACGTTTTGAACGTCTGGGGTCACATGTTAGTATACCTACTCATTATCCCTGTGTCCCCGGCGTGCCCTAGTCATTTTCGGGTAGTGATTGATAAGGCGGGCTTCGTATTGTTTTCGCTATTAAATATGGAGTGCACCATGTGGCACTGACCGTTAGCTGGCAGCGGACGAGGTCGCCATATTGGATCCTGGGAGTGGCGGGGCGGCCCGGCTTGGGCTGCTCCTCTTGCCAGTTCGCCGTTTTATGTGTTTCATTGTGCTGGTGCCGTTACTGTTTGCGTTTTGACACTTGGTGAATTTATTTTTTTTGGGCGCGCTTGGTTTGCACTTGTTTGTCTGATCCTTGACGTGTCGCCGGCCGGACACATGGCGGCTAACCTGGCGGTTTTGATCGCGTCGTTTGGCGTTGCTCCTCGCGCAGCCGGCCCACTGTTCAGTCGCTCTCGGCGGCTACTTAGTTGGGTGCTCGCGTTTTCATGTCCCGTGCTTCCGTTGCTATGTGCCGGCCGGCGTGCTTTGCCGGCATGGCTGCCAAGGTCAACTTGCAGGGGCTCGGGATGGGTTAAAATCGGGGCGCTCGGCCAGCCAGATTGTTGCTGACTTGTCACCTTTTTTTTGGTTGTTCCATTTGCCACAGTCCAGCTTCATTTCAGTTTTTCATAGCTGTTTGTGTCGTTTAAACTGTGGAGAGTAAAATCTGAGCAAGCTTTTATTTTTCAGCTGTTAATTGGCTGTTAAACTTAGCTTTGGAGACACTTAAATTAACTTTTAATTGGTGTCATTGTCACAGCATCAGCTTCTAGGCAGCAGTTGCTGTTGCGCTAGTCGTTCCCTAGCTGTGAAATCAAAAAACGTATTGCTATACCTGGAGTTCGCTGTGTTCTCTTGGCACGATAATGCATTGACAGTCTCATCATTGGATTTTTTAATTGTTTTGTAAATGCCACAGTCTTTGCCACTCGTCAACTTATATGGTTGATTAGTTTCTTCCCAGACTGGGAAATGAAAAGATGTGTTACTAGTTGGAGACTCTTGCTTGAACTCCGATCACACAACCGCATCAACAGTCTTTTGTTTTCTTTTTTTTTTGTGTGTGTTTCTGCCTTGCTTGGCATGTTGGCCTGTCAAATTATTAGTCTGTTCATTTGCCACAGCCGAGCTCTATTTCAGTCTATTGTATGTTATGTCGTTTTTATGGGTTCGAAGTTATCTGGTCGTTCTCACAGCATTAGCTTCTGGTCAACAGTGGTTGTTGCACCAGTCGTTCCCTAGCTGTAAAATTAATTGATATAACGCTATGGCTGGGTTCTACCTTGACCTCCAGCAACTCTATATGTCTTACATTTGCTCAGTCTCTACCTTGTTTCTGTACCGTAAACCAGCTGTTTTGGGGTGCCTTATGCTGTATCTCCTGCCTTTCTAATATGGTTTCGTTTTTCTGTTGCAGTTCATCAGCAAACTTAATCGCTCACAATGGGTAAGGAAAAGGTTCACATTAACATCGTCGTCATCGGCCATGTCGACTCCGGCAAGTCCACCACTACCGGGCACTTGATCTACAAGTGCGGTGGTATCGACAAGCGTACCATCGAGAAGTTCGAGAAGGAAGCTCAGGAGATGGGCAAGGGTTCCTTCAAGTACGCCTGGGTGTTGGACAAGCTGAAGGCTGAGCGTGAACGTGGTATCACCATCGACATTGCCCTGTGGAAGTTCGAGACCGCCAAGTATTACGTCACCATCATTGATGCCCCTGGCCACAGGGATTTCATCAAGAACATGATCACTGGTACTTCTCAGGTGAGATTCATTGGATTTTCTTGGGCAGGTCACTTAATGTAAATGATTTTCCTATGCACCATTTTGAGTTTCTAATGAATTAATTTCACCTTATGTTTTTGACTTGACATCGCCCTCTTTCCGTGTTTATTTTCCCTGACTTAATTGTGCCTCTTATTGTTGTCAGGCTGACTGCGCTGTCCTGATCGTTGCTGCCGGTACTGGTGAATTCGAAGCCGGTATCTCCAAGAACGGCCAGACCCGCGAGCACGCTCTGCTTGCCTTCACCCTGGGTGTCAAGCAGCTGATCGTTGGTGTGAACAAGATGGACTCCACCGAGCCCCCCTTCAGTGAAGCCCGTTTCGAGGAAATTAAGAAGGAAGTCTCCTCTTACATCAAGAAGATCGGTTACAACCCCGCTGCTGTGGCCTTCGTGCCCATCTCCGGCTGGCACGGAGACAACATGTTGGAGCCCTCCTCCAAGATGGGCTGGTACAAGGGATGGGCTGTCGAGCGCAAGGAAGGCAAGGCTGACGGCAAGTGCCTGATTGAGGCTCTGGACGCCATCCTTCCCCCAGCCGCCCCACGGACAAGGCCCTGCGTCTGCCCCTGCAGGACGTGTACAAGATCGGTGGTATCGGAACCGTCCCCGTCGGCCGTGTGGAGACTGGTCTCCTCAAGCCCGGCATGGTGGTGACCTTCGCCCCCGCCAACATCACCACTGAAGTCAAGTCTGTGGAGATGCACCACGAAGCCCTCGTGGAGGCTGTTCCCGGCGACAACGTCGGCTTCAACATCAAGAACGTCTCCGTCAAGGAACTTCGTCGTGGTTACGTCGCTGGTGACTCCAAGGCCAACCCCCCCAAGGGAGCTGCTGACTTCACCGCTCAGGTCATCGTGCTGAACCACCCTGGTCAGATCTCCAACGGATACACCCCTGTGCTGGATTGCCACACCGCCCACATTGCCTGCAAGTTCTCAGAGATCAAGGAGAAGTGCGACCGTCGTACCGGTAAGATTCTGTTTTTTTTTTACTTGCCTGAAACGTCTTAGATTTGAAATGATGATACTCGCATGGCCGTGCACCAATATGAATTTCATTGAATGTACTTCCTAATTTATCTGATACCTTCGATTGGACTTTCTACGTTGTGTTCCTTAATTGGTTGTTTCATGGCCTCCTTTCTCTTATTTCAGGCAAAACCACTGAGGAGAACCCCAAGGCCATCAAGTCTGGTGATGCTGCCATCGTCATCCTGGTGCCCTCCAAGCCCATGTGTGTCGAGTCCTTCCAGGAGTTCCTCCCCTTGGTCGCTTCGCCGTCCGTGACATGAGGCAAACCGTTGCCGTTGGTGTCATCAAGGTGTGTGTTTGTCTTAATCAGAAATTTCAAGTCTCATGACCCACTATCCACTTACTAGCTTGCATTTCTGCTTATTGTGCACTTCCTCTTTGAGCATCTACTAATGAGGTCTTTTTTGTTTTTTCAGAGCGTCAACTTCAAGGATCCTTCCTCCGGCAAGGTCACCAAGGCTGCTGAGAAGGCCCAGAAGAAGAAATAACTAGGCGTGTTGGATGCAATCAAGTTCTGTGGACTGGCAACATCTCGGCACATCCAGTCCGTCACCTCTAAGCTGCCGCATACACATTTACTGTGGAAACGCCCTATCAAAGGGGTCCTGAAACACTGTTTCCATCGCAAAGAGTTAAGGAGGAAAGCCTGGTGGTAGTTAACTTTGATGTGTTTATATTATCATGGAGATTATGTGATAGCCAAATTTTTTTATTTTTTCAATGTTTTCACTTACTTTGAATGGTACTATTTATTAGGTGGTTTTGTAAGGTGAATGGGAGATTTTTTTGATATGACAGACTCAAAGTTGCAACGTCAGGTATTCAAAATTTAGACTAGTTGACTTCCTAGGCTATTTACCTTACCCATGTATGTATGAAGTCATATGCGATTGGAGTTCATCCTTTGCCAATAAATGCTGATGACAACAAACTCAGATTTTTCCTCAACTCAATCCCTTCCCAGATGAACACACACAAACTTATAGTTTCCAATGCCTCCATGCTAGTCCTGTTACTAGCGAGCATTTCTCCACTCATTCACACCTGCTCTACTTGGACCTGGGGTCCTATTCTTACAGATCGCTAAGTACCTATCTAACTGACCATTCTACTCTCAGCTATTGTCTCGCAGTTCATTCTGGAGTCTAAATTTTCTGACACTCAAAGACAACAGGAGAGTTCCTGTCTAAGAAATTCTTAAGAGGTTCGTCGTGCGGCTCTTATTTTCTTGAAAGAAGTTCCTGCAGACGAGGGATTTCCAAATCTTTACTCCTCGTACCCTACCGCCCCCGCCCCACCCCCTTATGCACTATTTGCAGTCCGGGTTCTTGTTTTTCTTCGTCGAGCCGAGCTATACTCATACCAGCGTAACCTTTCCAAAAGTAGTCCCTCTCCCCAAATCAGCACATTCTTTTCGAAATTTATATGAAACAAACGATTGATTCCCGAAAAGAAGTTCAACGACGTGGATACGAAAGACTGGGGCGTAGGTTAATGTACGCTGTAATGGTGAAATCTCTTTGAGTTTCTCAATCTTAATGTAAAAAGGTGCGAGCCCAGTCCAGAGGAGTAGCTGTCCCCTCACACCAAAACAGAAATATCTAATAAACTAAACTAATTTTCGAAAAATGAAGTTCAACGACGTGGATACGAAAGTCTGGGGCTTACATCAATGTAAGCTGAAATGGTGAAACCTTTCTGAGTTTCTCAATCTTAATGTAAAAAGGTGGGAACACAATCCAGAGGACAAGCTGTCCCCGCACACTAAAACCGAAATATGTAATAAACTAAAGTGATTAAGGAAAAGTGAAGTTGAACGACGTGGAAACGAAAGTCCGGGACTCAGACATATGAAAGCTGCAACGGTCAATATTTTTTTAGTTCTCCAATCTTAGCGTAAAAAGGGGGTCCGAGAAACAGTTGTTATGGAGGGGTGCGACCGGGACGTCGTCTGCCCGCCGAAATACCAAACCCGGCATACTTCATGATTTAGTCTGAACTTAATTGCAATTTTTCCGATATGCAAAATTATACGATAAATAATTGTCCTAGTTTTCTAGAATTTAATATTTACATTAAAACAGCGCATTACCTGCGGGACTACTTTCTCTTCTCTGGCGTTGGCGGAGTGATTCGGAAAGGTTACGCTGGGAAGAGTATAGAACTTTATCGACATCGAGTGGCAGTGGGCTGTGGGATCGAGATCAGAGCAGAAGAAAGAAGCATGGACGCCTAACCTGTAATTCGATGGGGCAGTTTTTAATTTTCACTAAATAGGGTTGATCCGTGGGTTAGTATGTACATGTTTATTTTTATTACATCCTTATATTTCATTTTTCCGAACCCATTCCATATTCAACACAAGAGGTTATGAGACATAAAATCTGTAATTTTGCACTGGGACTCATAAAATATAGTTCTTATCTGTTATTATCATAATTCTTTGTCATTTATCACAATACAGTTATATTTCATTTGGTCTGTCTTTATAGTTGTGTTTGAAATACTTGCCATTGCATGAAATATCATTGTGTTCTGTATTGATATAGATTGGTAGATTCATTTCATTCTGTTAAAGATTTCAGTCATGTGTCATCTACTTCTGATGGTAAAATTTAATGGTTGTGCTGTATTTTCAGGAGTGGTCTTGTACCTAATGATCCAACAGCAGACTAAATTATGCCTTGGTACCATGAAAATGGTACCATGGCCAACTTTAGTACGCAGTGTCTCCAAAGCTCTGAGGCCATCATTTATGAATGGCCAGGTTTCAATATTACCATTCAGTTGCACATCAACTCTGGCTCAAATCCAAACTCCATCAGCCAATGAAACTGAGAAGAATAATGTCTCTCTTAAAGGCCAAAACAGTGCGGCAGATACAACTGCTCCTGCAGAGCATTTGAAGGAAGTTGCTGTTATAATGAAGGTGAAGGAAGTGGCCTCAGCTTTAGAACTTTGTGCCAACTTTAACTCTCATCAGCGTTTTGAAGTAAGGAGCCATTAAATTTTTGGTATGATGAACTTATTTTTTTTTTGTGTTAGCTCTCATTTAGTGTTTTGGTTCCATTTCTCCAGGCTTTGAGGAATTTTGTTGCAATAAGAACCCGTCCTTTACCTTTAATTCAGAGTATTACTGAGGGTTTAATAACATCAGTTGATGAACTGAATATGAAGGAGCTTAGTGATCTACTTTTCCTCTTGGGGAAACTCAATTACATGAATGAGGTGAGATATTATTTTTTATCATTCAATCGTTATAATTGGTGTCATATTGAAAGTCTGTTTTTCTCTTGAAGGACATTCTCTCGAAAACTTGTGATGCTATTAAAGCAAAACTAGACCATACCCATGCTGCTGCTGTAGTAGGTTCATCCATCGCAAGTCTAAGATATTTTAAATGGAAAGATCCAGGTAATTTCCAAGTGTAGTGTTCATTACGTCAAAGGTTGGTTGAAAAGCACATGTATTAAAGAATTCCCTATGTTTCTTTTCCATTGGCAGAGCTTTTGGACCAGTTTAGTGTCTGGATTGAGAAACACTTTAAAAAGTTCTCCAACCCATCATCATTTATACTGACCTTAGCTTTGCAAAACCATTCCCCTCCCAATCTGGAGGAGTTATTAAAGGTTTGTCATTAGCAGTATGTTATTTTAAAATAAAAACACCAGGTCTTTCTTTATTAGAAATGTTTCTAAAAATATTGCAGCTTACATGGCGTGAGTGGATTGAAATGAGGAGATGTTCTCCAGTAGATACAGTCAACTTTGTTTGGGCTGTTCAAGCGTTGAACAGCCAGTTTGAAAATGACAAGATGAGACAGATTATAAACCTATTTCTGGAGAACAGATTTTTGAGAACGCTTGATTCAAGTGAGTAATACCTGCTAAATGAAATAAAATCCACCTCTCTCATCATTCATAATCACTGCTCAAACTTTCCCTTGCAGGACCTCAATCACTTCCTGTTTGGCGTAAATTGTGCAACTTGCATGCTGTTGCCAAGTCTACATCAGGTTTAGGTGGTAAGTAATTGCACTGGTGGGACATTTTCATGAAGTCATGCAGACCTCTCAACTAGCTTATTGCCATAAAACTTCTAATAGTACCATTTTGATATTCAAAAACTAAAATAAAAAGAAATATTGGAAATCTTTATGTTCTACCTGAGTGCTGTAAATTGCCTTCTTCTGTTGATTCTGTAGATGCTTTGGCAATCCCAGATGATGTAAAAACTCTGATGACCAATAAAAACCAACATAAAGAGCAACTAGTGTCAGAAGTTCTGCAACTCCTTTTCAGTGACCTGGATAGTAATCTGTATACCAGAGATGTACCTTCAGGAATGGGCTTTCCTATAGGTAAGACTTAACAGACTAGTGCTATGCTTATTTGAAGTCACTCTTTCTTGTGAAGCACCATAAATGCCCCAGCTCATTTAAAATGTCCAATAAACTCGCACCGAATGACCGCAAATGTGCTATCAAAGGCACATTTTAATCGCAGGTGCAGGCACCAAGAATGCACTTTGACTTTTATGTTATTTTCTGTCATTTGGTGCTGTTTTTGGTACATGCTCAAGGGTAAATTTGTGGCAACCTCTTGCTGGCTTAAAATAGTATGTTTTAAATTAACTTTATGATGTTCTTTTATACAGATATTTTGTTTTGTTTGGATGACAAGATGAAAGCAACCCAATTGCATCTATCAGCTGGGTCAAAGTAGGTTTCAGCATCATATCTGAATATCATCGAGTTGGTTTCTTTTTAAAACATCTGCTTCTTTTATGTTAAAGGATTGCTGTGATGATTCATTCATACCATGAATGCTGTCAACCCACCAAGGAACCAAATGGAGTAAGATCATTTGAAATGCGGCTTCTAAAAGAAGAGTTCAAAGTGATTTCTGTTCCCTACCACATTTTAGGTGGAGGATATGCACAAGTGCATGAGTATTTTGATTCTGTTCTAAACAATCTAGTAAAACGTTAGTTCAATACTTTTCTATTATTTCCTGAATTGTATAATGTGTACAGTGCTTTGTTTTCTTACAATTTATGAATTCTCATAGCTTGAAGAATAAAATGAACTCACCATATTTCAACCAAATCAACCCCTTATGAATATAATATGTCGATTGTTCATGTTTGGGACTGATGTTACCAACTTCTTACATAATAAACTATGAGACCCAATGTGCTGTGTTGTTACTCTTGTTTGCCACCCTTCATGTGTGGGGAAAAGGGTTCATTTAATGACTTAAAAAGTTATCGAGCAAAATACAACAGATTAATTTATTTTCGAAAATATGTACAAGTCACATTTCATTTTGAAACGTGTTCAACGTTCACAGAGAGAAAAACAATTCTCAAGACTTATTTTTTCTTGGCAGCCTGTTTCTTTAAAACAGATTTCTTAACATCTTTCTTACTGGTCACCTTCGTTCCATTAGGTTTTGTAACTACCTTTTTAACAACTTTTTTAACAATAGGTTTCTTGACCAAATTTTTCTCTACAGTTATCTTTTCTACCTTCCCTTTGATTTTGCCACTTGCTTTTAACTCTTGAACAACTGCCTTCACACCTTTGAGACTCTTAGCAGTTTTCTCAGACATTGGTCCCTTGCTAGTGATAGATTTCTTCTTAAGAGCTGGAACTGGACCTGATTGCTTCTGCTCCATTGGTTTGGTAGATTTGGCTTTTGGTGTGGGTGAGGATGTCCGAACACGCTTAGAAGAGGGCAAGCCATCGGTCTCGGCGAGACATTTGCTTGTATTACAATTGACCTGCAGATTTAGGATTTTTAAAATATAATGCTGGAGATCCAGTCAGAGCAACACAAAATGAAATTGGAAGCATACCTGAAAGAGACAATCTACTCCTTGTGCCTTTAGTTTTTCCTGCAGTTCAAGCAAGTGATTCTTGCTTTTGTCAATTCGAACTTTGGCCATTGAAGCGGTTAATGGTTTGTTTTGCTGAGCAACCGCCTCACGTCGCCTCTTCACACCAATGCAAGTCTCTGGGGAGTATCCAATTGAATGCAGGAACATTTTGGGATTCTGCTTTTCTGGAGGTATGAATACAGCTACAACAGAAGCAAATAACAGCAAATTACAGGAAATTTGAGACATTGAAATTGTGATGCAACGGGCCGTTAATTACGCGATTTACCACCACTTACCTTTCAATACACGATTACCAAACAAGTAATTGTTCATCGTCTCAGCCACAACCTCAGCAACTTCTTTGAAACGGAACTCAATAAATGCGTATCCTTTACTACTTCCAGTCTAACATCATAAAATAATTATGAAATAAAATTAAAATACAATTGCAACAGATACAAGACTGAAACAAATATAAATACCTTGTTGCTACGGACCAGCCGTATTCTTGTAATATGGCCAAACTGTTTAAAGAAGCTTTTCATTTCTTCTTCGTAAAACCCATGAGGAATGTGGGCAAGGTATACTACACCTCGGTCAGGGAATATTCTCGGAACTCTCTTTTTCAGAACAATGTCATTGAGAAGTTTTGGTTCGTCTGAGATTGCATTTGCCGAGCTAATATCAACAGCCTGGAAATAAAGAAAAAATAATCATTAAAAACTAAGGTGAGAATAAAGTCCTTTAAACATGTGACATAGAGGTTACCAGGCGTTGGCCAGAGCAAAACACAATCGCCTAATACTGACACCAAGGTGTGCATGTTTCATAGGTTCAAAAGTTTTTAACTCCCATAAATTCTAAGCACAAGAAAACGTTGTTTAATGTTTCAAATAATATCTGGAATTAGGTAAACAATAACATACGCCACAAAGCTTCTTCGTGTTCTTGACGGCAGTTTTGAGAGCTGTGGGAGCATTTTTCTTCAACTGCTGTTTGCTCTCCATTTCACGAGATATTCTCTTCGATTTTGAAAAGTTACGGTTCAAAACAAACTTAATGAGAGAATGGCGAACTTTATGACAAACACTTGCCCGCTCACCACGAGGGTCAGAACGGACTGATGGGTACGAAACGAAGAGAAGAGTCTAAAACCCGTTTCGGGCAGAGAATGAGCGGCTCGGAAGCACTCGACTATGCCAACTATGCCAACCTGCAGTGTTGCGCCATTCAAAAGGATGCGTTGCGTCGCCAACGATTGTCGTTAAAAAAATATTCTGACCAAAAAAAATGCATAAAATGTTGCTTGCTTTCCCGAAAATCTTCTTGTTGGTGTCATGTATAGCGTTCACTAAGTGCTTTGACATACACAGTTGGTAGCAGGCAGTAGACCAGCAGACGACGCGTTTTTACTAAACAAAACAAATCAGAAGACGCTCCCATTGACCCTTTGACATGTAAGTTCTCTCCTGTCATAACAGAAAAGTCGAAATCTGTGCTTAAAAGCAGTTACAGATTACACAAGGGTTGTAGGTCCCCCATAGATTGTTGCTGAATCACGCAAACCTGGGTTGTATCTTACGTTTCTGTTTGATTGTAGGTTACCGTCCACTATTAATGTATCTGATGTTTGTTTGTTTTTTTAGCTATAGGGAAGTTTCAGCTCTGCATCAAGTAAATTGTCAATCAGAGCACCAAAATGAATCGACTCTTTGGAAGAGGAAAGCCAACGGAACCACCACCAAGCATCACTGATTGCATTGCAGGGGTAAGCTCTCTTTAAAAGAAGCTCTGTATAGTTCATATTTTATTTTGTTATCGAAATACTTCCACTAACAGGACCACTTTTATATTATATTAATTTTTGGTGTTTTATTTTGCGAAAGGTCGATAGCCGTGCAGAATCGATTGACAAGAAGGTTCAGCACCTTGAGCAAGAGCTTATAAAGTACAAGGATCAAATGAAGAAAATGAGAGATGGACCTGCAAAGAATGCTGTTAAACAAAAGGCCCTGCGTGTATTAAAACAAAAAAAAATGTAAACTGCACATTGATACCTTTTTGTCAATTTCTGAATCTGTGAAGTTTTCCTCTTAAATGTTTGTAACTTTCCTCATGAATTCTAGGTATGAATCCCAGGCAGATAATTTAAGGCAGCAAGCTTTTAACATGGAACAGGCTAACTATGCAACCCAAACTTTGAAGGATACTCATTCAACAGTCATAGCGATGAAAGCAGGAGTGAAGCAAATGCAGAAAGAGTTCAAGAAAATCAATATAAGTGAAATAGATGTGAGTATATAATGTTCAATCAGATTGGCACCATCCACAGAAATATGGTGAAATCTTATTTATAAATTTTGTTCTGCTGACAGGACCTTCAAGATGATATGGCAGATATGCTTGAAATGTCAGAAGAAGTTCAAGAAGCATTTGGAAGATCGTATGGCACTCCTGACATTGATGAATCTGAATTAGAGGCTGAGCTTGAGGCACTCGGTGATGAAATTGCCTTGGATGATGATACTTCGTACTTAGATGACGCTGTGAAAGCTCCAACTGCTCCTGACCGTGAACCAGGTGCAGACAGTGTGGATGTAACAAATAAGGTGAGCCATTTTCTAAATTTTTCAAAATGAATAAACTTGAAATGTTATTCTTATTTGAGCCAGACAGTAAATTTTCTTCAAATTTATTCAGGATGGTGTCCTGGTTGATGAATTTGGATTACCAAAGATTCCACAATCTCTTAAGAGTTAAAATGAAGGTACAAAAGCACAACCCATGTAACTGTTCATATTTTCAATGTACCATGCTACATGACTTGGGTAAATTAGCTAATGTTTCTTCCTTCTATTGTGAGGCACTTTTAATTACTTAGGCACCGTTGTTTTTTACTGTGTGTACCCATTTTCTATAATTGCCAGAAAAAATATTTTGAATCATTTTCTGTGAACTTAGCTTTAGTTGCTCATAATTGTTTACAATTATGTGCTGTGTGCTACTCTGTGATTATTAAAGTCTCTTGTCCATATAATTTTACCACACTCCTAGCTTGTGCGTCCCGGGAGGCTTGCTCTCTCCCACCGCGTGGTGTGGCATCAATAAATCTGGCTTCCTAAGCGAAAATTATTGTTGAAGTAATTATTTATACCTGTATCACGTATAATGGAACTGCAGCAGAGCTTGCTTAAACGCCTCTGAACCGAGCCCTCCACTGCCTGCTCGAAAGGCAACTCATCGTGGATACGGAATGAAGAGTCAAACAGGCCAGAGGGAAGTTCCAGTCCAAGTCGGCCAGTTGGATTTTCCACAAGCCAGTGGTCTGCGTTACTGCGTGCGTGCGCGAGCGACATGACACCGCACTAGCCCCAGGCCCGGGGCGGGGGGGGGGGGAGGGGGGCAGTCTGCCGCGGAGGCTTCCCCGTCCCGCTGCGTCGACGACGATGACTCAACGCGGAGTGCATTAGGGGCCGAAGGAGTGAAACCACGAGAAACATGTAGGGAAAACCCGCGCTCGAACCTGTGATTCAAATAAAGGACCACCCACTCATTTTTATAATTATACCTTTTTTTAAAAATGGGGGACCCCCCTGTCTCACCCAAGCTTGGCCACTTCCGCTTCCCTATTTCTCATAATGGGAAGGTTAGGGTATTCACGGTGAGGGGGAGAGGGGAAGTGGTCGAACCTGTTACGTGGTTTAGAAACGGTCCTCAAGAATCACTTCCACACGGGGGACATTGACTCCGCGACATCGGCTGTAAGGGACAGAGATTGCACGCAGCCCATCGACTCGATTATCAACACACGATCATCCAACTCGATTGAGAGCCACGCCTGCGTCTTCAGGGGCCTCAGTCGAAACAGACCCCTACACGGCCCTCACAGTCATCCGAGGTCAACAAACCGTCCGAAACAAAGCCGAATCCGGAAGTGCAGCATGGGCCTGCGGTGCGCTCCATGCCCCCCGTGCCCGCGACCTCTGGGCAGCAGCTGGGTAGTATGCAGCAGCCGCCTGTCGCGGAGCGCGGCGCAGAGGGTGCGGGGGTCCGGCGGGGTCCGGCGGGGTCCGCAACCCCGCGCGGGGCACGGGGGGCACGACCGCATCGTTCGCACCGTCCGGGCACAGCCTCGTATAAAGAGCGGGCGGCCGGCAGCCGGGGGCAGTAGTCCCGCACCGCCTTCGCACCATGGCCGTCAAAGTGCAGCGCCTCGTCGTGCTGCTGTCGCTGGCGTGGGCCGGCGCCACCGGCGCGTCGGCGCCCAAGGCCAAATCAACGTCTCTGCGTGAGTACGGCCGCCTCGGCCACCAGCAGCTACCAGCAGCGCCAATCTCGGCACAATTACCTGGGGGTGACTCGGCCAGCTGCCCGCGCCCCACAGGGGGCGAGGGGGCACGGCACCCCCGCACTGCCAGCACGACTAACTGCGTTACTGCAGGCAGTCGGGGTGGCGCTCAGGCAAGCTGCAGCAAGCTCGAAGCAAGCTCCGCCCGGACAGCGCGCGGCGGATGCGGCTGTGGAGCGCGGGGCGGGGCGGGGCGGGGCGGGGCGCGGGGCCTTACATCGCGGTGCTGCTGCTGCGCTTATTCCAGAGTGGAGTTTGTCTCTCTCACTTGTACGGCTTTCTCCGAACCGCCCCCGGCTAAAAGCCCGCGCTTCCCCGCCCCCGAAGTCTGGTGCGGTTCCGCGTCGACGCGGTGCCTCGCCGCCTCGCCTCCCCCCTGGCGCTGCTGGCGGCAGGGCTGGCTGCAAGCTTCCCGCCTTCCCGCCCGCCGTGCCACAACGAATTGATTGTTGGGGACAGGAGGGTCGAGCCGAGCCCGTGCCGGCTGGCTGGCTGGCTGTTGTTCGGCCGGCTGGACCCGACGCGGCTGAAGCGTCCTTATAATTCGCAAAGGCTGATTACTCGGCTCGCCGGCGCGGCATGAGGAACCTCTCGAGTCCGTCACCGACGGCATTAGGTCTTCCCCCATTCCACTCCAAGATCCACGTCTCGCGCGACTTCGACGTCATCGGTGTCCGCGGCGAACAAAGTCGTCACAAAGAAGTCGAGGCGGATGATGTTGCTGATGGCATTTCTTGTTTTTTATTTATTTTTGCAGCGGCATCCTTCCCGAAGTGCAGCATCAAGGACCCGAATATCAACGAGTGCCTGCGTCTGGCGGTGCAAGCCGCCATCCCGGAGCTCGTTAAAGGTGAGTCCGCAACGCCGGGCTCGCAGCTTCCAATCTTATTTCCCCTCTCACTCTGTATTTCTGTCTGTCTGTCTGTCTGTCTGTCTGTCTGTCTCTCTCTCTCTCTCTCTCTCTCTCTCTCTCTCTCTCTCTCTCTCTCTCTCTCTCTCTCTCTCTCTCTCTCTCTCTCTCTCTCTCTCTCTCTAAGAGCGGAGCGAGCGCGTCCCTTCATCTTCCCGCCCCGCCTCTGTTCCAGGCGTGCCCAGTCTCGGCGTCTACTCCATCGACCCCCTGGACATCGTGGAGGCCAACATCGGCGCCACGGAGGGCCCCGTCGCACTGAGCCTCGACTTTAAGCAGCTCAAGATCGGCGGGCTGCACACGGCGCGGATTCTGTCCCTGAGGTGACGCTCGGCGCGCAACCACTTTCGAAATGACTCCTCGCCGTGTATACCTAACCTAACCTAAACTAACCCTCTCCCTTTGTCCGCAGCTTCGATCCAAAGACGTACCGGTTGTCGATGCGCGCGAAGGTGCCGAGCCCCCTGCGCCTGGACGGCCACTACAAGATCGCCGGCAAGGTGCTGGTCCTGCCCATCCAGGGCGAAGGCCTCTGCAACCTGCGACTGGGTACGATACGTCGAATCACCCGCACTCCGCTTGTTTTCGGTCTGTTTCGTGGGCGACTCCTAACGTTGTCCCTTTCCCAGATGACGTCATGGCCGACATCAACCTTGCCATGCACGAGGTGACCAGGGGCGGCGTCCAGTACCTCGCGGTGGACACACTGGCCTTGTCCTTCGACACCAGCAGGCTGCACATGAGGTTCGAGAACCTGTTCAACGGCAACAAGGAGCTCGGTAAGGACGAGCAGCGAATGTGCGGAATCAGGGAATGCGCGCCGCCCTTTACGAGCACTCCCACTTTGCAGGTGACAACATGAATCGCTTCCTCAACGAAAACTGGCCCGAAATTCTCAAGGAGCTGAAGCCGTCTATCGACGAGACGTTCGGCGCCGCGTTCCAGGCCATCGCCAACCGCATCTTCCACAAGGTGCCTCTCAGCAAGGTGTTCCTGGCTTAGGAGCCACTCCACCAAACAAGGGGACGCCAGCTGCATGCAGTGGAGGGAGAGGCTCTCGACATGGCAGCCTTTTTGAACGGGATTACCGAGGCTCTCCAACCAGTCACGCATTAGCTGTTGACTTTGAATATGTAAACCCAGTGTGTAAAAGTGTTAAAGTTGAGAAAGATTAGACTAGTTTTTTTTTGGTGTTATCTTATATGTGATTTGAATAAAACTGTAAACGATTAGTCTGGGTGACTCACTCATTTTTTGCTCTGTGGTGCACCGAGTGTTTGAGGCTCACACTCTTGGAGCGGGACGGCGCACACACACCCGTCGGACCACCCTACCCCTAGTAGTGGCCTGGGGCAGAGCGGGCAGAGCCGCGGGGAAAAGGGGAGGGGGGAGTCCAGTCCAAGCTGTTAACTTAGCTCGCGCGAGGGTCACCTGGTGGCTGGCCACGGTCATGGCCGGGTTAAATCCCATTGCTCAGCTCACGGGCGCCCACCACCTGTCGATATGGACGACACGCTGAACTTTTTCCGCACTCTGACGAGGGCAGGCGTGTTGTTCCGAACCGAACGAAGCGCACCACCCCGCCCCGCAGCTCTATTCATTGAATCCTCTTGACATATGAATATTCTCGTTCGATGCCAGTCTCTCTGTCTGTGGGTGTCTGTCTGTGTGTCTCCCTTTATTGGTTAAGCTCACCTCAGTGACGTCCGCCGCGCGCATCGCGAGTTCCAGGGACAGCGTGCATTCAGATCCGGTCATGCAGGCCATTGGTCCAGCAGCGCAGCGGCGCTGAGCGGCGCGCTGGCACTCCCCGTGATTGGCAGGCCATGGGCAGGCCATGGGCAGGCCATGGGCAGGCTCCCTGCCGGCAGGGCAGTGCAGGGCAGACGCAGACAGAGGCACGGTCAAAGGCAGTCAGAGGCAGCCAAATGCTTGCATCAAAACAACTCATTTTCACGGGAGCAGCCGACCGTTGAATGTTTGCGGAGAGCGCAAAGCTCGACTTTTCAAACAAACGGGCGGCCGGGACGAAAAGGGCAAGGGGGAGGGAGGTATCCTGGCGGTTGTGGCAAACGATTGCGGCCAGCGCAGTGTCACAGTGCCGTCCCATTCCTGAACCGTCTGGAGGCAAGGCGGACGGCGTCTGCTTTTCCATGAGTCTTCATACAAATCACAAGGCCTCCCTCCATCGAGGCCATCATATGCACCTCAATGCCCAAGGTCCTGTTGTCGACGAAGTGCAAAGGAAGGACGTCAGTGTCGGGAGGGTAAAGCTTTTGTTGCTTCAGGTCAAATCAATTTACCGGGTAATGAGCTTTGTGGACGCGTGCCGGACTGCCGGAGTGGCTTTGCGCGGCTGCCGTCTGGGGCTGGGCTATGCCGCTCCCCACCTCACCTCAGCTCGACCTGGCGGGACGACACGACAGCCGAAGGCAGCCGACGGGTGCCGAAGCCCCCGGATCCCTGGCCGGCCGGGCCGGGCCGGGCCGGCAAGGGGTGGCTGCCGATGGCTCACGCTTGCGCAGCGCAGCTTGCGCACCGCCTCTCGCCGCCCCGCCGTCCCCGGGCAAGAGCGAGAGCGGAGGTCGCGATTGGTCGGCAAGCAAAACGGGCCGGTCGGCCGGCCGTCGCCCCGGAAACGAGCCGCGCCGAAGCGCGCGCGCGCGCTTTTCAAACGCTTTCCTCGGGCCTATATCGACCCGCCGGGGCGCGCCGCCGGGCCCAGCACGCCTGTCAGCTTGGGGGGTGTTCGGGGGGCTCCCTGACGGACTGGAGTCACGACGAAGAGAGCCGCAACGATCCTCTTTCGGACGCTGTCTGGCCCGGCGGCCCCGGCGGCCCCGGCAGTCCCTCCGCACGGCGCCGCTCCGCGCTCCGCCCCCGGAGGCCCCGCGCCCGTGAGGTGGGCCCCTCGCGGCGCCGCGCAGCCGGCACTCCCTCATGCCACTCCGAGCTGCACCACGTCCGCGCTCACGAGCATGTGCTGCCGCTGCTGCTGCTGCTCTCCGCGGCGCAGGGCGCGCTGAGGCGGCCGCCCCGCTACCAGACCAGCTGACTGCCCGGGTGAGTACCAACCACCGGCCGCGCCACGCCAGGCCCAGGGCCCCAGGGCCCGGCCCGGGGCCCGGCCGCACCGCCAGCGAGCTGTTGCTGTAGGGCAGGGACAGGCAGGGACGGCCGCGCGCCGGAGGAGTAACACGTTGCCCATTAGGGCCGACCCAGCCCGGTCACGGTGGGGGGGAGGGGGGGGGTGCGGGCTCGCACCAGTGTGCTGCAGACTCACTGTGAACCGCGCTGCTAATTCTGTCACTCTAGATATTGCTTTGCTGTGTGTGACACTAGCGGCCCACGCGTCACACAGTGGGTCAGAAGACCGTTGAGGCGGCCAAAATCCCGGACACGTTTTGATCCCCAGAGCCGCTAAATGGGACTCGAATTGAACGTGTGACCCCGATTCCTCGTCCTGAGAGTAATCCATTCCATTGGTGGGGTCACACGTTCGATTCGAGTCCCATCTAGCGACTCTGGAGCTCAAAACGCGTCTAGAATTTGGCCTCAACGGCTGACCCTGTGCGTGACTGCCTCGCCTCGGCCGCCTCGAGCGCCTGTTCGGTAGGCAACAACGCGGGCGGGGCGCACCTCTGTGCTCGCGCGGCCTACCTCACTGGCGCTCCGAGCCGCCAGGACCGCTATTGCTATTGATGTAGCTTACGCTAGCTCCGCCAGCGACGGGGGTATGGGTTCTCGCTGCCAAGAAGGCCACGGAGCACAATGTGATGGCACAGTACTTGGCGAGTAGATTAAATTGTGAAGGAAGCCCCCCCCCCCCACACCAAGGAGACAATGCCGAATGGGGCTGATAGACAAGGGTATCAGGCGGTCGGCGCTGCCGAGCTTACAATAACGCAAGGCTTCCGAATGAGCTCCTATTTTCAGGTCCGTCCGGGGAGCTCGCCTCCCCCTGCCCCCACCCCGCTGGGCTGCAGCCCCACTGCCGACCTGATGCAGCGCCCCCCGCGCGCCACCCGCCCCCTCTCTCGACGTATTCCCACGCAGCAGTCCCCTCAGCAGCCCGCGCGGGGGGCGAGCGGGCGGGGGAATCCTCGTCGTAGTCATGGCAACGCCGAGCTTCGATATTAGCTGGAGTGGTCCACCGTGAGGGTCCAGCGGCGGCGTGCTGCATGCGCGATTCGCAGAGGGGGTTGCGCTGCTGGCGAACGCGGCCAAGTGTAATGGCTGCGTGGAGTGCTGCTGTCAGGCTCGGTGCTGGCCGGGCCATGTCAGCGTGAGCCCTTCAGCTTGCCACGTCGCCGCCGCGGGCTGTTTGTGCCAGCGCACCGCTCCAGCACTGCGATATGGCAGTCTGGAGATGGAACGCGGCCCCGGTGTTCGAGAAGGCGAGGCTGTCCCACTGTGTCGCGAGAGCGGGGCACCCGGGGGCCGCGAGCCGCGAGCCACAAGGCAAGGCCAGTGGAACTAGTTTCATCTGTTGGGCGAGTTGCCTGCGCAGCGGGGTCACCGTGGGCGCGGACACGAGCCGCACACACACCCCGTAATAATCCGGTTCGGTCCAGGCGTTTCTATTCGCACCGCGGCCTGCTCAAGTGGGAGAGGGGAGCGGGGGCTCCAGGCCAAGCTCCAGGCTCAGGTCGCCAAGAATCCATCGCTGTTCGCGGACCACGGACGCGGACCTGGGAATCATCCCTCGCCTCCTAGGGGCGCCTTGTATCCGCCGAGGGGACCGGCCCACTAATTAGTGTCGTGGCTGCCCTGCCTTGCCGGCCCCAGCGTCTCCGCCTCAAGAATGTAATTTCCACGGCGTGGAAGAGGGGAGCAGGGGAGCCGGCGTCCGACATGGCAGGGCGCGGCGCGGCTTGGCAGGGCGCGGCGCGGCACAGCAGGGCCACGGGCTGCGGATCGGGGGTCTTGGTCTTGATAATGTGATTATGAGGGAAAAGGCGATGGCTCCGGCGTTTGACGCGTCGATGGTGCGGCGCGGGCCAATCAGGGTGCGTGAACGGGAGTCGGTTTGTGTCGGCGGCGGCGACCCTGAGACACACAAGGTGGGCCTCCCGTGACATCCGAGCACGGCGCCGTGACAATATAATAAAGAAGTAAAGCAAGCCACCCCGAGAGGCCCGAGAGCAGGAGCCTAGAACGAAGGGTTCGGACAAGCTCGCTCTCTCTCTCTCTCTCTCTCTCTCTCTCTCTCTCTCTCTCTCTCTCTCCCCCCCCCCCCTCCCTCCCTCCCTCCCCCTCCTCTCTCTCTCGTTGCGTCTCTAGGCCGGGCAGTCAAATGCAGGTGCGCCACGCGTCACTCACTGCTACAGTGTTTGGCCGCCACTTCGACGAGACCTGAACTGTTGTGTCTGGAGGAATAATCGAAGTCTGCGCCCGAAGAAACAAACTTATCCCATTGTCGATGTCTCTCAGACACCGGGGCGGTGCGCGGGAGGTGTGTGGCGGGGAGAAGCGGGGAGTCCCAGCCTGATTCCGAACAGTGCTTTCATCGCCGTCTCTCTCCACTTCGTGTGGCGTTCAGTGGGGGGCGCGAGAGAGACAGAGCGACGCAAGCAGTGTTCGGAATGCTGCCAACTCAGCCGCGCGACAGTCGGTCCGGGGAGGGCAGGGGGAGGGGGCTCCACTCGAACAGAGTGCTGGAAACATGTTGCGTGTTGTGATTTTCTCCGTGACTGATTGGATCGAGGATCAAGACGGCGCCCGCTGCCTTCATCTGGCTGGGCACACACTCAGCTGAATCTCCATCCCGCGCGCCGCGAGCGGAGAACAGGCGCGTGTCTTGGACGCGGTCGTCTGGCTGAGGCTGAGCGGCCAACCCTGTCAAGCCTGTCTTCAAATACCCCGCTTTGCACCGTTCTAGGCGTGGATGTGGATCACTGTGAACGAGAGCGTCTGTGCGTCGACTGCGAATGCCGAGAGCGGATGTTCGAGTCCTGCTATCTCTTTCGCTGATTTCGACACGCACGGGATCCGACTCTGTACAGATCTAGCCTGTCAAAGGCACCGCTTCAACGGTGGTAACCCATGCCTCGCGGTAGCCGAGGGGGTAGAGGCGTCGAACGCTCAGCCCGGGGGACCTGGGTTCGTCATCCAGAACGAACGTCATTTTCTACAGGCTGTCCCCAAAATATTTTTCCGCTTCCCTAAGGTTGGGAACCGCCGGCCGCCGGTACGGGGTATTACGTGAGTGTTTACCCCTCGTTATTGACTTTTGGCCGATTGCTCTCTTTGCAGGATGGACAGTGGGGTCAGTGGGCGCGACGAGAATCAACAAGAGCGGCAAGAGGACGCCCAGCAGGACCAGCAGGGCGAGCCGAGGCCGCCCCACGAGCAGGCCCCTCCGCTGCCGAGCCCGCAGCCCTGCGACCACAACGGCTTCCCCTGCAACCTGTACTACGTCCACCACCGCCTGGACGGGGTGCTGCGGGCGCTAGACGAGCTCGTGGCGGCGCGGGGAGAGGGCGCGGCGGGCCCCGCAGTCCGAGCCGCAGTCCCGGTGGACGAGATGCCGGCCGAGGACGAGGTCGTTGGCTACATCGACCGCAACAACAACGACGTCTACCTCGACGAAGACGCACTCCCGGCGGAGCAGCTCCAGGACCAGCAACCACCAGCGCATCAAGAGGCACCCGAACAGGCCGAGGCCCAGGCAGGCCGCCCAGAGCGGCAGGGTCCTGGCCCGCACCTGGGACATGGCCTTGGGCACGACCTCGACTTGAACGAGGGCGAGGGAGAGGGCTGGGCGCAGGCGGCTGGCGACTACGCCAACTAGTAAGCAGGCAAAGCTGTCTCATGGTAGGCGGCATCGGCCACGACTTGCTGGAGGCCATGGACGTGGAGCCTGTCGTCGGGGCCGAGGCCGAGGCGGTCATACCAAACCTGGATGATCCCATGATGGACGAGGCTGCAGTCGGCGCGGCCGGCCAGGGTGAGATGGCTGGCCAGGGTGAGATAGCCGGCCAGGGTGAGATGGCTGGCCAGGGTGAGATGGCCGGCCAGGGTGAGATGGCTGGCCAGGGTGAGATGGCCGGCCAGGGTGAGATGGCCGGCCAGGGTGAGATGGTCGACCTCCGCGCCAAGGCCTCTATGGAGGAGGTCCTCGGGGAGTGCTTCTACCGCGACAACATGTATGAGAACGTAGCGGTCGACAGAGCCGAGGCGGCCGAGACCCCCACCAGCGACGACACTTCTTCGGGCGAGACCTTCGACGATGAGGAGCAGATGCTGCGAGACCTCCTCATGGCCGCGGAGGCCGACTCTGACGAGGAGGACGAGGAGGTCGACGCCGACACTGACGAAGAGCAGGACGACTTCCTCACCGGACGCAGTCCTGTGTTCAAGGACGCCACTGCGCTGACCGCCATCAGGATCCAGCTGGGGCCGATACTGCAAGGCGCCTGGAAGTACATCTCCAACGACGAGCTGCGGCTGCGGCGCGTCAGGTGAGCATGACGTCATCCCCGGGCGCCTTGCAGGCCGGGGTAGGCAACGCGGCCGACACTCGTGTCCTGCGGGTTGCCCTCGCTGCATTCACAGGCTGACTGTACCCTTGAGGCAGCGGTTAGGTTAGGTTAGGTTAGGTTTTGCGGGCGTGGGAGGTGGTGCGGGGTCGCGAATGTTAGGGCTGTGGGGCCGCGCAAATGTTTGGCAGCCCAAAAGGCTTTGCCGCCGCCAAGTTGGCTGGAGGGCAGGCTGCGGTTGTTCACCCCTTCGACACGGTGATGCGTTGGGGCGGAATCCTTTTTGAGGAGACACTGGACCCTTGTCTGTCGCCAGCTCCTTCGTGACGGGCGAGCTCGTCTACGCCCGGCTGGCGCGGCACGTCCTGCAGCGCGGCAGCGAGCCCCGCCGCGTGCACGTGCGCTTCTTCATGTCCGACGCCTTGCCTGCCAAGCAGTCGCTCAAGGCCCTGTCGTGGCGGCAGAGCGTCGTGGCGGCCGCCGTCCCCGACAAGATTCGCGGCCCCAAGGTGGGTTGGTACAACTTATGGACTGCTCCGCACTGACCCTCGGAGTATTGTACTGTGAGCCTTTTTCCCGTGGAGCCATGCGTGTTCCTGACTCCATAAGGTCGGCAACTCCCCCAGGTGCTGGGCTTCTTCGGCGACGTGAATGGCGGCGCGGCGGCGCTGGTGGAGGAGTGGATGCCCAGCCGGCGGCTGAGGCTGCGCGACCTGGCGCACCCCGTCATCAGCAACGTCCTCGCCCGCAGCCTGGCCCTGCTCCACGCCACGCGCGTGCCGACCTCGACCCTCTCGCCTGACGACGACCGCGCCGTCCCCAGGATCTGGGTCATGCTGCATCGGTGCGTCAGACCGCCAGACTCTAGCATGGCCACTGAAAATTCGGTGGAAAGACTTTGCCCCAAAATATGGCAAGTCTTGCCAAGTTTTGGTCAGGCCCGAAAGTCTTGCCATGACTAGGTCAGACAAAAATGTCTCGCCACAAAATGATGAGACTTCTTTGTCTGGCCACGGTACTGGTCGCACGGACCGTAATGACTGGGTTCAGAAGTCTGACCACATTGTGGTCAGACAGAAAAGTCTCGCCATGAAGTGGCGAGAGGTCTGACCTTTGGATTTATAGTGGCAGAACAGCCGAGAACAGCGATGGAAAACTTCGACACTAATTCGGCTTTTTTCCCCCCTCCAGACTTCTCGATAAAATTGACCGCGCCTACAGCCTGAACGACGCGAAGCGTCGGAACCTGAAGGCCCTGTTCACCCCGGATGAAATCCGAGAACACCTCTCGTGGCTGCAGTGGGTGTTCCTCTTGTCGTAAAAATGCGTATATGTTATTTGTTTCGAGTCAGTGAGATGGTTGCGTTTGACTGCGGCAGGAAAATGTTCGACATGAAGACGGTGGCCTTGACTGGGAGGACGGTGTTCTCCCACAACAACCTGCACTGCGGCACCATCGTGTTCCAGCCCGGCCTGATCGGCAAGGAGCCGATCCTGTCCCCGGAGGCCTTCCCCAAACTGTGCGGCCGGTGCAACGGCATCAGCTACATGCCGCACGGCCTGCCCTGCGAGACGTGAGTCTTCCCGTTTGTTTCAGCACAAAATAATTTGTCGAAAACTGCTCATTTTGATTGACAAATACAACTAGTGTCACGTGAAGTCACAGCCCTCTGCACGCAGGTGCCAGCGGCACTTCGCCAACCCGGAGGAGAGAAGCAGCAAGGAGATGGTCTTCGTGGACATGACCCAGTCCGGGTACAACTACCCGCTCTACGACCTGGGCGACCTGTTCAACAACATGTGCCTGGACCTGTCGGTGAAGCCCGCGACCCTCGACGCGCAGCTCGTCCTGTCCGTCCCCCAGCTGCGCCAGTTCCTCGGCGCCTACCTGGGCGCGGCCGACGACTCGGACGAGGTGTCCGGCGCCCTGCGCGACGTGCCCCTGCACCAGGCGCTCAGCAACTACTACTGGATGCTGTGGGGCCTGTGGCGCGCGCTCAACGTGCCCCCCGCGGATCTTGAGGAGTATCAGGTGGCGCCTTCGGTTCCTCCCAGCTAGAGTCCTTAATCGGTCCTAAATACTGACTCTACTCCCAGCGTGCTGTCGTTCTTTGACTGCGCAGACGGCATTGTTGACACATCTGTTGGTTGCCAGGACTACGCGTTGTTGCGGAAGGGGATGCTGCAGTGCAGCCGTCGCGTGGCGCAGGACAACTTCATGGGCCGCTCCATGCAAGCCGCCAACTACCGCGGCGTCACCATCCAGACGGCGGGCGGCGAGGACAGCGGCCCATAACGCCGGCTGTCGGTCTGCCACGGCGACCGCGCAGGCCGAGCAGACCGAGCAGACCGAGCTGACCGAGCAGAGCGAGCTGACCGAGCAGAGCGAGCAGACCGAGCAGAGCGAGCTGACCGAGCAGAGCGACCTGACCGAGCAGAGCGAGCTGACCAAGCAGGCCGAGCAGAGCGAGCTGACCGTGCAGATCGTCCAGACCCCCAGGCCCCCCTACCGACCCCGCCGCTGCCGTCGTTGGTCCCCTGCCCGGGCTTCCCCTACCTGCCGGGCCTGCCGACCGGGCCAGCCAAAGGGAAGGGTGGCCTCGGCGCCTTTTTCTTCGGCGGCCTTGGCCACGAGAAGGACGCTTCGAACAAAGAGGGCCCGGAGTCGAAGCGGCAGCGCTCCAGTTCCGGCAGCTCCGATGACAACGCGGCGTCGGTGGATCCGGTGTTCCTGCGCGCAAGCTTCCACGACAAACAGCGCATCGGCGCCAGGATGGCGGACGAGAAGCGAGGCATTCCCCCGGACGGCTCCGGGCCCTCCGGGCCCTCCGGCACCTCCGGCACCGGCGGCGTGCCTTCCGGCCCGGAGACGGCGCTGCCGCTGCAGGAGCGCCCCCAGTGGGTGCTGCGGGCCATCAACGGCCGCTTCGTGCACCACGCCGGGGCCCGCGTCGCGGACGGCGTCGCGGACGGCGTCGCGGACGGCGTCGCGGACGGCGTCGCGGACGGCGTCGCGGACGGCGTCGAGGCCAGCACCTCGCGGCCCAGGACGCGGTACTCCCTCCCGCAAGCCGTAGTGAAGCGCCTCCAAAGCGCCGCCGCCGCCGCCGTGGCCACTCGCGCGTCCTGCATCCGCACCGCCCCCTCGGCCATCCTCAGCGAGGCCGCCAGCAGGATCCCCGTCATCGTGTCCGTCGCACCAGAACGATCCCGCTTCGACCGAGCTTGCGACCTGGTGCGCCGTGTGCTGGACGAGGAGATGACCTTCAAGGCGTTCGTGAGGGACTTCCACCGGCTGCTGGAGGGCTGCGACTTCCCCACCACGGACAGGCTGCTGCTGGCGGCCGAGGGCAGCGTGTGCATCCACGTGGCGCTGGAGCCGGGGCCGCGGCAGTTCGAGGGGAAGGTGCTGGCCTTCTTGCGGAAGCACGGCGTGGAGCTGATGGGGCAGCTGGTGCTGGCCGCGCTGCACAGGTTGCTGCCCTTGCACGATTTCACGAGGATCTTCAACCGGATGCGGTGGGGCTGCGACCTGGAGGCGCTCAGGGTCCTGGTGGACATGGCGTGCGAGCTCCAGGAGCTGGACGACGACAGCAAGGTGCTCAACTTCTTGATCAATCGCGTCACTGTAGTCACGTGGAAGACGTAGGCGAGTTTCTATTGCAGCGTTTCGTGGTTAGCATCCTTATTTTCTGATCAATTCCGATTGTTTTGATAAATGTTGACGTGTTATTCATTGTGCAAAAGAAATTACCGAGAGAACTCGTTGTAAAGCAGGAAACTTCTAATCATATGTGCCGTATCAGTGCCGTGGTTCGTATACGTGATCTTTTATTGTGTTTTAAGTTTTCCAATTTACGTGTTACAGTATGTGTGTGCCTTCTTGGTTGTGAGTTAAACAACGCTGCAAAAAATTGCCGTTGGTCACTTTTGTGAATGTTTTTTACTGTTATCAATAAATGTGCTTTTTATTTGTGATAATCTCAAACAGTGATAAATGTTTCGATGTTAGTTGTATAGTTGTAAGCTTTCTTTGATGTGATATGTTTGTAATCGTACCTTAAAGTTTGTGTCGTATAGAAAAATATTTACCATGGTGTAAGGAGACTCTGTGTTTGTAGGTGTTTACGATGCCTGCATTCCTAGAATCAGCAACATATCTCAATTAGCGCCTTGCGACTGGTGTGCGAGAGCCATACCAGTTGTGTCATTCTCTCCCTCCTCTCTCTTACGGTTCGCACGCCTTTTGTCCGAACGACTATCTTCTAATTGTTATTAAATTACTCAGCTGCAACTCGTGCTCAAACATTCTATTCGTACCTTTTGGGACTATTTTTAAGACTGTCCTCGTCCACAGCCGTCTTCTTGAGCGTGCTTTTTATCCACCTTCGTTACCATTTTTGCGAAGAGCATGACATGTTTAATTAGATAGTGTTAAGAGTGATGATGTGTCCTTAATGTTTTAAATTTCTGCTGTGTTTTCAAGGCAGGAAGAATGAAAAGGCTCAGTATGTAATTCTGTGAAACCCCTTTCCCTCAAGTTGTAAGCGTATCAACGTACTTAACTTTTTCTTAATTAAGAGCTAATTGTATTTTTTATGTGAACTTTTAAAAGTTGAGTTATTTTATTTTCGTTTTCAAGACGAATGGATAATCCGTTTGCTTGTGCTTGGTATACAGGGAACATTAGATAGTAGATCTTTATAAGGATATATTGATTGTGTCATATGAGACACGTATCTAAGCAATTTCTACTATAGACCAACTGTAGGTCATCTTTTGCTTCTCCCCTATCCTTCACACGCAGGCATGAAGTACTCCTACTCCCCCTCCCCTCTCCTGAGGTGGGAGATGACCTTACCCCTGCCCCCTTTTTCCCTGACTCACCCTCGCGCGTCGCGAGTTCCTCCATCCATTCCAAATTCCGAAATAGGGGCATTCCCTCTCGTCATTTTGTGTCATGCCTTGAGTGCGAAGTTGTACATATCTATGTTGTACCTGTCTTCTTCCTGTGAATGTTGTTGTTTCTGTTTTTGATGTTGTGTACCCATATATCCGTGGTCATAAATACACAAAATAATAACGATTCAAGGTCTTTTTTTCTTTCTGCTGTGCAACCTTTATTCGTCGTCGGGCCGGTCCCGGTCCTCCCACACCTTGTCCCTGCGCTCGCGGCGCTGGAAGTCGTGCGCGTTGCGGTGCGCGTGCGAGGCCAGGTTGTGCCTCTCCAGGGCCAGCTTGTTGCAGTACACCATGCGGCACGGGCACCGGAAGCTCAGGTGGGTGGCCACATGCTCCAAGAACGTGTCCTGCAGGCGGAACTCGGCGCCGCACTCGCCGCACTCGAAGTTCTCGCCGGGCGGCGTCGGCTGCTTCCACAGGCCGACCTGCACACGTCAGGGGTTGTCACTGCGGGGCCGAGCCGTGCCGGCCCGACTGAACAGCGGGCGGAGGCGCCCAAAAACTCTAGAAGCCTTTTGAGCTCCAGAGTCGCTAAATGGGATTTGAACCGAACGTGTGACCCCACCTATGAACCGCTCTCCGAACGAGGAATCCATTGGTGGGGTCACTCCTTCGGTTCGAGTCTTGTTAGTGACTCTGGAGCTCACAATGCGTCTAGAGTTTTGGCTGCCTGCACCGGTCTTCTGCCCCACAGTGCACAGGCCTACCTTCCTGCGCAGATGGTACCACAGGTGTCTGTCAACGCTGCCCTGGCAAAGGAAGGAGCGGTCGCACGCCTCGCAGTGGTACGGCCGTACGTTGGGCTTGCCCAGGAAGTCGTTGGAGGGCTCGGGGAAGGCGGACCTGATCTTGCGGGCCATCTGCTCGCCTGCAACAACCATCCCGTTCAGCTCCGCATGGCTCCGCAGTGGTGGACGCGAGAGGCGCCATCAGTTGGCACCGCGCGCCGCACACTCACCAGGCTTGGCGGGCTCGAGCGGAGGCTGGGTGTAGCGACGCATGGCGGCTGTGAACAGAGGGAACAGAGCAAGACTCTTCACGTCGGGGCGCGACTCTCCACGAGGCGACACGACGCGCGCCAGCCCGCCGCTGCGCTGCACAGTGGGTCAAAACGGTCGAAATCGGGAAAAAAATATTTCGAGCGGAAAACGAGTTTTTGGAAAAGTCACAGCGATTCTCGACAATTCTGACTCAAAATTTCATGGGGAATCCGAATGTGGCCACCTCAGGTTCCGGTCGGGTCCGGACTTTTGCGTATATATTTTATTTTCCGATTTTGACCGTTTCGACCTACTGTGCGCTGCGCCCTTGACATTGGCCGTGTCGACAGCCAGGCCCTCGGCCTCGGCCAGGTCCACGGCCAGGCCCCGTCCCGGTGGGGCTGTCGGGCACGCGACCCTTTGACTCGGCGGTGCAGCATGCCAGGATCCCCCCTCCCTCCCTCCCCTCACTTACAGCAGACACCCAGGAATCGGCGCAGACGCTAAAGAAAACAACAACGAGCACGACGAAAAACCTGAAACGGATTGGTCAGGCTGCGTCGCCGACAGTGTCGACGGCGTGTCGAGATGAAAACGGGAACGACCCCCTCACCTGGAAAATCTTGAGACGGCGACGAGGGAAGGCGCGGTGTGCTCAGCGGACTGGAAGCCTGGAGTAAGGGGCGCTGCGCCCTTCAGGCTGCTAATCAAGGGCCGTCGAGGGCTCAGCGACACTCACCCAGCGCGGCGCGACTGTAACAGAACAGCACTCGGTGCTCGCAGGACGGACCGCGGCTGCTGCCGGACTGTGCTCTAATGAGCCCTGCAGCACCTGTCCCGCCAGTGCCCAGGCGGCACGCGCCGCGGCTGCGGCCTTTCGCGGCTATTTGCGGCAACACAGACTCATCAGAGGGACACGGGGAGGCGATTGAGTCACCCCTTCGGCCGGTACCTTCGGCTTCGGCGCGCCGCCTGCGACGTCCGCAACCCGCTGTACGCACGCCGTGCACGCGTGAGCGGCGGGCTGGCCCACCCTGCGCTGGGCGCAGCGGGTGGTAGAGTCCTACATTACCAAGGGGTAATGTAGGCCTCTTGCGGGCGGCGCGGCGGCGGCGCTTGCCGTCTCTCCCTCCTCACTCTCAGAGTGAGACTGTGAGATGCGAAAATTACACGATCAAGGGACTTTCTTCATTTCTACGCCATGTTCTGAGTTGCAGTCACCACCGCAACAACAGCGTCGTTGTCGTTGCGTTTGGTTTTGCTCCGGACACTGTTTCAGATTAGCGCGTTAGCGAACCGTTATGCGAAGTCCGCTGTATTCGCAGGATATCCGTTATGCCCAAGGTTGAGTAGTGTTGAGTTGCGGTTGTTTTCTGCTCTGCCCACAGTGAAGTGTGAAGTGTCCGCCCGCCCAGTCAGTCTGTGGCTCAGTGTGTCTATTTGCTTTCAATCACTGTGCCCTGTCGCGTCTTAACTTAGAATCGGAAGTACTTACTTTTGTCGACGAATCTCATTCTTTTCTTATTTCCTCCGTTGGGAAATTTCAAATCATGTGGTACATTCGGACTTTGTTTGCGTTCATCGTGGTGGTGACATTTTCGGCGCCTGCCTACTCTTGTAAGTTCATTTAAGTATTCTATCATACCAAATGTTTGAAAGGCGGACTTGATCCCCTTGAATATTTTCTTAATAGAGAGATGTTGATTTTCAAAACCAGCACGCTGCCTCCCTTAACTTTTCTAATTTTTAGGTTATGTGTCAACTGTCAAATTCATTCTTTGCTCATTGATGTTCCACTTGTATAATATTTTATAATTGTTACTAATTCTTATTCATATCAATTTCCTTTTTTACGTCTGAACAGCTGCCCTTGAGACTCAAGAATGTTCACTGATGACACTTCCCAGTGGCATGAGACTGCACTGTCCAGATCCAAAAGAACCTGAGAAGACCGATTGTTGCTATGACAAAGAGACACCAGTGTGTTGCATCATGGACAAGGAGGGCCAAAAGTAAGTTATCGTTTTACTTGATTGGATGGTCAAGAATATGGACACCATTATTCTAAATACCATATTCTAAATTTGATTTTGGTTTCAGGCTGGTGATGATAGTTGCTTTGTCTGTCATAAGCTCTTGCTTTATACTGACAGTTTTGGTTGTAGTCTGTTGCTTTTGTCCCAAGTGTTTGCTCTATGATGCCTGCCGAGCTAAATACACACGAGGAGAAATTATTGCGTACAGTAAGTTGCTATTTTATTCTCTTAAATCTTGTTTGTTATCAGGCAATTTTTAATATTGTTATTATCTTGTTGCAGCAAAAGAAGAAGAGATGGCATTGAATTCTACGATGCCCTACGAAGACCAAACTGAGAAATCAAGTTACAGCACCCAAGCCATAAAAATCAAACCAATTGCTGATGTATGAACCATATGGTTCTTCATTATTTGAACAGTTTATGTTTAAGCTGAGTCTATTTACTTCTCTGGGCACTTGCTCTCCCTCCATTCCATCCAGTGTTATTTTATTTATTTTTTTCTTTGTCAGTATTCCTACCAAGTAACTATTTATTTTTATTTCTTGATACTTTAATTTTTACTTCTTTGATCTCTCATTTGTGTCTGGTAGGGAGGTCTGTATAAGTAATTCGTTTTCAAAATGTAGTTAGCTATTTATGTTCATGTTTAAAACATTGTGTCTTTTGTGGTATGTTTTACTGGTTTTACGTCAGGACTGTGCATTATGTCCACAGTACTATCATTAATCTGGTGTGCATTTCTTATGGTTGTGACATCTACCGGGGCATATTTTTTGATGCTCTTCTCTCTATAAATTTTCTGTAGTTTAATGCAAGTTAAGTGCTTTTGTACTGTTGTTTTTGATACCATGAAACAATTTTGTACAGTTTTTATCTCTACTGTTAAATCAGACTGTAAACTCAGACCCTGTAAAACAGAATGACTTTTAAGCTTTGGAACTTTTTTCCAAAGCAACTAAAGTCGTATTGCAGTATTCTATTCTGTAAGTGGACCTATGCTTTGGAGTTTATATTGAGGTGTACTCTGTATAGCAAAACCTGAGATTTTTTTGTCACTTGTCCATAGCATCTTGAAAACATATTTTTCATACACAATGAGTTGGTAAGCTAGCTCACGAGTCTGCTTTTTTGAATCTCTCTAGTTTAAGTAATGTAAACTTGTGTTCACCTTCATTAGAAGGCTTTTGCAAAGTTTGATAAGCTAGACATGATATTTCTGCCTGGCCTGAGTTTAAATTTGCTATTATGTGATGTCTTCTGAAAAAGAAACATTGTGATTGTAGATGAAATAGTTCTAAAGAATCATAGGTATGTAATTTTTACATGGTATAAGAGCTTATTACTTTTGTAAATTTTTGTATTGTCCAGCCCAGTTTTTGCCTACATGAAACTCTGTGTGTATAACTTGTAGTGTAAGTTCTGTGCAACCGTTCTGTAATCTGTCAGATGTTGCCATTTCTAGTCAAGAGTAAGTTGGTACAAAAAACATTGATTATGTGTAAGTTTCATTAAATGAGCAAAATAGTTTTAATTAACTCTGCCTAAGTTTTTAATTTCACCAACTTCACATTGCATGCTTTCTGTAAGTTCACTTTTTTAAAATCATTTCCATGAAGCAGCCGTAGCAGCTGAATTTAATTCAATTTGCTTTCTTGCCTTGTACTAACAGCTAATATGTTTTAAGTTGAAACTGTAATCGTCCCAATTCTTAGTGCTCAAGTGAAATTTTAAAGTTATTCAGCTTCAGATTGGCTGGTTTGAGCACAGAGCTGATTTAAATTTAGTGTGGACGTGCCAAATTCAGTTTAATGTATTTGTATTATGTACAGCACATGTAACAGCCAATGAGTATTTAGGGCAACAAGTTAGTGCCAAACATGTACCGTCCAGGGTATCTGAAGTAATTTTGCTTCAACTTCATCGACCCTTCAGTGTTATTGCTTCTTTTTTGAAATAAAATGACCAATGCAATGAGAGTTAATTAATATCCTGTCCAACACTTGAAAGACCAAGGAAAAATACATTTAACTAGAATAATAGATTTTATTGATGATCAATACTGCAATATGAAGAGCATATTGAAATCACCAGGATTAACTTCATTTGGTTAAATTTGAAAGTATTGATTATGGTCCCTTCAATACCAAAGCTTTCTTTATTTTGTTTAAAAAGAAAAAGATAAAAACCTCAAGTTTAAATTATCTTAAACAATATAACGCACATTTTAAAAACTGTAAATCAATCACATCACATGATTTGTCACTAAGTTCTAATAAAGTCAATACCAGAGTTCATAAAAGATCACATAACTAGAAACCTAGTTCAATCGCGTACATCATTACACAAATTATTAGAGTCCTTCGAATGTCAGAATAGGCGCTTCTCATAAGAGAAGAGGCTGTGAACATTGCCTTCTTGCTGGGCAGAGTTTGACCGTCGCTCCAACTTAAGTTCACCAGAATACATCATAGACCTAGAAAGGTGGAATAGAAACAGAAAATTAAAATGTCCACTAGCTTCAACCCTTTCATTCTTAAGCATGAGTAAGCATTAAATTATGAAACCCCTCACCTAAGAGCCGAAAGGCTGCGTGATCCAATGTCCTGGCATCCATGTCTGATGCCGCATGTGAGGTAAGGAAGGAACCGTCGCACTGATCCTTTGTCAACAATAGCACCACTCACACCTTGTGCTACTTTTAATTTGTCCAGTTCACTGAAAAAAATAACATAACATAACCACAGCACTGAAACACTTTATTAATAAAACCCTAATAACTTGATATACACTTACTTGTGAAAGTAACGGTCCATGGCTGCTCCCTTTGCATCCTTGCGGTTCATGGCCTCCAAACTACCCATACCACGGTATTTCTTGAGTCTGACACCATCAGAGAAATAGTATTCTCCAGGAGCTTCAGAGGTACCAGCTAACAAAGAGCCCATCATAACTGGAAGCAGAAAGTGGTTGTGATTTACCTGAGGAAATGATTGGAAAAGCAGGACAAAAAGACAGGCCGAAAATCTTACCTGTGGAAGCACCTAAAGAAAGGGCCTTAATGATATGTCCTACATACTGGATGCCACCATCTGCTATTACGGGTACACCAAATCTTCTTGCGTATTCAGCTACCTTGTAGACAGCAGTGCCCTGAGGCCTACCAACAGCCATAACTTCTTGTGTTATACAGATGGAGCCTGAACCCATTCCTACTCGAAGACCATCAACGCCAGCATCAATGAGATTCTTGGCTTGGGCTGCAGTCACAACTGTCAAAAATGAAAACCAAAAATGTTGCATGACCAGTACCAAAAGAAAGAAGTGCTTTAGATTGGAGTAATTCCTACCATTTCCTCCTACCACTTGAAGTTCCGGATAGTTTTGTTTAATAAATCTTATCATATCAATTTGATACGTTGAGTTTCCTTGAGAAGAATCCTACAAAACAAAAAATAAATAAAATATAAGAATTTTGAAAATTCAAAACAATAGGACAAGAAATATATTTTAATCCATATGACAACTTACAAGCACGACGACATCCACTCCAGCAGCAGCAAGGAGGCGAAGTCTTTCCTTGTCATTTTCCCTGGTTCCAATAGCTGCACCAACTAATAGCTGTTTATTGTCATCTTTGCTAGCATCTGGTTAGCTGCGAGCTTTCTTCAAATCAGTTCTAGCAATTAATGCAACTAACTCATCAGCATCATTGACTATTGGTAATTTGCCCTTCTTTGACTTCTCAAGGATATCATTAGCCTCCGTTAAAGTTACTCCAGCCGATGCAACAACTAGATCTTCCCGTTTGGTCATGACCTGCAATGGTTCCTCACATTTAGACAGGAGTTTAAGAGCCTATCAAAGCATAGCAATAAGCAAAAAGCTCATAAAACAATGCTCGACAAGACCCTGACATTACAGGTTGCAAAGCAAAAGTGCAGGAGGAATGTCAAATGGATAGGTGGGTGCAAAGCTAGAGACGAGCCATAAGCTTTTGGGCATCAGATTAAACTCACATTTCCAAGCTTCATGTTTTGGTTGGTCTTTCCTTCCAAGAAGTCAATGTCACGTGACGTGACCATACCTAAAAGCTTACCACACTAATTTTCCAGTGTTGTGCACTGGGGAATACCACAAAAACCGTGTTGGTTCTTCTGGTCTTAAACACATCACTCAC
>CM060087.1:21701622-21978071 GCA_030522485.1 Stenchaetothrips biformis
CCGGCGTCGGCAGCGCCACCCGGGGGGCGTTCGAGGGGCGGCTGCCCGCGGCGCCGCGTCCTCGTCGCCCCCGTCGCGGCGCCGTGCGCTGGAGCGGGACGCCGCACCCCTCGGGTGGCGCCTTCGCACGCAGCCCGGCGCCGTGCGACGCTTTGCTCGCTTTGCGCATGCGACGCCCCAGCCCTCGGCGTCGGTCTCTTTCAGCCAGGCCTCAGCCAGGAGGTGAGTGCGCGAGCAGCGAGCTTCAAGAAATCCGTTCGCTACCCGGTCCAACCTCGCCATCGGCCCGCAGGTACCGTTGCACAGCCATCCGCGGCCCGGAGCTTATCTGTGGTGGTGATATTTGCGGCCGTTTTCGCCAAACGACGATCGTTTTACGACTTTTCTCTGGTCGGCAAGTCAAGTCGCAGGCGGTGGGGCCGGGCCTGGCCGGGCCGGGCGTGACGGCGAGGCCTGCCATGTCCGAGACGCGGGCCGCCCTGGATTCCTCGAGTCTCCCAGGCCGAGTCTTCCCAGGCCGGCCCCTGTTCCAGGGACCGCGGCGGTCTAGTGCGAAATAGTTATCTGGGGATGGGGATGCCCTGGGTTCCCCTGACGTGTCGGGGCCAGCGGCGTGCCGCGTGGCGCTGCAGGCTGGGGGCCGGTGGGTTAGGCCCAGCGCCATTCAAAGGCGTTCAACGGGTGCTGGACGCCCGGTTTGCGGTGTGGGTGCGTTTTCCGCAAGTCGTCCTGACGGTGTTGTCCGCGTTGCGGCCGTGTGACCGGGCAGAGCCACCCCCCGCACACGGCGCTGGCACGGCCGGGTCCAATGGCCGCGCGGATCAATGCCGCGATGGAGGGCCGCCGTCGCGCCCCGCGGCGCCCTGTGCCGTCCTTGTGCCAGCGCGGCGCGATGCTTGGGCTGGGTCGTCGTGGCGCGGGGACAGGCTGTCCTGGACAGCGCGGCCTTGGCCCGGCCTGCCTTCCACGCCAGTGACCTTGAGCGTGGCTCCGCGCGGCAGCTCGTTGGGCCCGGCCTCTGCTCCGCGGAGATCCGCGACCGCTGCTCCGGGACCTGCCTCCCCCGCGGCCACCTCGGATGCTTGGAATTGAGGTTAGCGGCCCCTCGCGGTGCGGTGTCTTTGTCTGCCCCGCGGGCACGCCGCGGCCGGTGAGCGAGAGAGACGGAGAGGTCCGCGGCTGCCAACCCCTGGCCCGGTGCCCCCCCCCCCTCCCGCAGCCCCGCGGCGTGACGTGGCGCTCCGTGACGTGGCACGTCAGTGACGTCACGCCACGTGGCGGCGTCCCGGCTTTCTTAACGTGGAATCTGTTTAAATGAAAATACCTATGACTTTTGGTGCCGGCCGGGGTTGATCTGTTGGGCCCACCTTTTGGGACTTTCCTGGCCCCCTGCGCCCAAAGATCGACGGATGACGAAGGCACACGTGAACCGGCCCTCTCGTGCAGACTCTCATTTCTACCATCAATTCTCGAGCAGTAAAACAATAGCAAAACTCGGATTTTGTTAAGTAATAACCGATTTGAAGTGCGCAAAGGGATAACTCGTTGCTCGTAAATTTCTTTGTGGCGTGGGTCATCCCCCCCCCCCCCAGCTTGCGACCACCCGGGCTGCCATCATGGAGGCAAGCCATGAAGGTCGTGGGCTGCGTTCTAGAAGCCCTCGTCTCCCTCGCGCGCCCCGGCCCTGCTTGCACATGCGCCAGAGACGGAATCTATTTCCGGACGCGTCGGTAGTCCGGTAGTCCCTCGCGCCGGCCGGCTGCCGCGGCGCCGGGTCGCTGACCGGGGCGGGTAGGCATCCCTTCGTACACCACTGTCAGTTGGGTGGCGCCCCGTGGCATTCCCTTCCCTCCGGAGACGTTCATGACGCAGCCCTCGACCCCTCAATAACATTGTTTCTTTTTCTTCCCTCAGATAATTCGCCCGTCTGTCTTTGATCAACCTCTGCCATGGGTAAGGAGAAGGTTCACATCAACATCGTCGTCATCGGCCATGTCGACTCCGGCAAGTCCACCACTACCGGGCACTTGATCTACAAGTGCGGTGGTATCGACAAGCGTACCATCGAGAAGTTCGAGAAGGAAGCTCAGGAGATGGGCAAGGGTTCCTTCAAGTACGCCTGGGTGTTGGACAAGCTGAAGGCTGAGCGTGAACGTGGTATCACCATCGACATTGCCCTGTGGAAGTTCGAGACCGCCAAGTATTACGTCACCATCATTGATGCCCCTGGCCACAGGGACTTCATCAAGAACATGATCACCGGCACGTCCCAGGTACGCGCCCTCCCTGTGTCCGACCCAAACGGATTGGAAGCAGAGTCCCAGACACGCTGCCTCCCGCTGCATGCTCCATGTTTAATTGGTCTCTCCTTCCGCAGGCCGACTGCGCCGTGCTGATTGTGGCTGCCGGTACCGGCGAGTTCGAGGCGGGTATCTCCAAGAACGGCCAGACCCGTGAGCACGCCCTGCTCGCCTTCACACTGGGAGTCAAGCAGCTCATTGTGGGTGTCAACAAAATGGACTCAACTGAGCCACCCTTCAGTGAGGTAAGTACACTAGTATAAAGTCTTTTTTTTTTCCCCTTCTTCTTTTCAAATTAATGTTGCCTATAATAACAAAATAAAAATATTTTCCAGCCTCGGTTTGAGGAAATTAAGAAGGAGGTGTCTTCATACATTAAGAAGATTGGTTACAACCCTGCTGCTGTTGCCTTCGTACCCATTTCTGGGTGGCATGGAGACAACATGCTGGAGCCATCCGACAAGATGCCCTGGTTCAAGGGGTGGGCTGTTGAGCGTAAGGAAGGCAAAGCTGAGGGAAAATGTCTGATTGAGGCTTTAGATGCTATCCTGCCTCCCAGCCGTCCCACAGACAAGCCCCTGCGATTGCCTCTTCAGGTACGCTTCATATTTAATTTTTGAAAGTTTGTTATGAAATAAAAAAATTTACTTACTAATTAATTATTTTTTTATTATCAGGATGTGTACAAGATTGGTGGTATTGGTACTGTGCCCGTTGGACGAGTGGAAACTGGTGTTTTGAAACCAGGCACAGTTGTCACTTTTGCGCCAGCCAATATCACCACTGAAGTCAAATCAGTTGAGATGCATCATGAGGCTCTTACTGAGGCTGTTCCTGGTGACAATGTTGGTTTC
Source organism: Stenchaetothrips biformis (assembly GCA_030522485.1). Taxonomy (NCBI): domain Eukaryota; kingdom Metazoa; phylum Arthropoda; class Insecta; order Thysanoptera; family Thripidae; genus Stenchaetothrips; species Stenchaetothrips biformis. The sequence continues at coordinate 21,704,777 of CM060087.1, forward strand.
AACATTAAGAACGTGTCAGTGAAGGAGCTTCGTCGTGGCTACGTTGCTGGTGACTCCAAAAATGCCCCACCCAGGGGAGCCGCTGACTTCACTGCCCAGGTCATTGTTCTGAACCATCCTGGGCAGATCTCCAATGGCTACACCCCTGTGCTGGACTGCCACACTGCTCACATTGCTTGCAAATTTGCTGAGATTAAGGAGAAGTGTGACCGCCGTACTGGTGAGTAGAAATGAGCATTTCCAAAAATTAATCAACGCCACATGTGAAAAATAGGCAGACCACACTTCTTATTTGCTTCTTATTTTCCATACAGGCAAAACTACTGAGGAAAATCCTAAGGCAATCAAATCTGGAGATGCTGCTATTATTGTACTCATCCCATCCAAACCCATGTGTGTTGAATCCTTCCAAGAATTCCCTCCACTTGGACGCTTTGCTGTACGAGACATGAGGCAAACTGTTGCTGTTGGTGTAATCAAGGTAAAACAAGAGTTTTTTCATAATCAATGTTATTGAATGATGAAGGTTTGTCCTTAGTGGAAACCGCACAGTTTTACAATTCTATCTATTTTTCTGTTTTGTTTTTTTCAGCAAGTGACATTTAAGGAGGCTACTTCTGGTAAGGTCACAAAGGCTGCAGAGAAGGCACAGAAGAAGAAATAACTAGGTGTGATAGGCTACAAGGCCTGTGAAATGGGTCCAGGGGGTGAGAGTGCTGCGCAGGTACAAATTTGGACTTCTGAAAAGACTCTGAGAGTGGTGTCAGAGTACACAGCACATAATGATTCACAGCAACACGGCTTGAGTTTCTGTCACCTGCGCAGCATAGGTAAGGGTTTGTTACGGCATTGTTTTCATCGGAAAGAACTACGCCGGAAAAACTTCACAGTTCTTTAGCTCGGATGTCTTAAAATTGTTTCCATCTTTTAAAAGATTAATTTATTCACTACGTCTCCTCTGATTGGGGAGTGGAGAGATTGTGTTTCAACGTTTCTAGATTGTGGTAGGGTAAAAATGGTAATTTGCACATGAGCGATATGACTTTCTTTGGAAAATCATAGGAGGGAAATATTTCCTTTTTGGAATGTGTTTACAATATCCTGTGGCAGATGCCTAGTTTTCCATTTTCCCTTGTTTTCTTACCACTTTTACCCAAGTAGTTCACATTGCAGTAGAGATGTGCTGAATAAGCTTTTTGTAAAATATTTATTATTTTATTTTGTTTCCTATAATAATAGTTTTTTAATTATGTTATTGTTTCAAATTGTCGTGAGTTGTTAATTTGTAACAAATCATGTAGAGATGTTGAGAAGCCGTGTTGCTCCAGTGCAAGGAAGTAGTTGGAACATGCCAATTGTCATATTGAATCGTACCCTCATGAACCGCCACCAGGCACTTTTTTCTTTTTTTGTTACCATACAATTCCATTAAAACAGAATTGATGAAAAAAAAAGGTTATTGTTCTCTTTGCTGCCTTTGCTTCCTCTTAAAATATATTTTTTTATCAAACCGTTATTTACACTGGCATGTTGTTTCTCAGTAGAATGTGGTATGATAAATTATGACAAACCACATGACTACTTCTTTTTCTTTAAACTGTGACTATTAGACTGCAATCTGTATGGTTTCTTTTGGCTGAATCGGAGTTCATCGAACTTGCTTCACGAACGATTCACTAATCTATTTTGCCTGGCCTCATGCACTATGTGGTACAATCTACATCATTGCAAATTCAAATTACTTGCATTAGTGTGCGTGTTGAGGCGCGAAGCGTACTACAACGCTAAGCAGAGCTAACTTCCTGCCGGAATAACCTTGACGAAATTTATTAAAGGCACCTTATACGTTGCATTGGTCATGATTAAATTTAAAAAAACTTCGATTTAATTGGACTGTATTTTTAAAAAGTCTATACACTAATTTAAAATGATCTCAGTCTCTCATAAATGATGATGTGACCAAAGCAGTCTTACGTATCCAGCCAATTTTTTCTACATCCGTCTGACAACCTCACGAAAACTGACAATCGGACGATGATCGATCTCGGTTAATAGAAAAGCGTGGGAAAGTAAGTACATTTTTCAACTAAAGTACTGTTTTCTAGTGTGTCGAATGTATCAATTTGTGTTAATCACGATACAATAAGCTACAGCTCCGGGCAGTTTTACAGCTGTTCGAGGTTTGATTGTTGGCAGTTTTGGAAACAGCGCTCAACAGGCGGCTTTTGGAACTACAGCTGCTCACGTGACCTTCATAAGAGAGGGGGCAGGACCCAGGCTCATCGCATTCGTCCATCGCTTCCTCCACTTCGTCGTGTGAGCTGACTTGTAGTAGTTCTCCGTGTCGGGAGCTACCAATTTAAACTCAAAAGGTGAGTTTCGTCGCTCTGCGCGGCTCGAGTTTAGTGTGAAAACATCAGTGCTAGTATTTTTGAGACCCGTGTGCATCGTCAGGAGCCAGGATTGGTTGATTTTCTCATTAAATCTTAAGTTTTCCCGTAAACTCAGTGCCGCTTGAGTCACGTCCACGTGGCAGTGGTCGGACATGTTGCTTGTGCTTTTAGTTCTTCTCTCACCTTTGAGGTTTCGGTTGTTCCGATTTCCAACCTAGTCCATTAGTCCAACTGCCCATTTTTGAATCAATTTTCACCGTTTGGCCTGATAATGCGGCAGCCTTTGCCGCGTGGTGCAACCTGGCCGGCCTCGCCATCTTGTGAAAGCATCGGTTCCTACCCTCATACCGAGTTCAGCGTGTGTTTCCTTCACATGGAAGTCTTTACGTGTTGGCTGAATTTTCTTCAATTCTTGTCTACTGATGTTGCACTAGTGCCGACCGAGTGAGTCATTTTTAGGCTAAAGTGCCGGGTGGCGTTATCACGTTTTGAACGTCTGGGGTCACATGTAGTATACCTACTCATTATCCCTGTGTCCCCGGCGTGCCCTAGTCATTTTCGGGTAGTGATTGATAAGGCGGGCTTCGTATTGTTTTCGCTAATAAATATGGAGTGCACCATGTGGCACTGACCGTTAGCTGGCAGCGGACGAGGTCGCCATATTGGATCCTGGGAGTGGCGGGGCGGCCCGGCTTGGGCTGCTCCTCTTGCCAGTTCGCCGTTTTATGTGTTTCATTGTGCTGGTGCCGTTACTGTTTGCGTTTTGACACTTGGTGAATTTATTTTTTTTGGGCGCGCTTGGTTTGCACTTGTTTGTCTGATCCTTGACGTGTCGCCGGCCGGACACATGGCGGCTAACCTGGCGGTTTTGATCGCGTCGTTTGGCGTTGCTCCTCGCGCAGCCGGCCCACTGTTCAGTCGCTCTCGGCGGCTATTTAGTTGGGTGCTCGCGTTTTCATGTCCCGTGCTTCCGTTGCTATGTGCCGGCCGGCGTGCTTTGCCGGCATGGCTGCCAAGGTCAACTTGCAGGGGCTCGGGATGGGTTAAAATCGGGGCGCTCGGCCAGCCAGATTGTTGCTGACTTGTCACCTTTTTTTTGGTTGTTCCATTTGCCACAGTCCAGCTTCATTTCAGTTTTTCATAGCTGTTTGTGTCGTTTAAACTGTGGAGAGTAAAATCTGAGCAAGCTTTTATTTTTCAGCTGTTAATTGGCTGTTAAACTTAGCTTTGGAGACACTTAAATTAACTTTTAATTGGTGTCATTGTCACAGCATCAGCTTCTAGGCAGCAGTTGCTGTTGCGCTAGTCGTTCCCTAGCTGTGAAATCAAAAAACGTATTGCTATACCTGGAGTTCGCTATGTTCTCTTGGCACGATAATGCATTGACAGTCTCATCATTGGATTTTTTAATTGTTTTGTAAATGCCACAGTCTTTGCCACTCGTCAACTTATATGGTTGATTAGTTTCTTCCCAGACTGGGAAATGAAAAGATGTGTTACTAGTTGGAGACTCTTGCTTGAACTCCAATCACACAACCGCATCAACATTCTTTTGTTTTCTTTTTTTTTTTTGTGTGTTTCTGCCTTGCTTGGCATGTTGTCCTGTCAAATTATTAGTCTGTTCATTTGCCACAGCCGAGCTCCATTTCAGTCTATTGTATGTTATGTCGTTTTTATGGGTTCGAAGTTATCTGGTCGTTCTCACAGCATTAGCTTCTGGTCAACAGTGGTTGTTGCACCAGTCGTTCCCTAGCTGTAAAATTAATTGATATAACGCTATGGCTGGGTTCTACCTTGACCTCCAGCAACTCTATATGTCTTACATTTGCTCAGTCTCTACCTTGTTTCTGTACCGTAAACCAGCTGTTTTGGGGTGCCTTATGCTGTATCTCCTGCCTTTCTAATATAGTTTCGTTTTTCTGTTGCAGTTCATCAGCAAACTTAATCGCTCACAATGGGTAAGGAAAAGGTTCACATTAACATCGTCGTCATCGGCCATGTCGACTCTGGCAAGTCCACCACTACCGGGCACTTGATCTACAAGTGCGGTGGTATCGACAAGCGTACCATCGAGAAGTTCGAGAAGGAAGCTCAGGAGATGGGCAAGGGTTCCTTCAAGTACGCCTGGGTGTTGGACAAGCTGAAGGCTGAGCGTGAACGTGGTATCACCATCGACATTGCCCTGTGGAAGTTCGAGACCGCCAAGTATTACGTCACCATCATTGATGCCCCTGGCCACAGGGATTTCATCAAGAACATGATCACTGGTACTTCTCAGGTGAGATTCATTGGATTTTCTTGGGCAGGTCACTAAATGTGAATGATTTTCCTATGCACCTTTTTGAGTTTCTAATGAATTAATTTCACCTTATGTTTCTGACTTGACATCGCCCTCTTTCCGTGTTTGTTTTCCCTGACTTAATTGTGCCTCTTATTGTTGTCAGGCTGACTGCGCTGTCCTGATCGTTGCTGCCGGTACTGGTGAATTCGAAGCCGGTATCTCCAAGAACGGCCAGACCCGCGAGCACGCTCTGCTTGCCTTCACCCTGGGTGTCAAGCAGCTGATCGTTGGTGTGAACAAGATGGACTCCACCGAGCCCCCCTTCAGTGAAGCCCGTTTCGAGGAAATTAAGAAGGAAGTCTCCTCCTACATCAAGAAGATCGGTTACAACCCCGCTGCTGTGGCCTTCGTGCCCATCTCCGGCTGGCACGGAGACAACATGTTGGAGCCCTCCTCCAAGATGGGCTGGTACAAGGGATGGGCTGTCGAGCGCAAGGAAGGCAAGGCTGACGGCAAGTGCCTGATTGAGGCTCTGGACGCCATCCTTCCCCCCAGCCGCCCCACGGACAAGGCCCTGCGTCTGCCCCTGCAGGACGTGTACAAGATCGGTGGTATCGGAACCGTCCCCGTCGGCCGTGTGGAGACTGGTCTCCTCAAGCCCGGCATGGTGGTGACCTTCGCCCCCGCCAACATCACCACTGAAGTCAAGTCTGTGGAGATGCACCACGAAGCCCTCGTGGAGGCTGTTCCCGGCGACAACGTCGGCTTCAACATCAAGAACGTCTCCGTCAAGGAACTTCGTCGTGGTTACGTCGCTGGTGACTCCAAGGCCAACCCCCCCAAGGGAGCTGCTGACTTCACCGCTCAGGTCATCGTGCTGAACCACCCTGGTCAGATCTCCAACGGATACACCCCTGTGCTGGATTGCCACACCGCCCACATTGCCTGCAAGTTCTCAGAGATCAAGGAGAAGTGCGACCGTCGTACCGGTAAGATTCTTGTTTTTTTTTTACTTGCCTGAAACGTCTTAGATTTGAAATGATGATACTCGCATGGCCGTGCACCAATATGAATTTCATTGAATGTACTTCCTAATTTATCTGATACCTTCGATTGGACTTCCTACGTTGTGTTCCTTAATTGGTTGTTTCATGGCCTCCTTTCTCTTATTTCAGGCAAAACCACTGAGGAGAACCCCAAGGCCATCAAGTCTGGTGATGCTGCCATCGTCATCCTGGTGCCCTCCAAGCCCATGTGTGTCGAGTCCTTCCAGGAGTTCCCTCCCCTTGGTCGCTTCGCCGTCCGTGACATGAGGCAAACCGTTGCCGTTGGTGTCATCAAGGTGTGTGTTTGTCTTAATCAGAAATTTCAAGTCTCATGACCCACTATCCACTTACTAGCTTGCATTTCTGCTTATTGTGCACTTCCTCTTTGAGCATCTACTAATGAGGTCTTTTTTGTTTTTTCAGAGCGTCAACTTCAAGGATCCTTCCTCCGGCAAGGTCACCAAGGCTGCTGAGAAGGCCCAGAAGAAGAAATAACTAGGCGTGTTGGATGCAATCAAGTTCTGTGGACTGGCAACATCTCGGCACATCCAGTCCGTCACCTCTAAGCTGCCGCATACACATTTACTGTGGAAACGCCCTATCAAAGGGGTCCTGAAACACTGTTTCCATCGCAAAGAGTTAAGGAGGAAAGCCTGGTGGTAGTTAACTTTGATGTGTTTATATTATCATGGAGATTATGTGATAGCCAAATTTTTTTATTTTTTCAATGTTTTCACTTACTTTGAATGGTACTATTTATTAGGTGGTTTTGTAAGGTGAATGGGAGATTTTTTTGATATGACAGACTCAAAGTTGCAACGTCAGGTATTCAAAATTTAGACTAGTTGACTTCCTAGGCTATTTACCTTACCCATGTATGTATGAAGTCATATGCGATTGGAGTTCATCCTTTGCCAATAAATGCTGATGACAACAAACTCAGATTTTTCCTCAACTCAATCCCTTCCCAGATGAACACACACAAACTTAGTTTCCAATGCCTCCGTGCTAGTCCTGTTACTAGCGAGCATTTCTCCACTCATTCACACCTGCTCTACTTGGACCTGGGGTCCTATTCTTACAGATCGCTAAGTACCTATCTAACTGACCATTCTACTCTCAGCTATTGTCTTGCAGTTCATTCTGGAGTCTAAATTTTCTGACACTCAAAGACAACAGGAGAGTTCCTGTCCAAGAAATTCTTAAGAGGTTCGTCGTGCGGCTCTTATTTTCTTGAAAGAAGTTCCTGCAGACGACGGATTTCCAAATCTTTACTCCTCGTACCCTACCGCCCCCGCCCCACCCCCTTATGCACTATTTGCAGTCCGGGTTCTTGTTTTTCTTCGTCGAGCCGAGCTAGAACTTTATCGACATCGAGTGGCAGTGGGCTGTGGGATCGAGATCAGAGCAGAAGAAAGAAGCATGGACGCCTAACCTGTATTTCGATGAGGCAGTTTTTAACTTTCACTAAATAGGGTTGATCCGTGGGTTAGTATGTACATGTTTATTTTTATTACATCCTTATATTTCATTTTTCCGAACCCATTCCATATTCAACACAAGAGGTTATGAGACATAATATCTGTAATTTTGCACTGGGACTCATAAAATATAGTTCTTTTCTGTTATTATCATAATTCTTTGTCATTTATCACAATACAGTTATATTTCATTTGGTCTGTCTTTATAGTTGTGTTTGAAATACTTGCCATTGCATGAAATATCATTGTGTTCTGTATTGATATAGATTGGTAGATTCATTTCATTCTGTTAAAGATTTCAGTCATGTGTCATCTACTTCTGGTGGTAAAATTTAATGGTTGTGCTGTATTTTCAGGAGTGGTCTTGTACCTAATGATCCAACAGCAGACTAAATTATGCCTTGGTACCATGAAAATGGTACCATGGCCAACTTTAGTACGCAGTGTCTCCAAAGCTCTGAGGCCATCATTTATGAATGGCCAGGTTTCAATATTACCATTCAGTTGCACATCAACTCTGGCTCAAATCCAAACTCCATCAGCCAATGAAACTGAGAAGAATAATGTCTCTCTTAAAGGCCAAAACAGTGCGGCAGATACAACTGCTCCTGCAGAGCATTTGAAGGAAGTTGCTGTTATAATGAAGGTGAAGGAAGTGGCCTCAGCTTTAGAACTTTGTGCCAACTTTAACTCTCATCAGCGTTTTGAAGTAAGGAGCCATTAAATTTTTGGTATGATGAACTTATTTTTTTTTTGTGTTAGCTCTCATTTAGTGTTTTGGTTCCATTTCTCCAGGCTTTGAGGAATTTTGTTGCAATAAGAACCCGTCCTTTACCTTTAATTCAGAGTATTACTGAGGGTTTAATAACATCAGTTGATGAACTGAATATGAAGGAGCTTAGTGATCTACTTTTCCTCTTGGGGAAACTCAATTACATGAATGAGGTGAGATATTATTTTTTATCATTCAATCGTTATAATTGGTGTCATATTGAAAGTCTGTTTTTCTCTTGAAGGACATTCTCTCGAAAACTTGTGATGCTATTAAAGCAAAACTAGACCATACCCATGCTGCTGCTGTAGTAGGTTCATCCATCGCAAGTCTAAGATATTTTAAATGGAAAGATCCAGGTAATTTCCAAGTGTAGTGTTCATTACGTCAAAGGTTGGTTGAAAAGCACATGTATTAAAGAATTCCCTATGTTTCTTTTCCATTGGCAGAGCTTTTGGACCAGTTTAGTGTCTGGATTGAGAAACACTTTAAAAAGTTCTCCAACCCATCATCATTTATACTGACCTTAGCTTTGCAAAACCATTCCCCTCCCAATCTGGAGGAGTTATTAAAGGTTTGTCATTAGCAGTATGTTATTTTAAAATAAAAACACCAGGTCTTTCTTTATTAGAAATGTTTCTAAAAATATTGCAGCTTACATGGCGTGAGTGGATTGAAATGAGGAGATGTTCTCCAGTAGATACAGTCAACTTTGTTTGGGCTGTTCAAGCGTTGAACAGCCAGTTTGAAAATGACAAGATGAGACAGATTATAAACCTATTTCTGGAGAACAGATTTTTGAGAACGCTTGATTCAAGTGAGTAATACCTGCTAAATGAAATAAAATCCACCTCTCTCATCATTCATAATCACTGCTCAAACTTTCCCTTGCAGGACCTCAATCACTTCCTGTTTGGCGTAAATTGTGCAACTTGCATGCTGTTGCCAAGTCTACATCAGGTTTAGGTGGTAAGTAATTGCACTGGTGGGACATTTTCATGAAGTCATGCAGACCTCTCAACTAGCTTATTGCCGTAAAACTTCTAATAGTACCATTTTGATATTCAAAAACTAAAATAAAAAGAAATATTGGAAATCTTTATGTTCTACCTGAGTGCTGTAAATTGCCTTCTTCTGTTGATTCTGTAGATGCTTTGGCAATCCCAGATGATGTAAAAACTCTGATGACCAATAAAAACCAACATAAAGAGCAACTAGTGTCAGAAGTTCTGCAACTCCTTTTCAGTGACCTGGATAGTAATCTGTATACCAGAGATGTACCTTCAGGAATGGGCTTTCCTATAGGTAAGACTTAACAGACTAGTGCTATGCTTATTTGAAGTCACTCTTTCTTGTGAAGCACCATAAATGCCCCAGCTCATTTAAAATGTCCAATAAACTCCCACCGAATGACCGCAAATGTGCTATCAAAGGCACATTTTAATCGCAGGTGCAGGCACCAAGAATGCACTTTGACTTTTATGTTATTTTCTGTCATTTGGTGCTGTTTTTGGTACATGCTCAAGGGTAAATTTGTGGCAACCTCTTGCTGGCTTAAAATAGTATGTTTTAAATTAACTTTATGATGTTCTTTTATACAGATATTTTGTTTTGTTTGGATGACAAGATGAAAGCAACCCAATTGCATCTATCAGCTGGGTCAAAGTAGGTTTCAGCATCATATCTGAATATCATCGAGTTGGTTTCTTTTTAAAACATCTGCTTCTTTTATGTTAAAGGATTGCTGTGATGATTCATTCATACCATGAATGCTGTCAACCCACCAAGGAACCAAATGGAGTAAGATCATTTGAAATGCGGCTTCTAAAAGAAGAGTTCAAAGTGATTTCTGTTCCCTACCACATTTTAGGTGGAGGATATGCACAAGTGCATGAGTATTTTGATTCTGTTCTAAACAATCTAGTAAAACGTTAGTTCAATACTTTTCTATTATTTCCTGAATTGTATAATGTGTACAGTGCTTTGTTTTCTTACAATTTATGAATTCTCATAGCTTGAAGAATAAAATGAACTCACCATATTTCAACCAAATCAACCCCTTATGAATATAATATGTCGATTGTTCATGTTTGGGACTGATGTTACCAACTTCTTACATAATAAACTATGAGACCCAATGTGCTGTGTTGTTACTCTTGTTTGCCACCCTTCATGTGTGGGGAAAAGGGTTCATTTAATGACTTAAAAAGTTATCGAGCAAAATACAACAGATTAATTTATTTTCGAAAATATGTACAAGTCACATTTCATTTTGAAACGTGTTCAACGTTCACAGAGAGAAAAACAATTGTCAAGACTTATTTTTTCTTGGCAGCCTGTTTCTTTAAAACAGATTTCTTAACATCTTTCTTACTGGTCACCTTCGTTCCATTAGGTTTTGTAACTACCTTTTTAACAACTTTTTTAACAATAGGTTTCTTGACCAAATTTTTCTCTACAGTTATCTTTTCTACCTTCCCTTTGATTTTGCCACTTGCTTTTAACTCTTGAACAACTGCCTTCACACCTTTGAGACTCTTAGCAGTTTTCTCAGACATTGGTCCCTTGCTAGTGATAGATTTCTTCTTAAGAGCTGGAACTGGACCTGATTGCTTCTGCTCCATTGGTTTGGTAGATTTGGCTTTTGGTGTAGGTGAGGATGTCCGAACACGCTTAGAAGAGGGCAAGCCATCGGTCTCGGCGAGACATTTGCTTGTATTACAATTGACCTGCAGATTTAGGATTTTTAAAATATAATGCTGGAGATCCAGTCAGAGCAACACAAAATGAAATTGGAAGCATACCTGAAAGAGACAATCTACTCCTTGTGCCTTTAGTTTTTCCTGCAGTTCAAGCAAGTGATTCTTGCTTTTGTCAATTCGAACTTTGGCCATTGAAGCGGTTAATGGTTTGTTTTGCTGAGCAACCGCCTCACGTCGCCTCTTCACACCAATGCAAGTCTCTGGGGAGTATCCAATTGAATGCAGGAACATTTTGGGATTCTGCTTTTCTGGAGGTATGAATACAGCTACAACAGAAGCAAATAACAGCAAATTACAGGAAATTTGAGACATTGAAATTGTAATGCAACGGGCCGTTAATTACGCGATTTACCACCACTTACCTTTCAATACACGATTACCAAACAAGTAATTGTTCATCGTCTCAGCCACAACCTCAGCAACTTCTTTGAAACGGAACTCAATAAATGCGTATCCTTTACTACTTCCAGTCTAACATCATAAAATAATTATGAAATAAAATTAAAATACAATTGCAACAGATACAAGACTGAAACAAATATAAATACCTTGTTGCTACGGACCAGCCGTATTCTTGTAATATGGCCAAACTGTTTAAAGAAGCTTTTCATTTCTTCTTCGTAAAACCCATGAGGAATGTGGGCAAGGTATACTACACCTCGGTCAGGGAATATTCTCGGAACTCTCTTTTTCAGAACAATGTCATTGAGAAGTTTTGGTTCGTCTGAGATTGCATTTGCCGAGCTAATATCAACAGCCTGGAAATAAAGACAAAATAATCATTAAAAACTAAGGTGAGAATAAAGTCCTTTAAACATGTGACATAGAGGTTACCAGGCGTTGGCCAGAGCAAAACACAATCGCCTAATACTGACACCAAGGTGTGCATGTTTCATAGGTTCAAAAGTTTTTAACTCCCATAAATTCTAAGCACAAGAAAACGTTGTTTAATGTTTCAAATAATATCTGGAAATAGGTAAACAATAACATACGCCACAAAGCTTCTTCGTGTTCTTGACGGCAGTTTTGAGAGCTGTGGGAGCATTTTTCTTCAACTGCTGTTTGCTCTCCATTTCACGAGATATTCTCTTCGATTTTGAAAAGTTACGGTTCAAAACAAACTTAGTGAGAGAATGGCGAACTTTATGACAAACACTTGCCCGCTCACCACGAGGGTCAGAACGGACTGATGGGTACGAAACGAAGAGAAGAGTCTAAAACCCGTTTCGGGCAGAGAATGAGCGGCTCGGAAGCACTCGACTATGCCAACTATGCCAACCTGCAGTGTTGCGCCATTCAAAAGGATGCGTTGCGTCGCCAACGATTGTCGTTAAAAAAATATTCTGACCAAAAAAAATGCATAAAATGTTGCTTGCTTTCCCGAAAATCTTCTTGTTGGTGTCATGTATAGCGTTCACTAAGTGCTTTGACATACACAGTTGGTAGCAGGCAGTAGACCAGCAGACGACGCGTTTTTACTAAACAAAACAAATCAGAAGACGCTCCCATTGACCCTTTGACATGTAAGTTCTCTCCTGTCATAACAGAAAAGTCGAAATCTGTGCTTAAAAGCAGTTACAGATTACACAAGGGTTGTAGGTCCCCCATAGATTGTTGCTGAATCACGCAAACCTGGGTTGTATCTTACGTTTCTGTTTGATTGTAGGTTACCGTCCACTATTAATGTATCTGATGTTTGTTTGTTTTTTTAGCTATAGGGAAGTTTCAGCTCTGCATCAAGTAAATTGTCAATCAGAGCACCAAAATGAATCGACTCTTTGGAAGAGGAAAGCCAACGGAACCACCACCAAGCATCACTGATTGCATTGCAGGGGTAAGCTCTCTTTAAAAGAAGCTCTGTATAGTTCATATTTTATTTTGTTATCGAAATACTTCCACTAACAGGACCACTTTTATATTATATTAATTTTTGGTGTTTTATTTTGCGAAAGGTCGATAGCCGTGCAGAATCGATTGACAAGAAGGTTCAGCACCTTGAGCAAGAGCTTATAAAGTACAAGGATCAAATGAAGAAAATGAGAGATGGACCTGCAAAGAATGCTGTTAAACAAAAGGCCCTGCGTGTATTAAAACAAAAAAAAATGTAAACTGCACATTGATACCTTTTTGTCAATTTCTGAATCTGTGAAGTTTTCCTCTTAAATGTTTGTAACTTTCCTCATGAATTCTAGGTATGAATCCCAGGCAGATAATTTAAGGCAGCAAGCTTTTAACATGGAACAGGCTAACTATGCAACCCAAACTTTGAAGGATACTCATTCAACAGTCATAGCGATGAAAGCAGGAGTGAAGCAAATGCAGAAAGAGTTCAAGAAAATCAATATAAGTGAAATAGATGTGAGTATATAATGTTCAATCAGATTTGCACCATCCACAGAAATATGGTGAAATCTTATTTATAAATTTTGTTCTGCTGACAGGACCTTCAAGATGATATGGCAGATATGCTTGAAATGTCAGAAGAAGTTCAAGAAGCATTTGGAAGATCGTATGGCACTCCTGACATTGATGAATCTGAATTAGAGGCTGAGCTTGAGGCACTCGGTGATGAAATTGCCTTGGATGATGATACTTCGTACTTAGATGACGCTGTGAAAGCTCCAACTGCTCCTGACCGTGAACCAGGTGCAGACAGTGTGGATGTAACAAATAAGGTGAGCCATTTTCTAAATTTTTCAAAATGAATAAACTTGAAATGTTATTCTTATTTGAGCCAGACAGTAAATTTTCTTCAAATTTATTCAGGATGGTGTCCTGGTTGATGAATTTGGATTACCAAAGATTCCACAATCTCTTAAGAGTTAAAATGAAGGTACAAAAGCACAACCCATGTAACTGTTCATATTTTCAATGTACCATGCTACATGACTTGGGTAAATTAGCTAATGTTTCTTCCTTCTATTGTGAGGCACTTTTAATTACTTAGGCACCGTTGTTTTTTACTGTGTGTACCCATTTTCTATAATTGCCAGAAAAAATATTTTGAATCATTTTCTGTGAACTTAGCTTTAGTTGCTCATAATTGTTTACAATTATGTGCTGTGTGCTACTCTGTGATTATTAAAGTCTCTTATCCATATAATTTTACCACACTCCTAGCTTGTGCGTCCCGGGAGGCTTGCTCTCTCCCACCGCGTGGTGTGGCATCAATAAATCTGGCTTCCTAAGCGAAAATTATTGTTGAAGTAATTATTTATACCTGTATCACGTATAATGGAACTGCAGCAGAGCTTGCTTAAACGCCTCTGAACCGAGCCCTCCACTGCCTGCTCGAAAGGCAACTCATCGTGGATACGGAATGAAGAGTCAAACAGGCCAGAGGGAAGTTCCAGTCCAAGTCGGCCAGTTGGATTTTCCACAAGCCAGTGGTCTGCGTTACTGCGTGCGTGCGCGAGCGACATGACACCGCACTAGCCCCAGGCCCGGGGCGGGGGGGGGAGGGGGGCAGTCTGCCGCGGAGGCTTCCCCGTCCCGCTGCGTCGACGACGATGACTCAACGCGGAGTGCATTAGGGGCCGAAGGAGTGAAACCACGAGAAACATGTAGGGAAAACCCGCGCTCGAACCTGTGATTCAAATAAAGGACCACCCACTCATTTTTATAATTATACCTTTTTTTAAAAATGGGGGACCCCCCTGTCTCACCCAAGCTTGGCCACTTCCGCTTCCCTATTTCTCATAATGGGAAGGTTAGGGTATTCACGGTGAGGGGGAGAGGGGAAGTGGTCGAACCTGTTACGTGGTTTAGAAACGGTCCTCAAGAATCACTTCCACACGGGGGACATTGACTCCGCGACATCGGCTGTAAGGGACAGAGATTGCACGCAGCCCATCGACTCGATTATCAACACACGATCATCCAACTCGATTGAGAGCCACGCCTGCGTCTTCAGGGGCCTCAGTCGAAACAGACCCCTACACGGCCCTCACAGTCATCCGAGGTCAACAAACCGTCCGAAACAAAGCCGAATCCGGAAGTGCAGCATGGGCCTGCGGTGCGCTCCATGCCCCCCGTGCCCGCGACCTCTGGGCAGCAGCTGGGTAGTATGCAGCAGCCGCCTGTCGCGGAGCGCGGCGCAGAGGGTGCGGGGGTCCGGCGGGGTCCGGCGGGGTCCGCAACCCCGCGCGGGGCACGGGGGGCACGACCGCATCGTTCGCACCGTCCGGGCACAGCCTCGTATAAAGAGCGGGCGGCCGGCAGCCGGGGGCAGTAGTCCCGCACCGCCTTCGCACCATGGCCGTCAAAGTGCAGCGCCTCGTCGTGCTGCTGTCGCTGGCGTGGGCCGGCGCCACCGGCGCGTCGGCGCCCAAGGCCAAATCAACGTCTCTGCGTGAGTACGGCCGCCTCGGCCACCAGCAGCTACCAGCAGCGCCAATCTCGGCACAATTACCTGGGGGTGACTCGGCCAGCTGCCCGCGCCCCACAGGGGGCGAGGGGGCACGGCACCCCCGCACTGCCAGCACGACTAACTGCGTTACTGCAGGCAGTCGGGGTGGCGCTCAGGCAAGCTGCAGCAAGCTCGAAGCAAGCTCCGCCCGGACAGCGCGCGGCGGATGCGGCTGTGGAGCGCGGGGCGGGGCGGGGCGGGGCGGGGCGCGGGGCCTTACATCGCGGTGCTGCTGCTGCGCTTATTCCAGAGTGGAGTTTGTCTCTCTCACTTGTACGGCTTTCTCCGAACCGCCCCCGGCTAAAAGCCCGCGCTTCCCCGCCCCCGAAGTCTGGTGCGGTTCCGCGTCGACGCGGTGCCTCGCCGCCTCGCCTCCCCCCTGGCGCTGCTGGCGGCAGGGCTGGCTGCAAGCTTCCCGCCTTCCCGCCCGCCGTGCCACAACGAATTGATTGTTGGGGACAGGAGGGTCGAGCCGAGCCCGTGCCGGCTGGCTGGCTGGCTGTTGTTCGGCCGGCTGGACCCGACGCGGCTGAAGCGTCCTTATAATTCGCAAAGGCTGATTACTCGGCTCGCCGGCGCGGCATGAGGTACCTCTCGAGTCCGTCACCGACGGCATTAGGTCTTCCCCCATTCCACTCCAAGATCCACGTCTCGCGCGACTTCGACGTCATCGGTGTCGCGGCGAACAAAGTCGTCACAAAGAAGTCGAGGCGGATGATGTTGCTGATGGCATTTCTTGTTTTTTATTTATTTTTGCAGCGGCATCCTTCCCGAAGTGCAGCATCAAGGACCCGAATATCAACGAGTGCCTGCGTCTGGCGGTGCAAGCCGCCATCCCGGAGCTCGTTAAAGGTGAGTCCGCAACGCCGGGCTCGCAGCTTCCAATCTTATTTCCCCTCTCACTCTGTATTTCTGTCTGTCTGTCTGTCTGTCTGTCTGTCTGTCTGTCTCTCTCTGTCTCTCTCTGTCTCTCTCTCTCTCTCTCTCTCTCTCTCTCTCTCTCTCTCTCTCTCTCTCTCTCTCTCTCTCTCTCTCTCTCTCTCTAAGAGCGGAGCGAGCGCGTCCCTTCATCTTCCCGCCCCGCCTCTGTTCCAGGCGTGCCCAGTCTCGGCGTCTACTCCATCGACCCCCTGGACATCGTGGAGGCCAACATCGGCGCCACGGAGGGCCCCGTCGCACTGAGCCTCGACTTTAAGCAGCTCAAGATCGGCGGGCTGCACACGGCGCGGATTCTGTCCCTGAGGTGACGCTCGGCGCGCAACCACTTTCGAAATGACTCCTCGCCGTGTATACCTAACCTAACCTAAACTAACCCTCTCCCTTTGTCCGCAGCTTCGACCCAAAGACGTACCGGTTGTCGATGCGCGCGAAGGTGCCGAGCCCCCTGCGCCTGGACGGCCACTACAAGATCGCCGGCAAGGTGCTGGTCCTGCCCATCCAGGGCGAAGGCCTCTGCAACCTGCGACTGGGTACGATACGTCGAATCACCCGCACTCCGCTTGTTTTCGGTCTGTTTCGTGGGCGACTCCTAACGTTGTCCCTTTCCCAGATGACGTCATGGCCGACATCAACCTTGCCATGCACGAGGTGACCAGGGGCGGCGTCCAGTACCTCGCGGTGGACACACTGGCCTTGTCCTTCGACACCAGCAGGCTGCACATGAGGTTCGAGAACCTGTTCAACGGCAACAAGGAGCTCGGTAAGGACGAGCAGCGAATGTGCGGAATCAGGGAATGCGCGCCGCCCTTTACGAGCACTCCCACTTTGCAGGTGACAACATGAATCGCTTCCTCAACGAAAACTGGCCCGAAATTCTCAAGGAGCTGAAGCCGTCCATCGACGAGACGTTCGGCGCCGCGTTCCAGGCCATCGCCAACCGCATCTTCCACAAGGTGCCTCTCAGCAAGGTGTTCCTGGCTTAGGAGCCACTCCACCAAACAAGGGGACGCCAGCTGCATGCAGTGGAGGGAGAGGCTCTCGACATGGCAGCCTTTTTGAACGGGATTACCGAGGCTCTCCAACCAGTCACGCATTAGCTGTTGACTTTGAATATGTAAACCCAGTGTGTATAAGTGTTAAAGTTGAGAAAGATTAGACTCTAGTTTTTTTTTGGTGTTATCTTTTATGTGATTTGAATAAAACTGTAAACGATTAGTCTGGGTGACTCACTCATTTTTTGCTCTGTGGTGCACCGAGTGTTTGAGGCTCACACTCTTGGAGCGCGACGGCGCAGACACACCCGTCGGACCACCCTACCCCTAGTAGTGGCCCGGGGCAGAGCGGGCAGAGCCGCGGGGAAAAGGGGAGGGGGGAGTCCAGTCCAAGCTGTCAACAGCTCGCGCGAGGGTCACCTGGTGGCTGGTCACGGTCATGGCCGGGTTAAATCCCATTGCTCAGCTCACGGGCGCCCACCACCTGTCGATATGGACGACACGCTGAACTTTTTCCGCACTCTGACGAGGGCAGGTGTGTTGTTCCGAACCGAACGAAGCGCACCACCCCGCCCCGCAGCTCTATTCATTGAATCCTCTTGACATATGAATATTCTCGTTCGATGCCAGTCTCTCTGTCTGTGGGTGTCTGTCTGTCTCCCTTTATTGGTTAAGCTCACCTCAGTGACGTCCGCCGCGCGCATCGCGAGTTCCAGGGACAGCGTGCATTCAGATCCGGTCATGCAGGCCATGGCAGGCCATTGGTCCAGCAGCGCAGCGGCGCTGAGCGGCGCGCTGGCACTCCCCGTGATTGGCAGGCCATGGGCAGGCCATGGGCAGGCTCCCTGCCGGCAGGGCAGTGCAGGGCAGACGCAGACAGAGGCACGGTCAAAGGCAGTCAGAGGCAGCCAAATGCTTGCATCAAAACAACTCATTTTCACGGGAGCAGCCGACCGTTGAATGTTTGCGGAGAGCGCAAAGCTCGACTTTTCAAACAAACGGGCGGCCGGGACGAAAAGGGCAAGGGGGAGGGAGGTATCCTGGCGGTTGTGGCAAACGATTGCGGCCAGCGCAGTGTCACAGTGCCGTCCCATTCCTGAACCGTCTGGAGGCAAGGCGGACGGCGTCTGCTTTTCCATGAGTCTTCATACAAATCACAAGGCCTCCCTCCATCGAGGCCATCATATGCACCTCAATGCCCAAGGTCCTGTTGTCGACGAAGTGCAAAGGAAGGACGTCAGTGTCGGGAGGGTAAAGCTTTTGTTGCTTCAGGTCAAATCAATTTACCGGGTAATGATCTTTGTTGACGCGTGCCGGACTGCCGGCGTGGCTTTGCGCGGCTGCCGTCTGGGGCTGGGCTATGCCGCTCCCCACCTCACCTCAGCTCGACCTGGCGGAACGACACGACAGCCGAAGGCAGCCGACGGGTGCCGAAGCCCCCGGATCCCTGGCCGGCCGGGCCGGGCCGGCAAGGGGTGGCTGCCGATGGCTCACGCTTGCGCAGCGCAGCTTGCGCACCGCCTCTCGCCGCCCCGCCGTCCCCGGGCAAGAGCGAGAGCGGAGGTCGCGATTGGTCGGCAAGCAAAACGGGCCGGTCGGCCGGCCGTCGCCCCGGAAACGAGCCGCGCCGAAGCGCGCGCGCGCGCTTTTCAAACGCTTTCCTCGGGCCTATATCGACCCGCCGGGGCGCGCCGCCGGGCCCAGCACGCCTGTCAGCTTGGGGGGTGTTCGGGGGGCTCCCTGACGGACTGGAGTCACGACGAAGAGAGCCGCAACGATCCTCTTTCGGACGCTGTCTGGCCCGGCGGCCCCGGCGGCCCCGGCAGTCCCTCCGCACGGCGCCGCTCCGCGCTCCGCCCCCGGAGGCCCCGCGCCCGTGAGGTGGGCCCCTCGCGGCGCCGCGCAGCCGGCACTCCCTCATGCCACTCCGAGCTGCACCACGTCCGCGCTCACGAGCATGTGCTGCCGCTGCTGTTGCTGCTCTCCGCGGCGCAGGGCGCGCTGAGGCGGCCGCCCCGCTACCAGACCAGCTGACTGCCCGGGTGAGTACCAACCACCGGCCGCGCCACGCCAGGCCCAGGGCCCCAGGGCCCGGCCCGGGGCCCGGCCGCACCGCCAGCGAGCTGTTGCTGTAGGGCAGGGACAGGCAGGGACGGCCGCGCGCCGGAGGAGTAACACGTTGCCCATTAGGGCCGACCCAGCCCGGTCACGGTGGGGGGGAGGGGGGGGGGGTGCGGGCTCGCGCCAGTGTGCTGCAGACTCACTGTGAACCGCGCTGCTAATTCTGTCACTCTAGATATTGCTTTGCTGTGTGTGACACTAGCGGCCCACGCGTCACACAGTGGGTCAGAAGACCATTGAGGCGGCCAAAATCCCGGACACGTTTTGATCCCCAGAGCCGCTAAATGGGACTCGAATTGAACGTGTGACCCCGATTCCTCGTCCTGAGAGTAATCCATTCCATTGGTGGGGTCACACGTTCGATTCGAGTCCCATCTAGCGACTCTGGAGCTCAAAACGCGTCTAGAATTTGGCCTCAACGGCTGACCCTGTGCGTCACTGCCTCGCCTCGGCCGCCTCGAGCGCCTGTTCGGTAGGCAACAACGCGGGCGGTGCGCACCTCTGTGCTCGCGCGGCCTACCTCACTGGCGCTCCGAGCCGCCAGGACCGCTATTGCTATTGATGTAGCTTACGCTAGCTCCGCCAGCGACGGGGGTATGGGTTCTCGCTGCCAAGAAGGCCACGGAGCACAATGTGATGGCACAGTACTTGGCGAGTAGATTAAATTGTGAAGGAAGCCCCCCCCCCCCACACCAAGGAGACAATGCCGAATGGGGCTGATAGACAAGGGTATCAGGCGGTCGGCGCTGCCGAGCTTACAATAACGCAAGGCTTCCGAATGAGCTCCTATTTTCAGGTCCGTCCGGGGAGCTCGCCTCCCCCTGCCCCCACCCCGCTGGGCTGCAGCCCCACTGCCGACCTGATGCAATGCCTGCGCCCCCCGCGCGCCACCCGCCCCCTCTCTCGACGTATTCCCACGCAGCAGTCCCCTCAGCAGCCCGCGCGGGGGGCGAGCGGGCGGGGGAATCCTCGTCGTAGTCATGGCAACGCCGAGCTTCGATATTAGCTGGAGTGGTCCACCGTGAGGGTCCAGCGGCGGCGTGCTGCATGCGCGATTCGCAGAGGGGGTTGCGCTGCTGGCGAACGCGGCCAAGTGTAATGGCTGCGTGGAGTGCTGCTGTCAGGCTCGGTGCTGGCCGGGCCATGTCAGCGTGAGCCTTTCAGCTTGCCACGTCGCCGCCGCGGGCTGTTTGTGCCAGCGCACCGCTCCAGCACTGCGATATGGCAGTCTGGAGATGGAACGCGGCCCCGGTGTTCGAGAAGGCGAGGCTGTCCCACTGTGTCGCGAGAGCGTGGCACCCGGGGGCCGCGAGCCGCGAGCCACAAGGCAAGGCCAGTGGAACTAGTTTCATCTGTTGGGCGAGTTGCCTACGCAGCGCGGACACGAGCCGCACACACACCCCGTAATAATCCGGTTCGGTCCAGGCGTTTCTATTCGCACCGCGGCCTGCTCAAGTGGGAGAGGGGAGCGAGGGCTCCAGGCCAAGCTCCAGGCTCAGGTCGCCAAGAATCCGTCCGAATCCGTCGCTGTTCGCGGACCACGGACGCGGACCTGGGAATCATCCCTCGCCTCCTAGGGGCGTCTTGTATCCGCCGAGGGGACCGACCCACTAATTAGTGTCGTGGCTGCCCTGCCTTGCCGGCCCCAGCGTCTTCGCCTCAAGAATGTAATTTCCACGGCGTGGAAGAGGGGAGCAGGGGAGCCGGCGTCCGACATGGCAGGGCGCGGCGCGGCACAGCACGGCCACGGGCTGCGGATCGGGGGTCTTGGTCTTGATAATGTGATTATGAGGGAAAAGGCAATGGCTCCGGCGTTTGACGCGTCGATGGTGCGGCGCGGGCCAATCAGGGTGCGTGAACGGGAGTCGGTTTGTGTCGGCGGCGGCGACCCTGAGACACACAAGGTGGGCCTCCCGTGACATCCGAGCACGGCGCCGTGACAATATAATAAAGAAGTAAAGCAAGCCACCCCGAGAGGCCCGAGAGCAGGAGCCGGAGCGTGAGCCTAGAACGAAGGGGTCGGACGCTCTCTCTCTCTCTCTCTCTCTCTCTCTCTCTCTCTCTCTCTCTCTCTCTCTCTCTCTCTCTCTCTCTCTCTCTCTCTCTCTCTCTCTCTCTCTCTCTCTCTCTCTCTCTCTCTCTCTCTCTCCCTCCCTCCCTCCCTCCCTCCCTCCCTCCCCCCTCCTCCCTCCCTCGTTGCGTCTCTAGGCCGGACAGTCAAATGCAGGTGCGCCACGCGTCACTCACTGCTACAGTGTTTGGCCGCCACTTCGACGAGACCTGAACTGTTGTGTCTGGAGGAATAATCGAAGTCTGCGCCCGAAGAAACAAACTTATCCCATTGTCGATGTCTCTCAGACACCGGGGCGGCGCGCGGGAGGTGTGTGGCGGGGAGAAGCGGGGAGTCCCAGCCTGATTCCGAACGGTGCTTTCATCGCCGTCTCTCTCCACTTCGTGTGGCGTTCAGTGGGGGGCGCGAGAGAGACAGAGCGACGCAAGCAGTGTTCGGAATGCTGCCAACTCAGCCGCGCGACAGTCGGTCCGGGGAGGGCAGGGGGAGGGGGCTCCACTCGAACAGAGTGCTGGAAACATGTTGCGTGTTGTGATTTTCTCCGTGACTGATTGGATCGAGGATCAAGACGGCGCCCGCTGCCTTCATCTGGCTGGGCACACACTCAGCTGAATCTCCATCCCGCGCACCGCGAGCGGAGAACAGGCGCGTGTCTTGGACGCGGTCGTCTGGCTGAGGCTGAGCGGCCAACCCTGTCAAGCCTGTCTTCAAATACCCCGCTTTGCACCGTTCTAGGCGTGGATCACTGTGAACGAGAGCGTCTGTGCGTCGACTGCGAATGCCGAGAGCGGATGTTCGAGTCCTGCTATCTCTTTCGCTGATTTCGACACGCACGGGATCCGACTCTGTACGGATCTAGCCTGTCAAAGGCACCGCTTCAACGGTGGTAACCCATGCCTCGCGGTAGCCGAGGGGGTAGAGGCGTCGAACGCTCAGCCCGGGGGACCTGGGTTCGTCATCCAGAACGAACGTCATTTTCGACAGGCTGTCCCCAAAATATTTTTCCGCTTCCCTAAGGTTGGGAACCGCCGGTACGGGGTATTACGTGAGTGTTTACCCCTCGTTATTGACTTTTGGCCGATTGCTCTCTTTGCAGGATGGACAGTGGGGTCAGTGGGCGCGACGAGAATCAACAAGAGCGGCAAGAGGACGCCCAGCAGGACCAGCAGGGCGAGCCGAGGCCGCCCCACGAGCAGGCCCCTCCGCTGCCGAGCCCGCAGCCCTGCGACCACAACGGCTTCCCCTGCAACCTGTACTACGTCCACCACCGCCTGGACGGGGTGCTGCGGGCGCTAGACGAGCTCGTGGCGGCGCGGGGAGAGGGCGCGGCGGGCCCCGCAGTCCGAGCCGCAGTCCCGGTGGACGAGATGCCGGCCGAGGACGAGGTCGTTGGCTACATCGACCGCAACAACAACGACGTCTACCTCGACGAAGACGCACTCCCGGCGGAGCAGCTCCAGGACCAGCAACCACCAGCGCATCAAGAGGCACCCGAACAGGCCGAGGCCCAGGCAGGCCGCCCAGAGCGGCAGGGTCCTGGCCCGCACCTGGGACAGGGCCTTGGGCACGACCTCGACTTGAACGAGGGCGAGGGAGAGGGCTGGGCGCAGGCGGCTGGCGACTACGCCAACTAGTAAGCAGGCAAAGCTGTCTCATGGTAGGCGGCATCGGCCACGACTTGCTGGAGGCCATGGACGTGGAGCCTGTCGTCGGGGCCGAGGCCGAGGCGGTCATACCAAACCTGGATGATCCCATGATGGACGAGGCTGCAGTCGGCGCGGCCGGCCAGGGTGAGATGGCTGGCCAGGGTGAGATGGCCGGCCAGGGTGAGATGGCTGGCCAGGGTGAGATAGCCGGCCAGGGTGAGATGGCTGGCCAGGGTGAGATGGCCGGCCAGGGTGAGATGGCTGGCCAGGGTGAGATGGCCGGCCAGGGTGAGATGGCCGGCCAGGGTGAGATGGTCGACCTCCGCGCCAAGGCCTCTATGGAGGAGGTCCTCGGGGAGTGCTTCTACCGCGACAACATGTATGAGAACGTAGCGGTCGACAGAGCCGAGGCGGCCGAGACCCCCACCAGCGACGACACTTCTTCGGGCGAGACCTTCGACGATGAGGAGCAGATGCTGCGAGACCTCCTCATGGCCGCGGAGGCCGACTCTGACGAGGAGGACGAGGAGGTCGACGCCGACACTGACGAAGAGCAGGACGACTTCCTCACCGGACGCAGTCCTGTGTTCAAGGACGCCACTGCGCTGACCGCCATCAGGATCCAGCTGGGGCCGATACTGCAAGGCGCCTGGAAGTACATCTCCAACGACGAGCTGCGGCTGCGGCGCGTCAGGTGAGCATGACGTCATCCCCGGGCGCCTTGCAGGCCGGGGTAGGCAACGCGGCCGACACTCGTGTCCTGCGGGTTGCCCTCGCTGCATTCACAGGCTGACTGTACCCTTAAGGCAGCGGTTAGGTTAGGTTAGGTTAGGTTTTGCGGGCGTGGGAGGTGGTGCGGGGTCGCGAATGTTAGGGCTGTGGGGCCGCGCAAATGTTTGGCAGCCCAAAAGGCTTTGCCGCCGACAAGTTGGCTGGAGGGCAGGCTGCGGTTGTTCACCCCTTCGACACGGTGATGCGTTGGGGCGGAATCCTTTTTGAGGAGACACTGGACCCTTGTCTGTCGCCAGCTCCTTCGTGACGGGCGAGCTCGTCTACGCCCGGCTGGCGCGGCACGTCCTGCAGCGCGGCAGCGAGCCCCGCCGCGTGCACGTGCGCTTCTTCATGTCCGACGCCTTGCCTGCCAAGCAGTCGCTCAAGGCCCTGTCGTGGCGGCAGAGCGTCGTGGCGGCCGCCGTCCCCGACAAGATTCGCGGCCCCAAGGTGGGTTGGTACAACTTATGGGCTGCTCCGCACTGACCCTCGGAGTATTGTACTGTGAGCCTTTTTCCCATGGAGCCATGCGTGTTCCTGACTCCATAAGGTCGGCAACTCCCCCAGGTGCTGGGCTTCTTCGGCGACGTGAATGGCGGCGCGGCGGCGCTGGTGGAGGAGTGGATGCCCAGCCGGCGGCTGAGGCTGCGCGACCTGGCGCACCCCGTCATCAGCACCGTCCTCGCCCGCAGCCTGGCCCTGCTCCACGCCACGCGCGTGCCGACCTCGACCCTCTCGCCTGACGACGACCGCGCCGTCCCCAGGATCTGGGTCATGCTGCATCGGTGCGTCGGACCGCCAGACTCTAGCATGGCCTCTGAAAATTCGGTGGAAAGACTTTGCCCCAAAATATGGCAAGTCTTGCCAAGTTTTGGTCAGACCCGAAAGTCTTGCCATGACTAGGTCAGACAAAAATGTCTCGCCACAAAATGATGAGACTTCTTTGTCTGGCCACGGTACTGGTCGCACGGACCGTAATGACTGGGTTCAGAAGTCTGACCCCATTGTGGTCAGACAGAAAAGTCTTGCCATGAAGTGGCGAGAAGTCTGACCTTTGGATTTATAGTGGCAGAACAGCCGAGAACAGCGATGGAAAACTTCGACACTAATTCGGCTTTTTTCCCCCCTCCAGACTTCTCGATAAAATTGACCGCGCCTACAGCCTGAACGACGCGAAGCGTCGGAACCTGAAGGCCCTGTTCACCCCGGATGAAATCCGAGAACACCTCTCGTGGCTGCAGTGGGTGTTCCTCTTGTCGTAAAAATGCGTATATGTTTTTTGTTTCGAGTCAGTGAGATGGTTGCGTTTGACTGCGGCAGGAAAATGTTCGACATGAAGACGGTGGCCTTGACTGGGAGGACGGTGTTCTCCCACAACAACCTGCACTGCGGCACCATCGTGTTCCAGCCCGGCCTGATCGGCAAGGAGCCGATCCTGTCCCCGGAGGCCTTCCCCAAACTGTGCGGCCGGTGCAACGGCATCAGCTACATGCCGCACGGCCTGCCCTGCGAGACGTGAGTCTTCCCGTGTGTTTCAGCACAAAATAATTTGTCGAAAACTGCTCATTTTGATTGACAAATACAACTAGTGTCACGTGAAGTCACAGCCCTCTGCACGCAGGTGCCAGCGGCACTTCGCCAACCCGGAGGAGAGAAGCAGCAAGGAGATGGTCTTCGTGGACATGACCCAGTCCGGGTACAACTACCCGCTCTACGACCTGGGCGACCTGTTCAACAACATGTGCTTGGACCTGTCGGTGAAGCCCGCGACCCTCGACGCGCAGCTCGTCCTGTCCGTCCCCCAGCTGCGCCAGTTCCTCGGCGCCTACCTGGGCGCGCCCGACGACTCGGACGAGGTGTCCGGCGCCCTGCGCGACGTGCCCCTGCACCAGGCGCTCAGCAACTACTACTGGATGCTGTGGGGCCTGTGGCGCGCGCTCAACGTGCCCCCCGCGGATCTTGAGGAGTATCAGGTGGCGCCTTCGGTTCCTCCCAGCTAGAGTCCTTAATCAGTCCTAAATACTGACTCTACTCCCAGCGTGCTGTCGTTCTTTGACTGCGCAGACGGCATTGTTGACACATCTGTTGGTTGCCAGGACTACGCGTTGTTGCGGAAGGGGATGCTGCAGTGCAGCCGTCGCGTGGCGCAGGACAACTTCATGGGCCGCTCCATGCAAGCCGCCAACTACCGCGGCGTCACCATCCAGACGGCGGGCGGCGAGGACAGCGGCCCATAACGCCGGCTGTCGGTCTGCCACGGCGACCGCGCAGGCCGAGCTGACCGAGCAGACCGAGCAGAGCGAGCTGACCGAGCAGAGCGAGCAGAGCGAGCTGACCAAGCAGGCCGAGCAGACCGAGCTGACCGAGCAGAGCGAGCTGACCGAGCAGGCCGAGCAGACCGAGCAGACCGAGCAGACCGAGCTGACCAAGCAGGCCGAGCAGACCGAGCTGACCGAGCAGAGCGAGCTGACCGAGCAGACCGAGCAGAGCGAGCAGACCGAGCTGACCGTGCAGATCGTCCAGACCCCCAGGCCCCCCTACCGACCCCGCCGCTGCCGTCGTTGGTCCCCTGCCCGGGCTTCCCCTACCTGCCGGGCCTGCCGACCGGCCCAGCCAAAGGGAAGGGTGGCCTCGGCGCCTTTTTCTTCGGCGGCCTTGGCCACGAGAACGACGCTTCGAACAAAGAGGGCCCGGAGTCGAAGCGGCAGCGCTCCAGTTCCGGCAGCTCCGATGACAACGCGGCGTCGGTGGATCCGGTGTTCCTGCGCGCAAGCTTCCACGACAAACAGCGCATCGGCGCCAGGATGGCGGACGAGAAGCGAGGCATTCCCCCGGACGGCTCCGGGCCCTCCGGCACCTCCGGCACCGGCGGCGTGCCTTCCGGCCCGGAGACGGCGCTGCCGCTGCAGGAGCGCCCCCAGTGGGTGCTGCGGGCCATCAACGGCCGCTTCGTGCACCACGCCGGGGCCCGCGTCGCGGACGGCGTCGCGGACGGCGTCGAGGCCAGCACCTCGCGGCCCAGGACGCGGTACTCCCTCCCGCAAGCCGTAGTGAAGCGCCTCCAAAGCGCCGCCGCCGCCGCCGCCGCCGCCGTGGCCACTCGCGCGTCCTGCATCCGCACCGCCCCCTCGGCCATCCTCAGCGAGGCCGCCAGCAGGATCCCCGTCATCGTGTCCGTCGCACCAGAACGATCCCGCTTCGACCGAGCTTGCGACCTGGTGCGCCGTGTGCTGGACGAGGAGATGACCTTCAAGGCGTTCGTGAGGGACTTCCACCGGCTGCTGGAGGGCTGCGACTTCCCCACCACGGACAGGCTGCTGCTGGCGGCCGAGGGCAGCGTGTGCATCCACGTGGCGCTGGAGCCGGGGCCGCGGCAGTTCGAGGGGAAGGTGCTGGCCTTCTTGCGGAAGCACGGCGTGGAGCTGATGGGGCAGCTGGTGCTGGCCGCGCTGCACAGGTTGCTGCCCTTGCACGATTTCACGAGGATCTTCAACCGGATGCGGTGGGGCTGCGACCTGGAGGCGCTCAGGGTCCTGGTGGACATGGCGTGCGAGCTCCAGGAGCTGGACGACGACAGCAAGGTGCTCAACTTCTTGATCAATCGCGTCACTGTAGTCACGTGGAAGACGTAGGCGAGTTTCTATTGCAGCGTTTCGTGGTTAGCATCCTTATTTTCTGATCAATTCCGATTGTTTTGATAAATGTTTACGTGTTATTCATTGTGCAAAAGAAATTACCGAGAGAACTCGGAGAAGTTGTAAAGCAGGAAACTTCTAATCATATGTGCCGTATCAGTGCCGTGGTTCGTATACGTGATCTTTTATTGTGTTTTAAGTTTTCCAATTTACGTGTTACAGTATGTGTGTGCCTTCTTGGTTGTAAGTTAAACAACGCTGCAAAAAATTGCCGTTGATCACTTTTGTGAATGTTTTTTACTGTTATCAATAAATGTGCTTTTTATTTGTGATAATCTCAAACAGTGATAAATGTTTCGATGTTAGTTGTATAGTTGTAAGCTTTCTTTGATGTGATATGTTTGTAATCGTACCTTAAAGTTTGTGTCGTATAGAAAAATATTTACCATGGTGTAAGGAGACTCTGTGTTTGTAGGTGTTTACGATGCCTGCATTCCTAGAATCAGCAACATATCTCAATTAGCGCCTTGCGACTGGTGTGCGAGAGCCATACCAGTTGTGTCATTCTCTCCCTCCTCTCTCTTACGGTTCGCACGCCTTTTGTCCGAACGACTATCTTCTAATTGTTATTAAATTACTCAGCTGCAACTCGTGCTCAAACATTCTATTCGTACCTTTTGGGACTATTTTTAAGACTGTCCTCGTCCACAGCCGTCTTCTTGAGCGTGCTTTTTATCCACCTTCGTTACCATTTTTGCGAAGAGCATGACATGTTTAATTAGATAGTGTTAAGAGTGATGATGTGTCCTTAATGTTTTAAATTTCTGCTGTGTTTTCAAGGCAGGAAGAATGAAAAGGCTCAGTATGTAATTCTGTGAAACCCCTTTCCCTCAAGTTGTAAGCGTATCAACGTACTTAACTTTTTCTTAATTAAGAGCTAATTGTATTTTTTATGTGAACTTTTAAAAGTTGAGTTTTTTTATTTTCGTTTTCAAGACGAATGGATAATCCGTTTGCTTGTGCTTGGTATACAGGGAACATTAGATAGTAGATCTTTATAAGGATATATTGATTGTGTAATATGAGACACGTATCTAAGCAATTTCTACTATAGACCAACTGTAGGTCATCTTTTGCTTCTCCCCTATCCTTCACACGCAGGCATGAAGTACTCCTACTCCCCCTCCCCTCTCCTGAGGTGGGAGATGACCTTACCCCTGCCCCCTTTTTCCCTGACTCACCCTCGCGCGTCGCGAGTTCCTCCATCCATTCCAAATTCCGAAATAGGGGCATTCCCTCTCGTCATTTTGTGTCATGCCTTGAGTGCGAAGTTGTACATATCTATGTTGTACCTGTCTTCTTCCTGTGAATGTTGTTGTTTCTGTTTTTGATGTTGTGTACCCATATATCCGTGGTCATAAATACACAAAATAATAACGATTCAAGGTCTTTTTTTCTTTCTGCTATGCAACCTTTATTCGTGGTCGGGCCGGTCCCGGTCCTCCCACACCTTGTCCCTGCGCTCGCGGCGCTGGAAGTCGTGCGCGTTGCGGTGCGCGTGCGAGGCCAGGTTGTGCCTCTCCAGGGCCAGCTTGTTGCAGTACACCATGCGGCACGGGCACCGGAAGCTCAGGTGGGTGGCCACATGCTCCAAGAACGTGTCCTGCAGGCGGAACTCGGCGCCGCACTCGCCGCACTCGAAGTTCTCGCCGGGCGGCGTCGGCTGCTTCCACAGGCCGACCTGCACACGTCAGGGGTTGTCACTGCGGGGCCGAGCCGTGCCGGCCCGACTGAACAGCGGGCGGAGGCGCCCAAAAACTCTAGAAGCCTTTTGAGCTCCAGAGTCGCTAAATGGGATTTGAACCGAACGTGTGACCCCACCTATGAACCGCTCTCCGAACGAGGAATCCATTGGTGGGGTCACTCCTTCGGTTCGAGTCTTGTTAGTGACTCTGGAGCTCACAATGCGTCTAGAGTTTTGGCTGCCTGCACCGGTCTTCTGCCCCACAGTGCACAGGCCTACCTTCCTGCGCAGATGGTACCACAGGTGTCTGTCAACGCTGCCCTGGCAAAGGAAGGAGCGGTCGCACGCCTCGCAGTGGTACGGCCGTACGTTGGGCTTGCCCAGGAAGTCGTTGGAGGGCTCGGGGAAGGCGGACCTGATCTTGCGGGCCATCTGCTCGCCTGCAACAACCATCCCGTTCAGCTCCGCATGGCTCCGCAGTGGTGGACGCGAGAGGCGCCATCAGTTGGCACCGCGCGCCGCACACTCACCAGGCTTGGCGGGCTCGAGCGGAGGCTGGGTGTAGCGACGCATGGCGGCTGTGAACAGAGGGAACAGAGCAAGACTCTTCACGTCGGGGCGCGACTCTCCACGAGGCGACACGACGCGCGCCAGCCCGCCGCTGCGCTGCACAGTGGCTCAAAACGGTCGAAATCGGGAAAAAATATTTCGAGCGGAAAACGAGTTTTTGGAAAAGTCACAGCGATTCTCGACAATTATGACTCAAAATTTCATGGGGAATCCGAATGTGGCCACCTCAGGTTCCGGTCGGGTCCGAACTTTAGCGTATATATTTTTTTTTCCCGATTTTGACCGTTTTGACCTACTGTGCGCTGCGCCCTTGACATTGGCCGTGTCGACAGCCAGGCCCTCGGCCTCGGCCAGGTCCACGGCCAGGCCCCGTCCCGGTGGGGCTGTCGGGCACGCGACCCTTTGACTCGGCGGTGCAGCATGCCAGGATCCCCCCTCCCTCCCTCCTTCCCCTCACTTACAGCAGACACCCAGGAATCGGCGCAGACGCTAAAGAAAACAACAACGAGCACGACGAAAAACCTGAAACGGATTGGCCAGGCTGCGTCGCCGACAGTGTCGGCGGCGTGTCGAGATGAAATCGGGAACGACCCCCTCACCTGGAAAATCTTGAGACGGCGACGAGGGAAGGCGCGGTGTGCTCAGCGGACTGGAAGCCTGGAGTAAGGGGCGCTGCGCCCTTCAGGCTGCTAATCAAGGGCCGTCGAGGGCTCAGCGACACTCACCCAGCGCGGCGCGACTATAACAGGACAGCACTCGGTGCTCGCAGGGACGGACCGCGGCTGCTGCCGGACTGTGCTCTAATGAGCCCTGCAGCACCTGTCCCGCCAGTGCCCAGGCGGCACGCGCCGCGGCTGCGGCCTTTCGCGGCTATTTGCGGCAACACAGACTCATCAGAGGGACACGGGGAGGCGATTGAGTCACCCCTTCGGCCGGTACCTTCGGCTTCGGCGCGCCGCCTGCGACGTCCGCAACCCGCTGTACGCACGCCGTGCACGCGTGAGCGGCGGGCTGGCCCACCCTGCGCTGGGCGCAGCGGGTGGTAGAGTCAGTCCTACATTACCAAGGGGTCATGTAGGCCTCTTGCGGGCGGCGCGGCGGCGGCGCTTGCCGTCCCTCCCTCCTCACTCTCAGAGTGAGACTGTGAGATGCGAAAATTACACGATCAAGGGACTTTCTTCATTTCTACGCCATGTTCTGAGTTGCAGTCACCACCGCAACAACAGCGTCGTTGTCGTTGCGTTTGGTTTTGCTCCGGACACTGTTTCAGATTAGCGCGTTAGCGAACCGTTATGCGAAGTCCGCTGTATTCGCAGGATATCCGTTATGCCCAAGGTTGAGTAGTGTTGAGTTGCGGTTGTTTTCTGCTCTGCCCACAGTGAAGTGTCCGCCCGCCCAGCCCAGTCAGTCTGTGGCTCAGTGTGTCTATTTGCTTTCAATCACTGTGCCCTGTCGCGTCTTAACTTAGAATCGGAAGTACTTACTTTTGTCGACGAATCTCATTCTTTTCTTATTTCCTCCGTTGGGAAATTTCAAATCATGTGGTACATTCGGACTTTGTTTGCGTTCATCGTGGTGGTGACATTTTCGGCGCCTGCCTACTCTTGTAAGTTCATTTAAGTATTCTATCATACCAAATGTTTGAAAGGCGGACTTGATCCCCTTGAATATTTTCTTAATAGAGAGATGTTGATTTTCAAAACCAGCACGCTGCCTCCCTTAACTTTTCTAATTTTTAGGTTATGTGTCAACTGTCAAATTCATTCTTTGCTCATTGATGTTCCACTTGTATAATATTTTATAATTGTTACTAATTCTTATTCATATCAATTTCCTTTTTTACGTCTGAACAGCTGCCCTTGAGACTCAAGAATGTTCACTGATGACACTTCCCAGTGGCATGAGACTGCACTGTCCAGATCCAAAAGAACCTGAGAAGACCGATTGTTGCTATGACAAAGAGACACCAGTGTGTTGCATCATGGACAAGGAGGGCCAAAAGTAAGTTATCGTTTTACTTGATTGGATGGTCAAGAATATGGACACCATTATTCTAAATACCATATTCTAAATTTGATTTTGGTTTCAGGCTGGTGATGATAGTTGCTTTGTCTGTCATAAGCTCTTGCTTTATACTGACAGTTTTGGTTGTAGTCTGTTGCTTTTGTCCCAAGTGTTTGCTCTATGATGCCTGCCGAGCTAAATACACACGAGGAGAAATTATTGCGTACAGTAAGTTGCTATTTTATTCTCTTAAATCTTGTTTGTTATCAGGCAATTTTTAATATTGTCATTATCTTGTTGCAGCAAAAGAAGAAGAGATGGCATTGAATTCTACGATGCCCTACGAAGACCAAACTGAGAAATCAAGTTACAGCACCCAAGCCATAAAAATCAAACCAATTGCTGATGTATGAACCATATGGTTCTTCATTATTTGAACAGTTTATGTTTCAGCTGAGTCTATTTACTTCTCTGGGCACTTGCTCTCCCTCCATTCCATCCAGTGTTATTTTATTTATTTTTTTCTTTGTCAGTATTCCTACCAAGTAACTATTTATTTTTATTTCTTGATACTTTAATTTTTACTTCTTTGATCTCTCATTTGTGTCTGGTAGGGAGGTCTGTATAAGTAATTCGTTTTCAAAATGTAGTTAGCTATTTATGTTCATGTTTAAAACATTGTGTCTTTTGTGGTATGTTTTACTGGTTTTACGTCAGGACTGTGCATTATGTTCACAGTACTATCATTAATCTGGTGTGCATTTCTTATGGTTGTGACATCTACCGGGGCATATTTTTTGATGCTCTTCTCTCTATAAATTTTCTGTAGTTTAATGCAAGTTAAGTGCTTTTGTACTGTTGTTTTTGATACCATGAAACAATTTTGTACAGTTTTTATCTCTACTGTTAAATCAGACTGTAAACTCAGACCCTGTAAAACAGAATGACTTTTAAGCTTTGGAACTTTTTTCCAAAGCAACTAAAGTCGTATTGCAGTATTCTATTTTGTAAGTGGACCTATGCTTTGGAGTTTATATTGAGGTGTACTCTGTATAGCAAAACCTGAGATTTTTTTGTCACTTGTCCATAGCATCTTGAAAACATATTTTTCATACAGAATGAGTTGGTAAGCTAGCTCACGAGTCTGCTTTTTTGAATCTCTCTAGTTTAAGTAATGTAAACTTGTGTTCACCTTCATTAGAAGGCTTTTGCAAAGTTTGATAAGCTAGACATGATATTTCTGCCTGGCCTGAGTTTAAATTTGCTATTATGTGATGTCTTCTGAAAAAGAAACATTGTGATTGTAGATGAAATAGTTCTAAAGAATCATAGGTATGTAATTTTTACATGGTATAAGAGCTTATTACTTTTGTAAATTTTTGTATTGTCCAGCCCAGTTTTTGCCCACATGAAACTCTGTGTGTATAACTTGTAGTGTAAGTTCTGTGCAACCGTTCTGTAATCTGTCAGATGTTGCCATTTCTAGTCAAGAGTAAGTTGGTACAAAAAACATTGATTATGTGTAAGTTTCATTAAATGAGCAAAATAGTTTTAATTAACTCTGCCTAAGTTTTTAATTTCACCAACTTCACATTGCATGCTTTCTGTAAGTTCACTTTTTTAAAAATCATTTCCATGAAGCAGCCGTAGCAGCTGAATTTAATTCAATTTGCTTTCTTGCCTTGTACTAACAGCTAATATGTTTTAAGTTGAAACTGTAATCGTCCCAATTCTTAGTGCTCAAGTGAAATTTTAAAGTTATTCAGCTTCAGATTGGCTGGTTTGAGCACAGAGCTGATTTAAATTTAGTGTGGACGTGCCAAATTCAGTTTAATGTATTTGTATTATGTACAGCACATGTAACAGCCAGTGAGTATTTAGGGCAACAAGTTAGTGCCAAACATGTACCGTCCAGGGTATCTGAAGTAATTTTGCTTCAACTTCATCGACCCTTCAGTGTTATTGCTTCTTTTTTGAAATAAAATGACCAATGCAATGAGAGTTAATTAATATCCTGTCCAACACTTGAAAGACCAAGGAAAAATACATTTAACTAGAATAATAGATTTTATTGATGATCAATACTGCAATATGAAGAGCATATTGAAATCACCAGGATTACCTTCATTTGGTTAAATTTGAAAGTATTGATTATGGTCCCTTCAATACCAAAGCTTTCTTTATTTTGTTTAAAAAGAAAAAGATAAAAACCTCAAGTTTAAATTATCTTAAACAATATAACGCACATTTCAAAAACTGTAAATCAATCACATCACATGATTTGTCACTAAGTTCTAATAAAGTCAATACCAGAGTTCATAAAAGATCACATAACTAGAAACCTAGTTCAATCGCGTACATCATTACACAAATTATTAGAGTCCTTCGAATGTCAGAATAGGCGCTTCTCATAAGAGAAGAGGCTGTGAACATTGCCTTCTTGCTGGGCAGAGTTTGACCGTCGCTCCAACTTAAGTTCACCAGAATACATCATAGACCTAGAAAGGTGGAATAGAAACAGAAAATTAAAATGTCCACTAGCTTCAACCCTTTCATTCTTAAGCATGAGTAAGCATTAAATTATGAAACCCCTCACCTAAGAGCCGAAAGGCTGCGTGATCCAATGTCCTGGCATCCATGTCTGATGCCGCATGTGAGGTAAGGAAGGAACCGTCGCACTGATCCTTTGTCAACAATAGCACCACTCACACCTTGTGCTACTTTTAATTTGTCCAGTTCACTGAAAAAAATAACGTAACATAACCACAGCACTGAAACACTTTATTAATAAAACCCTAATAACTTGATATACACTTACTTGTGAAAGTAACGGTCCATGGCTGCTCCCTTTGCATCCTTGCGGTTCATGGCCTCCAAACTACCCATACCACGGTATTTCTTGAGTCTGACACCATCAGAGAAATAGTATTCTCCAGGAGCTTCAGAGGTACCAGCTAACAAAGAGCCCATCATAACTGGAAGCAGAAAGTGGTTGTGAATTACCTGAGGAAATGATTGGAAAAGCAGGACAAAAAGACAGGCCGAAAATCTTACCTGTGGAAGCACCTAAAGAAAGGGCCTTAATGATATGTCCTACATACTGGATGCCACCATCTGCTATTACGGGTACACCAAATCTTCTTGCGTATTCAGCTACCTTGTAGACAGCAGTGCCCTGAGGCCTACCAACAGCCATAACTTCTTGTGTTATACAGATGGAGCCTGAACCCATTCCTACTCGAAGACCATCAACGCCAGCATCAATGAGATTCTTGGCTTGGGCTGCAGTCACAACTGTCAAAATGAAAACCAAAAATGTTGCATGACCAGTACCAAAAGAAAGAAGTGCTTTAGATTGGAGTAATTCCTACCATTTCCTCCTACCACTTGAAGTTCCGGATAGTTTTGTTTAATAAATCTTATCATATCAATTTGATACGTTGAGTTTCCTTGAGAAGAATCCTACAAAACAAAAAATAAATAAAATATAAGAATTTTGAAAATTCAAAACAATAGGACAAGAAATATATTTTAATCCATATGACAACTTACAAGCACGACGACATCCACTCCAGCAGCAGCAAGGAGGCGAAGTCTTTCCTTGTCATTTTCCCTGGTTCCAATAGCTGCACCAACTAATAGCTGTTTATTGTCATCTTTGCTAGCATCTGGGTAGCTGCGAGCTTTCTTCAAATCAGTTCTAGCAATTAATGCAACTAACTCATCAGCATCATTGACTATTGGTAATTTGCCCTTCTTTGACTTCTCAAGGATATCATTAGCCTCCGTTAAAGTTACTCCAGCCGATGCAACAACTAGATCTTCCCGTTTGGTCATGACCTGCAATGGTTCCTCACATTTAGACAGGAGTTTAAGAGCCTATCAAAGCATAGCAATAAGCAAAAAGCTCATAAAACAATGCTCGACAAGACCCTGACATTACAGGTTGCAAGGCAAAAGTGCAGGAGGAATGTCAAATGGATAGGTGGGTGCAAGCTAGAGACGAGCCATAAGCTTTTGGGCATCAGATTAACTCACATTTCCAAGCTTCATGTTTTGGTTGGTCTTTCCTTCCAAGAAGTCAATGTCACGTGACGTGACCATACCTAAAAGCTTACCACCTAATTTTCCAGTGTTGGTCACTGGAATACCACAAAAACCGTGTTCTTTCTTTGTCTCAAACACATCACTCACCTAGTGAAGGAAATAAAAGTTTTAACATAATTAGTGCAATGAATTGACTTTGAAAAAACAAAATTGTTAAAAGTGGATTCAATGGAGGAATCAAACCCAAAGATTGGGGCGTTAATTAAGAGGAAGAAAAATTGCCACTACTCTTGGGACAAAAGTGAAAAATTTTATTCACTAAAAGGAAGAGAGGGGAAATGGAAAACTAGGGAGGAGGGGCCAGATACAGGTAATACCTACAACAGAAAAATTAAAATGGAAATAATTGATTACTTACAAGATTATCAGGTTTCAGAACCACTGGGTCCCTGATAAAACCATGCTTGTACTTTTTAACTTTGTTTACTTCATTGGCTTGGTACTCTGGTGTGCAGTTGTGATGAATGAAGCCAATACCACCACAAAGCTATAAAATAAAACCAGGAAAATTTTAATGATAAAAACAATCTTCAAAAAATCGTCATATTATCTAGCTGGTGACTTACAGCCATGGCGATAGCCATCTCCGATTCGGTGACAGTGTCCATGGGGGAAGAGACAAGAGGGGCCTTCAAGGATATTTTTTTCGTGAGCGCCGAGGTGAGATCCTGCAACACGACACACAACTTTAGAATCGAATCAGCACATCTCTGACGAAAACAAAACCACAATCCCGAAACATCTCACAGAGCCTCCTCACTGGCGGCCTTGAGGAGACCGGGCCGCGGGGCCCCGCCAGGCCTTGGCCTTCCCCACCGCTCTCGCTACCCGCCCCACCTATCGACCACAGGCCGGAGCGTCACAGGTGTAGGCCCGGGGTGGGGCCCGGGGAGGGGCGGGTCCAGCACTCTCCCTCGGCGCGGTGGCGGCTTCCAAACCACAGCCCCAGCTCAGGTCGCGCGCGTAATCGCAAGTTTACGTCACAGCGAATTCGAAACGCTGCGCCACCACATCTCTGGTCTACTGCACGCACCGCATGGCCCAATCGCCGCGCGCATCTTGTTATCGGGAGGGAGCGGGAGGGGGAGGGCGAGGGGGGCGTGACGGCACTACTCTACTCACCACTTCGTCGGCGGAAAAGTCGATGAAGCCCGGCAGAATGATGAAGTCACTGCAACAGACAAAGTGGCAGCATTAGCAGACTCTTACAATCGTCAAGACTCGGAGGGCAGCTGACCGGGGAGGTAACCGCGTGCCCTTGCCCTTCGCGACGGGCTGGTGATCCTGCAGGCCGCGGGGAAGCCAACCGCGACAAGACGCGGGGCGGCGGAGGGCTCGGCCGGCTCGGCCGCGGGTGAGCCGATTAGGGGAAGGACACCTGGCAAGGCGGCTCGCGTCCACTTGACCAACTCGGCCAC
The DNA here is from genome assembly GCA_030522485.1 of Stenchaetothrips biformis. Lineage (NCBI taxonomy): Eukaryota > Metazoa > Arthropoda > Insecta > Thysanoptera > Thripidae > Stenchaetothrips > Stenchaetothrips biformis. The sequence continues at coordinate 21,741,938 of CM060087.1, forward strand.
TTGGCTATCAAGCTGTCCTTCGAGATCCACGCCAAGTCGTTGAGCTCGGAACCGAGAGGCAGCCACACATAGTTATCAATGTGAATTTTCTCACGTTCTTTCGAATATGATGTCCAATTCGTTGATCCACGTTCAAAAGTATGCGACGTACTAGTAATGAAACGGCCGTGTCACACTCCAACGGATGTGACATCATGCTCAAATGAACAAGACAAAATGAACATTCTAACGAATGTGACGTCACATTTGTTGAATAACAGTGCATCGGCGTCTAATCCTTCCCTAGTAACCGAGAGGTAACTAGTCGTAGCCTTGGAATTGGAGGAGCACGCGTGATCAGCCAGCCATCCGTCCTGACATTCCTTAACCACTTACATAACCAGCCAAGTTCCAGGAGGACAAACGCTGACCTCGACCCCCCCCCCCCCTCTGTCTTCCCCTTCCGTGGGCAGTACAGCTTCGCGCGGAGGAAGCCTCTGGGACTCGACACCCCGCTTCATATCTCACCAAAGGGACGGGAGAGTGAGGTCTCGGGTGGCAAACTTCCTGACGCGCGGTTTCGCGGAGTCGCTTCATGCCTCTGTCTCTCTCGCCCCATCAGAGCGACAGAGACAGAGCAGCGTCGTGACTTCGGGATCAGTCCGCCCTGGCTACCGCTGTGCAGTCAGTGCACAGTGGGTCAGAAGACCGTTGAGGCGGTCAAAATCCTAAACGCGTTTTGAGCCCCAGAGTCGCTAAATGGGACTCGAATCGAAAGTGTGACCCCACCAATGGATTCCTCGTTTGGAGAGCACTCCATTGGAGCGGTCACACGTTCGATTCGAGTACCATTTAGCGACTCTGGAGCTCAAAACGCGACTGGAGTTTTGGCCGCCTCCACGGTCTTCTGACCCACTGTGCAGTGCCCGGCCGGCCCTACCCGGCCCTCCCAGCACCGTCCTTGTTTCGCCCAGGCATGAGTGATGGCCGGTGAGGCCAGTAAGGCGACTGGCTGCTGAGGCCGGTTATTAATATCTCGGCCGCCATGGAGACACCCTCCTCTCTCTCCCCTCCCCCCGACCCGAGCGCGGCGGCGAGATAGCGGCCTGGAGCACCTGGAGCCAGACGGGACGGTCGGACGACGCGCGGAAGGGATTTACATAATCACGAGAGCGCTCAGCTCTAACGCCATTGTCGCGATTGGACAACATTATTCACATGGAAATCTTAAGTAGACGATCTGTGCCGGCCCAAAAATAACTAAAGGGAGAAGGGCGGAAAGCGTCAAGGCCCCAAGCGCATAGCCACAATCAAAAGGGACAGCTCAGTAGGGCTTCCAGGGCTTCCCTGCTCAGCTGGCTAGCCTTCGTGTGAAAACAGCGGCGCCACAAGAGCGTCGGCTGCGGAGGGAGTAAGCGACCGCCCCTGCACTCCCTCTACAGCTGCTCTCAAAACTGCCACTAGTTGATTAAGTAACCCTGGGTTTTACCCCATCCCCAAGGCCTCCCTTGGGCAGTCCCACGGGGCCAGGTGATTCCCAGGACCCTTCCGGGAAACGGTGAGCGACGATTTCCAGGAGACGTCCTGCGAACATACCGAGTTTCCCGAGGATACGCCATCGGTCCTACGAGTCTTACGCAGCAGATTTACCCGGAGCCAAAGTCTGGGGCGGGCAGTGCCGCCGCCGGCAGGGTCGCGAGTCGCCCACGGGTTGCCTTGTTGCACCCCCACCCCCCACCCCCGCGTCACGGCTCGGGGCCCAAGGGGCCGCGACGAGGGGTGGCAGCGTAGGCGGGGCCCGGCCGAGTGGCTGCACACCCTTGACACGCACACCGACGTCACCGCGGACCTCCACTGAGGCCGCCGTGCTCCATGCGACGTGCTCGTCAACACGGGACGACGGGCACGTCTCTAACCTCACTCCCACGCGCACCACGCGCCGCGGCGGCAGCAGAGCGGCCCGCCTGCGCAAGCCTGCGTGCTTCCTGACTCACTTGTAGGTGAGGCCGTCCCCGCTGCTGAAGAGCTGGGCGCCGGTCAGGCCGTCCTCGGGCACGTAGCCGGTGCCGCCGCAGATCAGGTAGTCGGCCATGCTACTGCACAGCTGAGCTGCAGCTGAGCGAGATGGGGCTCGGAAGCGGGGCGCTGGGCTCGGCTGCTGTGGCGGTGTGACGCCGTGGGCAGGCTCTGTCGGGGCGCTGCGCGACGATGCTCCCGGAACGGGCAGGGTGTCGGTCACGGCAGGTAACTGGCCGTCCGTCCTCGTCCCACACGTGCAACCGTATGCAGAGTAGTGTAGCGGGCAGCAGCGGCACTGTCGTCACCGTACCGTCCGCACCTGTCAAAAGCACGACCAGCACAGAGTCGCTGCAACCGAGCCGAGCCGCTACGAGGCGCACGCCGCGCTGAGCGTTGCGTTCGGCCACCTTCGGCGATCGTTCGGGAGCTTCGGCTCCACTTCGGCTGGTCCGGAAATGGCCTTTCACGAGTTTAGCTTTACCCAGGCGCGAAACGCGAGGGCAAATTCAAATCGGGGAGGGAATCTGGAGGAAAGTCAGCGAAATGAAGGAGAGTGATGCATGTATGATTGCGTCGAATCGAACTGGATCTGTGTTTCACGTGTGAAGGTTCTCCCCGTTGCATGGAACTTGAGACGAATGCCGTGTATTTACATGCAACGTGGTCAACTGCACTGTATCAGCCGTGTAGCCTGCCTAGTCTCGCGCAAGGGTCGGGCTGAGAGTGGAGGGTGGCCGGAGCCAAACTGGGCCTATGGCTGTGTGTGTGCATGCATCGTGAGTTGTAAGTCAAGTTATTTACATTAAATTCTCGTTACAGATTCTTGTCATCAAAGCCTGTATCGTGTTCAAACAAACGCACCGTCGTGTGTCCAGGAGCGTTTAGATTAATCTGTGGTAGAGGTATCAACCTTTTTGAAACCAGTCTTCTTTTCAATCTGTGTGCGTGCGATAGCTCTCCGCCACCAGACACAAAATCGTTTTGGATGACATATTTTGTCCTAATTTGTTTCTAAATTATCAGTAATATCTCGTAATATCATCATCAATCCGATAATCATCCCAAATAGACGTCGAAGCTTGGTCGGACGGATCGAGTTGTTGTTCTTAACCAAGCCAAAATTCTTGTACCATGTTTCCCTTTTCTAATCATTATTTTGTACTGTTGGAGTCTTTAAAAGATTTCCCCCTTGTTATTTACATGTTTTCTCACCTCCTCTAAATTTTTATTTGGTGCATTTATTTATTTAACTTGACATGTGTTCATCCTCATTTGAGATATCAATCCACGTTGCTTGGGATGTTGTTGTTGCAGATCAAACCTCCAACATGAGTGAGACTAAAAAGGATCAGCCTCCGGCTGAGGTTCGTTTGAAGCGATTTCTTCATTATGGCTCTGAATCACCTGTATGTGTGCCTGGAGATCGAGATTTCCTCAAGTGCTTCTTGATGGAAAACCTTCCCTCTATCGAGGAAATGCTAGCTGATTGCCCTCCGGAAAAGCAAGGCGATGCTGTTAATCACATCATGAAGGTAGGTTTAAACTGGACTGGATCCATTGTAAACAACCGACAGGAAACCTTGACGAGATGAGCATTGGAACTGTCAGTGCTTTACTAAGAAGCTTTACGTGTCTTTTTGTAGGCCTTTATGGATGGGTACTCTGGGTACCCAGAATGCTTGGTGTTCGCCTTGGCAGTGTGTGCTTGTCAGAAGACAAGTGAGCGGTTGCGTACTCAAGCATACAATGCCCTAAAAACTGTCTGCAAAACACCAAAGGACATTTTTCTGTTTGTTTCCTTCACTAAAAAACTTTCTGCTCCACATAAAGGTATTTGGCTTGATCATGTTTTTCAGTTTCTTCTTTTGGAAATTAAACAACTTATGGTTGAAATTTTTATGTATCAGGCCATGGAAATGGTTGGCGAAATGCTCTGACTCAATGGTACCTAAGCAAAGAACCAATGGACATGGCTGCTAGTGTATCACTGTTTCGTGGATTTTATGGTTTTACGCACAAGGACCTCTTTAGACTTTGCCACATTAAGGCAGAAGACAAAGGTTGGTATTCTGGTTTATAGTTTTTGGTCACCTCGTGTTGACTGAATTAAATGAGCACTCTTATTATTGTATTTCAGTGAAGGGGGCAATAGTTCAGTACGTCATGAAAGGTCTCGAAGCTTCCAAAATGACTTTTGATAAGGAGGATGATCCGACTATCCACCAAGTGTTTTCATATCTTCAAATCGTAGAAGAAATTAAACATCAAACTGATGTGCAGGCATCTGCTCGCCTTCTAGAATTGCACAACTTGCCAATTGTTGTGGTGCCTGCCCACAATGTGAAATCACCAGAGGTATGCACCTTTTCTTAATTATTTCTTAAATGTCAAAGACGACTTCTAAGTGATCACCTATCTCTGTGGCTGTTCTTCTTTAGCTCTCTAATTGATTCTAAGAATTTTTTGTGCTGTTTCTTCATAGGTATGGATAGCTGCTGTGCCGAACATGCCTCTTGGTGATTTGCTTGAAAACCTAGTGCGTCTTAGTTGTGCTGGTCTTTTGAAGTCTGGGCCACTTGAAGAAATCATTGTAGATCGGCTTCATGACCAAACAGCTATCGTTGAGTCTCATTTGCATCCCACTCAAGTTTACTGTGCCATGAAACGTTATGAATGCCATGCGAAGTAAGTGTGTCAAATGTTATAGAACATAGCAGTGTGTCTCTCTCTGGAGTAGGCTAAAGAAAAAAAAAAATTGTTTCAGGAATACTTATGAATTCATGGAGAAGCTAATTAAAATGAAAAAGGTTGAAAAAGAGTTGAAACCAGCTCCAAAACCAAGTCCTAAAATACTTGATGCCCTTAATCACCTGATCAGTTCTACTCTAAAGGTTAGAGTATCCTCTTTGTGTTTTTGTGATTGTTAAAGTTTTTGACTTCACTTTGAATTAACATTGATCTACTATTTTATTTGTAGTTGCTGGTACCAACTGGTAAGCGGTATCTTGTCGCAATTGATCTGTCCCACAACATGAAATCCTGGAAGTGTAATGGAGCACGAGATGTAAAACCAGCTCTGGCTGCAACCCTTTTGGTGCTCAGCCTTCTTCATGCTGAGCGAGAAGTGACTGTTGTTGCCTTTCCTGCACTCCCTGGTGCGCCTCCCGAAGAAGAGCTCATTGACCCGGTCAACCCTGTTGTGCAAGCTGTTCATCGTCGAGGCAAAAAACAGAGATCTGGGGGTGGCCCAATATATCCCCCAAAAACTTCGTTGCAGCCCATGGTTCCATTGACACCCGAGAAGGATGTGTCTATTGAAGACAATCTAGCAAAAATGTCAGAGGTAAAATAATTAGTTCAGAGACTCACATGAAAAGGGCCATGTTGAGCTCAGGGTTTTGATTTTTTTATGCTTTTGCAGTCTTTAAGTGGTCCAGTGGAGGTTTGCCAACCTATGGTTTGGGCTCAGCAAAGTAAAAAGCCAATTGATGTGTTCATGGTCCTTACCGATTATGTAACACCTCGTAAACGGGCATTCAAGGACCCTGCGATTGCTCTGCAGGAATACCGCCAGGAGATGAACCTGCCTCAAACCAAGTAAGTGCCAATCTATTGAAACAAGACCTTTTTCATGTTTGTCATCATGCTTGTGTGCTTGGAATTCCTTGTCATTGTTACCGACTTATTTTCAGATTGATCACCTGTGCTCTGTCATCAAATGCACTGAATGTCGCTGCCCCAAATGATGCAGGCATGTTGGACATTGTTGGATTCAATGGAAAAGTGGCTCGAATAATTGAAGCATTTTCTCGTGGAGCCTTTTAATATCTATTTTTGCCCATATGATGTAATTTTTCTTTGATCATAGGTCCTTAGCATGCAGCATTCGCCTGAATATTTTAGCAATATAATATTGTCATTGAATAAACATGAGCATTATTTACTGTAAAAGTGTTAGTTTCAGTGTCCACAAAAAACACCGACTCTCATAGCTTTCTGATCTTGTGTGAGCTCACTATTAAAAATTACTTCTATAGACTTTGTTCTGTAAATGATAGTGAAACCTTGATACAAAGGACCTTGTTATTATTTAAACGCCCTTGCTGCTATCTGTATGAACTTTCTCCTAGAACCAAGGTTTAAATTTTGTCTCACTGAATGTTTTTTTGTTTTTTCGAAGTAAGTCTTAGTCTCGCATTAACTGAATTTCACTTCTGAAGTTGTAAAATGAAATTTAAACAATGGGTAATGAATGATACTTATGTATCAATAACATAATGCTCATAAAGAGGCAAAATTTTACAAAATATTTATTTCGTGTTTATGTGGTTTTGCATGCCTTTAATGCCTTCCTAAAATGCCATACTCTTTTCTGGTTTTGTGCATCCAGTGCAACTTATTGTTTGCTTTTTTTTTCTATTTTTGTATTCATATTTTGTATCTTAATCATATGTATGTTCATTTTGTGTGACTAATGTGAAATTTTTCATTCCTTATGCCTGTTAACTTGCATTGCAAATGACAAATTACAAATTAAATTATCTCTTTGTTTAATTGTAAGCTATCTGCAAAAGTCTGAATACTATTTTCAACCACATTTGTCATAGATTTTTGTGATATTGTTTTTAGTCTAATAAAATCTGTTAGCCAAAGCAGTTCAATCAAGTGACCGTGATTAGGAACACTGCAGCCATAGGGCATTTTGCAAGAAATATCTCTTCATGCTTTAAGTGTTACAGTTTATGTCTAGTTACAGTGGTTATAAAGACTATAACCTCATCCTGACCTCTTTATTTTTATACTAGGACAAATAATGGTGTAAGTGAGCTTTGTAGCCCCACTTTGTGTGTTTGTATGTATTTGCTGAATTTTGAGGGTAAAAGTTTACCTTTGTTTGATCTAATCTGATGAGCACTTGGCAATGATCAAGGATGTTGTATGCCGGACGTTCTTTTGGTGTTTCTCTCTAGTTTTGTTGTCATTTTTTAGCATCATTTCTATTTGATTTCAAATCTTTAACTGCCCATACCATCAGTGTTAAGATGTGGGCAGCCTTTCTTATGTACACAAATGAGGTAATGTTTTATGCATTTCAGCAAACTGTGAGATAACAAGCTGTGATTGACTCAGAGTATTATAATTCAACTAGTTGTACTTTTTTTTTTTTAAAGTCTGGTACATTAAGAAATAGAACTTGCTCTGAAATGCTCTCTGAAATTGTGACACATTGTTATTTTCTTGCTTAATAAAAGTTGTGAAATCACTCATTGTTTTGATTGTTGCCAACAAAAAACTTATGGAATAAACGCCCAAACTTCGACTGACGGCACCAGATCAGGGCGGTAGGGAACTCTTTTCTTCTTTGAGCAGGGATGGGTTGTTACTAGTAAGAGTCCATCCCAATTTCCAGAATTTTATTTCTTAATGTAGTCGGAAACAACGGTCCAATATAAGGTTGAAAACCTTTCTTTAATCTTAACAGTCTTGAATAACTTGAAAAAATTCCAAGCCGTATGAAGTTACACCTAAAATATTTTACAATATTTTCCTGTTACGGTGGGCAGGAAAGTCTGAACAGTCTAGATCTGCAGCAGGAGGGCCACCCCTGCGAGAGTCCACTTTGCCGGCTTGTCCTTGCTTTTGAGGTTGAATGTCCAGACGTAGGTCGGGCCTCGCGTGCGCGTCTTGTACACGGGGCACTCGTACATGTTGCGGGGGTCCTGCTTGTCCTGGGTGATGGCTCGGATGTTGATGACGGGCATGGTGGGGAACAGCTCCTTGAGGCGGGAGTCGGCGATGACCCCCGTGGCCACGTCCCAGCGGGCGCCCTCCATGAGCAGGCCGTGGACGTAGGCGCCGTCGCGCGGGGCCATCCTGCAGCACAACAAGGACAGCATCACAGTGGCTCGGCGTCACGACACTGCGCAGCGGCGCAGCGCGCGGAGACACTCACGTGAACTCCTCCTTGTTCTTCTTGGTGACGTCGCACTGGAGGCACATCTTGTCCAGCGGCAGCTCGTTCTTGCGCGCCGTGCTCTGCATGATGGCCGTGAGGAAGGACTGAGGATTGAAGAAGCCCGCCAGCCATACGGACGGCGGCAGCTGCAACCACAAAGCACCATCAGCAATGGAGTTATGGAGTCAGCGTTCGGCATACGCTGCGGTGCGCACTGCGCTGCAAGCGCAGCGAGACGTACACACGATCGAACGCACGCACGGACGCACGGACGGACGCACACACGCACGCATACGCACCACGAAGTCGGTGGCCCAGGTCTCCAGCTCCCGCAGGCGCAGCAGCAGGTCCGCGAACCAGGCCGACAGCCCCAGCAGCGACGGGTAGGCGCGCGCCGTCCACGTCGCGGGCACCTGGTCCAGGAACAGCGCGCTCTCCAGCTCCTCCATGTCCGACGTGATGGTGAGCTCGCCCTTGAGGCCGAGGTCCAGCTCGCGCAGGGAGCGCTTCATCTCCCCCGTGAGCGTGTTGATGCGCTCGCACTCCTGCCACAGCATCACGCGTTGGCGCGCTTTGGCGGTCGGCGTCGCGGAGGGGGTCGCCCTCACAGTGTGCTTGCTTACCTGGAAGGCGACGATCACGTAGGGCGTCCTCTCCTCCACCTTACTCATGATCTCAGGCATGTTGAACTCCTCGGGCAGCTTCTCCAGCATCTCGTCGATGAGCTGCTTCACCTGGAAGCGCCAAAGTGGCAGGGTTCCGTCGAGGAGGGGCGCAGCAAAGTCGTCCGGAGTAGGCGACGGCGAGCATCCCTACCTTGTCCTCCCGGGTGACGGTGGTGCCGCCGCCGGCCGCCGCGTCGCGCGGCTGCATCTCGAACACGGTGCGGAACAGCTTCTCGGAGGTCGTGGTGAGGAAGCCGATCTCGGCGTTGGGGTGGAGGCCGTACAGGTAGGGTGACTCCGGGGGCATGGCCTCGTCGATGTAGTTGTGGTAGCCCTGGCACCGCCGCCGCGAAAACATAGAACACAGGGCCCCGAGTGATACCATGCCCCCCACACCGGCAGTCCGTCCACGACCACGCCCCCCACACCGCGTACCTGGTAGTCCGTGTTGGGCGGCGCGGGAAAGCCAGGCGCCAGCATCAGCTCGCCGTCCACCAGGTCGGCCTGCATCAGCTCCTCCAGGTACGTGATGCACAGGCGCCGGTCCCAGTCGTCCGTGATGTGTCCCCCGTACATGATCTCGCCGAACAGGTAGCGCAGGTCCTCCCAGGGGACCTTCGTGTTGGCTTCCAGGTAGTTGTACAGCACTGACACGCTGATGTTGAGGTCGCCCACGTTGAAAGGGTACACGCGGTTCCAGCCCTAGAATTTTTTTTTTTTTGTTTTTTTTTTTTTTTTTAAATATTTGGTTTTTGGTCGCGTACAAAACTTTACAGATGCTTATCTGGCGTACCTGGGGCCCGAACTTGCGCCGCTCCGCCACCACAGCGTGGAAGTAGCACAGGGAGAAAAGGATGGCCTTGAACTCGGCCTCCTTGGTGCACATCTCCAGGGTCTCCTGGTTGAAGTTGTCCAGTGCCTTGTGCAGGTTGGCCTGCATGCCCGTGGGGGGCTCGTTGGTGATCTTAATGGACGACTCTAGGATGCCCTACAGTTTCCAAACAGTTACAGTACATGTACGACAGGGCATGTGTCTGGCGCGCAGTGTTGGCCAACCTGCGGAATGATGTGGGCGGCGGCCGACGCGGCGGGCTCGGCGGACATGAAGACCCTGTAGTTGGAGTGCGACCCTTCGGCGTACGCCTCCAGCTTCTTCTCCAAGGCGGGGAGCCATTTCTTGACCAGGTGGATGTTCTGCGACAGAGCGGCACGTCCAGAGAGGCAGGCACTAGATGGCGCAGTCCGGCGGCGGCTACCCGTCCAGTCCATCCTACCTGCAGCACCACCCAGTGACCCTTGGTGGCGGCCACGTCCATGGCCTCCTCGGCGACCACCTCCTGGCCCTGGCCTAGGGACACGTTGTGGAAGTTGCCGTTGTTGAGCGTGTAGCCCAGCTTCCGGCCGAGGGCCTCCACGTCCTGCGATGAGTCGGGGTTCAAGGTTCAAGTCGCGCAGTGCAACCGATCGACAGTGCAGGCGACCAAGCGCGTACCTTGAGGGGGTTCACGCCCGGGGACAGGATGAAGAAGATGGGCGTGGAGGGGCTCGTCTCCTCGAAGGACCTGGCGAACTCGACGGCGCGCCCTTCCACGTACTTGGAGCCGAGCTTCTCCTCGATGAAGGCCCTGCATCATCATTCATGCTGTCAGACAGAGGTCCTTTTTTCTTCCTTCCCCGTTTTATTGAAAGTAGAGAGACACTTACGCCACGGCGTACATCATCCTGTCGGGCCTGAGGGCGCGCATCATGCACAGCCTCTGCAGGGGCGTCTTGTTCTTCCACTCCTGTGGGAACTTCTCCCGCTCCGGGCACTCCGACTCCACCAGCTTCTTCCAGCGCTTCGGCGACGTTTCGATGTCGCGGTCGAAGTTCCTATGCAAGAAAGTGATTCGGCATGGCGCTCCCTCGGGACAAGCTTACCCGTTCCCCTGCTCTCGAGGTCCAAAGGTCCAAAGTGTACAATAATTTTTTGATTTTTGAATTATTTTTTTTAAATTTTTTTTATTTTATTTGACAAATTTTTTTACCCTCTTCTGCTGAGTACAATTGCCTAACTTACAGGGGTTTTGAAGTCTGAAGTGTGATACACGAAATGATGTGAGTTTATGACACACCGTAAACGTAAGAAATAGGAACACTTTTCTATTTTTAAAGTATTTTTTTTAACGTTTGATTTTTTATTTATTTTGATTTTTTATGATTTTAATTTTGATTTTTTTTCCTCGTGTACAATGATTTTTTCGAGTGATGCCGCCCTCGCCTGCTCTCCTCACCTGAACTCGTCCTTGCTGCTGAGGGAGCGCACCCCTCCCCACGACGAGTTGGACAGGAAGTCGACAGGCGACGTGACGTGCGGCGTGATGGGGAACCGCAGCAGGAAGTCCAGCTCCTGAGGCTGGATCTCCTCGCTCGCCAGCAGGATCTAAGTGGCAAGTGACACGCACGTTGGGCGCAGTCCGACACGCATTCAAAGCGACATGTTAGGCCCGACTCGACCGACCGACCTGGAACGTCATCTGCGAGGCGAAGATGAGCTTGTCGCACTCGAACAGTCCCCGCGACGTGTACATGAAGACGAAGTATGTGATGCAGTCGATGAGGTTGAGCACGCGGGTGTGCACCACGTCGGAGGGCACGGCCTTGTCGATGGCGTTCTGGAAGACGACGCTGAAAGCCTGTAAAACCGACCGTCCAAACTCAGTGCCATCAAAAATTAAAAAAAAAAAAACATTCTAGAAATGTTTTGAACTGGCAACCTTTAGCGAGAACTGGTAAATGGGATTGATGGTGTTGAGCTCGTTGAGAATGAAGTAGAGCAGCGATGCCCTGGCGGCGGCGGGGCGGTAGTGCTCGCGGGCCTCGTCGATCTTGACCGAGGTGATCTTGGCCTCCGCCACCTTCTGCTCGATCTCGGCCGCGGTGCGCTTGGTCGTCTCCAGGTTCTCGACCAGGGCCGAGTCGCCCAGGATGTTTCCTGCCGGAGCACGCGGTCAGGCATTACGGTGTCGGCGGCGCGAGCGCCTGTGAAGTCGAGGGTAGGCCAGCCCGTCGCGCACGGCAGTGCGGCGGACGGCCTACGCCAGACTCGCAGGCGCTCTTCGGCCAAGGGATCGCTGCTCGCGCTCACCGCCGGCCGAGGACAAGCGGGACAGCAGGTCGTCCTCCAGGGTCTTGAGCATGATTTTGAAGTCGTTCTGCTGCTTCGTCAGGTCGGCCTGTGAAACACAACAAAGAAGCGGCTCGCTCTGTGTTTCCGGAGAAAGTAATCGACTGCTCTGCGACGGCCTCTCGGCGCCCTCACCTTGAGCTCCTCCAGGTCCGGCCGCTCGGCCTTGACCACCTCGGCCAGCAGCTGGTCCTCAAGGCCGTCCCTCGTGACGGTGAAGTTGATGAGGGTGGTCTGCGCCTGCATCTCGGGCTTGTAGTGGGGGTTGGCTAGCTTGGTGTGCAGGATGAGGCGGAAGGTGTCGTTGTACTCGACCTCCTTGTCACCCATCTTGATGGCCTTGCCCTTCTTGATGAGGTTGCGGCCCAGCAGCGGGTCCAGCACGGGGTCCACGCTCTCGCCGATGTTCTCCACCAGCACGATGGCGCCGCGCGTCACGCACTGCTCCAGGCTCTCGATGGCGCCGCGCGCGCCGAGCCGCACCACCTGCAGCAACTCGCCGTGCTTCTGCTTGATCCACTTGATGCCCTGCAGCTGCGGGTCGATCATGAGCGGCCAGCGGTCCGAGTTGGACAGGATGGTGGCGTTCTCGGTGGACATGCGGTCGCTGGGGAGGCCCTCGTTGTTCCAGCGCGCCACCTGCGCGTCGTCCGTGAGCAGCGTCAGCGGGTCCAGGCCCTCCGTGATGGGGATGGCGGGCTGCGCGTCAGACCAGAATTAGAGGGCGGCAAAGCGATGTGGCGAGCGGACGGCAGGCCGACGGCGGGCCACGCACCTCGAGCACCCGCAGGAACGGTAGCCACATCTTGTTGACCAGGTCCAGGCGGTACTGCTTGGTGAAGCAGCCCACGTAGGAGATGAAGGCCGTCACCAGCAGCACGTCCCCGGGCAGGGTGGTGCCCTGCTGCATGAAGCTGCGGCGTGGCCGCGTTAGGTTCCACGCCCCCGGCGGCCTCCCCCCTACACTGCGCCCCGCGGTGTACTCACGCGGCCACGGCCTCGGCCCAGCGGATCTTCTCCGCGGCGAGCCCGCCGACCAGCCGGTTGGCCAGCTGGATGGTCCTGGTGGTGGCGTCGGCCTGCTCCTGGCAGTGCAGCTTCTCGGCCGTGGCGCGCTCGAAGTCCGCCGTGAGCGTGGCGAGTTGCTCTTCCAGGGACTGCAAAACAGCAACCCGACGGCGTTAGAGAAACGGTATCCTTTGAAGCCAAATTTAAAAACAGGGTTCCTTTGATGTGCCCACCATGACTTTGCGCTTGATGACGGACAGCTTGTCTTGCGCCGCGCAGAGCTCGGCGTTGGCAGCCGCCAAGGCGCGCCGCTTGGGCTCCACGTCGCAGTACACCTCGTAGAAGCGGATGATGTTGATGACCCACGCGCACAGCCCTGCGCACACAGACAACGATGAGGCAGGCTGATTCCAAACAGCGCTGCAGCGATCTTACCTGCGGCCGCCGCCGACTTGGAGCGCACGAACTCGGGCTCGAACTCCGAGTCCTTCAGGTAGGGCTGGATGGCCTTCATGATCTCGGGGTGGATGTTCTCCTTGTCGTAGTTGATGAGCGAGTCGAGGAACGAGTCGACCTTGGCCATCACGATCTTGGAGGCCTTCCACGAGCGGTCCTTGGGGATCTTGCCGTTGGGCGCGAGCAGCACCATGACGGCGGACGTGACGTTGGTGACGGCCCCGGGCGGCGAGCCGAACGACTTGAGCTCCGTCAGGTTGGCCTTGTTGAGCGTGTCCAGCGCCTCCTGCGCCGCCACGAGCGCGGGCTCCGCCTTGGCGAGGTCCTCCTCGCAGTCCTGCTGCTTCTTGGCCACCTCCTTGGCGATCTCCGCCACGCGGCACTCCTCCTCGTCGGCTGCAACGCACGGCGCGGCGGCGCGTCAGCGACACAAGGCTCGCACCCGAAGGGGGCCGCGCTCAAAAAAAATAATCATGGTACACAAGTATTAAAAAAATCAAAATTAAAATAAGAAAAAATCAAAATAAATAAAAAACTAAATGTCAAAAAAAATTACTCAAAGAAAAAAAAAAAGAATGCCTATTTTCTCGGTTTACAGTGCGTTTTTATGTCATTTCTTCTTTATGACCAATTATTTGGTTTTATAGTAAGTCAAAAGCTCACATCCTTTCATGTATCACACTTAAGACTTCAAAAACCCCTGTAAGTTAGGCAAGTGTACTCAAAAGAGGTGAAAATATCAACTTAATAATTTAAAAAAAAATATCAAAAATTTTAAAAAATCTTTGTACACTCTGGACCTTGGTGATCCCTCCCTCGCTCGCACCGCGCACGGCGTGCGCCTCACCAACGACGTCTCACCCACGGCCTTCTCCCGCGACACCTTTTCCGTCTCCACGCCCACGATCTCGATGAGCGCGTCCGCGGCCTCGTTCTTCTGCTTCAGCTCCACCTCCTGCACGGCCAGCTTGGCCTTGAGGTCGTCCACCTGCGCCGCCGTGGAGCGCAGCTTGTCCAGACCGTTCTCCAGCCGCGCCACCTGGACAACAACAGCGCCTGCTTAACGGCGCAGCAGCGCGCGACCTGCACCGCGCACCCTGCTCGTTGTCGCCGCGCCCACCTTGGCCGCCAGCTCGGCGTTCTTGGTGGTGAGCAGCCGCGAGTAGAGGGAGATCTGCTCGAGGAAGCTCTTGGGCGTGGTGTAGTTGTAGCGCCGGTCGGACTGCAGGTACTGGCGCGAGGCTTGGTTCACCGACGTGTGCACGTAGGCCATGAACCGCGCCACAGACTCCCGCAGCGGCTCCTGCATGCATGCAGCAAGCGGTGAGCCTGCAGCCCACTGTGCCTGGCCCTTTACAGCCTGACTCACTCACCGGCAGCGGCTGCAGCTCCTCCAGGAAGCGCTTCGAGACGGACATGAGCGCCTCCTGCGGCCACTCGTGGAACCAGTTGATGGCGGTGCAGTTGATGATGGACGGGAACTTGCGCGCGCGGACGCGCAGCGCCGAGCCCACGGGCGAGAAGCAGAGCACCACCTTGAGCTGGCGGCGGACCCGCTCGATGAAGAACTTCCAGCAGTTGTCGCGCGTGTCCAGCTGCCCGGAGCCCTTCACCTCGTTGCGCACGCCCGCGATGATGTTCTCGACCTCGTCGTCGGGGAACAGGTCCGGGATCTCCCCCGAGGCCAGCATGTCGTTGATAAGCACGAGGAAGTGCTCGTTGGCCACTTGCGCGTCCGTCATCAGGAACATAATGCCCACGTTCTTGAGCCCGGACTTCATGTAGAGCGCCGACAGCTCGGTCTGCGGCAGCGAGCGTCAACAGGTCAACAAGTGGCACTTTTTGCCGAGGTGAGACCCCTTTTCCCCCGCCTCCGTGCCTGGGCGGGGCACAGTGTGCCGGGTGCGCCGCGCTCACGGCCTAGCGTACCTTGAGGTCGAACACGCCGTACCCCTTGCGCAGCTGCACCTGCGCCACCTCCAGGCTGGAGATGAAGGCCGCCAGCCTGGCCAGCGACTGCTTGCCGCTGCCGCCCACCCCCACCAGCAGGGCGCTGCCGCGCGGCGACTCCAGGATGCGGTTGATCCTGCACACGTGCATCATGGCGTCCTCGAAGAGGACCAGGTTCATGGCGGCCACCAGGTCGTTGTACGACATGAGCGCCTCCTGCAGCAGCTTGCTGAGGACCGTCCAGTCCGAGATGGGCATGTACTTGGGCTCGCCGATGCCCTGGGCGAAGTGGCAGAAGATGTTGGGCTTCTCCAGGATGATGCCTTCGTCCAGCTCCTGCGCAGGGAGGACAGGCGTGGGCAAAGGGTCCTGGGCCGGCCGGGCCGAAAGGCTAAGGCTTGAGACGAGTAAAAGAGGTGAGTAAAAACAAACAACTCTTAGAAACTTAAAGAAAAAAATGTTCTTAGCATCATCAAAAACACGAAAAATTCAAACAAGACAAAGACAATAAAAAGACACTTCACATCACAAAGCACAAAGGATCACCCAAGAAACAAGTCAGTCACGCCAAGACTTTTGACAGTTAGGTGTTGGTTGGGAGATACTAGAGACGAACACAGTCAAAAGGTACATCAAACACACACACAGAAAGAACATGGAGAGTAAAAGGAACGCAGTTTAAGACGATCACACAAGCGAGAAAAAGTGGAAGAAACATGAGAGAGAAAAAGAGAAAGAAATGGGGTCGTGATTTGCGTGTAGTGAAATCTAGCAAGCGGAAAGGAAGGCGTTACGGCTTTCTGTTGCTGTGCTGCATTATTCTCGCCGTTACTATTTCCCTCCTGTAATGAGACGAGATCAATTAAGGCTACTTTGCACGTCTGTACCAACCCTCATTGCGGACGGCGGTTTCAAAACAGAAAGTCAATTGGTTAGATCCATTAAAGAGATGAAATCGACAGCTGGAAAACAAAGGTCCTCGGCCCAGAGCGTCGCACTCACGTCGAAGTTCTTCTTGACCACGTCGACCTGGACCTTGTAGAAGGCGTCGATGTCCTTCTCCTCGGTGAGCTTGTCGCCGTACACGCGCTGCGCCTCGTGCATCCACAGGCGCACCAGGTCAGTGGGCTGCGTGAGGCAGTCGTTGGTGCTGAAGAGCAGCCCTTGGAACACGTTGGACAGGTCGCGCAGGTTGAAGATGTAGTGGAACTTGACGGCCGTGGGCAGGAACACCTGTGCACAAGCACACAGTCCAGCGTCGTCACCTGGGGCGTCGCGGCCGGCCCTCGGTACCACCCCGGTCCCCACAGTGGGCCAGAAGACCGGTGGAGGTAGTCAAAATTACGGACGCATTTTCAGCTGCAGCGTCGCTAAATGGGTCTCGAACCGAACGTATGACCCTACCAGTAGATTGCTCTCCGAACGAGGAATCCATTGGTGGGGTCACAGGTTTGGTTCGAGCCCTGTTCAGCGACTCTGGAGCTCAAAACGCGTCCAGAGTTTTGGCCGCCTGGCCCACTGTGCACCCTCCGGACAGAGACGTGCCTGCGAGCACTTGTGGTGCACGGCGAGCGAGGCGGTGACCACGTTGTTGACGAGGCGGCCGATGGACGAGTGGAAGCGGTACTCCGGGTTGGAGAAGTGCTGCGACAGGATTTGCGAGTAGATCGAGTTGAGCGACTCGTTGTGGGGGAAGCTGCAACAAGGGACAGGAATGCTGAATTGAACCCGGCCGTTTATCTGAACGCCCCTGGGGATCCACGATGAGGGCCTACCTGATGGCGAACACGCAGAAGTGCCGCTGCAGCCGGGGGTTGATGGTGAAGCTGCCCGCCGTCGGGTTCATGCACGAGACGTACTGGCAGTTGTGGATGTCCTTGAGCGTCAGCTTGGTGCGGTCGTACCTGCACGGACGGCACGCATCATTAGGTCATTGGGATCGGTCTTCATCCTGAGGAGAGGCCCGACTCGCCCACCAGTGGCTGTAGTCGATGTGCTGACGGATGAGCGTGTGGGGCTGCACCGTGCCGTACGCGTCCACCTCGGGCATGTTCATGTCGTCCAGGAAGTACACCAGCGTTTTGTTGCCCGGCGGCCCGTAGTTGCGGCCCGCCTTCTTCTCCAGCGGCTTCTCCAGGATCTTCTGCAGCATTTCTGGAGGAAGACGAAAGACACTCACTCAAGACCATGGCGGCACAGTGGGCCAGAAGACCGGTGGAGGCGATCAAAACCCGGACGCGTTGGGCCCTCAGACCGAAGCGAGCCTCGGCTCACCGGAAGTGGTGTAGAAGTTGAAGGGCACGTTGGTAACGGCGTAGTTCTCGGAGAGCGCGGCCAGCTTCTCGGCCACGAGCACCGTCTTGCCGGAGCCCGCCGGCCCCACCAGCATCACGGGCACGCGCTGCTCCATCAGCATGTCGGCGAAGAAGCGCACGCGCGTCGACTCGGGCGTGTGCACCAGCGCGGCCTGCAGCGGCATGTCGGGGTCCAGCTCGAACTTGGGCACCCGCTCGGACCAGGGCGCCCACTGCTTGGTCTCCGGGTCGATGAAGTAGTCGAAGACGGTGCCCTGCGTCGGGTACTTGACCGTCTTGAACTCGTTCACCCACCACTTGGAGAACTCGATGCGATAGTCGATCGCCTGAGGGACGCGGGCCAATTGGGGCGATGAAAGAGGATAGTCAAAGCTTAAAGTTGAGTGCTGTTAGCATTCTGCAATGACGCACCTGGTCCTGGAACATGGCGGCACCGAAGGCCCAGACACAGGCGAAGACGAAGTACATCTCGTGCAGCTCCTTGCTGCAGTCCGAGGGGGTGTTGACGGGCGTGAGGAGGCAGCGCAGCAGGTGGCACAGCATCTGCACGTGGCACATGTCCACGATGGGGGTGATGCGCTTGAAGCGCGTGCGCAGCGCCTCCAGGCACGGCGGGATGTACTTGTCGAACAGGATCAGCAGGTTGGCCTTCTCCGAGTTGGACGTGCGCGTTTCTATCCAGCTCGTCACGTACCTGGGGCAGGGCGGCAAAAGCTCGGCTCCAGATTGCTACCGTGGCGCCGAGGGCATTTTGCTTGGTTTTGTCACTCACGGGTTCCAGCCGAGGTCCTGCGAGTTGATGTACAAGATGCCGGCCCTAGACACGGTGGCGGGGGTGGCGGTGCGCAGGTTCGAGATCTCGAACAGCAGTCTCATGGTGGCGGACAGGGCGATGCGCTCGTTGGAGGCCAGCGTCAGCACCTTGTTGTCGTCCATGACGGTGTTGAGGGACTCGATCCACATGGGGTCGATATCGCCGTCCAGGACGATCCACTTGGGGTGGTCGCCGACCAGGTTCGCCTTGAGGAACATTCCATTCCATCAAGGTTCGTCACAACCGTTCGGCAATGAGAAATTCACCATGTTCTGACCTGCTCGCGCATGATGACGGAGAAGAGGCCGTCCTTCCACTCGCGGGTCGCGGGGTTGATGATGCCGAACAGCTCGTCGTTGGTCACGGCCTTGGGGTTCAGGTCGTTGAACACGGGCTTGCGCTTCATGTTGATGTACGTGCGGTACAGCGTCTTCCACACCTCCGTCTTGCCCGCGCCCGCGTTGCCCACCACGAACACGGAGTGCCGCACCTCCAGCAGCTCCTCCATCTGCACCACCTGCGCCGACCGACTGTGTGAGTCCGCGACCCCCCCCCCCTCTCTCTCTCTCTCTCTCTCTCTCTCTCTCTCTCTCTCTCTCTCTCTCTCTCTCTCTCTCTCTCTCTCTCTGTGATAGTGTGCAAGCGTGCGTGCGCACCTTGAGGATGAAGTTGTCCTCGGGCTGCAGCAGCAGATCCAGGGCGGCCTGCTTGACGGTCCGCTCGAAGTCCATGTCGCGCTTCCTGGGCACGTCCAGGGCGGGGAACAGGTCCCCGATGAGCCCCATGAACACGGGCACGTCGTCGGTCACGATCTTGGGGATGTTGAAGTCCCGCAGCGCGCGCATCAGCACCTCCTCCTCGGGCCTGCCCGGGTCGCCGCGCTGGACAGAGCGAGCGGCTTAGTCTGCGCAGGGGCGGGGACATTGGGGAATGGAGAACCACTGGTCTCAGGTCCGGGTAAAAAAAAGGTCATAAGAGTATGGAAACCGAGATTTTTGACAAAGGCGAATTCTGATCCATCCGCTTTGAACGATAAATACAACAAGAAACGAGGGCGGTTCTTGAAAGAGGCTCCCTGCATGTTATGTTCGCGGTGAGGCATCCGAGGCACCAGCCATTGCGGCCCCGCAGACTGTTCAGGTTGCGGCTCTTGATGATTGCTCTTCATTTCCACCTTGACGCGTTCACTTGCGTATGGATGGTGAGGATCTTTCTTTATTCGATTATTTAATTCAGCTCAAGTTTGGAGTATTTATGTCATGCGTCGTGCCGTTCATGCAACATTGTGCCATTTAGACAGTTTCTTAGAGCGCCTGAAGGCGTTTAGCAGCGTGAATACAGCAAATTAATGCAAGCAAAACCACATGCATGCGTGCACACAGTAACCAAATAAGCGTCTACACTTACAAACTAGAGTCTCATGCTTCACAAACGGGCCCGTTTTCATTTCCCCCACCCCACCCTTCCCCACTCTTTCCTTCGACCAAATATGGCCGAGATTGCGGCAAAAGTAGCCTTAATTTTGACGTCGGCGTCGGGCATAAGAGAAAATGGTACTCGTGAACCTCTTCTATACCCACGACGATGAACATCCGTACAACTTTGGACAAGACGTCAAAACTGGTGGCCATTTTACCCGATGCCGAAACTGGCCGCCAAATGTCGCTGTCCTTACCTGTGTGACGGCGCCCCTGCGCGGCCGGCCCGTCTCCAAGTCCAACTCGACGATCGTCTCAGAGCGCGGCATGAGTTTCTCAACAAGTAATGCAACACGAAGCAAGGTCAACTCATACTGCGTACGCGTGGGCGAGGATGGAAACGACCACTTGTTTTTGCGGTACTAAGTACTTGTCGTTTTTTTGTTGTTTTTTTTTTAAATAAAATGGGGAACTGTCTAAGAGGAAATTCATCCACTCATTTTTTGCTTTTCACACTGATTCAGACCGAGGAACAACTAGATGCTCTTTCGTTCCATCCCCGGCCCAAAAGCATGGACGGACTCAGCAGTGGCACAAAATGGAAGGCTTGTTTCTGTCGAAGCGGAAAGCCGAAGTGCTATGCAGTCGATGTCATGGTATGTTGTACATCGTCACTTTGGCGTTCACTGAAACGGCCACCCCTGACGATACACATATGTATGGGCGTGGCTTGAATGTAACATGTCAAGATTATTTTTTATCGAATACATCGAGTCTAAAAGGCACGAAACATTGAAACGTCTGCACGAAAATGTTTCAAATCCAGTTTCCGCATATGGGTGCCGCCTTACTGTGGGTGTTACCTGCTTTATTTATTCACTCACAGCTTTTCCGTCACCACAGAAACAAGTGAAGTTTTATTTTCCATTGCCGCTATTTCACAAAATACGGAAGAGACAAAAATGGAGAATGTACAGCGTTTAGCTGCTGGCAAAGTACGATGAGAAGAAAACCAACTCTACAGAAAAAAAATGTCAAGATAAAGAGAGGAATAATACAAATTCTAAAATATAAAATGAATCAAAGCGGCTGAAGTATGTTAAATACGAAGCTGAAAGGGAAATTCAAAATAATCTATGATGACTAAGAAGAAACGACGATGACGGTTTCGGTACTCTAAAAGAGGAAAGAGAAATGAGACAAGATGAAGACGTGTGCGGCGCCAGTACCTTGAGGGAGCCGGCCACCACGAGCACGGACTTGATGGCGCGCAGGCCCCAGTCGTAGTGGTCCTGCTTGGAGAGCAGCTCCTTGCACAGGGTGTACAGCGTGATGAACTTCCTGGCCAGGATGCGCGCCTCCTGGAAGCCCTCGGCCACCAGCATGATCTCGCAGATGAGCTCGAAATCCGGCACCACCATCGCACAGGGCCTGCGGCAAAAGAGACTCTGCGTGCGGGGAGTCCCAGGAACCTCCCTGCCTTCCTGGGAACGGTCGCCCCGAACATCAGCGGTACCTGAAGAGCGCCTTGAGGTTCTCCGGCAGCTCCGTGCGCCCAGCGTAGCCGGGGTTCATGGTGATGAAGATGCCCACGGTGGGCACCATGTTGATCGTCTCGCCCATGAAGTTGAACACGTCCTTCTTGTCGCGGATCGCGTCCTGCCATGAGTTACACCGAGAGGGCTTCAGCTCGAGGTTTGCCACGAGATTTGCTACCAGCATGGCTGCGCGCGCTGCCACGCACCTGCACGGACTTGACCTGCACCGCCACGACGGACAGCACCTCCACGGAGATGCGGTTGAACTCGTCGAAGCACCCCCAGGCCCCGGTCTGCGCCAGGCCCTTGTAGATGTTGCCGCAGGACTGCAACCAAGGACACCGTCGTCATGGCGTCCGCTGCTGCAGCAGCCACTGCGACGCGACGCCCACCTTGTAGTCCATCTGCTCGGAGCAGTTGAAGACGTACACCATGATGCCCAGGGCGCGCCCCAAGTCCTTGGTCGTCTCCGTCTTGCCCGTGCCGGCGGGGCCGGCGGGGCCGCCGCCCATCACCAGGTGCAGAGACTGCGGACAGCGCGGACAGGCAGGCAGCATCAGCAACCTCCTCACAACTAACCAGTGGCGGGTCGGACAACTGCCCCCACCTGCGTGAGTGTGATGTAGCAGCGGTCCGTGAGCGGGGTGATGACCAGCCTCGGCGTGTTGCCCAGGTACTCGTGCGAGTAGCCGAACTGCGCGTCGCAGATGTTGGCGAAGCAGTCGCGCTCCTTCTCGTCCCAGCGGTGCCGCAGCTGGCTCTGCCACTGGAAGGCCGCCGCCGTCTCCACCTTGGCCTGGATCAGCTTGGCCACCACGTCCCTGGAGTGCACGTCGATGGTGCAGATGGTCATGATCTTCTGGCGGTCCTGCTTGCTCAGCTCGCCCAGCAGCAGCGAGATGAGAGTGCTGAGCTGCGTCACCTGCTTCTTCTGGTAGTCCTTGAGCGCGTTGTCGTAGCCCTCCTCCAGCCGGGCGAACGCCATGTTCACCTCGGTGCACCACCAGATCTGCGTGCCGCACAGGCTCACCTGCGCCGGGTAGTCGAACAGCCAGGACTCGCGGGGCTTCTCCTCGTAGGCCACCACGCCCTCCGCGAAGTAGTTCCTGATGGAGCCGCGCATGGAGGCCTGCACGCGGTTGAGCCAGACCTCGACGGGGCCGGTGCAGTCGCAGGGCGTCTCCAGCGGCACGTACTCGCCGTCCTTGGCGTAGATGCCCAGCGCGCCGACCGGCTCCCCGGCGTCCGACATGATGAAGTTGAGCTTGGCCAGCGAGTCGAACAGCTTGGTGAGGTGGCGCGCCACCAGCGCGGGCTGGTTGCCGTTGCTCAGCACGTCCAGGAGGTCCGCCGACGACACGAAGTAGAAGCGCGGGAAGGCGAGCCGCTTGGTCTCCAGGTACTCGGCCAGCGCCTTCTCGCACAGCGTCAGCTCCTTCTGCAGCCAGTCCAGCCGGCCGGGCAGCCCCGCCTTGTTGGTGGCCTCCACCACGTTCGGCGTCCGCGCCAGCTCCGCCACCAGCACCTTGAACTCGCTGTCGATGCGGTCGAAGCGGGCCGAGTCCTGCGGCAGCTGCTTGCGGATGTCCTCGGAGCTCATGAAGATGCTCTCCAGGTGCATCCAGGTGCGCTGCACCTCGAACCACACCGTGATGACCTGGTCGGCCACGCTCAGGCGCTGCTGCCACTCGGACACCTCGCTCAAGAAGTGCGCCACGAACTTGGACGTGATGAGGTTCTGCAGCTGCACCTGTGGGCCAAGGACAGACGAGTGCTTCACTCCCTCCACGCTTTCTCAAAACCTCCTTCTGCTGCGGCTGAGACGGTCACCTGGTTGTCCTCGAGGGTCTCGACCAGCTCCTCGGAGGCGCGCAGCAGCGTGGTGCCGGTCCGCTGGTGCACCTCCTGCTCCAGCTCCATGGCGCCCCAGGTGGTGTGCAGGTCGCGCAGGATCTTCTCCATGGACATCTCCTTGACGGCCTTGTCCACGATGTTCTTCACCTCGTCCTCGCACTCGTGCAGGTTCAGCTCCAGCAGGTCGGCCAGCGTCGTGCCCTCGTCCATCACGAAGCGGACCTGCGGTTCAGCCGGCCGGTTAGATAGGTGCAGTCATTCAATTTTCGAGAACGAATATTCAAAAACATTATATTTGAGTTCATAGAAAGACATTAGTAAATGACAGATTGGCAGACTGCTACAAGAACGATAGGCAGAAAAGAACGGGCACACAACACACATACAAGGCAAAATTAGTCAAAGGCAAAGTATGCAGACTGGATTGTATCGATTTCGACACGGAATCCATTGAGAAAAAGTGTGAATCAAATGTGTCAGTTACGAAAATTTCCTTCAATAAGGGTGGCAAATACGTGCAGGAGACTTTCTAGGAGGAGGCTTCAATGCGCTTGCACGAAATATCGAGTAAAGCTCGTGTGAATCAATCTACATCGCGCAACATGCAGTTTTTAACTGTGAAGTGTGTGAGAAGTGTGGCTTGCAACAGGCTGTGTCCTGCATCACCCCCTCGGAAAACATGCTCGTTTTAATATTGACGGGAGATACGTTCGCGACGGATTGCGATTGATCCAATTGACCGGAGTGAGAGCGAGCTAGCTATTCGTGGGGGCGCCAGGCTGCGTCAGGCTGCGAGCGGACGGAGGACACACACTGTTTGTATACTCACGGTGTACTTGGGCGGCAGTGACTGTAAACTCTGCTCGGAAAAAGAAAGGCAGACGGTGAGCAGGAACCATGGAGCGGAAGGGCAGCAGGGGGAGGGGTTCTCTCTATACCTAGAGTCCTAGAGGGACTCCCCTATACCAAGCTCTGCGAAAGCAGGGTCCACCGTTCTGTCAGAGAGGTTTCTTTTCTTGCAGTGTACACTGAAGTCGTTTCTTCAGGACAGTGGGGGGCGGTTCATGCATGCACCATGCGTGGCGTTAATATGTACAGTATGTACAGCTTTAAATGCGTATGGCTCTGGAGACTGTTTAGTATGGGTTTCGTTAGTTTGTATGTACAAGGGAGGCAGACCGCTAGAGCGTCACCAGGGAACATAATAGGGATAAATGCAACGACCGAGACGGGCCGCGGCCCCCCGACCTTGGTGGACTTCATGAGCTGCTGCCAGTGGCGCTCCCGGATGGCGGGGTTCTGCAGCTCGCCCACGGCCCTCAGGGACGTCAGCATGTTCTTGACGGTGGCCTCCAGGGACGTGTATGTGTCCCAGGAGCGCATCTCCTTGTCCAGGGCTGGAACACGCCACCGTTAGAGAGACACTCCTCACAGTGGGCCAGAAGATCGGCAGCACAGGCGGCAAAAATTCTAGATGCGTTTTGAGCTCCTGAGTTGCTTAATAGGACTCGAACCAAACGTGTGACCCCACCAATGGATTGCTATCAAAACGAGGAATCCATTGGCGGGGTCACACGTTCGGTTCAAGTCCCAAAACGGCTCAAAATGCGCCTAGAATTTTCGCCGTCTGCGCTGGTCGTCTGACCAACTGAACTGCGCTCCGGTGGGCCACCTGCCATCGAATAGCTACTCACCGCGAATCTCCTTGGCGAACTTCTTGCACTCAATGTCCATGTTCTCGACGTCGATCTTCCGCCAGGGCGTGGTCTTCCAGTCCTCCACGCTGGTGCGCACGATGGCCACGTAGTCCCAGAGCTGCTTGAGCATGCGCAGCTCCTTGCGGCACTGGCGGAGCTGCTTGAACTCGGGGATGGACACCTCGAAGAGCGAGCCGGAGTCCTGGATGCGCCGCATCTCCGCCTCGTACTCCGCCATGCGCTCGTTGGCCGCGTCCAGCTGCCCGTAGGGGTCCTCGCACTCGTACCTGCGGCACGCGGGCGCCGTGGCGGCCGTGACCACTCCGAAGACAGTCCCTGCTTCGTCTAGGCGGGGTTCGAACCACTTACTTGAAGTACGGCGCCCGTCGGAACGAGTCGCGGTACTGCGTCTGCTGCGAGTCGAAGGCCGTTATCCTGCGCCGCACGGCGGCCACCTCGATGGCCTGCAGCGGCGCCACCAGCTGCTTCACGGTCTGCGCGATCTTCTTGGTGTTCTCCCACTGCTCCGGCAGCTCCTTGAGCAGCACGTTCACCTCCTCGGGAAGCTCCTGGTCGTAGCCCTGCAGCAGGGCGATCGTGTCGCGCAGCGGCTCGAACATGTCGTCCGTGGACTCGGCGCGCGTCTTGACGTTCATCAGGTAGCCCATCACGGACACCAGGCGGTCGTAGTCGCCCTCCTCCACGGGCTGCAGCAGGCCCTCGTCCGCCTTCTGGATGAACGAGCCCAGGTCGGCGAGGCTGCGCACACACAAACAAACAAACACACACACACAGAAACTTAATCATAAGTCCCACGTGTCACAACGACAGGGCGCGGCTAGGCGCGGCGCTACCTCAGGGTCACGTTGTTGATGAGGTGCTGCTTGAACATGTCACCCCAC
This sequence comes from Stenchaetothrips biformis, assembly GCA_030522485.1. Taxonomy (NCBI): domain Eukaryota; kingdom Metazoa; phylum Arthropoda; class Insecta; order Thysanoptera; family Thripidae; genus Stenchaetothrips; species Stenchaetothrips biformis. Next base: position 21,767,675 of record CM060087.1, read on the forward strand.
TTGCACACGGTGTTGACCAGGGCCTGCTTGAACGGGTTCAGGTCCACTTGGAACCAGGAGCAGAACGTCTTGACGGACACGAGGCCCTCCACCTCGGTCAGCAGCGCCTCGAAGTTGTCGATCTGGTCACGGCGAATGCCGATTCGTGCCTATTAGAAAAGCAAATGGCACGGCGATCTCGTGGGGAGTGATGACCCGCACCTGCTCCCGGAAGTGGTCCATCCTCGGCGGCGACGGCGCGGGCGCCAAGGGGTCCATGTTGGCCAGCAGCTCGTGCTCCTCGCTGGTGAGCTGGCGGCTGTACGTCAGGAAGTTGTCCAGGTACGCCTTGCGCTCGTCCAGCCACAGGTACGAGTAGCCCTGCAGCCCCAGCACGAAGTCGTTGGCCTGGCCGATGACCGTCTCCACGCCGTCCATCATGTCCTTGGTCATCTCCTTGATGTCGTCGCTGCCGCAGATCTCAGCCTGCAAGCACACGACGCCCATGCACAACCCCGTGGCCGCACGCTGCTCCCGCCCGCGTGTCCGCCGCGGTCCGCCGCCCGCCGCCCACCGCGCGCCGCGCACCTCGTACGTGTCGGCGGGGTTGTCGACGCGGGGGATGAGCCCCGCCATGGCCAGCACGTCGGCGATCAGCTCCTTGACGATGGAGGCGAAGCCCTGCGGCGAGTGGTCCAGGGCCGGCACGAACACGATGTCCGGCTCGCGCAGGTGCAGGTGCGCCTCGAACAGCGGCGGCAGCTTCTCCTGGGCGTCCATGTTGTCGGCCAGGTAGGTGAGCGAGCAGCCCACGGCCTTGAGCACGGCCTGGCCCACCAGCCCGTCCAGGTACTCGATGTACTTCTGCCAGCGCGCCGAGCTCTGCTCGTCCTTCATGCCCAGCAGGGCCATGTTGTCCGCCACGAGGCGACCGATCTCCACGCCGGCGGCCTTCATCTCGGCGTACCTGCCGGCAGAGTCAAACAGTCACGAGAGACGGCCTCGCATTGGAAGTGGGAAGCCGGGTCCCTGCAGTCACCTCTTGGCCTTGCGGTCCTGCCGCTCTTCCAGGACGAGCAGGGCGTCCTTGTTGGGTCGCTGGAACACGGGCGAGCGCGCGGCGGGCGCCAGGGCGGCCCTCAGCAGGTTCACGTTGGCCTGCGAGGTGGCCACCCGGCTCTGCAGCGAGTGCACCAGCGCGTGCAGCCGCTCGATGTAGTCCCACAGCCCGCTCGAGCTCCACGTCAGCTCGCCGTCCTGGAGGCCTCGCGCCACCAGGGCGTCCACCTCCTCGACCAGCTCGCGCACCAGGTTGAACTCCACGGGCAGCGTGCAGCGGCGCACCTTGTTGTACCTGTCGATGAAAGAGTCCGTCACCGTTGAGCGCCTCCACGCGGGGCGCACGGTCGCGGTGATCTGTTTGCCCCCACCATTCGATGGTGACGCTGAGGCTGTTGGTGTACTTCCGGAGCGTCTCGCCGCGCTCGTACAGCTGGCTGGCGGCCTCGGGGATCTCCTGGCGCGCCATCTGCTGCAGGTAGTGCGTCTCGCGCAGGATGGCGGCCAGCTGCGGGTGGAAGTTGAGGGACAACTCGTAGGTCTTGTCGTTCCGGGCCAGCAGGGAGCTGGCCAGGTTGCGGCGGCACTGCTCTGGCACCTCCGCAGCCCACCGGTCCACCATGGACCGCTCGAGCTTGTCCAAGTCCTCCAGGATGCCGTCGCACTGCTTCAGGATCTCGCCGGCCTCGTCGCTGCGCGTGATCCTGTCGGCCAGCAGGATGTCAACGCGAGTCGGACGGCGCTCTGCAGGCGCACTCGGTACTCACGGGTGGTCCAGCTTCTTGAAGCTCTTGATGGGGGCGGTGAGGCGCTGGCGCAGCATGTGGCTCCAGCGCAGCGCGCCGCCCACCGGCGGCATGTGCGCATCCACCGGCATGTGGCCGCGCGCCGCGCACTCCATCTGCGCCTCGTACACGCGCTGCACGGTGTCCACCTCGCGCTGCAGCATCACGATGATGTCCTTGTACTTGGCCGTGAACTCGTCCTTGATGAGCGGCCGGTCCAGCACCGAGCCCGCGATGTAGATGAGCTGCGGGATCGAGTGCAGGGTCACCCTCTCTGCCTCACACTGGCTGGCCTCACCTGACCACACAGCCCACCTTGAAGACGGCCTCCAGGTTGTAGCACTCGTCGAAGGCCTGGCACAGAATGGCGGCCAGCCGGCGGTCCAGGTCCCAGATGCGGCCCTGGAACACGTTGTAGTCCTGGAGGAAGGCCGAGTCCTCGGGGTCCAGCACGTCGTAGCTCTTGCTGGCGAACATGGTGAAGTGTTCGTTGAACTCCTGCGACACGGCCGTGATCTTGGTGCTGAGCACGCGGCCCTTGAGGCCGCCCAGCTCAAGCTTCTCCAGCTTGAGGAACTCCAGCACCGTGTCGAAGAACCACTGGATGGTGTGCAGCCGGTCCACGAACAGCTGCAGCCGGGCGAACACCACGTTGGGGTGGAACGTCCACAGCACGGGCTCCCGGTCCTTGAAGAAGGACGCGATGTTGTCGCGGTACTCGTCGAAGTACTGCCTGCATAACGTTACGGAGTTTGGTTAGATTACAGCGCTCTGGGCACTCTGAGGTGACTGAAAACCGAGGGTGGGCTCACTCGGAAAAATCATTGTACACGAGTCAAAAAAAAAAAAAATCAAAATTAAAATCAGAAAAAAATTAAACGTCAAAAAATCACTGAAAAAAGAAAAACGTATTCCTATTTCCTCGGTTTACAGAGTGTTTTATTTATGTCATTTCTTCTTAATTTGGTTTCATACTAAGTAAAAACCTCACATCCTTTGGTGTATCTCACTCAAGACTCAAAAAAACCTGTAAGTTAGGCAATTGCACTCAAAAGAGGTGAAAAAATCAATTGAATAAAATCAAAAAAGTTAAATAAAAAATCCAAAAATCATTGTACGCTTTGGACCTCGGTGATCATCCCTCGCTGAAAACTCTGCCTCACCGAAAGGTCTTGAGCGTGGCGATGGACAGCTGCACGCGCTGCTTGGCCTCGTCCACGTCGCTCTGGAAGATGGAGGACGGGTCGAGGTAGCGCTTGGCCTGCTGGATGAGCAGGTTGCAGATCTGGCGCAGCAGCACGACCAGCCGGTTGGAGTTGCAGTAGTAGCGCGAGTGCGCCCACACCAGGCACACGGTGTGCAGCAGCGGCCGCAGCAGCGCCGTGGCGTCCGCGAAGTCCGTGTCCTCCAGCAGCTGGCAGTGCTTCATGAGCGGCTTGAGGTACAGCGCCATGTCGCGGGCCTCAGCCAGCGCCGCCACGATGTTGCGGAACAGCGACTTGAAGCACGGCCAGTAGGCGCTGTCCGTGCGCTCCAGGATCACGGCCATCTTGCGCACCCGGTCGTCCCGCAGCTGCTCGTAGATGTGCTCCAGGTTGCGCAGCCGCGAGTTCCAGAAGTGGACCTCTGCCAAACAGAAGCGAGCGTCGCGCAGTGGAGAGACGCGCGCGTTTTGAGGTCCAGAGCCGCTTGACAGGACTCGAACCGAGCGCGTGACCCCACCAATGGATTCCTCGTCCGGAGAAAACTCCATTAGTGGGGCCACACGTTCGGTTCGAGCCACATTTGGCGACTCTGGAGCTCAAAACCCGTCGCCTCCGCCGGTCTTCTGGCCCACTGTGAGTCTCGGACGGACAGACAGACAGACAGACAGACAGACAGGGACGATGCGGCATGCCGACCTGCGGACGGAGTCGGGTTGTGGCCGCCCTTGAACGCGTCGCCCGAGTCCTCCATGAGGACGTCGTTGATCTGCGTGGCCCACTTGATGACGACGCCCTCGATGGCCGACTTGAGGTACAGGTCGACCACCTCGCCGCCGCTGCTCATGAGGTCGCGCTCGGCCTGGTGGACGCGCTCCACGCCGGCGGGCAGCGGCAGCACTGTGCGGCCCGCCACCTGGCCGCGGACCTGGCACACGGTGCTGCGCAGGCTGTGCACGTGGCGGCACACGTCCTGCGCCACGGCCGCCGGCCAGCCCGCCTGGTTGCCGGGGTTGGACAGCAGCGGCACCACCACCTGGTGGCCGTGTCCAAGCGGCCGTGAGAGACGGAGCGACGACAACCACAGCCTGCCGCGCACTCAGATACACCTTTCCAGGCTAAGCTTCTTGTGCAGTTCCTGAATCTTTGAGCCGCCACAATTTTAGATCCAGCTTATTTGCAGTGCTGTTGATGCCCTAGTTATCACTGAGTTCAATTAAGTTTCCCCACAAATAAGCTGTATAGTAACGTGTGGCGGGTGCAAAGATTCGGGTACTGCAGAGGAAGCTTAGCCCGGAAAGGTCTATTACCTCGTCGACGAGCGCGGCCAGCTGCTCGATGGCGCGGGTCGCCATGTCCCCGATGATGAGCAGGTCCTGCATGGCCTCCTTCTCTTTGGGCACCACGGCGCGCCGCTTCTTCACGAAGAAGGCGGCCTTGCTCTTGAGGCTGACGGGGAAACCCAGCGACGGCAGCAGCTGCGCCGCGTTGTTCTACGAGCAGCACCAAGTTCAGGGCCTCGCCCGGGGCGTTGTCCGGGACGACGGCGACACCGCCACTCACCTGCATCACGATGAGCAGCATGTTCTCCGTCTTGTCCAGGAAGTCCATGACGCACTTCCGGAGGTCCTCGGTGGCCAGCAGGCGCGTCCATTTTTCGGCCTTGACCTTCAGCGTCTTCTGCACGAAGTTGCCGAGCACCGGCAGGCGCGGGTCGGGCGCGGCGTGCTCGACCTGCCGCAGACAGCGCAGTGATTAGCACATTGACCCGGGTTCGAATCCCGGCGAGTCGGCCCGATTTCCCGGTTCGCGTTTTCCAAACTCACGGCGGGGGGCGGCTCTCCCGAAGGGACCACGCCGCCGACTCTCGTCATCGCCCTGCTTATTAGCTTGTCCACGACGGCGGTGGGGCCAGCTCCATGCCGACGTGTGGAGCGAAATAGAATGCCCCGAACACCTCGCAAAACAGCCGCTAGCCCCGGTGCGCCCTGCCTGCCCTGCCTGCCCTGCCGGGCCCAGAGGCCCATTTATCGGCCTTGTCAGCCAGTCAGCCCCACCTGTCACAAGGTGTGACTCCTGCCTTCGTTTCCCCGCGGCCTTCCCTGTCAAACGAAAAACAGAAAGGCTTGCTTGCGCATGCGGGGTGCCTCCGGCGCATCCTCTGGAAACAGCTCTAAATCCGAGAGGAAGTGAAATGTACCTCCAGGGTCAGTTGAGGTAATTTTGGGACACGGGGTGAAAATGGGACAGCTGTTTCATAGATAAGATTTGACATGATAGAACTTCGCTACGCCAGATGTGACGTTTTTATTGTGAAAATAACATTTGTTATGGCAGGAGTATGAAAAGTATGTCGAGTGAGGATATTTTCGAAGAGCATTGCCGTGTAGGGGTATTCCGGTCCGCGCCCGAATTTAGAGGTGGCTTCTTCCTTCTTCATCCTTTTGGGACATCGCGTGTCGAGAAATTCATTAATTTTAATAGTCGCGGCCAACGGTCTTTGTCCACCAGCACGACCCCTGCCCCTTTTTCCGCCGCGGCGTCCCACGCTGTGCCACGCGGCCGAGGCGGGCGGGGGCGGGGCGGGGCCCGGACGACAACAGGCGGTGGGACCAGCCGGGGTGGCGGCGGTGGAGCATCAGGGCGGGCCGGGTGTTTGCGTGAGCTGTCCCCGGAACAAAATGGCAAGCAGGCGAGGAGCGCGTCCCCACGAGGCACTGCTTGCCCGCACTGCAGAGGGGCCGTGTAGCCGCGCACGTTGCACTTGTTGTTTTCTTTCACTTCTTTTGTCTGTTCTGTTTTGTGTTTGTTTCGCGCTTCTTTGGTTGCTTGCCCGTGCTGTGCGGCGGTACCGGGTCGCCACCGGGTCCCGGACTCCAGCCGCTGGTAACAGTGTAGGCCGCCAGCCAGCCATAAACGAGTGGAGGACAAGGCGCTCGCTGGTGTGCGCTAGCGTGCCGCGGGGCCATGAAGCAAGTAAACGTCGTCTTTGTCATCCTCTGCCAGCCGCCCCCGCCCCCGCCACCACTGCCCCACTGACTGAGGGTGAACATCGGCATCGACCTCCAACAAGGCCGAAGCTTATTATACGAACCGCGCTACGGTTTTTGTGGCGGTGCGCGGGTTGCGCTGCCCGAACGGCTGCCGGCCGAGGACCGTACTACTCGAAAACTTTTATGAAAAGAAGTAAATAGTCCACCCAGCGTGCACGGGAAAGGGAATGGCCGAAGCAGCGCCTTGCGAGCCTGCCTGGTCGCGGATAGGGGCGGGAAAAGAGTTTTCGCTCCAAACGGCTGTTACCTCATCCATTACCGGATAGTCTTATGAAAAAATACCCGTCAGGAATTTCCGCCGAAGAGCCTCTAGTAGACCAAACAGCCACTCAAGAACGATGGATAAAAGTTAATTTGAACAAAAAATACTAAGGGGTCGAGGGGTCAGTCCTATGCAAAAGATCACATCTCACCGCTTTAAAAGATTTTGTCTGGTCGTTTCCCTACAAAGTCCTCCCGCGGGTCAGGGGCAACAATGTCGCCTCCAGAAAAAGAACATGGGGTACATTGGCTGGATGGCGTGGCACCACATACTGGAGCAGTGCTCCAGGAGCACGCAAGGCGTGGAGGGGTAATTATGTGGCCGACATATCGCCCGGGACGGCAAGGATGGACGTGACTTCTGCCTGGAAGAGCCGCACGGGGGCCGCTCCTCAGCCAGATCTATCGGAGCCATTGCCCTCGCGGGGCCCTGCCCTGGCCTTTGTGCCGCGCGCGCGCGCGCACACACACACACACACACACACTGATGAAGTCCTCCACGCGTGCCTCCACTCACCAGCAACATGGTCGCGTCTATCCGTGGGCCATGCCGTCGCCGTGCCGCCGCCGCCGCCCTCCGCGCGTCCACTCGGCGTCTGGTCCTCGAGGCCCTTCCTTCCCCCTTGGCGACGGCCCCAGTCTGCTATGCGACCGCGCCCCGCCGTGTCCCACTGTGCCGTCGCCGTGCCGCCGCCGCCGCCCTCCGCGCGTCCACTCGGCGTCTGGTCCTCGAGGCCCTTCCTTCCCCCTTGGCGACGGCCCCAGTCTGCTATGCGACCGCGCCCCGCCGTGTCCCACTGTGCCCCGCCGTGCCCTTCGACGGCAGGCCCACTCGAGGGGGTGATGCAGGGAGGCCCCCGAACAACCCTTTGCGTGGAGCGCGGGACGCCGGCGGCGCTCGGCCCGGACGCACTCGGAGACTCGGAGACGCGCGGCCGGGATGGAGCCCCATGAAGTACGAAGGGTCCGGCGAATCAGCCCCCCACCCGTCCCCCGGCGTTGCGTAGCATGCACTGCAGTACGTACCCCTGGGCCGCCGCGGCGCGACATGGCTGCTCGGCGTCGCGCTCAGCGTCCTCAGAGGGTGGCCCCCTTGGTGGCCCCCTTAGTGGCCCCGCAGACGGCACGGCTGCAAATCGGTCACCAAACACGCGTGCTGTAATTATTGACGTGAGAAGTAAAATACAGAACTGATGCTGAAGATTCACAGTCGTACGCACAACAGGCGCGAGCGGGTCGACTCGGCGGGCGCACTCACTATTAAAAAAACAAAACAAAACAAAACAAAAAAAAAGGATCATTCCCGGAGAAATTCCAAACCTTTCAAGGTTCCTAATTTTGTATGAGGTTCCAGCAGGCGTATTAAAAAAAAAAAAAAAAAAAAAAAAAAAAAAAACCTTTTTGAAAAACGAAACCTATGGCCTGTCTGTGCGACCGTAAGCGCCTGTGAGGTAGGCCAACTGTCCGTCCCGCAACACACCGGGACAACCCCCCCCCCCCCCCAGTCTTATGGCCCACTGTGCGGCTCCCCCTCGAGTCAGCCTCATGTCTTCGCTCCCATGGACAATCAGTGTCCGTCAAGCGCCGTGACGTTTGGGTGGACTTGACGCGTGCCCTTACCGTGGCGGCCCGGGGGTGGGCCTGGGGGTGGGCCTGGGGGCCGCGGTGGTCTTCCCTCGTCCTCCTCGCTGCGTTGCGTCGCTGGCCGCGGCTGCGACAGGCTCAGGGCTCCGCGTAACGTAGTGCCGCAGCCAGGCAGCCCCCGGCAGCCCGGCCCTCATTGGAGGGAACAAGTCGCGCCGACTCGACAGCGCGACGTCGTTTGCCGCACGAAATGGAGTAAAAAGTCTGGTGCGGCGGACGGCGCGCCACATCGCGACCCGCGGCGCGGGGGGCACGGGGGGCACGGGGGGCACGGGGGGGCGGCGACAGGTAACGACTACAGGTTTGTCATGGTTGCTATCACACAAAGATTTTATTTCCTCAACATCTTACAGATTACACAAGGGGTTTACTTGGTGAAACACAAGTAATTTAGGTATACACATAATCAAACTAATAAGACGAATACCCTGTTCAGCCATCACTTAGTGTAATGATCTAGCATCTTGGCACAACTTAATAGAACGAAGAAAGCTGCAGACATAAATTAAGGCAGTAGCAGCTTTCTTTGAATTTCTAGAGAGCAAAAAAAGGTCAGACATACTGATATGCAAGAAAAGAGGAGCAGATTGCTCAAATAATACAAACAGTCTCAAAAGTCACATTTCAATGTTCCTTATGGAATAGACATTGAATTATTACTTTTTTTGGACTGATTGAAGAATCAATGAAAACAGACATGAATCAACAATTATCATATCATACAATAACCATACAGTAATTTCAAGAAAGAAAAATCTACACGAGTGTTTCTACTTCTATAAGTCAGATATGAAAGTCCATGTTGGAAACTGATGCCAGTTGTACATACATCTGAAGACATGCATCATTTATGGGGACAGTTCCTGCCCATACCAAACTAATGGGCGAGCTTGGGAGAAAAAAAGCTTCTAGGGCCATTAAAAATGAACACAGAAGAACCCTATCATTACCAACAATACAATTAACTTTACAGACAGAATTTTATTGATGACAATATTATTAACTCAGTCCACAATGACTCAGTGGACTAGATAATCAGTCACATTTTTGCCAGGGCACATGCACTAACATTGAAGGAGACCTAAGGAGCATTCTGCCCCCTATTTAAAGAAACACACAACACAGTGAATAAAGTTAGACATCAATAAATAAATAAACAGTCCAAAAGTACACAAAATCAAGAAAAGCACCAATCTGACAGGATGTGTCCATCATAAATTCTTATGATTGTATGTTCTTTAAAAGATACAGTCACAACAATTAACACCTATTAATATTAATAATAATTCACAACATTGAGATTAAAATGACTAGAGTATCACTAATGGTAAGGTTAAAGTATCGAATTTTTATGGAACAAAATAAAATGAAGGCATTCAAACCATTTTTGTGCCTACACCACAGTTGCCTCTATGCCTTCAAGGATGTTTATAAAAGCTTCAACCATTTATAGAAGTGCACCATGGAATGTTGTTTTATATTACTCATAAATTAGAATAAACATGGTCCAACAAGCAAGACTAGACAGCTGTCAGTGACATGAAAATTATAATAAGTATAATTAACATGAAAAAAAAAATCACAAAGAAAAAAAAGCTAACTTTAGATAAAACCCATGGATCAAATCCATGCTTCAACCCTTAACACGCACAAAGACGAAACTATCTTGTTTGTCAGCGAGTGATGAAGTAAAAAATAGTTATCACTTTTTGATATTGTTTTAACAAAAGCACATGATAATGATTTTATCTCACCCACAGCATTTTGGAATGTGGGATGTGAGCATGCTACAACTTTCACTCTTGAGAAAGCAAATTTGACTGGCTGATAGAACTCCAATCTGGTCTGTGAAGGTATGATTCCCACAACCATTTGATAAGAAAGTAGACAACAATTACTGCTACAACACTCAACAACACTGCAAAAGATTAAAACAATGAAATTATTGCACTTCACTATGATTTGTGAAAGAATTAACAAAGCTCTAAATGAATTACCTGATACAACATAGCCCACGATGGCTAGAGCCCCTAGAACTGGTGATGGGGGCTGATGAGCACATTTTGTGAGATCTGCAAAATTAGACAGGTTGAATGCTAAGTTTTCAAACATGTGCAAGTACCCTGTAAATGAATGACCAAAGGAAAACAAGTACCTTCTTTTACTTCTGTAGGTCCATATATATTCACTGATGGACCACACAGAGATGTCATAAACCCTACTGTCTTATCGGAACGATTAAAAACTACCTTAAAGCCTTGCATTACAACAGTACCTGCAAAAAGAAAAAAACAGAAAAGAAAAATACATGATAACTTTTCATAACACAATTGGCCAGAGAAAATTCAGTAAACAAAGAAACAGTGAGAACTTTACCAAGTACTGAACCAGAGTCAGATGGTTGTATGCCAAACTTGTAGCAGAAAGTATGGCCAGGCCCTTCAACACGTCGAATGTAGGACTGAAAACAAAGCAAAGCAAAAACTGTAGGTACTGAAAGTAACTTTTATTTTTCTGATGTAGAAAATTATTCAACATACCTTAGGTTCTAATTCAAGTGTAAAATAAGAATGAGCTGATTGCATAAGGGAAAGTCGAATGAAGGGGAAATAGTGTCGAAGATCTAAGTGGTGGGGATCTGAATCTTCATGAATGCAAGTCACTTTTTGTTGTGTCCAAAATTCTTCAGACAAGTTTTGGGGAACCTGCTTATGAAGCAGCTCCAACACATTGTTGAATACCTGAAATAATATGAGGAAAGGTGAAAGAAAGAGATGAAACAAACTTACTCAAACCTATCAATGTGAGGGATTCAAATAGAAAGTGTCGAAAAGGGCAAGGGACTACACACCTTTTCTGGTAATCGTAAATTTGTTGTCCCACTATCAACAATAGTGCGACGAGTATTGAGTTCATGACAAGGTAACTTAACAACCTCACCACCAATTTCAATTTTTGTCAGCAAAATTTCATAGAACCATTCTCGAATAATGGGTGATTTTAGAACTGGAGGATGTGGTATGTCATCTGCAAAATAGAAAAAGATATTATGCAGAAAATTATTAAAAAATGGGTAAGCAGAAACCTCAATTATAGTCCTCTTACCTGAGTGTAACATGGTAAACTTTCCCACATGTGAGTCTTCCCCATCTTTTGATCCACAAAGCTCCAGTAAAAAGGCAATATTGAAATTATTTAAGGCAGCAAAGGAGTCCAACCATGAAACAACTTTGTCATCTGGCTTTGCAATCATGGGATATGCAAGTCCAAGTATGCCCTGGAAAAGCAAACAAATTGTAATTCCTCTCAAAAAATTAAATTTATCCAGCCAACATAAATTTAAATACTCTACCTGCCAGAGAGAGCCATTAAGGAAGAAATTATGAGACGTTTGAATAGCAGCTAGTGCAGTTCTGATACCAGGAATTTCAAGGGAAGGGAATTCAATAACATCATTGCCCAACTCTCCCTTCCAATAGCCTTGTGTGTACATGACTGATACCTCCTGATGCTGAGAGACAAAACTACTTGACCTAAAAACAAAAAAAACAAATAGATGAAGCAAACAATTATCAAACAAGCCTTCCAACATGAACAAGGCAATTGATAAACAGCTAAGAAAATACTCACAAAGACATATTGAAGTATGAATCAACACTCAGGAAAGGTGCAGCTGCTATAGCAAAATTTGTACTGCCAGTATCAACAAGAACATTGAACTGATACAGAAGAAACAAAAAAAAAGAAGAAGAAAATATTGAAGTCATCAGATAGGAATGCAACTTAAACACAAAGAAGAGACCCAATTACTTACACTTTGAGGAGGTGTTCCAATGAGAGTTTCTAGGTAATATCCGTCACCTGGTTTACCATAGAGGTTGTATTTTTCAGCATGGGATGATACAATAATATTTAATACAGCAAAAGCTTTAAGAATGGTAAAAAAGTGGGATGTTGACAGATCACCAGTCATTTTGCTAATAATCCTCAAACCACAGCCTCAGGTACTGAAAGAAGAGAAGAGCCGCAGAACACAAAATGATTATTATTATAGCAGAATCTTGTTTCAAAACCATTGTAACCACTTAGGTTTCATAATTATTTTAACCACTGACAACAAGAAAATAAACAAAGCCAGTGTCGAGTCATTTCAGTGAGAGTCACTAAAAACAGATTTTATCACCACAGGTAAGGTTAGGTCAACCATCGGCAAACTATTTCTCGTACACTTACACATTCTCAGCCAGATAAGCAGTTAGATTAACTTCATCGACAACAAGCCATCACAGTAACATTTTTAATGAAAGTTGTTGTGACGCTTAGATTTTTGAAACACGGCACATGCAAAAGTTATCCAGAAAATTTCATGAAAACAGACTACAGACGACGATAACAAAGGGCAGTGCTAAAAAAAAAACAACAAAGCGGACATGACGATCTGCGAAATCAACCGGAAATGTCAACGGTAATCTCCAAATCATTTCCGGTTTATCTCGTCTCATGTTTGATCTGGTTTAACCAATTTCTCAAAGGCGGTAATGTAAACAATCTCGGTCCCAAATTCAAATATGTGCGAAGTTGTTGTCAAAGTTGTTTCAGTCCCATAATGAGACAGCGGCAAGAATTTTCCTATTCTTAATGGCTGAGCTTCACGTCATTGGCCAAATAGCGAGTGCCAGTGGTTTTCCGAGTCATAACTTGTTCTGCAAGTGGGGTGTACATGCAGGTGTGCTTAATTTTGTACCAGGTTATGGAATACATACTTGCCATGGGATTTATTTGACTTCTGGCAATCGATTGTTCGTTCCTAAAGCATGAAATTTTTTGTGGATTAATTGTTATTATTTTGCAGGGGGTGGTTGGAGAGTGATTGAAGGCCTTACTGAAGGGCAGACCCACGTTGACAATCCGTCATGGCAAGAGGCCGCTGTGTGGTGCCACCCCATTGATGTGCACTTTGCTACCAAGGGAGTTCAAGGTAAAGCTCAAAGACATGCTTTTTGAATTTTTTCTTCAATTCCAAAGTGTATTTGTAAGTAGCGTTCAATTTCTCTTGCTATTCTTAGACTCATTTTCTAATTTTCATGTGCTAATTTCTCTGTAGGTTGGCCCAAAATCAACTTACAGATATACCATTATGACAGATTTGGTCGGAGTGAAGTGTATGGTTATGGATTTTCATTTATTCCATCATCACCAGGAACTCACAAAGTGGACGTTGCTACATGGAGGCCAGTAGGTGAGCACATACACATTTAAATTTTGTCCTTCAACAATATACATCTGTTTGATATTTATCTAACTATCAACCAAGTGACTTTGCATATTTTTTTCAGGTTCTCTTTCAGAGCAGTTTAGACAACATTTCTTGGGCGGTGGTGCTCAGCTGAAAACTCCAGACCTTGTTCACAGCGCCATAGACCGCTATCGTTTGCAGACAGAAACTATGGGCACAGTTCATTTGGAATTATCTGTCATTCTCCGTAACTTTACCAAATTTGGTGTTGAAACTTGACTGATTCAGCTCTTGTATACAGCCTCAACATGATTGCCAAGGCTGTTGCTGGATTTCTGTTATTACTTGTTTTATCAGAAGCTGCAAGTCAGACTGTTGGAGGCATTCTCTCAGTCTCCCCTTCAACAGGATCTACATGTGGAGTGGGGGGCACTGATTGTCCCACCGACCGAGCTCTTGATGCAACTGACATCCCAACTGAAATCCCTGTCTCTCTTGAGGCTTCTACTTCAACAGAACCTGCCTCTGGAAATGAAAGCACCATTCCATCCGTAGCCACAACTGCTCAAGAAACTGTGACCCAGTCACCTATGGTGACTTCCTCCAAACCCAACAAGGGTTCCAGCACAACTCAGTCACCTCCGAAAAAGTTACCAACAATTGTGAAGCAGCCAGAAAATCAAACCTTTGGTTACGCTCAGAGTGGAACATGTGCTTGCGATTTAGAGGTATGATCTGAAAATATTTTGTAGCACGATAAAATTTTTAAATAGTATTGTATTTTCTACAAAGTACCAAGTACTGTTTTCCACATTTTAATTTTTAGGCATTCTCTTGTGATATCAACTGCTGTTGTGATCCAGACTGCACAAATTTCCAACGAGCGGCCTTCTCAAAGTGCAAAGTTGAAGGATACCCACCTTATGATAACCGATATTGTTATGCCTCTAAGCTGGTTTTCTTAAACAATTCTGAGCATATTTTGGAACAGTCTCAAAGTGGAGCCTTCTGTATTGTAAGATCTAACCTAGCTGCATCTGTTCTGCACCCATCCCATCCCGTATGTATTTGTTTCAGTTTAAAACAAATGTTTACTTTTTGTTGTTGTAGTTGTTCTTTTTTAGTTGTTTTTTTTTTTTCCTTTTCCCCCTAACAATTTTTTTGTCAGTCTTTTATTGATGGTTTTACATTTTGTAGGTTTTCTTAAGTCATCAAGACTTTATAAAGCACTGGGATAGAACTCATTCTCCAGTATGGCCAGGATCACAAGCAGCACCCATTTCTGTAGTCGACAAGCCTAAACCATATTTAGCAGGATCCCCTATTTTATTGATAAGCAACAGCCAAAGTGAAACTCTTGGTATGATTGTCCTAAACTATGCCAGTTACAAATATTGTTTTTAAATTATCCTTTAAATATTAGTCATGACAATATTTTTTTTAGATCTTCCTGCTTCAAGGCTCACTGCAGCTTGCTCAATTAAAAGTGCAGTGCAGTACCTGTTGCCATGGTCATCCAAGTGTATGCGAAAAGCACCTGATGGCCAACATGAATGCGACAGTGTGAGCTCAGATATTCATCACCAGCTTCAACACATTGTGCGTTCACCCCTTTTGGTGAATCAGACTGAAACGTCGACAGATTCAGTTGTGAGTTTATCGAAACTTTTATATCACTACTGTATTGTATTTTAAAATTCTAATTTACCTGTAGAAAGATTGATTTATGTTTTTGTTCCAGGAGCTGTGTCCAGAAAATGTGTGTGCCCCAGTAACATACTTTATTTGCTCAGGCCCAACAGTGGAGGAAGATTACTACACAAATAATTGTAAAAATACTTCAAGTAAAAATGTATTGTTTGGCTTGAAAAATGGTGTTTGTTTTGGTGTTGTCAAAAGACTGAGGCAAGTTGAGCAGATCATTTATTCAAAATTATGCAGCCCCATTGTTGTTTTAATTCTTGTATTTCTGCCTTCTTCAGGTTACTCTTTCATCATAATGGGACTGAAGGCATTCTCCATATTGAAGCCTTTGTGTGGCTGTCAAACATATCATTATCTGACTTTTCAGTTACTAAACCATTGCACCAATCGTTTTCAGTACAATTTAAATGGGCAAGCCTCAATAAAACGGCGGCTGGAATAATCCCAAAAAACGACACTCTGAATTCTGTGGTCAATCACGTACAATTTCGGCGAAGTGGGAACCCAGGCTATCTAATTGGCCAACCAGTTATAGCGGCATTCAGAGTCAAACAAAAGTTAAGTGCTAATGCAAGCAAAGATACCACCAAGGATTCTGCTAAATTAGCCAAGCATGATACTATAGATCTGAGTCATGACCCCAAGCAATGGCTTACTTTACCTGGATCAGATATGAATGGTGAGTTATTTGTCATTCAAATAAAAATTCAGTTATAAGTGTAAATCATTTTTTTTCTGATTTCACTTTTTTTTTTTGACAGGCATGTGTGATGTCACACTAGCCCAGAGGCACATTGTTACATTTGGAGAGGACTTGCACATGTCCTGTGGAATTGTTGTTTCTCCGCGAAACATTTCATCCCACTTCTCCTGCAATGCTCTTAAATCTAGATTATTGCAGCTTCTCTTAGGAGATATTGCAAAGTCGTTTCATAATGGTAGTTTCAATGCTGATTGGGGAAGGTGAGAAGTCTCTGTTGGTTTTCTGCCTCAATTGTCTTGATTGTATTTGGCTCTCCAGTTTTTAGTTTCTAGGAATGCTTACCTAATAATGATTTTTTTTTTATTTTGTAGAATTATTGCTGCTTTTGGAAGTGCTAATGTGTCAAAACCTCAAGAGTGGGTGCCATTACTCTTGGATAGCCAGCCACCCTTTACACTACTATCAGAGGATTCAATGTCAACTATAGAATCCAAAATTTCCAATGAAGACAACATATCTGAAATATCAACGGACCATCCATTGCAAATGTGCGAAAATGTTCCTTTGGGGATCCAATTACAAATGATGCACGGTCGTGTAGGATCCCCATCAAATCCACAATCAAAAATTTTTGGTGCTGCCATGAGGTATGTCATTGCACTATGTTCTGCCTCTCAGTGAATGATGAATTGGTCAGACTCTAAAAGCATGATGTGCACCTCTCAACTGTCTCACTTACTTCTTTACTTCTATTCAGATTCACCCCCATACAAGACATTGGATCACCATGTATTGCTGCAACATGCCCTCAGAAACAAGATGCCCTCCACTTGAGGGTTGTGTCCACTGTCAAGTTTGTGGACATATCTTCCCCTGCAGTGACACGCTTTGCTGAACCACCAGCCATTCACATTCGCCTACCCCCAGACTTTTTCTATCCCTTCATGGCCACTGAGGGTTCCTCTGGGGCTTCTACCCATAAAACTTGTATGGCATTGGTCGCAGCTTTCCTTTTGCCTTTGTTGTTTACTGTATGATACAGTGCCTTACTGCAATTTTTATTCCCAAAAATGTTTGTAATTTGTGTAAAATATTAATTTTTTCATGTTGTTATACCTTACAATAAGGTCTGAATATTTGCCATTCCTCACCTATTTTACCCCTACATATTCAGCTTTTAAAGCAGAAGGGAATAGCTTCTATTCAGATCACACTGAGAGTGTATCTTTTTGTGTGTGATTTTATATGCAATTGTGAAAGTGTTTTTAAGAGAGTGTTCTTCAACTGCAAGTGAATGATGATTTGACCACATCTACACTAACCACAAGTTAAGAAACCAAAGATCCATTTACCATGGAAAAGCGATGCGTGCCTAGGAATTTGCACTGTGATTGAATTTTAACTCACCAAATGTAGGTTTATTTTTTAAATATTAGATGCTAAGTTACTAAATCCATCCCAATGATCTCAGTAACTAGTGACTGCACCATTTGGAAGCAAATGACTGAAATCATTGTATATTCATTTGTCTGCCATCTGTTTAGTACACAATAAACGAATTTTTTTTCAAGATTTTTGGCTTGCTTTTCCTGGTACCCCAGCGGAATGGTGATGAGTCAAGAGTCCATCCCAAGAGGGCGCCGCCTGAACCGCTGGCAGTATTTGCTCTGCGCCTTGCTCTGCCGAGGCCCGGCCGCTGGCCGCTGCTGTCTGATTCCGGTCAGCGCCCCGTCTCTCTCGCACTCACGGGGCGCTCCGTCAGGGTGCGAGCGAGACGGAGCGACGAATGCGCAGTTCGGGGTCAGCCTGCAGGTGAGGACCACACAGTAGCGGCTCGAAGGGTGTCGCCCGCGCCGCGTCCGCCGGTTTGCGCGTGTGGTCCGTGTGGTCCCCAAAGGCCGAAACGCCACAAAACTCACATAAATTACCCACTTTATTGAGGGCTGGGCGGGGGACGGCCGGAGGAAGCAAGGAGCTGTAAAACGCGGCGCCGCGCGTGCCGGGCACGCCGGGCACTGCCGCCCGTGTCCGGGACCCCGTGGCCTGCCCGTCGTCCAGCCGCACTCGGGGCGCGTCGCAGCGGTCAGCGCTGTCGATTGATTTATCCCGGAGCCGCCGTCGCGGCGCGGCGCCATCAAGGAGGCGTAAAAGAAGAAGAGACACTTTCCACATCGCGCCGGCCGGGCGCGCGTGCCGCGCGTGGGCGCCGCCGGGAGAGAGCCGCGACTGTGCTGCGGTGCGCCTCCGAGCGCGGGGTAGGCCACCGGGCGGGCTGCGTGGCGGGCCGGCCTGCTCACCCGGCGACTCGCGGAGGTGCGGCGGGGCGGGGTGGGGCGGGGCGTGCCCACCGGGGGGCGGCCCTGAGCATTGCAATAAATCCCGCCAATTAGCTACCCGTTTGGAAACCGTATCTGCAGCCGGCCGCCTCGCCGCTTCCGAAGACTGTGCGATTGGGTTACTACTGTACGGGCAAGGCGAGGAGGGCGAACGGAAGCGCGTCGGTGGACACAATGACTTGCCTCGCCTGTGGGGCAACACACGGCACGAGCCGAGCGAGCGGCACACTGGAAAAAGAAGGCGCGCTTGCGAACCCGCAACCGACGGGTCCCTCACTCTGACTTTGCCTGTACACAGATTGTTTGATTGTGTCGGATTGCTTAGGATTCTGTTTGATTTTGCCGCTCTTTTTGCCAACTTACAGGCGTTTTTGACGCAAGATTGTGGGATTGTCTCCTCCTAGCGTGCGCCCATTGTTTGAGTGATGGAACCCTTGCCCGCAACGCTTTGCGGTTTTCTTTCACTCACTATCGGAAATATTTTTCGCGGAGCGATTTTGCGATATAAAAATTGTCATGACCAGATAATCAACATATTATTAAGAAAAATGCAAAAATAATAAGGTGTACTTTTGGTGCTTCGCGCAAGCGCAGTGCTGCTCGGCAGCTGTCTAGTTCCCAGGCCGCTGCGTCGGCAGCGGAGGTGTTGTGGGTCCGGGGTTCGAATCCCGTCCACGTGCCCATCCTCGGAACTGGCACGGTTGCAGTGAGTTGTCTCCGGCGTGCTGCACGAGGTGCTACAGCAGGGGGGAGGTGTCTTTGACTCGGCGGGGGCAAATTTGTTTTCGTCCTCACGGTCTGGGACGGCGCGGGGACCGCCGCAGCCTTTGGGCCGGCCAGCGGACCCATTCCGAACAGCGCATTCGTCGCTCTGTCTCTCTCGCACTCGCGGGGCGCGCCGCTGGGGCGCGAGAGAGACAGAGCGACCAAGCACCGCAGGACCACGCCCGTGGTAATCTCAGCAACGACAGCGGAATTATGAGAGGAAACAAAGATGGCCCTCCCGGCGGCCCTTTTGAATTAAACCAGAAGGGACAAAGGGCCTCGGTCCCACTGTGCCTGCGCCCCGGCCCCGCGTCGTGGCCGTCGCACCTCGATGACAGTCCCATCGCGCTGACGGCGACGACACATCATCCAGGCCACCAATTCGTACTTGGCGCCTTTTTCAAGACAACAGAGGGAAAAGTGGGGGGTGGGGGGCAGCGTCGGTCGGTCGGCCCGCTCAAAGGGCAACAGAGACACGGCCTGTCATAATTGAACAATCAGCGGCCAGCAGAGCGGCAGAGCCATTAAGAGCGCGCTCCACATACTGTACAGCCAACAAAGACGGCTGGGCGGGGCGGGGCGGGGCGGGCCCCACCGCGGCCGGCCGACCCCCAGCGGCCCAGCGGCCAGGGCAAGCCGGCCGGGGAGAGAAACGGAGTCATTAGTCGTTAGAAGACGGACTCGGCGGCGCGTCCAACGGGGCGAGTGTCGCCGACACGCAAAACTAGGGAGACTCTGGAGTGACTTGGAGAGAGAGAGAGAGAAGTGACATCGGTGACGTGTCAGCACGCTGGAACCATCGGGGCGCCGCAATGCCGCGACCCCCAGGCAGGCAGGCGAGGCCCGCGACCGGACCGGCCCTCATTACAGGGGCAGCGCGGTGATCCATGGCGGTGGCCAGGCAGCGGATTCGCCGCTCTGTCTCTCTCGCGCTCACGGGGCGGACCGCACGGGTGCAGGAGAGAACACTGAGCGCGGAATGGCTGTTGCCGCAGAGGCATGCCTGGCACGGCATGGCGGCAGCCAGTGCCTAATGAAGACGTTTAATTGCGGCTCGGGTTGGACGGCAAGGAGTATACGGTAGGCAGCCCTGCACGGCGCGGCTTGTTTTTTGTTTGTTTGTTTGTTTTTGCCAGTGGAAGCACAGGGAAGGGGCGGCGCACCTGCGCGGCCGCTGTGCGCGCACACGTACGGCAGCGGCATTATGAAAGCCTGCGCGGTGCGGCCCGCTAGGCCCGCCGCTCTGTGCCGTTTGCGATATTTCACGCTGATTAACCCCCCTCCCTGCACCGGCCCGGCTGGGCCCGGCCCGCAGGCGGCGTGCAGCCCCGTGGCAGCAGGCGGCTTCTGCTCGCCGGGCTTTATGTGGCAGGCGGGCATTAAAAGTAGCAAAGTGACGCGGCGCGACGAGTCGGACAAACGCCTTCACCGTACGTCATCGGCACGGCGCTCTTTTTATTTTTCAGGTACGCTCTCTCTCTCTCTCTCTCTCTCTCTCTCTCTCTCTCTCTCTCTCTCTCTCTCTCTCTCTCTCTCTCTCTCTCTCTCTCTCTCTCTCTCTCTCTCTCTCTCACACACACACACACACACACACACCAAGGCACCAACACAAGCGCGCGAACGGAGATGGTGCGGGATTCCTCATTTCCTCGCCGCGCGACGAATTTATGCCCGGAGTGTTGGCGGCGCCGCCAAACGCCTTGTTTTGGCAGGCCTGCCTGCCGGCCCGAGTGTGCCGAGTGCGTCGCGTTTCGCGCGGCGGCTCGTTTGAATCTGGCGCCGTTCGGGCGTTCCATCGGCAGGCGGGGCGACACCACCCCGCCCCGCCGCGCCCCGCCATGCAGATCACCTTGCCCGATGATCCCGCCGGGTGGGGCGCCCTCGGCCCCTCGGGCTGGAAATATACTGCGTTGCGTCTGAAATTCGGTGATGAGTATCTCCGAGGGGCCTTCTCCAGCCAGAGGTGGCCGTCGCTCAGATTCCCCCCCCCCCACTCCCCGTTGCAGCCTGGCCGAGGCTCGGCCCGTGTCCCGCCGTGTCCCCAACGACTTCATCAAACTCCGGCCCTGCCTGCCGTGGCCTGCCGCCGCGTCTGTCGGCGCCTGCCTGCCCGCCGAGCAGCCCTCCGAACTGCATCGAGGTGCAGGCAGCGGCGCCCAGCGCGGCCCGGCCCGACTCGTTTCTGTCCCTATGGCGTTTATTTGGTTAGGAATGCCTTCCTTTGACTGCTTTGACGCGCCCGGCCCGTCAGACGGGCTGACAGACTCACAGACAGACAGTGTGGTTGGGAAATTTGAGGCGAGGGGCGAATCGGGCCGTCGCGGCCACGGGAGGACCCCGTCATACATCACGGTGCCGGGCGCGCGGCGCGTCGAGGATGAGAAATGGCGGGCTGGCCGTCCGGGATTAAGACGCTTGGCCGCGCGCTGAGTGGCTCGCCGGAGCGTAATGACACCTCGTCGCGCTTATCGCGGCCCGCGGCCGGAAGTATGAATCAAGAGGACGGGGTTCGCGACGACGAGGGGGGCCGCCGGGGAGGCCCGCGCCACGCGCCGCCGAGCAGGGCGTGTCCGCCAGTCCGCTGGCAGTGACGAGGCGACACTCAATCGCCGGAAGTGCGGGTTAACAGCCGGAAGTGGCGACGCGTGTCGCGGCGGGGCGCGGCCGGCGCGGCGGGGCGCTGCATGGAACGGCCTGCACATCCCCCGGCCGGGCAGCGCGTCGCCAACACGCGCAGCAAGCATGTCCCGGAGGGCCTGGCCCGTAAACACCGAACACGGCTAGCTGCCGCACAGTGGGGTAGAAGACCGTTGAGGCGGACAACATCCAGGACACATTTGGAGCTCCTGAGCCGCTAAATGGGACTCGAATCGAACGGATGATCCCACCAATGGATTGCTCTCCGGACGAGGAATCCATTGGCGGGGTCACACGTTCGATTCGGGTCCCATTTAGCGACTCTGGAGCTGAAACCGCGTCTAGAATTTTGGCCGCCTCAACGGTCTTCTGACCCACTGTGTGCCGGCGGAGGCTTTTGTCTCGGCGCTGGCTGCGTTGACTCGGCTTGCCTCGTTACCCCGGCAACAAGGGCCCGGCCGTGGTGCCCACCAGCTAGCTACCGGCCCGGCCTCCACCACGACCGCCCCTGCGGCCATTTGGCGGACTGGTCCTGGAGCCTGACTCCGCACTGCGTCATCCTTCTCTCTCGCACGGCGTGCGGGATGTGCCGCGAGTGCGAGAGAGACGGCACCTGCCTCCCGGCCAGGCAGCCCTGCCCCGCGCGCCAAAGCGCTGATTTTCGATTGGGATATCAGTAGAACTTTACTCCCCCGGTGGTCCAGGGAGGCCGGGGATGCCCCCGGGCATACCCCCGGGGTGTCGTCCCGGCGTCCAGGCCGTTAGCGCCGTCACGCTGCTTGTCTTGTCAGTGAATTCTCGATCTCTCTGGCATATATAGGTTTGTTTCACGGACACCCCAGCAGCCCGCCAAGCGGCGTGGGACCTCCAACCTCTGCAAATCCGGGCGGTACTAATAGTTTTCAAGGGCCCAGTCAATGACTGAGCCCTGCGCCTGTGGTTCGTGGCGCCGCCGCTGCGTTTTGAGTGATGGCGCTGCCGTACGCCTCCCCGGCGCGTGCCACGACCCGAGGGGCGGGGAAGGGGGCTGTGTTCACCAGACCACCAAGGAGGCCCTATTCCCCCGCAGGGTAACAAGTGCTGCGGGAATTCCCTGCTGCCTCCCCTCCCCGCGGCCCCGTGGGCCACTCCATATTTCACAATCATCAGCATCATCATTCCGAAGGGATAAAACACACTGAAAAGTTGACCTGCTCCGCCAGTCGACGGAATTCTGTCGAACATGCGCACCACGGCGCGGCTCGGCGTGGCGGCGGCGCAACGCACCGGACGGGTCGGCCGATCGGAGTAAAGCCACGGAGCGGCAGCCCTCGGCCATGCCTCGGCCATGCCTCGGCCCTCACAGGGCGCGCGCCGCGTCGCGTCGGCCAATCCAATCCGGCCAATCAGATTCGCCGCTTATCGAGCGCGTATCGGAGCAAAGCGGCGGAGGAGCGTCGACCTTATGAATATGCATCCAGTCCGCTCCGGTCCGCTCCAGTCCGCCGGACCGAGTCAAACAGCCGGGAACAACTATTAGGCGCCTAATGGGGCTGCAGTGCTACCTACATCACAGCCGGGCGCAGCCCAGGGGCAGCCCCGGGCAGAAATGGGAGCCAACTTTTGAAACGCGCTGTGTGTTCCAAGCTGTTGCTTTTCCAAATGCTCTCGCCCCGTTGGAGCAAGAGTGAGAACACCGAACAACGAGTCGGGACGCCAGCTACGACGGGCACGGGGGTAATAATAATAATAATAATAATAAATAATAATAATAATAATAATAATAATAATAATAATAATAATAATAATAATAATAATAATAATAATAATAATAATAATAATAATAATAATAATAATAATAATAATAAGAAGAAGAAGAAGAAGAAGAAGAAGAAGAGCAGCTCTGTCGTTCCGCGGTGCGTTCAAGTCTCCGCAGCCCCCCGGCGCGCCGAGTCGGTCGAGACTCTAGAAGCGCCCTGTCGATGCATCGAAGCGCTCATTAATTAAGGGACCGCCACCAGGGGGCGCAAGAGGTCACCGCGGGCCGGCGAGGCCGCGAGGGGCTCCATCTGGGGCAAGGGAAAACAAAATCTCATTCAACGAACGTTAATGAAAGCAGATGATACTCGTTTGGTTTTCTTTCGATGATATTCGTTTGGTATTGTCGTGTGTCGGGATTGTCAATTTTCCGCGCAGGCGCGAGGAGGGGGTGCCATTGTTTACGCCCGGTGCCGCTGGCGCTGGACGGGGGAGGCATTGTCGGATTCCGCGCAGGCTGCGCCTCGCCTCACCAGACAGCCACAATCCCGCCCTGGCATGCCGGCCCCACTATTATTGTTAGGATACGCGCTTGGTTTCTCGAGAGTTAAAGCTAGCTGACACCTTCATATGTCTTGTAGTTTTAGGTATGTTTGAAGTGTGAAGGTATCATCTGCTAAAAACCCGGCCACAGTGTTTCACCGAGAATAGAAACGCCGAACGCCCGCGGTCGGACGCAGGCTTATCGTTTTCACCACAACGTCCCGGGTTCGATTACGGCCCTCTATATTTTTGTCGCGCCCCGTTCGGTGCCGGTCCGGCCCCTGCCCACACACTATAACTTTGTGGTGCGCGCGGCGTTTGGCCCGCCATAGCCTCGCCTCGCCTTGCTTTGGATTACAATCGCTGAAGGCTATTCGAGCCTCGACATGCGAGACAACCAATATACCACCCGAGGCCGCGTCCAGGGCGGCGCGGCGGCGCGGCGTCTCTCTCGGCCGGGCCGGGCCGTCCGCGGGTGCGACGAGGCTGGAGGGTCGCGGGGCGGCGCCGGCAGCCTGTCAGCTACCAGGACGCCGACCAGGACGCCCTCTGGCGGCGGCGGCATGAATCACCCGATCACCTTGCCGAACCCATTACCCCGTCATTCTGATGCAAGTAGCTGTGGGTACATACGTCCGTCAAGCCGAAAAGCAACAACATGTAACACCGCGTGTAACACCTTCTTTGTTTTTTTTTTTTTTTTTTACGGTAAGAGCACAAAAATGAATAAACCTGGAAACGAAGTCAGCGACACACGAGCTGCGCGGCACACACGTGGCGGGCGTCTAAATATTTAAATGTGTGATTAATACGCGGTTTCCGGTGTGCCCTCGCGGGGTGCTCCTGGCTAACGGGGCCCGGCCTCGACTTCCGGCCGCTCGGCAGTTGCTCAGCGGTCTAGCACGTCTGGAGTGGGGGCAGCAGCTCCAACCGGCACGAGCCTACGCGTTTTTCGCGACGAGCGCGCGCGCGCGCGCGCACACACACACACACACACACACACACACACACACACACACACACACACACACACACACACACACACACACGGACAGGAACGGGCTCCGAGCCGAGGACGACTAGAGGCGCCACGGTGGTGAATGGAATGGTCCAGCGGGCCATGAATGAGACGGTCGGACGGCGGCCGGCCGGTCAGGCGGAGGGGCGGGCTGGTGGATCTGGCGGACAGGTATCGGTAGTAGGCCATGTGGCAGGATGTATTCTATTAGTCCAGATACGCGCGGGCCGGCCGGGCGTGGCGCGGCGTGGCGGGGCGTGGCGGGGCGTGGCGGCTGGACGGGCACGTGGGCAGGGAAGGCAACACACCCTGCTAGTGCGAAAGCAACTCGTTTTGGACCACCGGATGTGACGAACACGTCCATAACCGTCAATAAAGCGATCGCCGCATTACCATAAAGTGCGCAAGCCCTATTTGCAGCCCATGCGGCACCGCCAGCGCCACCACACCGCTGTGTCTAAACGGCGCGTGGAAATGAAATGGGTGTCTGCGGCGACGGCGAGCGGCGCGAGGCTGCCCGTTGCGAAAGCGGGGGGCAGCGAGGAGCTGAGCAATCGGACCGGAAGTCGGCAACGACTTGGATGTATCGCGACATGGAGACGCGCGGAGCCACGCGCTGAGTCAGGCCGGCCCGCTCCGCCCCCACACCCACGCCACCCAGCTACTCACCGCAAGCCCGGCCAGCGGCGGGTTCAAATACCCGCCACGAACGGGTGTGGCCTTTTTTTTTCTCCCTTCCTCTCTTCTTCACGGCCCCGTTTGTCGTGTCCCTGCAAGTGCCTGGCCCCTCTGCTCTGCCCCGGGGGCGACAGTATCAGCGAAACCCATCCAGCCGGCGATGTGTGCCCTACGCTTCCCACCACACCCACACACCCACAGGCAGCGTGCCTCTCACATGTCCACGAGTATGTAATTGTCTGCTCTGTGTGTGTGTGTGTGTGTGTGTGTGTGTGTGTGTGTGTGTGTTTGTGAGTGTGCTTGTGAGTGTGTGAGCACTACTTGCAGCGCAACGCTCAGGGGACCCCCCACCCGGGGTGTTAGAACCATCAAGGAGTGGCGCCCACGCTCGTTTGGAACGGGGCCGCGCTGCCCTCCCCCTCCCCCTCCCCTCCCCCCCTCCACAGCGCGCGCATATTGCAGGCAGGAGGAAGCACTTTCGATACCCTCGGCAATTAGGAGAGCCTGCCCGGCCGGGCCTCGCCTGGCCGCTGCGTCCGTCCGCGAGTGTCTGCGGCGCCGCCGTCCCGCCCGGTGCCGGTCCAGCCGGCCGCACAGTGGGAAGGACAGAGAGACGGCACACTCTCTGGACGCCACCCATAGTGGGGCCGGGCGGGGCGG
Organism: Stenchaetothrips biformis; assembly: GCA_030522485.1. NCBI lineage: Eukaryota > Metazoa > Arthropoda > Insecta > Thysanoptera > Thripidae > Stenchaetothrips > Stenchaetothrips biformis. The sequence goes on from CM060087.1 coordinate 21,793,675, forward strand.
CCGGGGCCAGGGACAGCAGGGAGTGGGCGGTAGGCAGGCAGGCCAGCTGTGAGGCTGAGCGTGTGTGTTTGTGTGTGTGTGTGTGAGTCAGGAGTGAATGAATGAACGGAGGACGGTCGGGCAGGACGGAGTGTGAGACAGACAAACAGAGAAAGAGAGAGAGAGAGAGAGGGAGCGAGAGACGCCCACCTAGTTCCCCGCAAGGTTGCGCCGCGGTGCCGCGGTCCGTGTGGCTGGCAGGGCCTGCCGTTTATGAATGGGACACCCCGCCTCTCCCCCACTACGCCGCCGCGCCGCGCCACGCCGCGCCACTACGCTACTCACTCGTAAGGTTTCATTCATTCAGCCCATTCACCCGGCGAGCCGCGGCGAGCAGCCGGGCCGGGCCGCGGCGAGCGTGCGGGTGCGAGGGCGACTGGGAGACGCACAGACGCAGCCTCGAAGGGCACTCCCATCTGGGAGGGGCTCGGCGCGGACCGGCCGATTTCTCTGCTGTTCTGCAACCAATGTCCTCCCGCCTGCGCATCTGTGAGCGCTGTGTGTGTTTGTGCGTGTTAGTGTTGGTGCGCAAGAGAGAGAGAGAGAGAGAGAGAGAGAGAGAGAGAGAGAGAGAGAGAGAGAGAGAGAGAGAGAGAGAGAGAGAGAGAGAGAGAGAGAGAGAGAGAGAGAGAGAGAGAGAGAGAGAGAGAGAGAGAGAGAGAGAGAGAGAGAGAGAGAGAGAGAGAGAGAGAGACAGACAGAAAGTGAGTGTCGGTCGGTAAGCGCGCTGTTGCTCATAGACGCAAGCGGGGCCGCGGACAGCTGGTCCAGCGCGCTGAAACGCTGGAAATGAATAAATCCGGGATTTGGAAAGCAGCACGGCGTGGCTCGGGCACGGCACGCCGAGCGAAGGGTCTGATTGTAATTTATGGTGTCGTCACAGTGTCCGCCATGCGACGTTATATAGAGGGAATCTACGATTAGTTACGCCCTCAAGTATACCGGCCATAAAAACATCTTCCACCTCCCCCCTCTCGCCCGTCGTTACCCATAACACACACACACACACACACACACGCACACTCACACACAGACACACACGCACGCACGCGCACTCACGACAAGCTCGAACTATGGTGGAACAGCCCCGCGTCGTGTGTGACCGCCGCGTCACCAGAGTGACACACAAGGAAAAGAAAGGAATATATTTAAAAAAAAAAACAACCTTGAATTTTAAAACAAGTTAAAGCGAAAAAGGAACACTACACCGGATTCGCGGAAAGGCGCGAGGCTGTGATTGTCGGTCCGGATGATGGAGGCCGAGATGGAGCCCAACAAGGGCAGCTCGCTTAGCGCTCTGATTGGAATATATGCGTCCTTTGGGGCGCTTAAGGAGACCGTTGTTCATGGGGGCACATAGGTGCGCGCGCAGGTATGGACGGGCAAGGCAGAGGAGAAATGAGATTGACTTGAAGAGGGCGGGAAAAAAAAATCGGAGAAAAGTGAGAGAAGAAGATTGGAGGTGGGCAAGCGCCCCTGAGCACACACGCGCTCGACTGGGTCAACACGCATCGTGGACCAGACGCGTCTCGGCATCGACTATCGACACATCGCGCGGCCAGGCGATCGGGGCAGGCGATGGAGGCGATAGATAGGCTGGCTTTTACGGCGCCGTTTCCGCTCGGCCGGCGCGGCCAGGGGAGGGGCGTCGCTGTGATTCAGCTTCCGTCGCCAACCAAGAGTGGCTCATCGGTGACGTCATAGGCGCGGCCCTTGGATTCGCTGTTCGCATCACACCCCCGCCTCGGACCGCCTGCGGAGTGCCGGGTGGGCAACCAGCGCGCCGGTGCGCGGCGGGACGGCCTACCCGCACGGCGCCCTCGCCCGCCCGGGACGGTGCGAGGCGAGCGCGGCTGCCAGGGAGACGGAGAGACGGAAAGGCCCCGTGCCGGAAGCACCGCGGCCACCCCACGCGACACCACGCGCGGCCGACTAAACGATAGGGTTAATGAATGAACTCGTGAAGGCTCTCGCTGCTACCTGCTTAAAAGCGAGTACGTGCGTGCGTGTTTGTGTGTGTGTGTTCGGGCAGCGCCGTGTGGCTGTGAACTGCTCAGACCTGTTGAGCTCGATGCTACCCATTACGAGGTGGCTAGCTCGGCCCATTCATAAAGAGGAAAACAGGGAGCGAGTGAGAGGGAGATAGGGCAGCTCCCTGACGAGCGCCCGGAATTTCGGGAAATTAAAGCCTTTGTCGCTTCCGTTGGCTGGGGGCTGGCTGGCGGCTGGATGGCCGCTGCCTGGCTGTCCGGTGGCCGCGTCTCGACATGATAACGCGGAGCGACGCAGAGCGTGCCGCCCATTGGCGCTATCGCCGCGCGCCGCCCGCTCCAGTTCCAGAGCCGCCGTTAAAAGCCGGCCGCACTCAATGACGCGCTCGGGAGGAAAATTGAAAGAAACTTCATGTCTCTCACCCACCCAGATTTTCTCTTTAGTGACTTTTTTTTTGCCACTTGTCATATTACAATGTTGCCGCAGTGGCGCAGCGGCGCTTGGCCTGCCTGATCGCAGTCTATAAGCAGCGCTCCTTTCCTCATCCGTGGGTGTCTGGGTCGGCCGGTCGGTCCCGGTCTTGCTCTGGAACACACCCCGTCACGTTTGTTGTATACTAATATGTCAAGAGCAGCGCGGAGCATCGGCGTGGGCCGAACGCTAGGCCGCTGCGCGGGGCCGCACGGCAAAGATCGCGCGCGCCGTCATTACGCCACACTCACAAAAATGCTGAAAATTTTCATCAAATTATACGTTTTTATTTTTTATTTTTTTTCGGGAAACTTGGTTCTGTGCGTGTGTGTACTGTCCGCCTCGTTTGTTTGATGGCTGGCCCCAATCCCTATCGACAGGACGGCGCAGAACCTCCGCGGCGCCGCGGCGGCGATAGCCAAGCAGGGAGCGGTCCGGCCGTCGCAACAACGGCAACAACAACGACAAACAACAACAACAACAACAACAACAACAACAACAACAACAACAACAACAACCACGGCCATCTCCTGCCGTTTCTGCGTCCGACCCGAGGTCCACCGTCCGAGGTGAGGTGCGGTCCCCCGCCTCTTTTTTCGAGAGCTGCCCCGGTTAATGTGATAATTTGATTGATTTCCTGTTGGTCCCGTCGACTGCCGGGTGATTGTGTATCAATTTATTATTCCGTGCATGGAGTGCGTGGAAGCGTGGTGGAAGTCGGTACCCGCGGAAGGGCGATTTATTACCTTATATCGAGTGGGGCCGCGGCGCGCAGCGGCGCAGCGTGCCTCGAGAAACAAATGCCTGCCCCGGCCGCCACGCGGACACGGGCGGCGGCGGAGTGGACCGAGGATTGTGACGCCGTGACGCCTCGGCGGACGCGGCGACGCGACGCGAGCTTTTTCCTTTGTCTCTTCCCCTTCTGCTCACCGATTTATCCCAGTTTTATCACAGCACAGCGACATTTTGCGGAAAAATAAAATAAAAACTGATCCCTGTTGATCATGTTGGAGGCGACGACCACGACTGATCGCCGCCGCGTTCGAAAGCACTATACTCTCTACTCACCGGCCGACTTATCTTTCCTATTTTACAGCGCGGGGCCGGGCCGGCCGGGCCGTTGGGCTCGGCACGCGACTCTCTGGAGAGACCCCGGAGAGACCGTCGCCGCAACGACGTCTAAAGGCGCTCTAATATAAAGATCCTTGACGCTTTGCGCGCTTCGCTCTCCGCGGCCGGCGGCAGGCAAGCCGCTGCATTGGGCCACAGCAGGCTCATCCCGAAAGTCGTTTTCGTCGCTCTGTCTCTCTCGCACTCAAGGGGCGTGTTGTGCGGGTGCGAGAGAGGCAGAGCGACGAAATCGACTCTCGGAATCAGTCTACTGGGCGGCAATCAGCTTCCATATTTTATGGGTGTGGAATGGAGTGTTTGGCTGGGCAGCGGCCTGCCTGCCTGCCTAGGTGTAAAAGGAGAAGCCGTGGGCGTGCTAATGTAAGGACCGAATAAAAATCGGCGACCCGGGTACACTGTCTGGACGGGCAGTCGGCGGTCCGGACCAAAAAAGAATCAGAACGCTTTGATGAGTCTGGCGAATCACGTGCCGACAATAAAAGACGAACATTTTAATACCAGACAATTGAAAACGGCATTATGTTGTTTCTATACACGCATATTTCAGTGGTAAACCATCCACCCGACAGGCTTTGTTTTGACTCCGAAATACAGCACGAAATAACCCAAGCAAGTTTCCCAAATCCTCGATTCCCCTCCCCACCCCGTTCGGACGCGTTTTTGCCGGTCTTGCTGCTTTTGCCTTCTTATTAATTAAGTTTTCCTTATAAGTCGGGGTGCTGGCGAGCCGCCTGGAAGGTAGCACCAACACCACTACCCGCGCCGACGTTTTACAGCGACACATAAAATACTGGCAATCCCATTACGAGAGTCGAAAAAGTCCCCGCTGTCATCGCGAGGCGCGGACTAGAGGGACGGAGGAACAACAAAAACAACAACAAAAACAACAACAAAAACATCAACAAAAACAAAACATCAACAACAGCGTATGAATTTGTCTCGCGGAAATCAGCGGAACTCGATCAGAACCGGTCACCTCCTCCTCTTCGCTAGCGGCCGGCGCGCGGCATTAATGTATGCATATTGCCAACTGCGCGGAGAGAAAGGGAAAAAGTCGCCGGCGTTTCCGAGAAGTCCGGCTGAATCAGCAGCGCGCTGGCGGCGTGGGCGAGAGGTTGGCCAACCTGGTTCACGGCCTCGGCGGCCTGGTAACGAGAAAAGAGATGGACGCCGGCCGGGCTGGAGCGACCCGGCCAGGTGACATTCGGGCCGTAAAGGCCATACGGCCGAACCACATAAAACGAGACCGGGACGAAAAGTTTTTAGCCGGACGTCGCGTTAATTAGGAAGCGTGATCAGGGACGGGACGGGACGGACCCGCCCCTCCGCGCCACGCCCCGCCACGCCGCCTCCAATTGTTTCGGGCAGTGTTTGATTTATCGTCTCTTACACCGCGGGCCGGGCGCCGCGGGGACGGCGTCAAGGAGAGACCCGTTCGGCGGCGCCAGCGAGCAGCGTAGCGCCAGCCAGCCAGCCAGCCAGCGGTCCAGCGTGCGGGGCGCCGCGGGCCGGCCATCCCACACGCCGAGCACGGGCACGGCAACCCAACACCGCGAGCCCTGCGCCCTGCACCGGGTCAAAGTCGCTTCCGCCACGACGCGCGGCCGCGGCGGCCGGGCTGGGCGGGGCTGCTAGTGAATGGTGCGTTACGTTATGCGGGGCGGGGCGGGGCTGGCGTGGCGGCAGCGCCAAACTCCGGGGGCGTTCATTCATCGGGAGCGAGAGAGACGGCGACACCACACAGGAAGCGCAGCGTCCAACGCCGAGAGGCTTGGCCGGCTTGGCTCGAGTGGCGGCTCCTTGGCTGTCTGCCGGTGTCACTGCCGGTGTCACTGCCGGTGTCACTGCCGCTGCCTGCAGCCCTTCGTGGTCCTGGGGCGTCCTGCAGCTCGACGGCGGTCCGCAGCGACAAGCAGCCCAGCAGCCCTCGGCCCTGCTGGTCGGCGCCGCGACAACAACAGCTTCACACTCCTCAAAGTGTTGGCGGCGATTACGTGGGTGCGTCCGGAGTGGTCCGGGGCTTGCTGCCTGCGCCGGGGTGCGCGCTGCGCGCACTGTGGTTAGCTCATTTTACTGCCGCGCTGCCAAATGAGCGATTAGAGCGCCGTCTCTCTCATTCTTCTCTCTCTCTTTCTCGCGCGCTCCTTCGCGTAGGTGTTAGTGCTCACGTGTGCGAGTGGGCGACGGCGCGTAGGTGCGCGGCCGGGAGGGGGCCGGGCCGGCGCCAGGAAGAGGAGGGGGCTGCGAAGACGATGCGCGCCCGATAACGAGGACACACTTTCGTGGCGGACTGTACCTTCCTTTGTAACATCGCAGGGCTTTGCAAAATGGGACACGCGCAGATGAGGAGCGCTCCGCAGAGTTCGTGAGCAACTGTACACAGCGCCGGGCGTCTTGGCTGCGACTGTACCTGTCCGAGGCACGCGTCCGTCGATACCGGCCTGGCCCGCCCGGCCACGGCGTGAACAAAGGTGTTGCTCGGCCGGCACTCGTCGTAACGCCCGTGACGGACCCGTAACGCGGCGTGACAAGGCCCAAAACACGCCGCCGTCGGTGTGAGCGAGCACGCGCCTGTGTGCGTGAGATGCTAAGTATGTGGAGCACCGCGTCCGTTGTCAGTGTCCACTGTCTGAAAAGTCGGCGAGACGGGGCAGGACCGACAGGCCAGGCCGTCGGCGAGCAAAGCAGCACGCCCCTCGCCTGGCCTGCCCTCGGCGCCAGGCTACGCCAGGCTACGCCAGGCTCAGCGCGCCCACTCCGTGCCGCCCGGTGCTGCCCTCTGGCGGCCGCCGCAGCACCAGCGCGTCGCCCGAGGCGGGGCTGCGGGGCTGCGCGGCGGGGAGCGCCCGGCGGGGTAGGCAGACCCGCGGCGCGGAGGCGCGCAGCGGCCCTGGCCGCCAGCACGGCGGCGGCGCGGCCAGAGCGGACGAGGGGGGCGGCAGGCGGCAGAAGCTGCACCACAATAGTTTTAAATCGATTTTCACACAAAGCGGGGCCGATGGCTCCGGCGGCCGCCTCGCGCTAAGGAGGCGATCCTATCTCCTGCCCGGCCGCCCCGAATGACTCCTATTTTATTAGGCATTTTAATAAACTGTCGGCGCGACGACACCGAGCGCTACGACACCGTGATGGAGAGGCGCGGCCCGCTTATCTGCTCCCCGAGCAGTGCGCCGGGCTGACGGCGTGCACGCGCCGTCCGCGCATCGCGGCAATTAGCAGGCCTGCCATCCCCGCGGCGTCAACACGCCGGCACTGCCGCCAACACGCCGCCAATCATAAACAAATACAGCGACTGTAAAGAAGCGCAACGCCCCGGAGTTCGGTGTATGCGTCTCTTCATTTATTTTCCCTCACGTGCATGTACTTACCCGCAGTGCGCCGCGGCAGCCTGTAGCGTCGGCGCTTCGCCACTCTGTCTCTCTCGCACCCGCGCGGAACGTCGCCTGCGCGCGAGAGACAGAGAGGCGGCGACCGCGCACGCACCCCACGGCGCTCATTCACGCACGCACTCATTGAGGGCATTACTGGGCCGTCCCCGCGGCCTTGCGGGTCCCACGCAGCGGCTCGCCGGACTCCGGTAGTGTCCCGTTTTCCGGAGGGAATGACGAATGGAGGGGCGTGAATGGACGAGTTGACACGGGTGGGTGTGTAATTGACGTCCACGGCGCGCCTTGGGTAACCACCGTCATCTTCAGGGAGCCTTCCTCGGCGTGTGAACGCGGCCGCGCCGCCACCGCCACACGAATTGGAAGCAGCAGCCCGTGAATGACGCGCGCATCCAGTCAGGGTGGCAAGGCGTTCGCGTTTTCACTGTTTCGACACTCGCCGCGGTTCGGCCTTTCTAAACAGAGCGCGCGCACGGCACACCCCGCAGCGCGGCGGCGTCGCGTTCCGCGGCCAGCCTCGGCCAGCCTCGGCCAGCCACGGCCAGCCTCGGCCAGCCACGGCCAGCCTCGGCCAGCCACGGCCAGCCTCGGCCAGCCTCGGCCAGCCACGGCCAGCCTCGGCCAGCCGCGGCCAGCCACGGAGCGGCAGGGCGAGGCGCGCAGTTTATGGGTTCGTGCTGCAGATGGCAGCGGGCCGATGCGCAGCGCAAGGCAAATGCAATTAGGTGGCCAACGATAGCAAAGCGCGTCGACATGCCATCCAGGCCACCCCGCCCCGCCCCGCCCCGCATCGCCCTGCCGGCTCAGCCCGCTCCTCCGCCGCGTCCCGGCAACAAACGTTTCGCAATCAAAAACAGCCGCAATGCGTAGGACACTACAGCGCTACTCGACGGTGGCTTCGGCGCCTACGAGACGGACAACGGACGCACTTTTCCAGCATTTTTTTTTTTTTAAATAAATTTGTTTTTGAACAAGTCTAAATTGTAACGTTGCGGAAATAAATTGCGGGCCAGGGCTGCGGCGCACCGCGTGTGCAGAGTGGCGGCAGATTGCGCGACACGAGCGGCCATTTCCTCGGATCGTTGCGCCGCCGCTACAAGCGGCCATCTGCCGGCGCCGTCCGCGCTGGGCGCAGGGCCGCGCCACTTGGGCCGCTCTCCCCGACGCAGCGGCCGACGCCACGCGCTGGGCGGCAACGTGCGATTAAGCCCCTGTGCTCCCATCATTTCCAAATTGATGTTTATGTGAAACACACGCGCGGCTCGCAAAGGAAAAAAAAAAAAGGCGGAAAGGTACTTGGAAACCTTCAGCTGCTGCTGCTCGCAGCTCGCCGCGACAATGTGAAATGGCGTGCGACTGGTTAAGACGGCCTCCAACGCTGCGGCTGGCTGTACAACAGCCCGCAAGGATCTCAACTCGCCTGCCAATAATTTGCCGGTCTAGTTCCCCCGAGCAGCGCCAGCCAGCGCCAGCGAGCGCTAGCCCTGTCCGACCTCCGGCCCGGCCCGACGCACTGCGGCCAGGCACAGTGGGCCAGAGGACCGGCACAGGAGACACCTCGTTGAGGAGAGCAATCCATTGGTGGGGTCACTCGTTCGGTTCGAGTCCCATTTAGCGCGACTCTGGAGCTCAAAACCCGTCCGGAATTTGGTCCGCCTCCACCGGTCTTCTGGCCGCCACTGTGCCAGGTCGGACAGGTAGTCGCGCTGCAAATTGCATTAATGCCGTAATGGCGCGTCGCGCAGCGCGGAAGCCGCCCGGCCCGGGTAATCACTCCATCCCGCGCCTCTTCTAAATCAAGCAAATAATTAGCCAATACGGCATACGCATTACAGGACGATAGCATCGCTGGACGGCCAGCAGCAATCATGCCGCCGCTTACACACACTGCCAAACCATATCATTTCTGGATTTTCGTTCTTTTTTTTACGGAAAGAAAATACCTCTTTACCTTTCTTTTAGTAAAACGAAACAAAAAATGACGACCTACTAAACGTGCTACACCTTGGTAGAGCGGTCTTCCCTCCAGCTGCCGGGACTCAGGCTGGACCTCCATACGTTATTGACAGCATCCCGTCAGCGCGGAGCCGACTATTCGAACCGTTACACGCACTGACTCCGCCTGCTTGGACGATTTATTCAGCGAGTTTGATGCGAGTCCAAATTGAATCGCTGGTAATGTGCGTGTTTTGCAGAATGGGAGGTGTGGACAGATAATTTGCAGAGGGCGAGGCAGCGCAACAGTGCTAACATTTGCTGAATTATGCATGTTGCATGCAGTGCGAGAGAGAGGGGAGGGGAGGGGAGGGGGGGGGGGCGGCCGCGCCACCGAAAGCCGAACGAGGGGAGAGTAATTATGAAGGGAAGCACGGTGTCAACGGCAATAAATAAAAACGGCTCACTATCTTGATTCAAGTTTTCAATCGCTGCAGCGGCTGTCGGGGGGAAAATAGCAAATCTTGCCGATGAATCGATTTTAGAGGCGGCTGTGGTCGCGACTGCAATGTGGCCGGATGTCACACTCGTTACATGCAAGAAAAAAAATCCAAAAGAATAAAAAAAACATCAGATTGTTTTTTTTTCCCCCTTATTTTTGTGGTTTTCTCCTCGAAAGTGGCGTTAGTTGGCGTCACTCATCAGGGCGTGCTAAGCGTTTACAAGCAACGCCCCGCCCCGAGCTACGCTCGAAATCGAAGCCGAGGTGCCTATTTTATTACGTTTCATATTTATTGCTTCTCGTCGCCGTCTCACCCTGCCTTGCGGTGTGCAGTCACTGCCCGCATGCGTGCGTGCGTGTGTGTGTGCGCGCGCGCGCGTGTATTCAAATTTGTGTTCCTCCTCGCGCGTAATGATCGGCTGATTAAAATGTGAATGGGTCATGGGTAAAAGTGGCCACCTGTCATCGCTGCAGGAAAATGAAACGAAAAATGTCCGCAGGGTTCGGAGAGAGAGAAGGGGGAAGAGTACGGAGACGCGGAGAAGGGAGAGAGAGAGAGAGAGAGAGAGAGAGAGAGAGAGAGAGAGAGAGAGAGAGAGAGAGAGAGAGAGAGAGAGAGAGAGAGAGAGAGAGAGAGAGAGAGAGAGAGAGAGGAGAGCAGAAAGACGCCGGTGGAAGTGGTCACCCTGCACATCACGCATTTATGCCAAGCTAATTGACGATTGAAGAGATTTGTGTGGCTGCCCATAAAAGCGACTTGGTGGCGACGACGTTTGCCAAGGGCAACGCAACGCAACGCCGGGAAATGGAAATGCGGGGAAAGAAAGAGATTTATTCTTGAGAAACTCCTCTCTCTCTCTCGCGCGCTGCTCGGAGTCGCGGGGGAAGTTACGACGACCGAGCGCAGAGCATAGCTGCCTACAGAAAGGACGCGCATTCTTTTACAGCCGCGCTCACACTTTTGATGCAACTACTTGTCGCGCCGCCGCGTTGCCGCGCCCCGCAACCGGTTGCATGTAGTGCCGCATCACGGACGCGCAGCTTCGGCGCGCTTGCTTGCGTTCGTTCGGATCCAATTTTATGCCCGCGCTCGGGTTACCGCCGATAGAGGCTTTGAGCCGCGTGGTCCGCGGCCGGTGCGCACGGTGGGACGGACGGGGAGATAAAGCAAAACACGTCGCGACAACAACGGCCGCCGGCCAATCAGGAAGCACGACGGAGCGACAGCGGCGTATGTCGCACAGTGGGCCAGAAGACCGGTGGGGGGCGGTCAAAATCCCGGAAGCAGTTTGAAATCCAGAGCCGCTAAATGGGACTCGAACCGAACGTGTGACCCCACCAATGGATTGCTCTCCGAACGAGGCATCCATTGGTGGGTCTCACGTTCGGTTCGAGTCCCATTTAGCGGACTCTAGAGCCTCAAAACGAGCCTAGAGTTTTGGCCGCCTGCGCCGGTCTTCTGGCCCACTGTGTATCTCTGTCGCTCGGCTTGCGATGCGAGTTGCGCCGCTCCGCCCCGCGGCCACCCAATGGAACGCTAGAGCTGGGATTGACTTTCCAGCCGCGCTTTACTGCGCTGACCCCTCCGCTCCGCAGCGCGGCAGGTTTCTGCACTAGTAAAAGTGTTGGTGATAAAGATGGGCGGGCAGATACGGCACCACGCACCTCGTCTCGGCCTTGCGGCCGGCCGCGCTGGCCTGCACGGCCTGCACACCGCGCGGCATCGAGCGAGTGTTGCCAGCCAGCCTCGCGACAGCGACACGGCCTGCTTCCCTGCCTGGGGGAGAGGATGGGAAAAAAAAATCGGGCTCATCCTCGAAAACAAAACCACAACTCTGTGGGAATAGTCATGAAAAGGAAAAGGTTTTTAGACGCGCGCGGAAAATCAGAGTGGCATCTCTCCCGGCTGCTTTACTGCGCTGTTTGTCGGCCTCGCGTGACTGCGATCCTCCGCGCCCGTTAGTGTCCACTTGAGCTAAAACCCCTCGGCCAGCCGGCCGCCCAGACCGGGGAGGCAGCCCAGGCCGGGCGCGCCAAAACGCGCAGTAAAATTGCCATCCACCACATGCAGCCACCGGAGAGACTTTCGGAGAGCACAGGCCTTAGCTTCAGCGTTAATCGACTTCCTAGCGGATCATCTAGAGTGGGCCAGCGGCACTGGAAACGAGGGGAAGAGGGAATAATACTGCAAATGCACGATATAAATAGTCTAAAACAAAGAAATCGATTTAGGTAGAAACTTTTTACGCAGAGGTGCGATAACCTGGATGGAATTTTACCATATCCTACAAAAAAATTTCCGGAGTATCCCATTAAAAAACGGTAGCAATATGCGGCAATATGATGCTTCCCCGCTACGTAAATTAAAGACGGTCGCAATTTGGTCGCGAAAGGCTGTTGCCGGCCGAGCCCCGGGCGGGGCCGAGTGGGGCCCACCGACACATGAGCCATATTTCACCGGCCTACTTCGGAGACTCACTTACGGGCCGCTCGGTCCGGAATGCCCCCCGAGGCCTAAATGCTTCCTAGCCAGCACCACGCATGCAACGAGCTGCTTCATCACCGCCACTCCCCTCCCCCCACCCCACCCCAACACAAGCGCACGCGGGCATGTAAAGTATGTAAAAAATCGCCCCTCACAACGACAACGCGCGGGCGCCTTCGAACAACGACGGCTCTCAGCAGGCAAATCCGATGTGAGCGAACCCGCGGAAGACGGGGCGGGGCTCGGTACCCCCTGGTGGACACCCCCTCGCCCCCCACCCCACGGGCGCGCCCGCCCAGATCGCTCAAGGTTTTCTAAACTCCAAGAAAGTTGCGACACACTCTGGCAGGCACTCGTCACGCAACACTGGCTGCGAAATCCAAGTCAAAGGAGTTATTATTTTGGTCAGAAAATTTGTTTCCGTCGCCGGGCCAGGCGTGGAAGAAGTAACGACTTTTTATTTTCACAGTGCCCGACGCGCATCCAAATGAACTCGTCCGCCACCGAGGCGCCAAAAACTAACACGGCGCTCGGGCGGAGCCATCGGGAAAAAAGGAGTATGACGAGAGAGGGGGGGGGGGAGAGGCGACGGCGTTATGGATGCTGCCTCATCTATCGCCGTGAAACAAACATTGAAATCACGACGCGGGCTAATGGCGAGTCGGGAATGTTTTCCTCATATTTTTGACGGCGTTTGAACGAACGCCTCGACGCCAACGTCCATTCAACAGATCCATTCTCAAGGCCGTTTTCTAAGAGATTTTACTTTTCTTTAAATTTTATGCTCGAAAAAGAAAATTGAAATAAAATTAAGTCAATCTTTTGTCGGAGGCAGGCCTTTCGCGCCGGCGCCGCACTTGGTTTCACTATCGGCGCCTGGACCCGGCCGGGCGGCTCGCAGGGCGGCCCGTGGCCACTGTCCACACTCGACCGTTTCATCAGAAATTTAAATGGACACGATGTCCAGCGGTGTTTACAGTCGCCCATTGTCCGGCGTGGTTTAGTGCGAGTTTTACCGCGGCCCAATCCCGGAGCCGTTTCCGTGAATGTCACTCCCCCCCCCCCCCTCCCCTCATTACGCGTCGCTGCGGTGTGGCCGGCCGCCCCGGGGCTGCTGCTGCTGCTCGCTGCCCGGCCGATCTCGATAAGCAGAGATATTCACATCTGGAGGCCAGTTTCCACTTCTAAACGCCCAGATCATCTTTTCCAAAGCGTTTGGCTTGAATGGCCCTTTTAAAAAAAATCACTCGGAGCCGAGGCGAAGTTTCTCTCCGGCTGGCCGGGGTGGCGCCTGCTGGCCGCGCCCCGCCGCCGCCCGAAGCGCTTCACACCTTTGATTGGCGCCAATCTCGGTGCCTTCGGCCCTTCGGCACGATGGACAAGCCGTGTCGGCCGCCGCGCGGGGAACGAGGAATGCCGAGCACGGCTCTCGACGCTGTCTCTGTCACTCCCTCCTCGCGGGCGCGCCGCGAGTGCGAGAGAGACAGAGCGACGAAAGCAGTGCTCGGAATCCGCCTACAGACTGCTTGCCAGACTCCAGGCCGGCAGCGTGACGCTGCAGGGCGGGGCGCCGTGCGGGCAGGCAGCGCCGCCGCGCGCCCCCGCACGCCCTGCCTGCCTACCCCTCGCTTTGCAGGGGCTCTGGGGCGCCGTGCGGGGTGCAGGGTCCTACCCCACCGCGCACCGCAGCACGCCGCGGCACCGCTCCGGGGGTACGCGGGTACACCTTGAGTCGGAAGGCAGCGTCGAGCGCATGCATGTGTTCCGAAAAAATTTTCATACTGCAAATTTCTATCGAAACTATTTTTCATACTGCGCCAGTGTTATTTTCATTTACATCGGTTCAAGAATTTACGCGTTCTTGCAATAACGAAAGGAGGGATTTAAATGTACATTAATGTCGAGAAGAAGTTGTAATAGACTTCACATAAAAACAGAATCATAAAAATAAGTAAAATTATGTAAGGAGAACAAAAAAAACAAACCTTAGGAGTGCTTACAAGGTAATTTGTACCAGATAACATTAATTTACATATCACATTTAAAAGGATTGTAAAACTTTAGTGGGAAAAAAAACTTTCTCTTGTAAACTTAGTGTTCTAGTCATTTGGTTTTCAATAGCATTTTAGCCTGAAATTATTTTTTTAAAAATAATGTGACATATGATTATGATGTATCAAAGTTCAACTTATTTCCAACTAAGAGGATGCTGATTTCAGTTTTGCTAGCAGTGCATTATACAGAATATCACTAAGCTTGGCTCTCATCCCACTCACTAGGCTTTCTTGACCTTGGGGCACAGTGGAAGTCAAGGTGCCCACTAGGCTTTCTTGTCTTTGGGGCGCAGTGGTAGTCGAGGTGCCCACTAGGCTTTCTTGTCTTTGGGGCGAAGTGGTAGCCAAGGTACCTGCAATCGTGTCATCACATGGTTCCTGCAATATCAGCAAAGTCACGTGGATTAAAACACATAATAAATAAAACAACTGTATATTCTGATTAGGATGTATTCAGATAGAAACCTTGAAAATGATTCGTCTCATCTGACATTGAATCCAATTCGGCAATTTATTGGTAACTGAGTCATTGGTATAGTCAGGTGGCAACTGCTTCTAAAAGAAGAAACATTTTCAAAAATTTCAAGCGTAAAAATGGCATAAAGTCAAAAAGGCAAGCATTTACCTTTAGCATGTTTGATCCTGCTGGCTTCTGATACAAAATATTGACTGGCGGTATAATTTCCAATGTTTTTGGTTGCTCTACTTCAACTTTTAAACTTCTGTTCATTTCATTTGACTTTCTATGAATTTCAATTAGATACTGCAAATGTCAACAGAATTAGAGACACAGTACCTAATGGACAAGCGAAAACTCTGAAGCAGATGCAAATTACCTTTGAACCACTAGATTCCGTCCTGTGCAGTTTCTGATCAAGCTGCAAATTAATGTACACAGTAAGTACAACAAGAAGCAAAGAAAGACAAAATGAGTAACATCAATATTCTAGAATTAACAATCTATGCAGAAAGCAGTTTCACCTTTGGCTTTTTTGATCGCTTCTGGGGCTTTACAGGCAGAGTATTGGCTGGTGGTATAATTGTCGAAGTTCTCCAAGATTTAGAACGTTTGCTAATATTATTTGTTGACTTTATTGGGAATTCCATTACAGACTGAAAATATCAACAGAATTAGAGATATTTTAATAAGCATGCCAGAATAAGAGAAAAAATCTGAAGTGACAAATTACCTTGAAATCTTTTGATTCTATCTGGGGCAGTTCCTGATCATGCTGCAAATCAAGCTCCAAATCGGTGTACACATTGAGTACATGTCCTTCGTAAACACGCCCATTCAAGAAGAGCACATCAAGGGGGTTGTGACCCGGTGTAATCTAAAGAATAAGACCCATTAGTATGAGGCCATAGTCAGTCAACAGACAGACACAGGGGGTGTAGGCAGCATCAACTAACCTTGACAGTGGCCGTAGTAAGATTAGTTTTGAACTGAATGTTGCTCTCACTGAACTTTTTAGCACAGCCAGGCAAAGATTCGTTGAGCAACTTGACAACATCATCCTTTGTGAGAGACAGACGAGGTGAGCGTAGGAGAAGAATCAAACACAGTAGGCAATATACGGCATTGAGAATACTTACTTCCCAAGTTCCGTAGGGGAGATTTTCAATAGTTACATCATTTAATTTATAATTGAGATGCGACATGATGTCTATCAGGCAAAAAATAACCTGCTTCGAACTACGAACAACACCCTCTTCCCGCTCATTCGCTTTGTTTTCACTCCGTACCACCGTTGGGTCGCAGGGTGGGGGAACCCTTAGTATGAAAAATATTTTCTGATGACTCTTTGCAGTTCGTAGAGTCCCAAAGGCCTTTAGGGCCTTTAGAACTCTAGCAGTTTACACTTTGCGAACCCAGGCGATCCAAAGGACCAAGCCGCGACTCCAAAATATTTTTCCGCGACCTAAAATGACCGAAAGGCTGGTAACCGTACGGCTCTGGGTAACCGCTGTCCTTGACTAAAGGACTCTGAAGTCGGCAGCCGGTCTGCTGGCTGTGGCGCGCGCCTGCCTACCCCTCGCTCTGCAGCCCGAGCCGCCCCGGGCCGCCCCGGGCCGCCGATTGCCTAAATTAAACTAGTGCTTCCACCGGCCTCCTCCTCGGCGGCGTCCGCGACCGACCCAGCACCGCCGCGGTCGTTACTTTTCGAGCGGCGCGGCAAAGGCTGGAGAGGCCAGAAAGAAACAAAATGTGGCCGTCCAGGCGGTGGTGCGGCGGTGTGACTTATGAAAGCCGCGTGTGATTTCAGAACGAGAAACGCCGTGCCGCCGCCGCGCCGCCGCCTGCCCTCTGGACAAGTGGGGTCCCGCGGCACCACCGGCACAGCCGCCGGACCGCCCCTCCGTCCATCAGCGGGGACTTCTTCTCGGACGGCGCAGGAATCCGAAACCGAATCTACGGGCCGCGTGGGCGGCGAGCGCGCGTTCAACGCCTTCTAGTGCGGCACCGTGCTGTGCTCCACTGGCATCGGGAAAGAAGCCGGCGAGCTGGAGGGGTCGGGGTGGCGGCGCAAGGACCAGGCGCGGATCCAGAGGCGGGTTCAGAGGGGGGGGGGATGTTGCGATAATTGCCTACTTGCAGGGACAATGTGGGACTGTTTGCCTACCTTTCAGGCGGCTTTGGCCCCTCACCCCCCAATCCGCGCCTGGCGAGGACGCACGGTGCCCGGCGGCGATCGGGCGGCGAATTCAAAAAGCGCGCGCTGCTGATTCGCATCGTAAAGTCGCCCAAATGAGGCCGACGGGACGGCGGGGCTCGGCGAGGAATTAGGCACTCATTTGGCCGGACACCATCTTTATGGCGGCTCGGTTCTCATGGGATGGGCCGCGAGTCGCGAACGTGCTTTATGAAGGGGTGGAAAAATCAGTGAGCGAGTGGTGTGTGTGTGTGTGTGCGTGTCGAGAGTGGTGGTGTGTGCGTGTGTGAGTGCGAGCGTGTCTGCGCGAGTGTGTCTCGCGTGCCGCCGCGGCGTCCCTTTGCTTTTCGCCCCGATGCGGTTTCGGTCGGATTTATGTGACGCCGTGGCCGCCAGCCCGCCAGCGCCGCCGCCCCGGTCTAATACCTTTGATTGAGTTCCAGCCGAAGCGCAGTCGGCGGCGGTGCGGCCGCGGCGCCCCGAGTGACGTGGCGGCCGGCCAGAGAGAGAGACACCCCCCGGGGCGGAACTGGGGCATTACTCTGTGAGTTACCTGGACGGCGCCCCGGACGGCCAGCCTGCACACGGAAAGGGCGCGCGCGTTAATGTGCCTCGTGTAATGATAACTGTATTTCATTCAAAACGCGGACGAGCGCGTTGTGATCTATATTTCCGGGTCGATGGAAACGGATGGAGTGGAATCAGTGAAAGGGTATCCCGGTATAACTCAGGCGGCCCGGACCCTGGCCTCTGCCTCGACGAGGAGTGGTGTCTGATTTACTTAGCCGGCGGGCCTACCCACGAACTGCATGGAGTTGGCCAACGCGGCCCCGCACGGAGCGTGCGCGGTGCGGGGACCACTGCCTCGGATCAAATGACAGTCTAGCAAAGTGATCGTACCTGCGCCGCCGAGCCAACCGTCATTAGATTAAATTTATTCCGAGGGCCGAGGCGCCCCTGGAGGGTATCTTCCCATTGTGCCCCCCCCCCCCCACTCGAGGCATTTCCGATGCTGTGGCGCTCTGAGTGAGACGTGGCTCATATGGTAATTGTTTGTGTTCCCATAATCAAAATGACACTCATATGCGCGTTTAGAGGGTTCCACACAATGGGAAAAAAAAGGCGGACACACGTGCAGCCGTGGCAAGGAGTTGGGTGGGGGTGGGGGGGGCAAAGTCGTTAGTCGTTCGGCATGAAATTAAACTGCAATATATTTTTTAAAAAAAGGGAGACTGAAAATTTTAAAGCCAAACACAAGAAACTTGCAATTGCATTTTTGTTGTTTACAATAGGTGTTTGTTTCGCAAAGCAAAGGCGAAAACAATTTGCTCTGTTTTCGGTGGTATATTTTTATCCACAAGGAATCCGTGAGGTCCCTTGCAGGCCGCCCGCCCGTGCGCCGAGAGGAGGTGGGGGAAAAGGGGTGGGGTGGGGAGCGAGAAGATGACCGCGGCTTTTATAGCCGCATCTGACTTGTTCAACATTTATTTCTGTTTGGGTGAGCGAAGGAAAGCGCCCGAATGGATTCATCCTGGAATGCCCGGCGTGAGTGCCGTTACCCCCGAGGCAGCCGACTTCACGACTCGCCCCGGAAAAGTCGTCCGAAACGTTGACATCCCCGCGCGGCGGCGTGTGTGTGTGCGTGCGCGTACGCACGTCGGCAACAAGCCGAGGAACAGAAACAAAAACAAAGAAAAAGCACGAGACACTGCCCGGAGCCACGGGCGGCGGCCTGGGACCACGCAGGGTCAAAGGGCACCCCGGCATAATATTTAATTAGTAATTTTACGCGCGCTCTGAATCAATTACTGGAGTGTAATTCCATTAATCTGGTTGGCGTCGAGGCTCCGCGGCTCTGTGAGGCGCTCGCACTACTAATGAGCGTCGCGGGCCGATTAATTTCGAAGCGGCGAAGCGGTCCATACACCGCGCCGCCCGTCCACCCCTGGGAAGGGCCCGCCCCGCCCCGCCCCGCCCCGCCCCGCCCCGCCCCGCCCCGCCCCGCCCCGCCCCGCCCCGCCCCGCCCCACCCCGCCCCGCCCCGCCCCGCCCCGCCCCGCCCTCACCGTCACTTAGGCCGCATCGGCCGCGCCGTCCATCAGCAGCCCCGCCAAACTGCATTTGTTTTGTTGTGGTGCTCGGCACGCCGCGGCACGCCGCCCCGTCTCTCTTTTCACCGCCGGTGCGGCGCAGTGCGGCGCAGTGCGGCGCCACGCCGCGCGGTCAGCGTCGGCGCCTCCAGGGATTTATTGCCTGCGATCGCGGGGAAGGGTGTGTTTGTACTCCGAGTGGCAACAGGTACCACTGGCAGGTAGACGCAAAAAAAAAAGAAAAAAAAAAGAAGAGAGTTTCTTTATTTTTATTGTTTTTTTTTTTTTTTTTGGTATCAAAATCAATAAAATGTGTCATCTTGCCAAAGAATGTGAGTTTACATCAAAAGGTGGTAGCCAGTCAGTGTTTTTCGTTTGTGTCCTGCACCTGCGGCCGCCTCGCGGCAACACGTGTCCTGCTACCGGCTGGCCGCCCAGGATGGGATTCCAGGATGCTCCTGCACACCGCAGGATGCCCCGCCGGCCTCGCTGACGCCACCTCTGGCTGCCTCTGGTCAGCGCGCGCCAGAAAAACACCGGGATGAGTTAAAGCCCGGGCGTGACTTCGCAACGGCAGCAAACTGCAGCATATGGCCCCTCATCAATTCCAAGACCCTTTTGTTTTTTTGCGTTCGGTGCGTCCACCGGCCGCACAGTGGGCCAGAGGACTGGTGTATGCGGTCAAAATCCCGGACGGACCCCACCAATGGATTCATCGTTCGGAGAGCAAGCCATTGGTGGGGTCACACGTTCGGTTCGAGTTCCTGTTTAGCGACTCTGGAGCTCAAAACGCGTCAAGAGTTTTGGCCGGCCGCGCCGGTCTGGCCCTCTGTGGGCCGGCCACACAGAAGACGCCCTACAAACCTGCGGGCTCGCGAGAGGAACGACAACCTCGACACGTGGCAGCGCATGCACCGGCAGCGCGGAGGCGACGCACCATTATTTTCACTTCCCCAAATTCCGAGTGGTAATGGTACAGTGTCATGCAGGCCCGGGCGCTGTAAATAAAGGGAGGCTATCTCGGGTCATCGGGTCCCGACAATTCGGCCGGACGGTTTGGCCCGCAACGCCCCGCCCCGAACAATCTCTCGGATCTGATCGGAGTCGGATCGCCGAAGAGGCGATTCGGCGCGTCCGAGTTGTTTAGGTGACTGCAGCGGGTACGCCGCGTGGTGCGGCGGCGCACCGCACCGTAACTGCCCCGCCGGCCGGGCCGAGCTGGCCGCTTCTCCCCGCGCCCCGCCGGCCCCTCCCCTGTACCGATTTCGGCCGGCCGGCCCTGCGACAATCATAAAGCAGCGATTTTATCGCCTTTGTTTGCTCTGATTGGACGAGTTCCATTTTCTTCATTAGCGCGCCAAGGCTTGCCCCGCCTTGTCCGCACGGTAGCCGCGGCGGCTGCGATCGAGATGATATCGCACCGGATAGGTTTTACCTTCTTTTTCTTAGGCTGACTGATTTCTCCTTCCCGCCCTCTCTCTCTCTCTCTCTCTCTCTCTCTCTCTCTCTCTCTCTCTCTCTCTCTCTCTCTCTCTCTCTCTCTCTCTCTCTCTCCCCCTCCCTCCCTCCCTCCCTCCCTCTCTCACCCTCCCTCACTCCGACCGGAGCCAGCCGCGTCACCGATCGCGTGCTAATTTACATAGCCGGAGTCGCGGGCGGCGGCGCCTCTCCTCGATGCCCGGGTCGGCAGAGCGAATCCCATTATATTTCCTGACATTTTCGGACCGAGCCGCACGCGCGCACTGCCGAGTGTGACAGGACATGCAAGCACGCCCCGTCTGCATGGCACTGCACGCACTGCACGCCCTCCGTTCCGAACACTCCCCGGGAGCGCGAGAGAGACGGCCTGCTGGTAGTGGCTGCAGGCACTGCAGGCGGCGCGCCGCGGCGGGGCAGCCAGGCTATCATGTTTCCGGGGAGAGGACGATCCCCGGCGTGCCCGGAGGCGCGCTTGTTGCCTGGGACTCCGGACGGGCGGGCGCTGCGGCGCGCTGCCGGCGGACGGCCCGGCACACGGTGCGTACAATGTTGTGGGTAACGCTATGTTGTGCGCCCAGTCCGTAGGCCCGTTCCAAAGAGCGCGTTAAAGAGAACAAGCTGGTGTCGAACTGCAAATCACTTTGGTCGGATTGTCAGCCGATGGCCGAGCCTGACGGCACGAGAAACAAGCTTCTCTTCCAAGTGACTGTCGTTATCACAGTGACAGGGTGCTGCGCGGTGCTGCGCGGCGCTGCGCTGCGGGGCGGCCCGGCCGGCCAGCCACTCCACGCTCATCATCACCATTTACACTCCCGCTTATAACTCACCTGGGTGGCACAAATGACAGGTGAAAATTAACCGGGAATGAACGGGCCGCGCGGTCATTGCGCTCTAATGGTGCGGCCGCCTCGTGATGACTCCGTTTACGGTTTTGCGGTCCGGACGACTCAATCCGGCATTTAAGGCGCACGTGCGCGTGCGTGCGTGTGTAGTGTGTGTGCGTGTGTGCGTGTGTGTGCGTGCGCGTGCATCCGCAGAGCACGTCGCGCGCGCAGCAGCTGTCCTCGCGCGCCGCCGGTACGGCCCCGCGCACTTCCCCATGCATGTATTCCCCCGGTCCAGGCTGCCCCAAGGCGCGAGCTTAACGACGTGTTTTCGAATTTTCCCGCGGGAAGTGTCTCCGTCCCACTGTAGGCGCGACGGGCGCGGCGGATGCGCGCGCACGACGACCCGACGACGGGCACGACGACGACGCGGCTGCCCTGTCGGAGCGCGTGCGTGATTTACTCTTGACTCTGCCTAGGCGAAAACAACAGCAACAAAAACAACAACAACAAGGCCGGGCGGGTACAGTGACAAATGCAGGGACGGCCCTCATTACAATGTCATTAGGTTCGGCCAAATTAATATATTTCCAACGAGTGCGTATGTCTCTCTGGTGAGGTCTCTATTACCTGCCACGGGGCGGATGGCGCCGAGGCGCGCCGAGGCCGGTCCGGCGCCGCCACGCACAGCGCTTCGGCCGGGGCGGGCACGGCGCCGGGACGCGGCGCGCTATGTCGTTGCGAAATTCGTTTGACCTCGCCGGCCTCGGCCTCCAGCTAGCCTCCAGCGCGACGCTCAAACAAACAGGCTATGCAGCCGAGAGAAATGGCCGCGCGACCAGGATGGCGACGCCTTTTCCGGTGGCACTGCGCCGGGCGGCACTGCAGCGAGAAGGCCGACCGGAGCATGCTCTCGGCGCGGTGCGTCACCCACAGAGCTGCCCTCCCCCTCCCCCTCCCCCAATCACCGCTTTTCTCACAATGTAATGTTATTATTGCGGGAGTCGCGCCTCGAAGCTCAAAACGCTGTACTCAGCGGACGGCCACCCATTGTAATGGGACGGACCGGGGGCATGGGCCTGGGCTTGGGACTGGGCTTCCCCGCTGGGCCGGGGACCCGGGACCTGGGACCCCACACACTACTAAGGGAAGTCACTTAACGGGAGGTGTGGTACCCGTGGCCTGGCCGCGGCCCGGGACAACCACTTATGTGACTCTCCGGGGCCACACAGGAAACCGCCACGGAGTCCCCGACAACAGAGTCTTAAAAGTCTTCGTAAATTTACTCGTATTCCAAAAAAGAACGGGGACAGGTCATATGCACCGGGCTAGGATTATTCGAACTACGACCACCGTGCTAGCAACGCACCAGATATTGTCAAATAACAAGAGTGAAATAATATACTTCTTAGGTTAGACGGTTCCTTGGCTGTGTATCCCGGTAGTTGTTGTTCCCGTGATATTGGTGCACGCGGGCACGAAATATGAAGCACTTGACTCGCGAGAGGCGTTAACACAACCGGTACTTTATTGATAGTAACGCTTTACAGCGCGCGAGTACTAAACGCGACTTTGGACGCCTAGAAGAATTTACTGTCACATTGACACTTTGGCGTGGCCGGGCCCGTTCGCCCCGTTTACGGCGCGCGGCCCACGGAATGCATGGAGGGGAGGGGCGGGGAGGGGCGGCAACCCTCCGGCGGCTGAGGGCGGCCTACCTCGCCGGCGCTGGGCCTGGGGACTTGAACGCGCGAGCGGCCGGCAGCCTGCCTGGCTGCTAGCTGACTGCTGCCTGGCTGCTGCCTGGCCGGCTGGCGGTGGCCCCCACTTAGCCGGCCCAATGCGCAGTGTTATGGTCATTGGGATCGTAACCGTGTTATGACTGCTACTGAGTGCTTCATCAGTGCCGCCTGCCGGCTTAGAGGGCTGCGGCGAGGCGGCGTGCAAGCCGGTAGCCGGCGAGATGGTATCGAAATGTGGAAAAGGCGAAACCGGTGGCGGCTGCGGCGGCTGGCGGCGTCCGCGCGGCCGCCGTCAGGGAGGCATCCCGTCGTCTCTGATTCGGGGCGGCCGTCGGTCGGGGCGGGGCGGGGCGGGCTCCGGAACTCCCCCGGCGCCAAGAATGCCGTCCCGAGGCCCGCGGCCGTTTCGCGGGGCGTCGCGCGCGTACCCGAACCGCGGACCACAGGCGGAGAAGGACCACATAAAGTACCCGGTACCCGGCGAGGCTCGCTGGCCCCGCTGCCGCGATCGTAATCGGCCTGCTTCAAATTACGGCGTATTAAGTAATGGGGGTCGCTGCCGCGCTGCTAGCGGAGCGGAGCGCGGCGCGCCACACGCGGAGGGAAGACATCGGCCTATCGGGCCCTATCTGGGCTTGCCGTGGGGGCCATGGCCTGCTCGCTGCGCGGCGTCAGGCAGAGGAACGCCGCGGGCGTCGGCCTGAGGACAGACAGCGGGGTGGCAGGCCGAACGCCGAGAGGGGCCGCGAGCCGGTGGCGAGGGGTCCACCAGTAATCCTGTGTACACTTCGTCCAGTAATCATCGGAAATCGCTGTTTTTATCGGCTTTTGCGGGCGTTTCTTATGAAAATAGGCTAAAAATGCTCTCAGCTGGCTAGAGAGAGATTTGAAGAAGGTAATCACTGGTAATCGGTAATCCTGTGTACACCCCTGAGTGGTGGACCCCTCGGCCGGTGGCCTGCACCATGCCCGCCCGCTGCCAGAGGGATTATCTCTGCTAACTGGCACGGTCATCGCGGGCCCCGAGGTGGGCCCCCTTAGCAGGCCGATCGCCTTGACTCCCTCGCACTCATGAGCATGAGGGTGTCACGTAGGAGTGCGAGAGAGACAGAGCGACGGGGCGCGGCCCTCTCGATGCACGCGGAGGTCGAGGGCCAGCAGGGCCCTTCGGGTTAACGCCTCCACCAGGATGGCAAGGCTGCTGCACCAAATACACACCGCAAACAAGACGAAGAAAAGAGCACGCAAAATGGGGAACTCGTGTCTGGTAGGCGGGCTCGCTACCCGGTAGGTAGCCGAGCAATAACTCACTCCACCTGATGCTGGCCAGATAGCAACGCGTTACCCGATCTGCGAGGAGCGCTGCAGGCTGCAGGACCTAAATAGAGTAGGGGCGAGCGGAGGGTGTGTTCCGCTGACGCCCATCATCGGGTCGCGGTCGGTCGCGGTCGGTCGCGGTGCGTTTTCCCAATGCCGCCCCCAAATTTACATGGGTAATGTGACCAAGAGCAGTCGCCGCTCGGCCGGCGGGCGTCGCCTTGGCGCGGCATGTCGTGCCTCCCTGTAAGGCTCCCTAACAGTCACGACCTTTGACCGGAAAGCAGGCAACAAACAATTCTTTTTCATAAAATATTTTTTAAACATTTTTTTTAAAATATGGATTGAAAGTGTAGTG
Source organism: Stenchaetothrips biformis (assembly GCA_030522485.1). Lineage (NCBI taxonomy): Eukaryota > Metazoa > Arthropoda > Insecta > Thysanoptera > Thripidae > Stenchaetothrips > Stenchaetothrips biformis. The sequence goes on from CM060087.1 coordinate 21,818,134, forward strand.
GAGACGAATGTACTATATGGCAATAACGCTCCACCCAGTGCAGTCACGACGCATGTAAAACAGTGCGTCCGTCGACCGTTTCGGAAATCGGACAGTTTACAGGGGAACAGGGTGAACAGGGCGAACAGAGGCGGTCCACATTTCCATACAGCACGCGTCGACGCCCAGGCTGTGCCGCACTTAAGGGGCAGGGCGGGTTGGATGAAAGCAAAGGGAAGCACGGATTTCGTTTCGTCACAAGCTTGTTTGTTATGCTTTTTTTACATTTAAACAACAAAAACAACAACAAAAAAGCCATCCGCGATTGTAACTGGTTGATGCATCACTCACCTTGGTCGACTAGTGCCACACCCATCATGAGCCGTCCAGCGCGTTGACGGCCTTCGGGGCGTGGCGAGGCGGGGCGGGGCGAGGCGGGGCGGGGCGGGGCGCACGGTGTCGCGGCGGGGCGTGGCGACGTCAAAAGACTCATCGTCAGCGCCAGCGTCCCTGGCAGGTAGGTACCTGGACGTCGTGGACGTCCTGGGCGACGCAGTCGAAGAGAGAGGAAGTGAAGGAAAGGAGTGAACCGGCCAGCAGCCGCAGGCAGAAGCGTCTGAAGGACCGTCTCGTCTTCGCTCTGTCCCTCTCGCACCCCTACGCCACGCCGCGCGAGTGCGACAGAGACAGAGCGACGAAGCGGTCTCGCCGCCACATCCCGCGCCAGCAGCACGCCACGCCACGCCGCGCGCGCCGCGCTTGACGGAAGCCCTCCATCAAGGCTGGCCAAAACCGAATCGGGCCTTGCCTCGGTCTCATGCCGCTGCCGAGACTCGAGACTCCGAGACGACACATCTGTTCCCATTACAAGGCGTTTAATTCGGGCCGCCTTCATAACAGGCTGGAATGAGGGGGGCTAAAAAATGGGATTCGATCCCGCTGACCCGGCGGGCCTAGGCGGGGCAGCCTGCCGACGCGTGCCACCGCCAGCCAATGGCAGCGACGGCAGCGCAGCACAGCGCAGTGCAGTCCCCCAGCCGGCATCACGATAATTACGCGTGTAATTGACGGCTTCAGAACGGAGGCGATTTTTTTCTCGCCGTCGCTGCGTTTAGGAAGAGAGAGAGAGAGAGACAGCGGGGAAGATGGACGGACGGAAGGGCGGCTGCCCTCTGAACCCGCGCGCGCCGCAAACTGGTCGCCAGCAGACAGCCTGCCTGGCTGTCCCGGTCCTTCTTCAAAACTATCCTGAGTTTACAACAATTTAGTACTAATTTTGCGATGGCCCAAACCCACTCTCGCCTTCCAAACGTGATGGAATAGGAATTAGCAAGGGGGAAACAACTCAAAATTTTTGTGTACGTTTTTTTAAATTTCTTGACATTTTTTGAATTTTTTGAATTTTTTGGTGTTTGGATGTGAGGGACGGTGTGTGTACCCGGGCGCTGGCGATTTAACTAAAAATAAATTTAAAAAATGGAACTCTACACCCCCTCCCCAGTCTTAATGGGGAGGCCTCCTGCTTTACTTCGGTGTTCGGGATGGGAACCGGTGCTATCAGGTAACTGGGGTTAATCCGATCCAGCGACTTCGATATCGTACGCCGGGGGACCCAGTAGGACCCGAGCCGCCGACACGGCTCAAACATGGGCAGAGTAGAGTAAGGCAGAGACGATAGAGAGACAGAGAAAGAAAGAAAGAGAGAGTAGTTTTGGGAGCTTTTGTTTGCGCAGGCTGGTCGGTACCCAAAGTGGTACACCCGCTGTCCGGCGCTCCCAGACCCGAACATGCAGTCAGTGGGCCAGCTTCAAAGGACTTATCAACTCCATCCGACGAATCGGAATGGACCCACTCGCGACCAATTTCGAGTGGCTGGCTCGATCGGGGATCGAACCAGTGCCGAGGCCAATCCGCCGAAGCGGACTGCTTTTTAGACACCCGATGTAGTGGCCCGGCAAAGGCGACCTTGACCACTACACCATCCTGACTTGCACGTCTGCCGAGTGTTGGACGACGGGTTTGAGTCGCAGTGGGAGGAAACCACTCGAAAAATGAAACGAAATTTGGGGATTCGATCCCCAACTCTTATGATCGGGATCGGACGCCTCTACGCCCTCAGCCACCACAGCTCGTGTCCGCCGCCGATTGAAGCGGCCTCTTGAGGTGACAATGAACAGCGGTCAGAGAAAAAAGTTGTGAAGTAACAAGATTTGAACCGCCGATCATCGTACCGGGAAATCGGCGCATCGACGCATCAACACGTCCAGCCACCACGACTGCTAATGGTGTCTGCGCATTGCTGTGCCTTTGAAGCACACTGGGGAGGGCAGTGAAAAATAATCAATGTTAGGTCGGTCCTGGAAAGACAATTTCGTGAATTTTTACGATTAATCTTCAAAAATTTTCTAATTTTCAATAAAACTTTTCAAAATTTTTGATTTTTTTTTTAATTTAATTTTTGGTGCACATTCTTTTGGCTAGTTATTTCCCCCTCGGGAATTAGCGTGATTGAAATAAGCTATCGTTAACCGCGAGACGAATCGCACACACAAAAGTAACATTTTGAACGTTTCGATGGATCCGGAGAGGCCATGTTTAACGGTTTTTGTTTTGTTCTTTACTTCTAGAGCTATGTTTCGTCACGGAATCCGAGTCAACGAGTCGCAAACGAGCATCAGAATATGAGAAATTGTGCTATGTGCAACCATCAGTGACCAAAATTCATCCGCCCCGTAGATTTCCCGCAGTTTTTACTTCCGTTACTCTTTTCACATCCGTTCTACGTCTCGAAACAAGTAGTACGTTTACACGGGGCGCTCAAGTGAGCGACTAGCGTTAGTCACTCGAAAATGCGGTCGGTTTACACGCCAGGACTAGCTTATGACCAATTTTCATTTTATATTGTTTTTCAATTGTAAGATTTTTCTCCCGCTGCTTTTTTCGATGATTTTAGTTTTCCGAGTATCAGAATTATGAAACAGATTGAATTCTTTGAAATATAAATTTTAAAAAGTTGTGTCACGGGAAGAGGTTAACTTGCACTGTAATGCTCTTTATGTGACCTTTTAACGTTTTCTGGACATCGATTGTAGTCAGTAAATATATTACTGCCAATATTTGACAACCTGTTTCTTTCAATTACTCGAGTCAATCAAATATATTTGCCTTAACTCTGAAAACAACTTCTCCTCTAAGTCATCTTTCCCGTTTACACGACTCTTAGTCACCGACTATCCTTAGTGAGTCGCTTACTTACGGGTGACCAACTAAGAGGTCACCAGCGACTAAGAGAAGGTGTTTACGCGCGGTTTCTGGTGCGCACTAGCGCTAAGTCGCTGACTAGCGGCGGCGTGTAAACGTAGTAAAGAGGAAACAAGCCTTCGAAAGCAAAGGAGCAGTAAAGTATGAAAAATTGTTCGAGCAGACGATCCTGAGACGAATACGTTACACGACTCTCTCATTGATGCATGATGCATGCAGCACAATTTCTCATATTGTGACGCTCATTTGCGAATACTCGTGACTCGGATTCGGATTCCTATACGAACCAGCTCTGAAACTGAAAGAACAAAACAATAACAGTTCCAACATGGGTTCTCTGGGTTCATTGCAAAAAGTGCAAACTGTGTCTTTTGAGTGCATATTATTTCGCCGTGGTCTACGATTTAGCTTATTTCTGTCCCGCTCCATTCCTATTCACTACTTTTGGAAGGCCAGAGTGAAGGTCGTCGCAAAATTAGTAATCTGTTGTAAACTGAGGAAAGTGTTGATGAGGGACCGGCGAGCTATGTAGGGTTATGAAGCTGGTGTGAAGTCTTCCTGATTTGAGAAAGGACTGGTCTGCTGTGTCAACCTGTCATTAAGTGGAAGTGATTCGGTGATGTCCAGCCTCATTGTGTTGATGTGAGTACCATTCTCCCAGTGCCTGAGGTATCGCTGGCCAAACGGAAGAGATTTCAAAGTACGCCGCTGCGATAATATTATGTAATCTTCAGATACAGATGCAGTTCTTGTGTTTCACTGATCCAGCCCTGCTCTTCATTTAATGATTGCTTTGAGTTGAACTAGGGATCCTTAGCACTAAAACCAATTGTTTGGACATTGATTTTCCGTAAACGAGTATTGCTTAAGCCACATTATTGCTTTTTTTTTGGAGCGTCAACTTTTGGCGCTCTGTGGTCTGTGTCTGTGGTCTGGTCTATGTTGCTCTGGGGAATAAAATGCAAAATTTTGGCACTCTTTATGAAACGTTAAAATTTGGCTTAGAATCTGGAAACCAGGGAAGGGAAAGCGAAATTTTGGTAATCATCACTCGGGGCGGCAACACTTGCCCCTGGGTCTGCAGTGAAGTCGCCCCCTGTCGTGGCGTGGCGTATTCTGAGAAGACAAGAGTTTCCCGGCACGAAAAATTTTTCCACTGCGGACGTTTACACTGAGCGCCGATGATGAAAATCTGGCCGCCGGCTTGCGGGCTTAAAGGCAAGGCCCCGCTCGTGGCGTCCGTCCGTCCGTCCGTCCGTCCGTCCGTCCATCCGTCCGTCCGTCCGTCCGTCCGTCCGCCCTGTTGTGCCTCGGCGTGGCAATCGTAGTCATAGTCGTCACCACAAGTGAGTCTTCCTGTTGAGACAATTCAAATGGCCCGTGCATGCCACTTTTTCTCTCGCCTTTTATTTTCATTGGGTCACTCTTACAATCACTTTTATTGTGGCGGCGGTAGAAAATAGTCCTCGATGGGCGCGGCGAGGCACGGTACGTCGCAGCACACTGTCGAAGATCGGGGATCGGATTTTACTTTATTTTTTTCGACCGGGTTTTGCCGTCGGAAGCGGAAATTTTTGGTGCCTGTCAGCCGCGTATGATGAGACTCTTGACTTAGAGCTCCGGGCTCAAAAACGCGGCGTTGCACGAAACAAATTTCAGTGCTCAGGGGGCTAACCCAGAGCTCAGAGAGTCGGTGCTAAGGGAATATCGGAGCTCCGAGGCAAAAACGGCGCTTTCGACATTGATTTGGAAAAAATAAATGGCAGTAGTTGGTTGTTTGACGCATCATCACTCTGAGACCCTGTACGTGGCAGTGTGCTGCAGCCGCGCTGTGCGCCGCGGAGTCGCGGACGTGATAGACAAGTGGCGGCCATTCGGCCATTCGGCCGCACGCGATGGGCCGTGGAGGGGGTGGGGAGGGGAGGGGTGCGGAGGGAAGGGGCTGGGATAAGGAGGAAATCTCCGCACGGCTTGCAGTTATTCCTCTAGTAGCAGCAGCAGACTGATTCCGCCGCTCGTCGTCCCTGTGAGCACCCGCATTGCAGGAGTGTGAGTGCAAGAGACGCAGCGGAGCGACGGGAGCGGCGTCATAAGCGGTTAAATGATGTCCCAGTGTCGTGATTAGACGAATTACCGTGCTGCTGCCCTCGTGGTGGCTGCACCTGCTGCGGCCATCGCCGGCCAGTGGGGGCACGCCGGGGCACGCAACGCCGCCGCCCGTGCGTCGCGTGTCGAACCGCGAGTAGGCTGAGCACTGCTGTCGACGCTCTGTCTCTCCCGCGAGTGCGAGAGAGGCAGGGCGATCCAGCCGGACGCAGAGGGGCAGGCGAGCAGTGTGCCGCCGCGTCGGATAAACGGCAACGCGGGGCCGGCGTAGCGGGCGGGCACAGCGCACGCCGGGCGCGACAATGTACCGGCTCGGCCCGCTCCATCGGGCCGGCCGGTCGAGAGAGATGTCCCGGAGGCCGAAAACAAAGGACTGATTTCTTATTTATTCATGAGGCCGCGTGCCCCACCACGCCCCACCACGCCCCGCCACGCCCCGCCACGCTCGATCCACCGTGCGCCGACCGTCGCGTCACCCCCCACAGTGACTCGTCCGTCCAGTAAGTCCTGCCCATCAGAGCAGCGCCGTGCCGCGCAGCATCGCGCTGCATGGGGATTACGGGTACCGCCCGGCCGTCCGCCCGGCCGTCCCAACGACCAACGCTGGCGGCCGCCGAGCAGGCCAAGCGAGCCCAGGCCGAGCGCCGCCGCCGTGGCCGCAGCAAATTCGAAATCATACACCACGGCATGGACCACGACGGCGAAGCGCACTCACACACACACGCGCACGCACATAGAAGCCCTCGTGCGTGTGTTTTTGAGGAAAGGCAGTGGCTTACACTGTCGCTTACGCTGTCGCTTACGCTGTCGCTTACGCTGTCAATGCGTCGTAATGAGAGCCTCGTCCTCGTCCGCACGCCGCCCCGCCAGTCTACGACAGTCCGGCCGGCCGGGCCTATCTGACTGCCCATCGGCGTGGATGTGTTCGAGATGACACGGGCCGCGCGGACGCGCGAGCACCGCGGAGATGCCATCGCGAGGACGGGTTTGTTCTGAAAAGCCACCGCCGCGGCCAGGCCTGGGCACCCAGATTCTTTCTCCTCTAACGAGCAAAACAAAGTTAAAGTGACTTTATCGCCGGTCGGCGGGGGCCGCGGGGACCGGGGGACGTTCCGAACTCGCGTCCCTGCCTGCCTGCCTGCGCAGCGGCGGTCGGAAGCGGTCAGAATTAAAACGGGTCGCGGCGCGAGCGTGGAAAACTCGATTCACGAACATTTTGCTTTTGTTTTTTCGCCTTCCTCCTACTTCCTCCTACTTCATGACACGTTAACTGGCCCGCTGACCTGCACAGTCCGCGGGTCAGCAGCAGCAGCAGCAGCATGACTCAGACTGCGCGGCGGGGGGGGGGGGGGGGGGGGGACGGCGAGATGCACAATTAGAGCCGCTGCGGTTGGGGCAACACAAGGGTCACAGCGAGGCGGGGGAGGGGAGCGGGGCGGCAGCGCGTCGTCGTCGCGTCCTCCCGAACACACCCGTTGAACGCCGCGGTCGTTAGTGACTCAGAAACTGAATCACGTACTCGGTCACACTCACACACACACACACACACACGCGCACATCTGGACGACGGCGCAAAAGCAACACCACCGTGGCGCACCATCAGTCACTCATTCGCGTCGCCTCCGTTCATAATCGGGCCGGTACTGTTTACGCGAGGCGGGCCGCGACGCCGCGAGTGGACCGAGTAGTAGTGGTGTTCGAGGAAACCACGGCGGGACCGCGCGATGTGCAACAAGGAGCGGGCATGAATGGCGCGTTGTGAATGAAGTGACCTCCGACCCGTAGAGTGATGACAGTCTTGTTTCGCGGGAAGTGGCTTCTCTCCCCCTCCCCCCCTTTTCCCAGCAAGGACGCAGGGCCCGCGCGCGCGCCAAACGTACTTGTTTATTTTTTTTTGTCGCGTCGCGCGTTCTCGCTCGCCCTGCGCCATTGCCTGTCAAACACAAAACGCCATTTAGCGCGCCATTTTTCAAACGGCGTTGGGACGAGGGCCTTTGTGTCTGCAGCGCGCTACGCGTCCTCAGCGCCTTGTAACGCGATAGCAGGCAGCGCGTCGATACCGAGCGGGGCGACGACGCGGCCTCGGATTGAGACGAGGCGCGCGGCGCGGCACGGCGCGGCACGGCGCGGCACGGCGCGGCACGCGACAGTAGACCGGCCCATTTCCAATTGGGGGAACAGGACGGCGACACGGAAAGAGTGGTACCCGGGACGACCCCAGCGCGGCCCCCGCGGCCCCCGCGGCGGGGCGACGTGTCGCCATCGCGGACCCCACGCGCCGCACACGGCACGCGCTTAGCCCCCCCCCCCCCCCCGAGTGATGAATACGTCAGGGCACTGCAGCCCCGGCCTGCAGGGCCCTGCAGGGCCCTGGAGTGCCTGGCACTGGCCGCGTCCTGGAATGAAGAGGGCCGCGGGCCGTGCTGTCTTTCACAGAGAAAGGGGCAGCGAGGCAGCAAGTGCGGAAATGTGATACGATAGTTACGGCTCCAGCCACTCCGGCCGCCGCGGCCGCTCCAGCGCGTGCTTCCAGCGAATCACCTCGCTCACTCTACCGGTTTGTCGCGCTTCCCAGAACAAACACCTCTGGACCGCGCTGCCGGCCTGCTGCTGCTGGAAGAGCGGCACGCACCGTCACCGCGGCCCGCGGCGGGGCGAGGCGCCATCCATTCATCCAACACGGGGAAAGACAAACAGCAAAAACCAAACTGAACACAGCGAAAAATAAATACATACATACATACATACATACATACATACATCATACATACATACATACATACATACATACATACATACATACATACATAAATGGGAAATTAAAATTTTGGTAGAAAAAGCAACAACAAAAACCAACCTCAACACTGTGAAAATTTGAGTCCATCACTTAATGACAATTTGAAGGCTAATTTTCCTTACAAAAATGTCATCAAAACAATTGATGACATTGTTGTCACGCCCATGCAATAAGTATAGGAGCTTTGATGAAAATGTCATCAATTTGTGGTGAGATTTTCACAGTGAACACGTCAAATACTAAAAGAATTGAGGCGATAAAATTTTAAGATATTCTCGGTGTGGTGTCGTCCAGTCCAGACCCGCGATGTTTGGCGCGAAGTGGGCGCGTATGCAGCGCTGGCAGGGGCACGGCGGCACGGCGGCACGGCGGCACGGCGCGGTACGGCGGAACGTCCAGCCGTTTCCCGGTATCGGAGCGCGGCGCTGCGCCCTGCCCTCGGCCCGGCCGGCTGCGCGGTGTCTGCCGCATCCTGGCTGACTCACTCCTCGGTGGCGCCCAGGCGCTGGAAGCCTGGAAGCCTGGAACGCGGGATGGCGGCGCCCCTTCGGCCCCTTTGGTGGCGGGCCGGCGGTGGTATGAGGCGGGGAGCGCCTTATGGGTTTATCTCACGACACGAATAAAACAATAACAAAGACACAGCCGCCGTTCAATAACTCGGAACGAGGGGCCGGCCGGCGCCGCAGACAGGCCTGCTGCGGGAACAAGGGGAATGACTCGGGTGTACAAATTTGGTGATTTATTTGACGTAGCTTCTGTGAATATTAAATATCCTAGAGGCATGCGAGAGCCAAGTAACGATCCAGCGGGACCACCAAAAAGTCCCAACTGCCGTGTACCGATGACTTTGCGGCGACGCGAAGAACAACTCCGTTCCTCTGTCTCTTGTACGATCGCTTGGCGCTCTGGAGAGAACACCTGGAGAGCGCCTGGAGAGACGCACGTAGTGGTACCTCCGCCCCGATTCCTATTATAACATCGGGGCGCGGGACAAGTATCGATAAGGAGCGAGGATCGAGATTTAGGGTCCTGCCGCTGCCACGCGCCACGCCAACCCACCAGCCACCTTATCAAAAGACATTTATTTATTCGCTCGTTACTCCTGATAGATGAAGTGCCGCCAGGGCCGCCAGCACCGCGCCACCGCAGCGTGTTTGTCGATTCGTGCGACGATCTGTTGGATGACCTTGCCGAATTTCGGCCGCACTTGCATCGACAGGTTGTCGAATGAGAATCCCAGGAATCCAATGTGTGCGTACACCAAAATGCCGAGTGGCGGGCCCCTCGTTCGCCTCGCTGTCCCCCTCTCTGTCGAGCCCCTTAAGTGCGATAGAGACAGGGTGACGTCGAAAACGTAAATGCGGGGACGAAATTACACGCACGCAATATTATTAATCCTCCGTCAGTTATTCCCTAATCTCGCGACACTGCAATCACCGCGTGGAACCCGGCTTACCACAATCACATCACTTTCAACCTTACGCGCGCGCACACGCACACGCACACGAACACACACAAACACACACACACACACACACGCTCGCACCAACACACGGACACGCACACACTCACAGATCCATTCATCAGGTACTGTCCACACTTCGGTACACATAATCCCCGGCATTCAGCCTTTCCATTGCTGACAAATCGCTATACACGGCGCGAGAGCGCGCGAGAGCAGGCCAAGGGCTGGCCGGGAGAAGGGTAAAGGGGGGGAGAGAAGGGTAAGGGGGGTGGGGGTGAAGGGCGCTGCAGCGCGCTCTACACGGCATAGAGTACTCCGCTCTAATTTTCAGGCGGTCTTAGGTCTGAGCGGCGGCCGGCGCGCGATACGGCGGACAGGGCGGACACGCCTCGCCGATGTCGCCGCAGATTTACCGGGCAGGGAGGCCAGGCTGCAGGGGCAGCCAGCCAGGCAGCCTGCTAAGGCTTGCCCCGGAGCATCGCGAACGGGACATGCCCTCGGACACGTGTCCGCCAGCGTGTACGCTTGTCCAGGCCGCTGATTTGCGCGTGCGCGGCTCGGCGGGTGCGCTAAATTAGGCCGCCGTCGCGGTGTCCCACAGTGGGCCAGAAGACCGGCGCAGGCGGACAAAACTCTAGAAGACGCGTTTTGAGCTTCCGAGCCTCGCTAAATGGGACTCGAAACGAGCGTGTGACCCCACCAATGGATTTCTCATTCGGAGCGAGCAATGCAGTTGGTCGGGTCACACGTTCAGTTCGAGTCTTGTTAGCGACTCTGGAGCTCCAGAAGCGTCTAGAGTTTTGGCCGCCGGCGGCGGTCTTCTGGCCCACCGTGCGTCGTCGCGGTGTCCGTCGTCGCGGTGCGCGCCGGCCTCGTTTTTGACAGGGTGATGCACGCTGCTCGCCCGCCGCTCCGCGCCCCGCCACGCCCTGCCCCGCCACGCCCCGCCACGCCCCGCCACGCCCCGCCCCGCGGTGACTCACACTCGATGCACTGTATAAACTGATGGCGCAGTGTAAGGACTGCAATTAATGTCGAGGTGAGAAAATAAAAAAGAAAAGAGCTGACGAGGCGAGGGTGCCGCGGGGGGTCTTGGTCCCGGCCGCGGCGGGTGCTGCGGTGGGTGCCGCGGTGGGTGCGCCGGCGAGGCTCTGCCTTGGGCTCTGCCTTGGGCTCTGCAGACGGGCCGAGCCTGGGGCCGGCCGCGGGCCGCGGGCCGCCCGTCGCCGCGTGCTGCTGCCTGTCGAGCCATTCCGCCGCCCGCACTCCTCTCTCTGTCTCCCTCGCACACCCACGGCAACGTCCATGAGTGCGAGAGAGACAGAGAGAGGAGTGGCGCCCCGGGATTCGGTGCAGGGCCGCGCCAGCACGCGCCAGTCAGTGCGAAACCTGTCGCTTTGAGCATCGGGCGCGAATGGCCTGCCCTATGGAGGCCGAGGCGAGCGCGGCGGGGCGGGGCGGGGCGGGGCGGGGCGGGGCGGGGCGGGGCGGGGCGGGGCGGGGCGGGGCGGGGCGGGGCGGGGCGAGGCGCGGGGCGAGGCCGGCCGGTGCATGCCATGCACTGGCCCGCTGTGAAAGCTGCGCCCGGGGCGACGCGCGCCGCTACAGCCGTATACTAGTAGGACTCTATTTGACTCGGTTTGGACGATGGCTTACGTGCCCGCGGTGCAGTGCTTGCCTGCAGTGCCTGCTCGCGCCCCCAGAGTGCCCCAGAGCCCCCGAGGGGGCGAAGCGAAAACGCACGTTGGCAACGCGTGCCGCTTTATCCCGCCTCTCCAAAAGGTTGATGGTGGCCGTGTCAGTGAACGCAATTACTCCACCCGTAATGAATTGTGCGCGACTACACTGCTTGTTTGTTTTCCGTTCTATCTAGTCTAGTCGTAGTCCCCCCCCTTTTCTTCGTGCACAAAAACGACAAGATGTCGCCTTGTAAGCCCACGGGACCGGCCCGGCCCGGCGCTGTAAATCGCCGACAGACTTTGACATTTTACTGCCGGGCATTATGTCACGGCCGGACCTGGACGGACACGCGACGCGCCGTCCAGTTAACAACAAGGAGGGGAGATGGAGGGGAAGGAGGGACGGGGCAGGCAAAGCACAGTGGGCCAGAAGACCGCCGAAGGCGGCCAAAATTCTAGACGCGTTTTTAACTCCAGAGTCACTAAAAAGGACTCGAATCGAGCGCAAGACCCCAACAATGGATTTCTCGTTTGGAGAGCAATCCATTGGTAGGGTCACACGTTCGGTTCGAGCCTTATATAGCGAATCTATGGAGCTTAAAACGCGTACAGAATTTTGGCCGACTTCGCCGGTCTTCTGGCCCACTGTGCAAGGCAGCGCCTCCTCCACCCCGGCTCGCGGCTCGCCCCGCGGCGCGCGGCAAGCAGGCGCTAGGCATCGAGGCAAGCGCACAGCGCCACGCTGCCCGGTATGGGATATTTGCCCGGCGAAACACGGTTTCGGGCGAAATAACGCCGTCCTTCTCCTCGCTCGAAGCCAATCGCTTCATGCCCGCTTGGTCTCGTCGGTCGAAAACAACGCGCGCAGCAGGTTTCCTCCGATGGAGACATTTACCGGCGGGTTGGGGGGGGGGGGGGGGGACACGGACGCCGGGCGGCGTTTTTCGCGCCGATCCACGTCGCCTCACACCTTTCTGCCGGACGGACACGGCGCCCGCCACGCCGCCGGGCGCGTCTTCTGCCGAGCTCCCCTTGGCTTCGACAACGCGTTAACGTAAGCGTTAACGCGTCTATTTCCAGGGCCTTTTGTTTTCTTGCCGGGCGGAGCTGCCCTCCCTTCCCCGATGGCTTTTGGCCGATGTTCAGCGTGTCTTGTTTGAAACGAACGGCGTGTTCATGAAAACAGCCAACACCACTCCCGACGGCGGTGTTGTCGCCATGCAAATTTTATAGGCTGGGTCACTGGGGCCAGGCCAGGTCGTACCTCGTGGACGCGCGGCGGCTCTACGCGAGCAGCATCAGGAGCCGACACGACAGCGCCGCGCGCGCGCGGACCGGGGTTCGAGTACCGGGTGCGCGCCCGTTTTCGTCGAAGAAAAACGAGAAAAGCAAAAGCAGCCTGTCTTTAAGTCATCTGAGATGGTTGTAGTGATCTGTCAACGCCGTCATTCCTGTGGGTGTGTGGACGCGGCGATGCCATCGGTGTGCTTTATTACCGTCTGGGGACACCTTTCCTTCAACAGTGGCCGCTCGAGTCCGTAAAACAGGATTCCTTTCACTGACCGAAATCACACCGCACACCCGTGAGAGAACATTCGTTTTTTTTTTTCATTGCCTTGCCTGTTCTCACCACTGGGCGGCAGAGTGTCTGCGCTCGTAAATTTGTGAATCTATTTTAATACACACACACTCTCACAATTACTTTAACGCATTCAATTACACTATGTGCCTTACCTTCAGTCCTGCCGTTCCCGGGATGGCCGATCTGTCAGCACCTATGCGAGTGTGTGTGAGTGTGTGCGTTACTAAAGGCGCGCGCGCGCACGCACACAGACACACACACACCAACACACCAACACACACACACACACACACACACACACACACACACACACGGAGGCAACGGTGTCCAGGTCCTAGCCGGCCCCAGCGTGGGAACAAAGCCTGGAAGCTACAGGGTATTACCACCTTCGGCGGCGCGGGAGAGAGAGAGAGAGAGAGAGAGAGAGAGAGAGAGAGAGAGAGAGAGAGAGAGAGAGAGAGAGAGAGAGAGAGAGAGAGAGAGAGAGAGAGAGAGAGAGAGAAGCCCAGGCAGGCAGTCGGGGTGGCTGGGGTCGACGGCCAGAGCACACTCCCTCTCTTGATAAGGGGCGAGGGGGACGGCGGCAGACGTAACCTGCTCCTCTCCGCCAATATTGAATACTGTCTGGGCCGCCTGCCCACGGCCGCGGCGCGACAGCACGAGTGGCTGACAAATCTAGTCGGAACAACAACAATGCGCAAACAAGCCGAAAAGCAGAGGTGGCCTGCCGCCCCGCCGGGAGTCGAACCCGGGGCGACGGCGGCGGCGGCGCCTCGAATCCTCCACGTTAAGGCGTCCCAAAGTCACACGCGCGAGGCGCGTCAAAATGATGCTCATGAAATAACGCAACATAAAAATCCGGTCCGTCACTCAAATTAAATTTTAATTGAAGGGTTCCCTATAAATCTATCCGGCAGAGCGCGGCGATGTGGGAACTCTGGGAACGTTTACACAGTTACTGGAGATCGCCATAAATAATTTGTGTCCTTACACTGTTTGTTAACACTCGGCCGGGCTCATTAATTCCAGTGGTGTCAAACCGAAAAGGCCGCTCTCGGTTTATTTTTCATCGTTTCTCTCGCAATCAGGCACCTTTTTGCCCGTGCATCCCTAAACTGTTTCTCGGATGCAATGGAGTTTCAGAGTCGAGGAGTCCTACCTCTTTCGTTCTCCAACAAACGAAGCGGAAAAGGCGGTCACGAGAAAATCGGTAAGAGCAAGTTTTCTTTATTTTCTACGTCTTCTTGAATACGTACGTCCATCTCATGCGATGCCTCAAACTCATATCAGGTCTCCAAATCGCGCCTCCACCCCGCAGTATCCGAAGCATCCGTGTGCAGCCGCTGCTCGGGCAATGCACGTTCGGACGGGGAGTCTCCGAAAATTCCCGAACGCCTCCCGAAGCTGGCCGACGTCTGTTCGGAACGCGGCGCATTCTTGGCGACAGATTCTCCATCAGCGCTGCAGCGGCGCGCCCGCCCGACAAGTGGCGGCGTCACGAACGGGGAACGGACGCTCCTTTGTACGGAAAACGAGGGGAAAGGAAAAACTTTTCTCCAGAAGTTTTCACCCAGTAGCTGTCAGTCGAACGTCGGGTAGGCTTGGGGGTTTGTGGGAAACAGTGGCAATCAGCCACACAAAAAAAAACATTAAGATCATTGAGAAAATTGGACGCATCGAACATTACGCTTTAAGAATTGAACACAAGTGTAGTGCACACATAGGGGTTAGTGCAGTGCGCACCCACTTCCACCCTTACCCGCAATTAAATCTGTAGCGTTACGTTATTTTATTTTTTTTATCCCCCGGGTGGTGTTTTGAATGAACCTGAGTGGTCCTCCCCGCCGGCCCGGCCTGCCCGATGATTTGTTGTCGCGGCAATTGTGTTGACAGCGGCGGAGCCGGGAGGGACCGTGGCGCCGACGTAGGGATTCCTCGGAGCCAAGCATTTCCGCAGAAGATCAGGAGAGCGAGGGAAAAAGGGGTGGGGGAAGGGGTGATGGGACAGTAGGGCACGCCCAGGCACGCCCCTGCCAGACGGCGCTTTTAACGCGGCCCGAGTCCTATTCCACCCCGATCCACCCCATTATCCCCGAGTGTTGCCCCTGCACTTGCAGCCGCGCATATTCCACCCGCCGTCACCGCGCGCCGGCCGGACCCGTCGGCGCGGCGGGGCGGGGCGGGGCAACCTGCTCGGGTAATCGTATTCGGCAACACATTTTATTCATACGGTCGGAAGAGATAAACCATCGGGCGCCGCAAATCAGGCTTTACGTCTTCTTTTAATCTGGCGCGGATGAGCCGAGCCGCTGGATTATTGAGTGCTCACGCGGGACTTGGCTAGGCGCGCGGCGGGGGCCGCCCGAACCGTATTTCAGCTTACCAACCCGATTCAAATCACGGTCGAAAAAAAAATTGCGCGCGCAAAAAAAGGAAGGTGAAAAAGTCGTTATCAAAACGGGTGCTGGTAGCGCCCGCGAACTCGGGGGTAGGCCGGCCCGCAACACTGCAAGCGTCGGCGGGGCTGCCTACCTCACAGGCGGCCTGGCTGGCCCGACTGCACGAAGGCATGGCGGCGGCCTGCGTCGGTCTTCTGGCCCACTGTGCACCGTTCTGTTGGGACACGCCCGGCCGACGGCCCGACCCGACCGCTCGGCAGGCGCCACACGTACCGATCAACAAGTACGACTAGTACACCCGCGTTTGCGGCGGGGCGGTGCCAGCACGGCCTTATCGCGCCATCGTGTCAGCCATACATCACGGCGCGCTGCTCGGCCTGCTCGGCAGCAATTAAGGATCGAAGAGGCGTCCAGCCGGCGCGCGAATTCGGCGGCTGCGGTCTCGCCTTTGACCTTGTGGCCGTGCGTGCCCGCCGCGTGGCGGGGCGGGGCGGGACGGGGCGGCTCGCTAGAGGAGCCGCCACTCTAGAGGTGCCAACTGCAGAATCGACGCGCCTTCCGCGGCCGCACAATGGCCCGGCTTGTTCGAGCCGGTCCGCGTATTTGTCCGGAAAGGGGCATTTTGGCGGTCGACGCGTCGCGGCGTCTTTGACTCGCCAAAGTTTGACCGCCCCAAGTCCGTCAAGTAATGTGCCGGCCGAGGCAGCGACTCGCACTACACTGTCAGTCGCAGGGACTCGTTTTTCGCGGTGCTGGAGCGTGCTGTCAGTTTGGCCAGCGAAAATCGTAAAAGATAAGCTAGCTTGGTTGGTATTGTCTCCACGCGCCCTGGAGAGGCCCTGGCGGCCCTGGCCATGCCCTGCGGCCTGCACCTTGCAGCGTGGGCGGACGGGGCGCGCAGGGCCTCGGGCGGGGCGGGCGGCACACCTGTTGCACATTCGTATCCCCATTGAGTGTGGGGCCGCGGCGATGAATGGACCGCAGAGACTCGCGGATAGCTGGCGGGCGGATTAGCCTAGCCGGCCGGTCGCGCGGCGAGGCGAGGCGAGGCGAGGCGAGGCGCCCGCCCACCGTCCACGCTGCGCTCTTGTTGGACCGATAACGAAATGTACTCCCGGTGCGGGCGCGGCGGCGTGCGTGCGCGCGTGTGGTCCGCGCGGGGAGTGGCCAGAGTGCGCGCCGCGTCATGCCCGCTTCGCGCCACTCGCACTCTCTCTCTCTCTCTCTCTCTCTCTCTCTCTCTCTCTCTCTCTCTCTCTCTCTCTCTCTCTCTCTCTCTCACACACACACACACACACACACACACACACACACACACACACACACACAGAGACGAACGCGCGGTGACGGGTGTTTACCAGCAGGCCACAAGACGAATCGTTACATTCAAGCGACGCGATGCGCATGCCCCGGTATCGCGGTGGCCGCCAGCCCGGTCTGCCCCGCCTGGCCCCGGCCGGCCCGGCGGCCGGACACGGTATTTTCATTATGACGCACCACGGTGTGCCCGGCCTGGCCCTCGGCCGCCCTCGGCCCGGCTTGCCGCGGTCCTTGCCGCTTGCCGCGGTCGGCCGGGCCGCCGCCTTCATTTGTGGCCGCTTCACTCGGCTCTGCCGCGCGGCCGGCGGCGGCGTTGTGCGTCGCGGTCACTTGCGGTCGCTTTGTGACGAGACGACCCTAACCGGCCAACCCGGCATCCGTTCGGCCGGGCCGGGCGAGGCGCGCGCTTCTAAGGGCACGCCCCACAGTGGGTCAGAAGACAGCTGAGGCGGCCAAAAATTCTAGACGCGTTTTAAGGCTCCAGAGTCGCTGAATGGGACTCGTATCGAACGTGTGACCCCACCCATGGGTTGCTCTTCAAACGAGGAATCCATTGGTGGGGTCACACGTTCGATCCAAGTCCTATTTAGCGACTCTGGACTCAAATCGTGTCCGGGATTTTGGCTGCCTCAACGGTCTTCTGACCCAGTGTGCGGCGTCGTCTGGACCACGCCGTCCCGGGGCGCGCCGCCGTCCTGCGGCAGGTCAAGCAGGCTAACGCCGCGCGTCGTTCCACAAACTCTTTCCCTTCCGTCGACACTTTGCTCGACCGGAAGACTAAGCCGTAATAAACTCGGATAAGCCGCGATGAAGCCGACCCTCGACATTTATCCACACGAAACGTGTGTGGCGACACTACAGTGACAAAAAACGAGGGAAAAGAAGCGTCTCTTCGTTGTTGTTCTTTCACGTCGCGCGTCCCCCCTTCTTCACCCCGCGTATATTGGGGCCACGTGGAGGCGCCCCGGCGTGACCCTCTTTCTCTCTCCTCATAATGGCGGAAAATTTGTCTAGTCTGGCGTGCGGCTGCGCGAAGTCTAGACGGGCTTTGTTCGCGCGCCCGCCGCGACAGAGGGGAGGCTGGCGTGCCACAGTGGGCCAGAAGACCGGTGGAGGCGGTTTAATTGAGCTCCAGAGTCGCTAAATGGGTCTCGAACCGAACGTGTGACCCCGCCAATGGATTGCTCTCCGAACGAGGAAGCCATCGGTGGCGTCGCACGTTCGGCTCGAGTCCCATTTAGCGACTTTGGAGCTCAAAACGCGTCTCGAGTTTCGGCCGCCTGCGTCGGTCTTCTGGCCTACTGTGCGGCGTTGCTGGCGTCAAGGGCTGCCGATGGCGCGGCGGCGGCGCGGCGGCGACGAGACGGAAGGCGACACTCTGCCAGAAGAATGGCCGCTTTGATATCGAACGGAGCCGCTTATTGGCCAACGGGGGCGGGGCGGGGACTATGGCCCTCCACTTCACACGCCCTACCTGCTCCACATTCCAGCTGTCAACACACGCACACACGGACGCACTCACACACTCACAC
This sequence comes from Stenchaetothrips biformis, assembly GCA_030522485.1. NCBI lineage: Eukaryota > Metazoa > Arthropoda > Insecta > Thysanoptera > Thripidae > Stenchaetothrips > Stenchaetothrips biformis. The sequence continues at coordinate 21,836,254 of CM060087.1, forward strand.
ACTCACGCCCCAAAGACATACACAGAGAGGTGCGCTCACCGCGACGGACAGCAAGGCACGCTGGACCAGGCAGCACTCTCAAACAAATTAATAACCAAACCCGGGGAGACACCCAAGCATGCATGCACACACAGACAGACAGACAGACACACACACACACAAACACACACACACACACACACACACACACACACACGGACTATCACACTATCACGGACGGTCACATACTTCTTAAAGGCTTCTAAAATAAGTGTCCAGTCCGGGAGGGTTACTCATGCGCTTTTTATTTAACAATTACCTATCTCTTGGCATGAGCAGTTTATGGTTGGACAAACGTGGCTCAACAATTAATTTACATTAATTTTAATTTCTGTCTCCTAAACGCTGTAAACGCTGCTTTTTTGTGAAAAAATCATCGTTGACTCCGCCAAGACACGCACGACCCCATCGACACCAGTAGCTCGTCCGTGTGGCTGGCGGCCTCGTCAGTCCGGCGCGGTGCCTGGCTGCCTGGCTGGCTGCCTGGCTGGCTGCCTGGCTGCCCGCCTGGCTGCGCCACACGTGACACTGAGCCCGCACTGCGCCGCGCGTCCCGAACTGTGTTATTAGGCGTGATTCGATCTCGTATGCTAATGCGCCCTGGAGCCCTTCGTCGTCCTTCGTCCTTCGGAGGAGGAGTCGTTCTAGGAACGCGGGAAACGCCATCCCGAGGTCGTTATCAAAAAGGGCATTATTCGCGAGTCGGCCGAACTCTGGCGACAGCCGTGGCCTCCCTTCAGACGGAAACCCCTTCCCCCACCATCGTCTCCCTCCCTCACACACACACAAACACACACACACGCACACTCGTGCAGCGACAGCGCCGCGTCACAGTCCCTACGAGGCTCTAATTGTTTCTCGGTTGACAGGTCATATTTAGTAAATTACAGGGGGCGCGTGAATGACGGCCAGGTTGTGCCTGAGCGCGGCCGAGCCCGGCGTGCCTGGCCGAGCCTGGCCGTGCCTGGTGGCCCCGTGGACAGTATGAGAAAGTCGTCGGTCGGATTGGCGCGTGTGTTATTACTGGCGACGCGGCCGCCGCCTTCCAGAAATCCAAACATTCCGGACCTTTCGACGCGGTGCCGACGCGGTGCCGACGCCGAGGCCGTGACAGCGGGACGCCCCTTTTCACACCTCGGAGCGGCGCTGGCGGCGAGTATGACGGCGATGACACGATGACGGAAGGCAGGTCATATGCGGCCGGCAATTACCCAAAAAGGTCGCACCTGTGGCGTGAAGGGGGTGTGCCCCTCCCCCAGTGGGCCAGAGGACGGGTGCAGGCGCGGTCAATATCCCGGAGGTGTTTTAAGCTCCAGGGTCGCTAAAGGAGACTCGAAGCGAACGTGCGACCCCACCAATGGATGGAGAAATCCATGGATGCGCATTGGTGGGGTCATACTTTCGGTGAGAGTCCCATAAAGCGACTCTAGAGCTACGCGTCTAGATTTTTTGCCGCCTGCGCCGGTCTTCTGGCCCACTCTGCCCCACCATGAACGTTTTCGAAAGACGGAATATCAAGTTGTGGGAAGGCTGGCTCCGGTGCGGGCCTCCCTCGGCCCCGCTCGGCCCATGGTCGCAGGAAGCGCTAGGCGCGGCTGCCGTGAGATGGCCCGGTGATACGGCGGGCTCGATGCGCCACGCCGAGGAGGACGAGGAGTGTGTGAAGCTGGACGACCATCCTCGAGACGGAAGCGCCTGGGGGCGGATCGCCGTCCCCCTCGCTGCGCCGGTGCGTCCACGACGCCTCTCACGAAAACAAGGAAGAAGAAGAAGGAGGAGGAGGAGAGGGAGTGGCAATGAGTAAACTCCATGGCTGTTGGGCGCAGTTGAGAGATGCAAAATGTATTCGGTTTTTTTTTTTTGTTTTTTTTTTTTTTAATGTCACGGTTTCTGAAATGATTTTTTTGTGGCCGCGTCGTTGTGGCCGTCATTGCGGCCGCCCGATTCAACAGATTTCCCGGAGAAGGTGACATACAGGGCGTGGCCTCGCCGCTACCGTATCAACGCCAGCATCGGCTGTGTCATCTCCCATCAAGGGCGTCTGGCTATCCTCTTTTTTACCCTCTCATGGTACAGCATCCACTGCTTATTACGCTTATTTAAAACTCGTCTCATAAATGCGTTAACGTTTTCAAAACAATAAAATAGAACAGAAAAAAAATGACATCTGGAAAAGTTTGTTGCTGACACGCTTTTCACAGTCAACGAGGCTGACACTCGGTCAGCAACATGAGGAATTGCCCGTTCGACCGCGCACTCGATTTCTCATAAAGACGACGGACTCATAGCGCGCGTGCTGGCCTTCGTCATGGAAGGCGACGCGATGGCTTAGGCCCTAGGGCCGACCCAGGGCCGACCCAGGGAGCAGATTAGAACGGGTTTGCCTGGCCTATCTCGTGCCCATCTCCTGGAGACACTTGGTCGCCCCAGCCAATAACAGCATAAAATAACGCAGTCTCCTGGTGCCGCCGGGCCGGGTTCAAAGGCGGCCGCCACTCAGCGCCCCGTGAACTTCATCAAAACGGAAAACGTTTCAATCAACAACAGGGAGTAAAAGGCTAGTTTCGGCGGCATCACACCAAATTCCTCCTCCTCACACGGGGCCCGCGTCTTTTTGGTCGCCGTCGTCCGTCCCACTGGGAATGCCTGGGAATGCCTCATCACGACGCGTCTCCTCCAAATACTGTCGCGGGCCGACGGCGGCCGACGGCCTGCAGCAGCGGCTCGCTCGTCCGCACAGTCCGTGGGAAAAGCGTCGATCTCGCGTCTCTCGCCGCCACGCTAGCGAGGCACTTTTTGGAGTGCCTGTACCGGCCCGGTACCGGTACGCCAGACATGACTCGTATTAATCTGCAGGCATTTCCGGTGAGACGCGCGGTGCGGTGGGCAAGGCCAGGCAAGGCGGAGGGCCGCGCGGCCCAGACGTTGACTTGACCCGTTAATCAGCGTCTGCCTCTTTTATCGATGGAAGGATTTGAATTTCTACAAGGTCGCCTTCGATCCTCTTTTCTTTTTTTCCGCAGGGTATGTAGAGCGTCCCGGTAGCCGGCGGGACGCGGCACGTCGCCCTTATTGGAAGCTTCAATAACATTTGCAAGTTCTGCTTCATTACACCATTACACCGAAATTACGCCGGTCGCGGCTCGCCCTGCCGGCCACGGCTTGCACTACTGGCGGCCGGCTTATAAACGGCCGGCCGAGTCACCCGAGCCGCCGCATGATTACGAGCCTATTAACATGATTACGGACGGGCGGACAGACGGACGGACAGACAGACAGCGGCGCTCCGGGGCCCAGGTTCGCCCAAAACAGGGAGAACGACGAGCGGCCGTTTTGCAGTGGCGGCGACCGAAGCGGCTAGCGATCCTACGCCTTGTTGCCGAGCCACACGGACCGACAATACCACGGCCATATTGTGTTACCAAAGCACGCGACAAAACAGAAGGCAGCGCGCGCGCACACACACACTTTCACTCGGGCGTCGCGTTGTCCTGCAATCAGAGCGCGAAGGCGACACGGCGTTGCGGCACGCGGCTCGCCGATAACAAACACGGCCAATATTCGGGTCGTGCCGCGTGTTAAATGGCGGCCTGCGACCGACCCACAGTGGGCCAGAAGACCGGCGCGTTTTGAGCTCCAGGGATCGCTAAACAGGACTCGAATGGAGGGTGTGACCCCACCAATGGATCCTTCGTTCGGAGAGCAATCCATTGGTGGGGTCACATGTTCGGTTCGTGTCCCATTTAGCGACTCTGGAGCTCAAAACGCGTCCGGGATTTTGACCGGCTCCATGTGTCGTCCGGGTGCGCCGCCCTGGAGCTGCTGCATGCCAGCGAGCAGCAGGGCGGCTCCGCGTCGCGTCGTCGTCGTGTCTCTCTCTGCGGGCCGCGCCGAGCCGCGCCGAGCCGCGCCGTGAGTGCGAGGGAGACGCACGGCACGCGCAGCCAGCGGGCGCGCCCGCATTAGTGGACACCGTTTAACACTCCTGGGGACGCGTAACTCGTGTCTCTCATTAACATGAACAACCCGGACGGCCGAACGGCGGGACGGCCCCTGCCGGCAGAACGGCTCCCTTCTTGCAGGCCGCTGCCGCTGCGCCCACTGCCAACGCCCGGCCCAGACCGGGCACCGGTGGGACTCGCCGAGGCTTGCTACGCATCAATAGCAGCGCGTTTTCGGGGGCCCGCCGGGCATCCTGCTCGGGCTGCACGACCTCGTGCCTGCTTGGGTTGCTTTAGGTGGCGCCCGCCAGCCCCACCGCGTCGCCCTCCCCTTCCCCGCCCCGCCACGCCACGCCACGCCACGCCTCGCCACGCCTCGCCACGCCCCAGGCCCTATGGGCGTGCTGGGGTGTCAGGCTGTCGCATTAATCACTAGTCAATCGCCTCTCGACGGACCTGCAGAAGCAGGGAGTGCGTCCCACTATAAAGAGCCAAACAGGCAAATGCACTACCCTGCCAAAGTGTGCGGCGGTGTGGAAATTCCCCCTTTCCCGCGAGAAAACGCCGCCCGCCCGCCCCGCGCGCGGTGTCTCGAAATGGCCGCGCGAAACGTTTCGCGATCGGAGCGAGCCGCGTTTCGTGTTTCGGTTTCGTGTCGAGGGAGCCGGCCTTCTTGGCGTGCGTTCGGGAGCCGGCCGGAGAGGCTGCAGGCAGGCAGGCTAACGACGCGCGACGGGCCGGTGCGACGGTCGCGGCCAGGACGGCGGCTTGTTGGCTCGTGCGAAACCAATCGATCAGGCGATACCTTGTCGACTAATTGGGACAACGCGAGGCCTGTTGCACTGGCGCACCTTGCACCACCACCACGATGCACTACTACTTGAACCCGCGGCGGTGCGTGTCGCCGTGTCGGCGGCGTGCCGGCGGCGTGCCGCCACACTGCCAAGCGCGGCGAGGCGTCATCGCGCCTGGTTTTGTTGTTTGTGTGGGCTCTTTGAGGAAACCATCCGGGATTCCTGGCGCGTGTCCACGCGCTGCAGGGCGGCAGGGCCGCAGGGCGCAGGGCCGCAGCTGGGCTGCACGGCGGTCCGGCGGCGCCCCCTAGGCCGCGTCGGGCCCACTCCACGGCCGTCAATAAAGCAGCGCGGCGCCGAATGGCGGGGGATTCAAATTCGGCTGGGCGGCCTACGCACTACTTGTTGCCGGCGGCACGTGCCCGGGGGCGGGGGGCGGGCGGTGCCGGGCGGCGCGCGGCCCGGTGGCGGTCAATCAGAGGGCCATTCCAAATTCCGGTCTCGCCCCGCGCCTGCGCGCCACCGGCCGTGCTAGGCGTGAATGAGGGACGCCGCACGCAGGCTGATCCTCCGTCTCTCTCGCACTCGTGGAGCGCCCCGTCGGGGCCCCGTCGGGGTGCGAGAGAGACGGAGCGACGAAGCCCCGTTCGGAAGCTAGTCAGCCAGCCCGCTGGACCTCAAAATGCACAGGTCGTCCGCCAGCCCCTGCCTTGGCGAGCTCCACGCTCCGCACACCACGAGCCATATCTATCAATCACGCTTTACAGATGCGATTACTGTAGACGCGGCATGACAGCGCTGATGCGCCGAGATCGGGCGTGGCGGGGAGGGGCGGGGCGAGGCGGCCAGCACTGCTGGGACGGCCGGGACGGGCGTGGCGGGTACCTGTACTGAGCCGATCGCGGGGTACTTGTACTCTCACACACACACACGCTCGCGCGCGCAGCACTCACTCACACACGCGCACACACACGGGGCTCTCCATGGGTGGTACTCGGCCTCCGATAGAGGCACATAAGCAAGTTCCAGGAGCAGCAAACATCAAAATCGTACCTCTTCACTCCTCATGCCTTCGCCGTGCCTTCACTCCGCCGGCCGAGCCGTCCCCCGCCCCTCTCATAATTTATATTTATCGATAACTGGTGAGGTAGCCGGTAGGCCCTGCCGCCCCGCCGTTCGTTCCCGCCGTTCCTGGCCAAGGTAACGGCGTGGTGCTCACCGCCCCAACGACCCTGCGTCATGATTGCGTGCCGATACCAGCCGCTTTTTTCCGCGCGCGGCGTGGCGTGCACAGCTTGCTCGCCGTCCAGACGCACCCCTCCGAATTCATAGTCAAGTTAACGCACGCCGTTCGTTAAATTTAATAAGCGGAATAACTCCGGACGGCTTGTTTTCGCGAGGCCGGCGCACGCACGCTGCCTGCCCGCGCCGCGTCACCGCGGGGCCGTCATGCAAAGCGGGTGGCTGTGTCTCGCAATTGTCCGCGCGCGCGCGAACGACACTGCCAGTTGCAACTCGACAAGGTGCAGCCAGGTGCGACAAGGTGCGACGGGGCGTCGGGCGTGACGAGATGCTGCTGCTGCGCCGCACAGTGGGCCAGAAGACCGGCGGTCGAAATCCTGGACAGGTCTTGCTTGAGCTCCTGAGTCGCTACGCATATGGGACTTGAACCGAACGTGTGATCCAATGGATTGCTCTCCGCACGAGGAATCCAATGGTGGGGACACAACGTTCGGTTTCTAGTCCCATTTAGCGACTCTGGAGTTTTAAAAAACGAGTGTAGAGTTTAGGCCGCGTGCGCCGGTCTTCTAGCCCACTGTGCGCTGGCTGCGCTATCGGGAGGGATCAGGCGGCCGCGTGATGGACCCTATGTCTCCGATGACAGGACACTACCGCGAACTCCAACCGGCCGGGTGAACTGTCGCGGCCGCGCGCCGCACACAACGACCGAGTTGTGACGGCTCACCGCGGGAGGCCCCGCGATAGCCACACCTCCCACTTAGCAGACACACACACACACACACACACACACACACACACACACACACACACACACACGGAGTCGCGCACGTGCGGCCCTCACGCACGCCCGGCCGGCACGCGACTAGGCGGCCCTAATCTGGCATTGTATCGCCGGCCGCCGTCACTTAGGGCGCCGCCTCCGGCCGCCCTTCGCCGCCTTCGCCCTTCGGCTGCCTTTCGGTTCCTCATTTGCATACCACCGGTTCGCCGAACCACGCGCGGTAAATACTAAGATGCGCGTTGCCACCGGTATTTTTTTTTTCTAATTTACTGTCTTTAGTTTTATTTTCTGTTGAGGCGGAACTGCGCAGGTCTGCGCGCAAGCACAGGGTGCGTTACGCTGCTTGGCGACGCGACGCGTCACGGGCGCGGTAACACCGTGACGCGGCGCAGGCACACTGCCAAGTGGCTCATCCCATCCCAATATACTCCACATTTTGTAAGCCGGGCTCCCCCTCCACCGCGTCTTTACTTTTTATTTCGTCCTTCTTTCGGGCCCCTTCATCATCTCCAACATAGTTTCGTTCCTCCTCCTCTCGGCCGTCCCGGCCCTGTGCGTCCCCATACCGTGTGTGCCGCCAAATGAACAGCCCGCGGCATTGTTAGCTCAGGGCCCGGCAGCGCGGCAGGCTGGCGGGCCGTCCTCTGGACGAGGGGTGAATCACTAGTGTACTTATGTGTACAAGTTGGCCCGTACTCAGTGTACTCCCAAGTTTAAGTAGGGCAAAATTTGCTTATTTTTGCACGTATGACGTCTGCAACGCTATATAAAGCCTAAAAACGTTTAAAAGTAGTTCCAACTGCTAATATTTGGTGTCAAAACCGCTGATTGTTGGACTTCCGAACGTAGCCGGTAACAGCCGGACCCGTCTTCCGTCTTCCGGCACCTAGAACAAGGAAGCAGGAACCGGGCCGGCGCCGCCACGCTACCCCCACCCCGGCAGGTACCCTGGTACCGGTGCCTGGGCTGCGCTGGCCGCGCTGGCCGCGCTGGCCGAGGGTAGGTGGGCTGGCTCTCGGGCGCGGGGCAGGGGCGGCGCGGGGCGACGCGGGGTGGCACGGTGCTGCGGGGGCCGGGCGGTGCGTGGGCTCGAGCACGGGGGCGGCTGCGGGGGCCTCTGGGGCTGCGGGGGCGTCAGGGTAAGTGTGTTCCTTCAGTCGTCGTCCTGCGCTGGCCGACGTAGCCCCGACGTAGCCGACGTGTGGGCACACCCCCTCTGCTCAGCTCCCACGCTCCACGCTCGCCGCGCTCGCGCCCCGCCACGCCCCGCCTCAGCCGCGCCGGCCACTTCCGTCCCGAAAGACGCTCGCATGTGTCGTGCCGCGGCGCGCCGCTCGAGACGGCCGACACCGCACCGCCGGGGCCTCCGAACAAGTCAGCACGTCGCCGTCGACGTGGCCGCCAGGACCGCCGTGTAACAAGTGATAGCGCGCGCGTGTTTGTGTGAGTGTGCGTGTGTGTGTGTGTGAGTGCGTCAGTGCAGCGTCAGTGTGGTGCGTTTGCCATTGTGCGCGTGTGTATGTGTGTGAAGTGATACTCAGTGCTGTCAACATGAAAGTGAATGTGAAAGTGATAAAGTGATGGTGGCTCCAATAGGAGTGCTCCTAGTGCAGTGTGACTCCTTCACCTACTTGGATTAACATCACCTCTCCGTCATCCGAGCCGCCCGCACAGTGTTAGTATTATTCGCAGTGCCGCCGCTGGCAGCGCGGCGCCGCGGTTATTCACAGTGGGGGTACCCGCTGCCGCCGCTGCGGCCGCTACCCGCGCACCGGCACCCGTGACCGGGTTAGGTTATGGTACCCCAGTCGGCGCGGCCCTCTCGGCGCGGTCTCCCCAGGGGACCGCGTTTGGAAATCGGAGCCGAAGGCAGGGCAGCCCTGCGCGCCCTTTTATCTGCTGCGTGGCCGATGGCGTTAATACCAGAAGCACCGGACGAAATCCGACACCCGAATGGTGGTTCACGGAAAAGTTTCTGGCTGCTCTAAGCTCAGCTTCATTCAACAGGGGCGAATCGTTCCTTCCTCGCGGCCTCTCCAGACTGAGGTTGATTGAGGTTAGGTGGCAATCACAGAGTGGAAAATTGCGTAAGTTTCATGGCGACTTTTGCCACTTAAGCGCTGAGCTCTGTCATTCGCTCTTCCAGATGTCACAAGAGTTCCTCGAGAGATCGTTCTAGAGGCAAGTGATGCTTTGGCCGCTACCCAAGCGCTACCGGTCACTGAGAGACCCGTGACATTCAACGAAAATAAAATAGTCGATTTCTGAGTATATTAGTCCTTTGTATTTTAAGAGGAAAAATTGAAGAGTCGATTTCTGAGTGTATTAGTCCATTGTATTCTAAGAGAGAGTCAGTGAAATTTCGGTTGCTCAGTGATGAAACAGCACACCGATATCCTATAAAAACATGAAATGGTTTGGTGGTCTCCCTGAATATCCTGAACAAACCGTCTCACCTCAAAAATGTAAGTCTAGAATTCCTCTTGGGTCTGTGAGTGTGAGGATGTCAAATTGATGCAACATGCTTCGAGTAAGTTCTCCAATGTAACTGAAAAAAGCGATTAGCGTTAACTCGATACCTCTTGTTGGAAAGTTTTAATTTCAGCGAGTAGCTGTAACAGGGTCCTTTAACTCTTTTCGTTGTCTACCAAGTTATCGACTTAAACTTACATTAAGAACCCCGCATAGTGCACAGTGCACCAACACACAAGAATGTACTCCACTTTTGCCCCCGGTCGCACGCACTGCGAACGCGGTCCTGCGAGGTCTCCCATCCGTCTTTGCGGCGTGTTCTAAAAATCTGTCTGGCGACGGATATGAGACGGAAGCGGCGGAAAACGTCTCTCTGGTGGCCGCGGCCCGGCGAGGCGAGGCGGCCGCGCGGCGGGCTGGGCAGGGCGCCGAGGATCTCCTCTATTTTCCGCGCTCTGGTGCCACCGCTAGACAGGACGTATGGGTATGAGGGTCGCAGCTTTGTTTTGCGTTTCAAAGTTAGCTCGGGACGACAAAACACGGCGCGGTGAGTCGGCTGCCGCCGCCGGCCGCCAACAGAATCAAAGTCCTCCTCGGAGTCTCGGGCTGTCACCGCGCGGCGCGAGGCCCGCGCTGGGGAAAATGAACACGCCGCGCGCTCAGACTTTTCCACGGGGAAGTAACAAATCGGCCGTCTATTAGCAAACCCACACGCCGCCGCGCCGGGCGTATGTTTCTCATTTACCGCCGCGCGTTGATTGGACAGATCCGGGTATTGAAAGTGCTACTCGGGGCCATTACCGCGCGAGTGGGCCGAGGAGGAGGACGTTGATGAGGTTGACGCGAGCGGATAATGCGGCTCTCTGGTGGTCAGACACCGGTCAGACCAAACTCGAAAGCGTCAGGATGTCAAGGGAGGTGGCAAGCACGCCGTCTGAAACGATAAGCTCCCCTTCCTGCCACCGTAACAAAGGTTGTTCCTTACTACTGCCGAAACTTGGGGCCGCCGTTACTACTGTCAACTGTGAAGAGGGGCTCCTTCACTTCCGGAAACAGGGGCCGCCCTTTCTGTTAACAAGGCGGGCTACTACCGCTGCGTTGTGAAACTAGGGCCCCATCTTGCTAGGGTGAAAAAGCGTCGAAACATAATTTTAAACTCATAGTGAAAATTCAATTATTTCAAGGCATTGATACATACCAATTTATCTACTATTTTAACAGACCTGCTCTAAGAGAATCGGCTCCATTGATGTACTCACAGTGTAACGAAGTAAATTGAAACAACAACGTCTGGCTTTCGCTTGTTTTGAGTGAAGCTGAGGGGAGCCCCGACGTCTTGTGCAGCGGCTATCCGAGGGGATTTAAAGAGGGAAAGGGGAGCGAGGTGGACACCCCACTCCCAGGTTCGAAAAGCTGCTTGTTTACGGACATATTTTCTGACATGGTTTCTCGTGCACCGGGTAGGTGCGAGTTAGGTCTTTTCGTGTGGGCTGACATTATTCAGAAGGCGCTCAGTGCATGTGTGTTCAGCCGCGCTGACAGTTTCCTTGGTGTTGCAGGGATGATGCGTGGCTCCTAGGCATGGCCGCCGTGTGCTCCCCGCGCCCCCGCCCCGCGCCCAGCCCCACGCCCCTGCACCATGCTCACCATCCCCGCGGCCATGCGCCGGCCGTGCCACCCGGACGCCGCCCATAGGCCGCCCACTGCGCTCGGGGAGCTGGCCGACGACGGCCTGTCCTCGGCGCCGCCCTCCAACGGCAACCCCCAGGAGGAGTTCGTCGACATCCTCCAGGTGCAGAGGCTGCTGCTGGACAATGCGGACCGCGGTGACCGCAGCCGCCTGGACGCTGCCGACGGTGGCAAGGACGGTGGCGAAGGGGTGGCCGAGCATGCGGCCGCCACCTCGAGCGCCAACACCACCCCTACCTCCCTGCGGGAGGCCTTCCTCCTCGCAAGCGGGCTGCACAGTGCGCCCGTCACCACCACCGCGCCGTCAGGGCCCCCCTCGGGGCGCGTGCTGCAGCGCCAGCTCGGCGTCATCCCGGGGCACTACAACGTGCACTACCCCGTGGAGGACCTGTTCGCGCTCTGGCTCAACTCTACCTCGGGTAAGCAGCAGATCCGAAAAAAAGCGTTGTTTTGGAGGGACAGTTTGGGGTACCATTTTGCCGAAGCCAGCAACCTTATGCCAAGATACATCGCCCGACCTTGCCTCCATCTTTGATTTTTTTTACATTCCCTGTTGATGCCTTTTCCTTGCCAAAATGTGAGTTGTAGCTAAAGACAGACACTAAAAAAAAACAAGCAAGTCAAAATAGAAATGAATTCAAAACAAAGTCTGTGATCCTTTAGACTTTTCTGAAAGTGGACTTAATTTGAAGCGTGTCACTTTTCCTATGAAATGACGGGCTTCGGCTGGTGTTTGCCCTTATTTCAAGCTGCCTGGTCACCCCGAATGGGGCCTCAAACTGTCGTGCCACACAAGTTTTGCTGTGTTCTGGCCTTGCTAAACGACGTTGGTCGCTCCATCGCGCGGTTTACATAAAGTCGGTAAATGTCCTGTGGTGTATAATTTGAGTTGGAGAAATAGTGTATCTTCAGGCAAGTCTTTCGGCCCCTCCTCTTTCGGCGGTCGCCCTGAGAGGCCCTCGCCGCGGTGCTTTTTCCGCGGCCCCAAGATGGCGGCCGGGAACTCATTTTTCTCCGATGCGGCCGAACGAGACAATGAATGCTCGTCTCCGTGCGTGGGCCGTCGCCGCGCCGCGCCACGCCGCGTCGCGAACCGAGTGGGCGCACTCCGCGGCGCGCTCCGCCAATCAGAGAGCGCGGACTGTCAGCCATGTTGCCGCTTTTTTCTTTGGAGCGTGCTCGGTGGCAGCAAGTCGTACCAGGCACGACGCTCGGAGGCCTTTCGGGGGAAGCCGACACTCAGGAAACGACTTCCAACCACTTCCCAAAGAAATGACACTTTTTTTTTCTTTTGACTTCTACCATGTAGTCGAGGGGTGAATCACTCAGTGTTTTGGTGTACACATGAGTACATGAGTACGGGTGAGTACACCTCACATAACTCATAAATTTCACATTTTTTTAAAAACGTTTTTAGGCTTTACATAGCGTTGCAGACGATATACAACGCCAAATCGTGCCACAATAAGCAAATTTTGTCCTATTTAAACTTGTGAGTACACTGAGTACGGGCCAATTTGTACACATGAGTACACTGAAGATTCACCCCTCGCATGTGGTTCCCTTAAAGAGGTGGTTTTTAAAGTTCAAAAGTAAATCTTGGACATTTGCTTTACCAAAAGGGCGTAAGGCTCCTCGAGAGGGTGGAAAAAAGCAAACCGCTCGCCTAACTTGTTACGATGAAAAAAGGCTTATTCTTGTAGTTGCATTTGATGTTTTGCCAAAGGTTGAATTTTTATTGTAGAAATATTATTTTCCTGGGAACAACAAGGGGATTGATCTTTGCCGTGGGTAGCTGCGCAATGGTGTGGACATGCTGGGCGCCGTGCTGCTGCGATGAAATCGATCAACTTAAAAATTAATGGGGAAACTAATCCTTCTGTCCGTCGTTTTGCTGTGTGGCAAGCGGGAACTCTGTCCCCATTGGCCGACCAGAAAGCCATTGCGACACTTGCGGCTGCAAATCAGTTTGCTCCTGATCTGCATGCAGAGTCTGCAATTAAACGCGCTAGCAGCTTTTTTATTCAAATCGCCCGCTCGCGCGCCACTTTCGAAAACATGATCTGTACACACTTTGTCCTTGCGTCCGCCGTCTTTGCGTCCGCCATTTGCTTTGTCTTCCGTCGAGGCACGTGAGGCAACGCTGCAACCTCCGGGGGGTGGGGGTAGGGAGGGGGGTTGCGCAGGCCGCTAGCGCCACATTGCAATTCATTCATCCGCCATGAACCATTAACCTAGCCTTGCCTTAGATCGTGCGTACAATGCAACGGTGTGCGACGCGCATGGGGAAATGTCACATTGCGCAAAAGGTGACACTACCTCTCACGTCTTAAGGGGTGGGGCAGATGTCTCAACAACCACTGCAGCCTCTCGTTGGAGATGTTTTGCCATTTTGGGTAGGTCTTGTGAGGCAAGCAGTGCGGGCAATGCGGGCCAAGTGCAACTTGCAACACCTTTCAGTTTACTACAGTGGCGAGAGTGCGGCAAACGCCTCTTGCCGCTTGTCCCAACGCTTTGGCCGGTGTCCGCATGTTAGCATCGTGCTTTTCGTTACACACGCTTGGCTTGACTTGCCGCACTATTGGGCCTGGCCGTGAAACGGCCGCAAACTGCTGTTTTGCCAAGTCGCCGGCTCGACGTGCAGTTTCGTGTCAAAGTGCGCGCCGGCCGCGTCGCCGCGCGGCAAAAGCCGCCACCAAAGCCTGGCTGCTTGTTGCTGGTTGGGGTCAGTACCCCCCGTTCGGGCCGCCACGTTCTGCCGCGGCAGGGGAGGCAGGGAACGAAGAAGGGGCGCTTGGCGCGCCAGCATAAAAAAAAAACACCCACCCGTCCCCCTCCAGCATCCCCTCCAGCACCCCCTCCCATTGAAGCGGCCCCCCTCCAGCCTGTTAGGCCCCTCCCCGCGCCACCCACGGGTACACCTACGACCCCCAGCGGCCCGGCTGGCCCGGCTGGCCCGGCTGGCCCGACAGGCCGGGACAGGCCGCCCGACCGGCCGGCCAGCCGCACCTTGCACTTGCCTGCACCGTTTTGGTAAGACGGGAGCAACAGCCCGCCACACCCTGCGTGCCAATGGGGACGACATGCCGCGCGCTTGTCGGCTGGGATAAGAAAAGAAAAGGAAACGGCTGGCCAATCGAGCGTGTGCCTTCAGAGTGCCTCGAGTTGAGCACTGAGAGGAGCAGGCAGGCCGAGTGATTTATCGGTCCGTCATTTTTTTACGAATTCACTGAATTTTAATCAAAATTATTCTGATCATTCACTCGCCCGTCCTTTCATTCTTTCATGCACTCATTCGTTTCTTTATTCTTTCGTGCGTTCGTTCCTACGTTTATTCATTCATTCCCTCATTCATTTCGTTGGTTGTCATTAAACTTCCCTCTGGGTCATTACGGCCCGTTTCCAGTGGGGCCCCTGAATGAACCTGCAGCCATTCATGCGCCGGCGCCCCGCAGCTTCCGGGCCGCCTGTCACTCCGGAGCACACTCCAAGGAGTCTGTTTGCTGCGGCCGCGGGGCAAATATTGAGTCGTTGACACGAGAGTGACCAACAGACAAATACACGCCGAAAACCAACAGCAGCCAGCCACCCTACGGCGGCACTGGCGCATTGCTGGCGCTACAACCGAGGAATTTCATAAACCCCCGCGCGCCTCTCACTGCAGTCTGTGGTGTTGTCTGTGTTGTTAATGAAACGGACATGAAGTAGGGAAGCCCCGCCCTGCCTTGCGTTATGACGGCCGAGATATGACCGCGCCGCGGCGCGAGATTTGTCTAGCCAAAGGACGGGCACGGTCCCGGGCCACGGCGGACAGACCATGCCGCCAGCCAGCCAGCTCGCCACCTGGGTGGCAACCAGTGTCAAGCACGGCCCGCGCAGGCCGCGCTCTAGATCGTAAATTTCGAGGCGACCGCCGCCTTCCTCCGGGGATACTCTGGGATACTCCGGGGTAGCGGGCGGAGGACGCGTCCACTGCCGGGCCCGCTGGCTGCAGTTGCAGCGGTCTGGCTGCGGGCACAGTGGACCCGACGGGCTCAGTGGACTCAGCACGCGTCACCGTATCGAGGGCCGCCCTCGGTAATCCCAGTCCTAATGTGGTGCGAGAGGTAGTCGTATGCAGGGATTATTTGGTAACGGTCGCTTCGGAAGGGGGCCGAAGTTCGTCCTTCAACTGAATTTCGAGTGTCCCGCGGAAAACGGATTTTTTTCGGGGCTCTGCAAGCGAGATGCCCTCCAGGCACGCAACGCTCGTCAACTTTCTTCCCTCGCATTCCTGTCCGGACGAGCAGAAGTCTCGTTAAGCGGCCAATAAAAAGCTTGATCAATTGACAAAGTAGCCACGGCAGTAATTGGAAAGCCATTGACGAGAACACGTTCCGCAATTAAACGGCCGCACTAATCCCTGTGTAAACGAGCCTCAATCAACGCCGGAATTGTCTCTTTACGACGGCCGTGCGCGCGCAACGCGAAGCCTCAACTATCGGCATTCCATCCTGTCCGCCACCCGCTGTGGCGCGCGGCCGGTGCGGCACAGTGGGCCAGGCGGCCAAAAATTGTGACGCGTTTTGAGCTTTAGAGTCACTTATCAGGACTCGAACCGAACGTGTGACCCCACCAATGGATTGCTCCTCGAACGAGGAATCCATTGGTGGGGTCATACGTTTGGTTCGAGTCCTGTTTAGCGACTCTGGAACGTGTCTAGATTTTTGGCCGCCTGCGCCGGTCTTCTGGCCCACTGTGCGCGGCCCGAGGTCCGTTTCGGTCCTGTTCGTCCCGAGGCCCGCGGCCACTCGGCATGCATCACAAGCATTACGACCGGAAACTCGCCTCGCCGGAGCTCCTCCCTATCTCCTCTACGAGGGCATATCGTTTCTCAATGGGAGTGGACACTCCGTGTCATACCATTGACCACACCTGAGTCCGGCCGGCCGGCCCGCTGCGTCGCACCGTAACTGCGCACCCGCCGCCCCGAGTTGGCCGTCTTTGTCCAGGCCGCGGGGCACGCGCTTCGAATGCACGGCCGCCCGTAACGGCGTCTCATGGATCAGCCCGCCGGGAGTCGAACCCGCGCCCCGAGGGACCCCATCCCGGCACCCGGGAGAGTCCGCTAGAGACTGAGGACTCAATAGGGCGACGCTCGGAAATTCTTGACGCAGTGACACTACTTCAATCTCGTTTCGAGGCGCGTTTCGCCACAGGCTTATATACGGAGACCGGGGATCCCCTTTTCCGGTGCCGGCCGGGCGATAAATAATCCGAGCCGCGGCGTTTTTCGATTTTCAGCCCGCGTCAGATGGACACGTGGATAAGCGGCGCCACGCGGAATCCTGAAAACGCCGGGCAGGCAGGCCGATTTGCCTCGCCACCAGTCGACAGGCCCGACAGCAACAGGTCGAGGGGTGCGACGGCGGCCCGAGGGCGGACATACAGTGACGCGTTTCGAGCTCCAGAGTCGCTAAACGGGACTCGAACCGATCGTGTGACCCCACCAATCGATAGCTCTCCGAACGAGGAATCCATTGCCGGGGTCACACGTTCGGTTCGAGTCTCATTTAGCGACTCTGGAGCTCAAAACCTGTCGGGAATTTTGACCGCCTCCACCCGTCTTGCGGCCCTCTGTGGGCATGCGTGTTGTTTTTGTCGGACCGCGGATGGACGGGCACTCTATGTTGTTGCTTTCCATTGTTGTTGACGGTTTGCACCTCATTGCTGGGTGCTGCGCGGCGCGGCGGCCTGGCGTGGGCGCCGCAGAGGTAGCTTCTTAATGAATCCCCCCACCGCGCCCCGGCTGCTCGTGTGTGTGGCACTTCCCCTGCCGCGCTGTCGCATCCTACACTCGAAGCCTACGCGTTTTCGTGTAGCACTCTCCTTTCCTACGGCCCCCCACCTCCGGACCTCTCCCCTGACCCCCCGCACCCTCCTCTCCTCTTTCCCAGTCCACGACAAATCCTTATTCGGCTCCCTTTGCGGAGGCTCATTCAGTCCAGCCCGGGTTACGTTCCAGAGTCTCTCTCTTCTGTCTCTCTCCGTCCCCCTGACTTAAACAGTCTCTCGCTTTCCCTCCCCGTTTTCTTGCTGCAACGGGATGCTGCAACGTCCCCCATTGTCACAGAGAGCGCGCGCGCGCACACACACAAACACACACACACAAACACATACACACACAAACACACGCACCCATCTCACACATACACACACACACACAAACTCACACACTCTGCTACATGCTCAATCCATGTTCACATAGCGGCTGTACATACGCTTGTGCGCACATCACCTTGTGTGCGTGCGTGTGCGTGTGTGTGTGTGTGGCCTCGCATGTTGTGTGCGCTGCACGCGACAAAAACACAAATGTATAACCGTTCATGGAACACGTGCATACATACTCAACAAAATCGTCTCAGGAGGTCTAGCAGCAGTTGATCCGAAAATAATCTAGTGGTAGGCTAAAGAATTTTTGCCACAGCCACCTCGTCATGTATTTTAATACATTTTATAAAACCGAAACAATCCAAACTGTGCATCACATGAGTCAACATCACAACGCACCGTGTCCACTTGACATGAGGCCCGTGGCCTTCCATAGGGCGCGCGCGCGCGCGCACACACACACACACACACACACACACACACACACGAACACGCGGGGACCTCCCATGGCGCCTTGTTTCCCCGATTGAAACTTATTGGCGTGTTGGCTTTGGTATTATGAGCTTCTTTCCGAGTTATGGCGGCGAGGCGGCAACATGACGTTTGCCGTGTTCCCGATCACGGATTGAAGTACGGTCCGTATCGGGGCGGGCATCAGGCCGGACCGGAACGTCCACCCATTCCTATTCAATGAAATTTAATCAGTTCAGCGCGGCGTTAGGACTCGCCAGGCCGGCGAGCTGTTGGTTGTGCAGACAAACCGAGACAAACAATTCTGGTGGAAATTTCGTCGTAGTTTGCGGTAGAGTGCTTTCATCGCAGGTAAAACTAAAGCGTAGTAGTACAGACTAAATTACTATGTAGGTTTTTGTGCATACGTAACGCACGAAATTAAACATGCTCTAGTTGCGCACAAAATTGTGATGGAGGATACATATTCCACTCTGAATAGAAGTGAGTTCTTGGTCCGAGAGCATTTGCACGCATATCGAGGGAATGCTCTCAACTATTCGCGATGTGAGACGAATGCCCTTGCATTTAGAACCCTGTCGACTGCAGCTGCCTCCCTTCCACGTGTAGCAGCAACCGCTCACCTGAGTCGGGGCGGGGAAATATCGGAAATTGGGTGCCCCAGGACTGGCATGCTCCGGCTCCCATTTCTTTCTTCATATCTTCATTTTTTTTCCGGGGTGCGTTAAAAATAATGGGAATGCGGTGAGCAGTACCGGCCGGCCGATTAAGGGGCAGGCGGGGATGGACGCCCAATAAATCAGGCCGTCTTTCGGCACGCGCCGCCAGTGGCTGGCTGCTCGGGCGGGGCGGCGTCGCTCACCGCGGTGGATTCGATGCCCGGATTGTTCTACTTCTAGGTCGTAAAGCGGCCGGGATAAACGGCGAATTAGAAAAGGCATAAAGAGGGCGGGGCGTCTCCGAGTCACAGCAGCCGTTATCGCTGCAGCAAAATGACCCGATCGAAAGTGCAAAAATAATTCATCCGCTTAATGGTCGCGACCCATCCCGTCCAGATTAAGAGAGTAGCCGGGCTCCCGGCCGGGCGATGCAGTGGCTGCTAAAGATGTTCTCATGAGACGTTGAGTGGCCATATCGAAAAACGCGCTGGCAAGCAACCCGTCCCGGACGGCCACGGCCGCGGCCCGGCCTCGAGTGCGCCAGCCCAGAGGCCCCCAGGGCGGCGCAGTAGCCGGACTCTTACCTTCGGGGAGCCTTCAGGATGAATTCGGTTCATCACGACTTTTAATTAAGTTAGGCATTGGGCTCATCCAATTGATCTCTTCATCATGGCAGCCCAATATGGTTCAAACCGGACCGCGCGCCACTTAGCGGGACAATTTAGTTAATTCCTTTTATTGCCGCCAGCTGCGGCGGCTGTGGCGGCTGCGGCGGCTGCGGCGTCTGCGGCGGCTGCGGCGGCTGCGGCCCCGAACGCCGTCCGCCAAAAGCGGTACTTTTCCTCGACTCTACGGCGGGAACGAGCGCCACTTGGATTGAGTTATCACATTTGCAGGGCCGCCGCGGCCCGGGAGAAAATATCTCACTTTCGTGCAGCAAGCGCCTGCGGGCGGTATCGCGGGGACGGCCTCGCGCTCCGTGTGATTTGGGAGGGGCGTCCGCAACGGGGTCGCAAACGGCAAAAAAGGACGACAGACTAAGTCGCCCGACAAGGGGCGCTTGAAAAAAAAAGTGGGTTGCTTTTTTTTCGGAAGGGCTAATTCTACGTTTATTTTGGAGCATACCGAAAGCCTTACAAGGACTCCAAATAAATGCAATCTCCGACACACGTAAAGAGTTATTGCACTCGTTGCAGCGAGCAACATGCGATGCAACAAGCAGTGCAGCATGCTCCGCCCAACTAAGGGCCGATTCGGTGGCCCTACTTACTGCTATCTGGCCTTGCCCACCCTTGTCCCCGACTACTGCCGTTGTTGCTGAACCACTTTGGCTCAACTGCATGTCGCCTCCACCGGTCGCTGTAAGGCCAGAGGAGAAAATCGGCCAAGCCCATCTTTTACAAATAGGGTGCGTTGGGCGAAAAGTTCCAAACAAAAATATTCGAGTGTGGCCGATAATAAATCGAGTACTTTCTCCTTTGCTTTTCCTTAAAAAAGGGGGGGGGGGCACGTTGGGTAATTCAAGTGAAGTAATTCAAAAGATGTGTACATTAATATTCCAAGTTGTGTCCCTCTCGGAAACATGGCAAATAAATGGAAAGAAATGCAGCAGCGTGGCACATACACAGACACTTGCACGCGCGCGCACGCTCTCTCTCTCTCTCTCTCTCTCTCTCTCTCTCTCTCTCTCTCTCTCTCTCTCTCTCTCTCACACACACACACACAGACTTCTTACTTCGGCGGGACCTCATGACAGGACAGGGCGGGTACCGCCCCGCCCTGGACCGCAGGGGACACCAGCATATCAGAGCAACAACAACAAAAAGGCCAACAAAAACGGGGAACGAGCAGCAAAAGTATTCGCCTCTCGACAGGTCGAGGTGTGAAGACAAGCTCTGGGGCGATACCAAAGAGATATGAGACAAAACCACTCGATACAGAATTAAAGCGATCGGGCCGGGGCGTGGCGTGGCGTGGCGGGGCGGGGCGGGGCGGGACGGCGGAAATACAAAACGAAGAGGTGACATGTCTGCGCAACGCGAGTTAGTGGTGTCGTCCAATGGGAGGGTCCAACAGGATGTGATCAATTATTCCTCCGATTTCGCGCGCAATTTCGGTGCACAGGCCCTATTATTTCCATTTTCACTTTTCAGTGACCTCCCCAGCCCCCTCCAGGCCAGCGGGTACGCCCCTGGAGACCCGTCCTTGTGAGGCACGCGTAAGGCGAACCCTTTTCCTTCACGGCCGAACTGATTTTCTTTCTTTTTATTTTTCGCGCGCAACGTCCGACGCCTGGTCCGGCCGGCGTCCGTACCGGTGTTGACAACCCATAATAATATGCACTTACCCGACACCGGGCTGTTCCTTTGGACGCCGCGAAATGGCAGTGTGAGTCCGACAGAGTATACTTTTCCTGCTGCCTGCTCCAAGGGGAAAATAAAGCCGGGGCAACCTAAAAAGTCGGGCGTGTATTATTTGTTTATCACCCTGGCCTGTCATCATAGAAATTGTATTCAAGCAACAAAAAACAGGTGTGTGTATGTGTGCTTTTTTTTCTTTCTTTTTTTTCTTTTAAGCTTGGGACAAATGCCTAGGGTAATATGGTTGGGCCCGAATTGGAGCAAATGCTGGACGGGATGCGAAATAGCAGGTGCCGAAGGTGTCGCACCTGTCCCGAGGCTCGCGCCAGGGAAATGTGTTTAATATTAGAAAGTACTCATTTCTCTCATGATTCATGGGTGAGCGGCAGCGCGCGGCGGTGCGCTACCTAGCCGCCCCAAAGTAGCGCGTCGCCCCCTACCTCGCGGTGAGCTCGCACAGTGGGCCAGAAAACCAGCGCAGGCGGCGTAAACTCTTAAACGTGTTTTGAGCTCCAGAGTCGCTGTATGGGACTCGAACCGAACGTGTGACCCCACCGATGGATCCCTCCGTTCGGAGAGCAATCCATTATTGGTGGGGTCACATGTTCGGTTCGAGTCCTGCTCTGCGACACTGAAGCTCAAAACGCGTTTAGAGTTTTAGCCGCTTTCGCCGGTCTTCTGGCCCACTGGCCCACTGTGGCTCGGCTGCAGAATTACACCGGGCTGCTCACTTTGGCAGCGGTCGGCGGCCAAATTAGCGAACGCGGCGCACGTAGCGCACTCTATCAGCGCGGCGGCCGCCACCCGAGGGGTCCACCACTCAGCTCAGGAGTGTACTCAGGATTACCGATTACCGGTGATTACCTACCAAAAAAAAAATATCCAGTTTTGGCATGTGATTACCAATGATTACTGGACGAAGTGTACACCACCGGCGGATCCAGCCCGGCTGCGTCAGAGCGGCGACTGCGACAGAATCCCACCTGGCTGTGCGAGCGCAAGCGAGACGCAAAGGGGGGGCAAGGCTGCGTCAGAAACAGCAGATCGCCCCCCCCCTTGTGTCTCGCTTGCGCTCGCACAGCCAGGTGGGATTCTGTCGCAGTCGCACGATTTGCTAGATCCGCCGGTGGTGTACACAGGAGTACCAGAGTGGTGGACCCCTCGCCGGCACCGCCAGCACCGCCAGCACCGCCGCCCGGAAGCGGCCGGTGCGCACGCGCGCCGCCCCTGCCAAGTGATTCCCCGACGCGAAGGTAGAGTGCGCTGCCGGTGGCGCAGGCCGGGCCGATCGATGCGTTAAAGGGACACCGCGCTGCCTGCCAGCTCCGCCTGCCCGCCAGCCCCGCCAGTCCCGCCAGCCCCGCCAGCCCCGCCAGCCCCGCCAGCCCCGCCAGCCTGCCAGCCCATCAACCCCGCCTCACATTTCAAGATTTGCGGCACGTGCCGAGGCCTTGCTGGAGCCCTGGAGAAGCAGGCTGGCCCGAGGCGCTTCTAGGCAACCCCGTGCAACACTGCGGCGCCGCCTGTGAATGCTTCCTGCATAACCAGTCTAAACGTGGTGCAACTCACGGGACGGCTTGGATGGTTTGACAGCGTCTGGCGTATGACCTGAAGATGCGACTCGAGGTGCGACCCAAGGTGCGACCCAAGGTGCGACCCAAGGGGCGACCCAAGGTGCGACCCAAGGTGCGACCCAGGATGCGACTCCGAGATCCAGGTGTCACCTCCACGCCCCGCCAGCATGCCCCAGCACGTTCATTCACGCGGCCACGATTTACGCTTGGCTTCCTGGAAGCTCCATTCATGAAACGGAGCCAAGGGGTGGGGGCGGCCCCGGGGGCGGCCGGGGGCCCGGCCAGGGGGCTGGAGCTGAATGGAGAGCTGGCGTGGTGGGGGTGCCTTGGCCGCGGGAGGGGTGGTGGTGCTCGCTCGCTGCGACGGCGGGAAGGGCTGCAACTTCTACGAACCCCACAATCAGGCCCCATTCAAGAGAACGGGCCCGAATCGATATCCGACGCGTGGGGCGGCTCGGCTTCGATGTCCCCGCCGCGCCACCGCACCGCGGCCCTCCGAACTTTAGCCGCGCTATTCCTGGGCCGGCCCGGCCGTCGCCTGATGGGCTGGTCGTGGAAAAGAAGAGCGTCACGCCGATCGAGGCGACATGCCTTGCGAGACGCCGCTCTGTGTCGCAATTTGTCGCGCGAGCGTTGTAAGTCTTGAGCGTGTTACGTCAGGCAGCTACGCTGCGTCTCTCACCACCACGCCCCGCAACGCCCCGCCACGCCCCGCCACGCCCCGCCACGCCCCGCCACGCCCCACTTTGCGTCCGCTTCCTCTATTTGTCCCGAGAGGCGCCGCTCATTGGAATCACTCTCGGCCTCCCGGAGCCGCTGTCCTCCGTCCCGATGCGCAGTGCTGCAACGCGGTAGTGGGCCAGAAGCCTGGTGGAGGCGGTCAAAATCCCGGACGCATTTTGAGCTCCAGAGTCGCTAAATGGGACCCGAACCGAACGTGTGACCCCATCAATGGATTGCTCTCCGCACGAGGTAGGGTCACACGTTTGATTTGAGTCCTGTTAAGCGACTCTAAAGCCCAAAACGCGTCTAGAGCTTTGGTCGCCTGCGCCGGTCTTCTGGCCCACTGTCCGCGATGCCCTGGCGGTGCCCTGGCGGTGCCCTGGCGTTGCCAGCCGCCGGGGCGTCGCCTCCTCGCCGCACTCGCCACCACGATTTATGCGTCCGCGCGCTCTTTGCAAACTTCTCCGACAGTATTTATAAATTATTATTGTTTTTTATTGTTTTTTATTGTTATTATTATTACCACTAGCCGTCTGTCGAAGCGGTTATAAATGGGCCGCGTCGGTAGCGAGGACGCCTCGCAAAACGAACGACAGAACGGCGTGCTTATTTGCAGGCCGCCTTCCACTACACCGTGCACCGCACTTGTCGCCGCACCTCCCGGCCGCGAGTCAGCCCGCCTGGCGGCCGCTAAATTTCGAGATACAAAATCGGCGTCGCGGTTTGATTTAAGGGAGCGGAGCAAGCAGAGCTAGAAGCGTTGGTGGGTACTACCCGGCACTACCACTTGGCCACTGACTCGGCGAGACTCGGCCGGGGCACCGACAACTACTGATAGGGGGAATTCGACAGTGGCTGTGATAACATTGTACAGGCCCGATACACTCACACTCACTCACACACTCACCAACACACACACTCACCAACACACACACACACACACCAACAAACACACACACGCGCGCGCACGCACTCCAACTAGAGTCGAGTCCACAGCGGGAATACTTCCGGAATGAAACGAGCCGGGCTACACAATTGCCGAGCTCTCGAAAACGCTCCCCTGAAGTTATATCGATATACTTTTCGATAACACGGGGTTCCGTTGTGGAACCTTCACGTCGAATATGAATGTCAAGTAACTTTGAATAATTTAAAAAAAATGATAAAAAATAAGGAGAGGATAAGAAATTACAGAGATTGATTTGTCCTTTTTTTTCTGGATGGCCTGATTGCTTTCTCCAATGAGGCGCGAACCGTTATCAGCCTCTTTCCTTCCGTTTTGGCCGAGAGAAAGTGACGATGATCGTTCGAGGGGCGTTATCGAGGACCCTGTGCACTATCGCGGCCTTGAGGACCTTGCTGCCTCTCCCTCCTGCTGCGGGTCGCGGGGCCATCGCATCGCTTTCTATCTCCACAGCGCGATTAGCAAACCTTTCTCTCCCTCTTTCTCTGTCTCCGGGCCGCGTTATCCCCGGTTATCCCTCTCCGTTTCGCAATGACGGCGATACTCTGTTTGTGGCGGTGCACCCACCCTGCTGGCTGCCGTGTTTCAATATCCGCCGCGACAAGCTTCAGCTCTCATCTCGAGCTAGCAGGGGACGCTTCAAAGCGCTGTCTCTCCGTCCGTTCTCGCGCGCAGACAGGAGTCTGCTTGAGACGGCTCTCGAATCCAGCGTTATGAGAAGAAAACCGGCAGCGGCAATAAAGTGGACGAGTGTCGTGGCGGTCCTCGTCGCAGTGGAGCACTGGCCGCAGACCGGCCCAGCCAGCGCAGCACGCGAGGGAAGTGTGTGGTTAGCCCGCACGCCGTGGCACAGTGGGCTAGAAGACCGGCACAGGCGGCCAAAACTCTAGACGCATTTTGAGCTTCAGAGTCGCCGAATGGGACCCGAAGCGAACGAGTGACCCCACCAATAAATTGCTCTCCGAACGAGGAATCCATACGCGGGGTCACACGTTCGGTTCGAGTCTTGTTTAGCGACTATGCAGCTCAAAAGGCTCAAAATTTTGGCCGCCTGCGCCGGTTTTCTGGCCCACTGTGCGTCGTCGTCCGGCCGGCCAAATCAGGGCCGGGTAATCTCGAGTTTCGAGGGGCTGTGCAGCAGCTGCCGCGGGTTCGAATACCGGCTTCCTCCTCCCTCTTTTTCTCCTGTTCTCTTGACGCGTCCCGGGCGCCCCTGGGAGTACTCGGTGGCAGGCGGAAACACGGATCGCTCGGGGCGGCGTCGCGGCGGCGTCGCGGCGGCGTCGCGCCACGCCAGGTGCTTGCGGCCCAATCACACGCATGCCCACTTTTCACACTTTTGATTGCTAGAACATGATGCCGGCGCGTGTTTGTTTTGTTTCGTTGGGCGCGCGCTCTTCTGCTGCCAGCCTGGGCTGCCTGCCTGAGCTGCCTGCCTGGGTTGCCAGCCCGACTGGCCGCCACGCTGCCGGGCATGGCGCCCTCGGGTCGGCCTGACGGTGAGGGACAGATTTAATTTGGATCGCCGGCGTGCGGAGCAGCAGCGCAGTGCCTTATTCCACACGTGTGTGTGTGTGTGTGTGTGTGTGTGTGTGTGTGTGTGTGTTCTGTTTATACAAATTGGGTTGCTACTACTACTTGGAAAATCAAGCTTTGAGGAGGCTCATTCCGATGATCCACGAAGCGAGAAGGAATGGGACGGGGACGTTGCGCATGTGTGCGGCTCAATTTTCCTTGTTTGTTTCTGTTTCCCCTCGGGAAAAGCAAAGTGGGAAACTAACTGTCTGGTCCAATCGACATTTTTTTCTCGTTTTGAAACCAAAGTGAGTGGGGAAACTAGACCTGCCTGCGCGGGTGGCTCCTCTTGCTCCAATTAGTCGGGCATTTCGGCGGGGCGCTCGATGGCCGGATGGCCGGCCGCCCCGCCCAGGCGCCTAATGCCGACACGCGTGGGGACGGTGATGGATCGCCGCCTTTGACGGCTGGAGCCGGGGCTGGACGGAGCTGGACGGGGCTGCCGGGGCGCCACCGTGTCCAGCGCATTCCAGCACCACAGGCCGCGGTCGCCGCCCTGAGCGTGTCGCGGTCGCGGCACGCCCGCGTGTCGAACCGCCGCGACCGCATCCCAGCCACGCGGTGTGCCGTGGGGCGGGGCGGGGCGGGGTGGGGCGGCGGCGCCAGCTCAGAGGTGCCGGTGAGGTGACACGTCCATTTTCACGCCCGTGTGAGCCCATGCATTCGGCACGCAGGCCGCCGCCGGGCCGGGCCAGCTAGCAAGAGGGCTCGTTAGAGCCAAGATCTCTGGTTAAAACCGAAGATTTCTTACCGTAAACACACCAAGATCCCTTTTTTAACCAACCTCCCCGGTAAAACTAACACCCGCGGCATTTTATTCCTGGCTAGTGGATCTCAGCCACCGGCGTGGCGACGGCAAAGTACAGAGAGAG
The DNA here is from genome assembly GCA_030522485.1 of Stenchaetothrips biformis. Lineage (NCBI taxonomy): Eukaryota > Metazoa > Arthropoda > Insecta > Thysanoptera > Thripidae > Stenchaetothrips > Stenchaetothrips biformis. Next base: position 21,862,560 of record CM060087.1, read on the forward strand.
AGAGAGAGAGAGAGAGAGAGAGAGAGAGAGAGAGAGAGAGAGAGAGAGAGAGAGAGAGAGAGAGAGAGAGAGAGAGAGAGAGAGAGAGAGAGAGAGAGAGAGAGAGAGAGAGAGAGAGAGAGAGAGACAGAGAGACGAAGCGAAGCGAGGTGGTCTTATCGCCGCGTCCATCTAGCAGAAAACGAGACGCGACGATCCCTTTGTCGCCGGCAGTCGGCCTCCTGAACCGCGTGCTGGCCGCAGTCGCCGCTCTGTCTCTCTCGTTGCTCTGCGGGGGGGCGCGCCCCACGACCACGAGTGCGAGGGAGAAGGCGTGGTTCGGAATCGGGCCGACGGGCAGCGTCGCGCGCTGACGCGCCTCGCGACGTCGGCGTGCAGTGCGACGAGACGTGCGTCCCTTAGAACTGAAATAAGGGGCGGCCGACCTAGACACGGTCCGGCCGCGGTCCGACGAGCGCGCCGCCGCCCGCATTCTCTCGGCAAACTGTGCCCCTCCGTCCGTCCCCGCGGTGCAATGGAAATAGACCGGGCAGCGGACGCCACTTTTGATTTCGCCGTTTGTACCGGTGGCGGTGCTGGGGGTGAAGGAGAGCGGTGAAGGACCCTCGAATCCAGGCCAGAGTCAGTTCAGCTGATCGAGAGGGTGGGCGGGTCGTCGGATGTAATGCGGCCACTTGGACACACCTTCGGCATGTCAACGTGAACCCTGTGCTCCTCGTGGGTGTGTGTGTGTGAGAGAGAAGCAGCGCTGTGTGTGTGTGTGTGTCTGTGCGAATGTGCATGTGTGTGTACGTGTGTGTCTGTACGCGAAGCTCTTCCTTCTCCTCCCCCGTTCTAGAGAGCCATTCCCACGTAAAGCGCGCCCGGCCCAATTTAGACGCGGCTCTCTATTTTGGTCTACCTCTCTAGATTTAGAGGTCCCCCCCTCCCCCTCCCCCTGCCCTTCCTCCTTCAACAAGTCCACTGTCTTCTTGGCGATCGTCCCCACGGGACTGGGCGGCTCGGCCACGAAATACCCGGGAATAATGAGGGAAAACGCGAGCCGCGCCAGAGGTTTTACTTAAGCCCCCCCTGCCCCTACTTTCCCCTGGCATCGGCCAAACATCCGGACACACTACAAAGTTGCATTTGGCGCCCTGCAGGTCACAAAATTATGTACGATGGCAGGTTTTCGCAACAGAAGCAAAACTTGCCGCGGCCAAATTATTGGAATTATTTTTTCCTCATTTCCGAGTGGAGATAAAAGCTGTTGCTTCGGCATGGCGGCGACAACTAACTCTGCCTTTCAAACGGCCGTGCGATCCGCGATCCCAGGGGGTTATCCGAGATCATCAAGCTAGCGCGAGCCACCGAGAGAGAGGGGCAGCGCGCGCGCCCGAGGAGATATTGTGTCTAATTTTAAATCGCTGGTGTGAAAGTCTAATCTCAACGGTGCGGCAAGGTGGCGGGCGACAGGGCGCCAGGCACTGCCAGAAGGGTGGGGGGTTCAAGTCTTCAAGTCGGCCTCGCGGCTAAGGAATGGCACAGTGGGCCAGAAGACCTGCTCCTCGTTCGGAGAGCAATCCGTTGGTCGGGTCTTACGCGTTCGGTGTGAGTCTCATTTAGCGACTCTGGAGCTCAAAACGCGTCCGGAATTTCGACCGCCTCCACCGGTCTCCTGGCCCTCTGTGCGCCGCAGTGCCTATGCCGGACAGTCTATGCCGTGCTGTCCATGGCGGGCTGCCTATGCCGTGCTGTCCATGGCGGGCTGCCTATGCCGCTTGACGCCACCGCCATAGGGCGGCCAGAAGGACCAGGGCGACCAGGACGGAGGCTGGCACGCGCCCAAGTCAAATATTCCAAGCAGGAATCCCCCTGCGAGCCGATGGCACGCCGTCGCCTGATTAAGCGTATTGGGGGTCGCGGCTGGTCGCCCCCCCCCCTTCCCCCGTCTTGTTTGTCTTCGTTCGTGGGGACTCACAACTATACTCTGCAAAGAGAGCTAGCGCATCGCCCGGCACCTCCACGACGTCACGCCGACCACGCCGCGGCTCGCCTCGATCAAGTTCAAGTTGGTGTCCTCACGACGCTTAGTCACCTGCCCGAATGGGAGCGCGGCGCGGTGCACGGCCGCGGTCTCACTGTTTTGGCGACGACGCCCCCCCCCCCCCGCCCCTCGGGTCCCGGGCCGGCCAGCCGCCGCGGCTCAGCGTCTCAAAGCGCCGGCCGCGTCATCGCGCGGCGTCACACCCTCATCACGCTGCACTACCGCTGCACCGCCGTCTCAGATGGCGCCATTGCCTCATGCCCTCAAACAATGTATCTGTGCCAACAATGTATCTGTGCCAAACTAGACAGGCATTTTCGCAAAAAAAAAAAAAAAAAAAAAAAAAAAAAAGGTCAAAATTTAAAAATTTTTTTAATGTTTTCGAACTGTGACTAGTCGATACCTTAACATCGTAGCAGTTGGATTAGACACAGAGGCCGCAGTCCACATTATGTCCATGTTTCATACATTGCAAGGCACAAAAAAAATTAGGTGCCGGCAAAATTATTTTCTTTGTTAATTTTTTTTATTTCTTTTTAAGAAAATAATTGTCGCCGCCTGGATGGATCCTTATGCTAACGCCGCGGAATGCCAGTCTGTCCAAAAACAGGCGCCTATTAACGGCGGGTAAATTAGATGCCGGCAAAATTATTTTCTTTATTAATTTTTTTTTTTAAAGAAAAGGCTTGCCGCCGCCTGGATGGATCCTTATGCTAACGCCGCGGAATGCCAGCCTGTCCCAAAACAGGCGCCTATTAACGGCGGGCGCGGAGCCGCGGCGGTGCAGGCCGTGCAGCAGATGACACGACCCCCGAATTTACGACCGCCGTCCAAACTAATTTCTGTGGCACGCGGCGCGCGCTGCGAGGCGTGTGGCGGAAACGCGTGCAGGGCCCGGCCGGCCGCCGAGAGTTTCGCCGCGAAAACTTAATTGACTGTGCCGCCGCGGTAATAAGTCCAACGTTTTAAAAAATCGGGGGCGAAAAATTACTGTCAGTTGATGGGCACTGAAAACACGTTGTGTTCCATTTCCTGCTTGGCGCGGCGGCACGGGAGTTAGCAAATAATCGATGTCTCGACCGGCGCCTTGCCCACCCTTCGCGCCGGCCGGCACCACAACACCGCCTCGCTATTCTAAGCCGTGCCTGATCGGGAGCCGCCCCCGAATGAGCCCCACGGCGTTATACTGGGAATCAAGACGCCCCCCCCTCCATCCATTTGCGGTCGTATGTGAGTGTTTGTGTGTGTCTGTCTGTGAGTGTTTGTCTGTGTCTGTGTGTGTTTGTGTGTGTGCCAGTGACGTCGCCGCGGTGTAAAGCAAGCAAATTCGTTATTTTGGCCGGTTGACTCACCGCGGCCGGGCGGCGGCTCGCTCCTCGGCCCGCTTGCACCCCTAGGTCAGTCCCTGGCCGGCCACGCCCCGCCCGGCCCCGCCGCTCGGAAGAGGAAGCGCCGCGAAGTGCGGTGCGGCTGGCCAGCCCAATCGCCGCCCAATCGGCCCCATCCCAACAAGGCTCAAGAAGCGTGCCACGCTCCGCCGCTCTATTTGGCCACGCTGCCCGCCGGCAAGTCCGGCTGCCGGCAGGCCTGTCTTCCGGCTCGCATAATTTGGCTTTTGACGGTTCATTTCCACGCGCGGACCTCGTCGAAGACAACGTTGCGGGCTGGCGGCGACGGCCGCGAAGCCGCCGGCGGTAATCCCGAGGCCGTATTTCGCGTCCACAACAACTCGGGGCGCCGGCGCGGGCCTCCGACGACGACGGCGAGGTGTCGGGCGTCTCGGACGCGGCGCCGGCTTGCTGACACAGTTCTGGCAGGCTGTCTGGGCCGCCCTGGCAGGGGCCGCGCGGCGCGTCTCGTCGCGGTGACGGCGCTGTTGGTGGCGGGGCCGGCGGGGCCGGTGGGCCGACCTCGAACGCGTCGCCACGTCGCCACGTCGCCGCGCACGGATCGATCATTTCATTATTTCGGCGGGGCGGCGCGCCGCGGCGGGGTGCGGGGCACTAAAGGCCGCGCATTGTCCCAGCTTTACTGCCTTCCGGCTTCCCCCGGAACCGCTTCCGGTATACCACGCCGACCCGTACTTCGGGGTCGGCCCGGATGTTTCCAAGATTTTTACGTGTCCCTCTTGCCCGGACGTCGCACGCCGTGAAAAAATCCGAGTCGTGTTTTGCGCGGTAATCGACTGCTTTTCGACTGTTGGCCATGGCAGCCCCAGTCCATTGGAAGAGTATTGTTTGACTTGAGCGGGTTGGACAGAACGTTTTCAGAGCATCTTGTTTTCTTTACCAGTCCTTGGCATTGGTCAGTCAGCATAATTTTAGCTATGAGCCCGCTCCGCTTCTGGTCATCTCCTGAACTAAGCAGCTGACTTCAACAACTCCCGCTAGAAAGAACGTTCTATCACACACACACACACGCGCGCGCACACACACACGAGAGAGAGAGAGAGAGAGAGAGAGAGAGAGAGAGAGAGAGAGAGAGAGAGAGAGAGAGAGAGAGAGAGAGAGAGAGCAGAAGGCTGTTGGCTAAGAAGGCCGTGATGGAGCGCGCACACATGACAGACGCAGTGTCGTCAAGAAAGCGACTTTACGTTTTCTTGTAAAATGCGGCACCTCGTTCTCAAACAAAGATCCCTCTCGGCGGCCCTAGGCGTGGCCGCGGGGATGGGGCGGGACCCTGGCGGCGCGGTGCGGCGCTTGGTGCGCGGCCAAACGACCCTCGACTCATCATCAAGACTAACGCGGCGCTAAGTGTCGCTCGGCTTCCAATGAAAACATCCTCGCGACGGCTTTGGTGACCGGGCCGGACGGGCCATGCCGGGACGCTGTATCGTTTTCACTCCACGACGCACCTCTTTGCCCGGCAGGCAGGCAGGCAGGCAGGCCATCAGCGCCTTTTCGAGCCGAGTCACGCCGTGATCGCTGGTCCAGCGCGGCCCGGCCGGCCCCGGGGCCCCAGTGACCCCCGAGGGCCACGACGGTCTGGTCCTGGGGGCGGCGCAGGTTCCATGGGTGTGCCGGGGTCAAGCCGCTCCCACGCACAATCGACCGTCAAACAATTACCGGCTCATTACCATGTCGAAGTGCACGTCACTTGTCACTTCGACCAGTGTAGGAAGGACGCGATTCGTCGGTCGTGGCAGCCGGCCAGTGCGGCGTACAGTACACACACGGCCGACGGCGCGCCAAGTCCCGAAAATAACAATTTCCACTAGATGACATAATACGATCCGTGCACGCCTCCCCTCTCTTTGCGCGCCTTCCCGCGAGGATGGCGTGGCCGGTCTGTATTTGGACGGCGCGCGAGTTTTCAAACAGCTGACGCGGCGCCGCGTCACGGCCGACGTCACGCGCGTGCCCCTCACGCGGCGCGCCACGTCACGAGGTTCAAAGACATGCGCACGCGCACGGGCCGCCGGCAGCCCGCAGCATCCCACAGCCGCCGGCCGCGGCAATTTTTGGACGCGCGGCGAGGGCGAGACTGGCCTGCTCTAGCACATTGTTTTCACACTACTCGTTCGACCAGCCCGTGCGCCCTCTGGGGAAGCAGGTACAGGCCGCTTTCGCCGGCGTGCACGTCCCGCTGCGTCCTGCCGATGGGCGTGGCGGGTTGAGTTGTGGTTAGGGTGGCGTCTATTTCGGACGTGACGCGCCAGCGGGCGCTGAAGGCCAGGGCCGCGGTGCCGCGTCGGGGGATGCCAGCGCCAACCGCGGGGCCATGGCGTGGCGCCTGGAGTCGCGGAATAACAACAATAACAACAACCAGCGGCACTGGTGGCAGCAGGGCGGCGTCTACCGCCCCGCCGCCGTGGAGGGGACCGGCCACTCAGCTCGGCCAATCACGGGCCGCCGATCCGCGGCGCAAACCGCGACCGCCGCGAGCCGCCAGCCGCGCGGCTGGCCGCGGGCCTGGCAACGGCGGCGCGGTTTCGTTTCTTCGTTTCCTTGAGAAACAGGTCCCGGCGACAACGAGCGGGCCGCGGCGTCCGAGCAGAGCGCCGGCCGGCCGGCCCCTGCCCCGCGACATCAATGTGTCGCCGAATTGGCCAATGCACGACGTCGCCCGGACTGACGGACGAGATGGGCCGCCGGACAGCGACAGCCGCTACAACCACCGGAACGACTCAATAATCCCCCGCGAGAGATGTCGTCCGCGGCCCCGGGCCGCAGGCCCAGCCCCGGCGACACGCCGCGACACCGCGAGACATCGCGAGACATCGCGCGCCGTCACAACCCGGACCGCGCGGCTTGAGTTACCGCGCCGCTTTATTGTCCCGATGAAAAGCCGAGAGTCCCTGTGTGCCTGCGGCGGCCGGTCTGCGTGCCCCTCGGACTCCCCGCGACCCCGAGCCCCCGGGCCCCCGGGTGCGCAGTGGGCCAGACGACCGGTTCATGCGGTCAAAACCCCGGACGGGCGCTTTGAGCTCCAGGGTCACTGAATGAGACTCGACCCATCATTTTGCGGTCCGAGCCATCACACTCGTGTGAATTTTGTCAGGACGTCAGAAATGTGTCTGAAATCCTGATCAAAATTTTCTGAAATCTGAGATTCTGAAAACTGCATCTGATATTGAACGCCTGAGTTCTACAGAATGGTTCCAGGTTTCAGGGGTGCGCGAAATTTGATCAGGTTCTCAGACAGGTTTCTGACATTCTGAAAAAATTTACACGAGTCCAATAGCAACAATAGAACGCCTGCGCGGTAGGCAACCCGTCGGCACGCGTGCGCGCGCGCTGCCTACCCGCCGGGCGCTACAGCGTGTGCGAAAACGCCCGCCGAACGCGCGGTAGGCAACCCGGAGCGCACGCGTGCGCGACGGCCTCGACGCGCTGCCTACCCGCCGGGCGCTCCAGGCTGCGGGCTGCGCGCCGCTCCGCGCGCTGCACCCCGCGCCCCGCGTAGAGAGCGCGGACGAGGACCTGTTACGCGGCGCCGAGTGTCGCACCGCATGTCGCCGCGTCGCAGGTGTGGCGCTGCGGTGACGTCACCGCGCCCAGCAAGGCCCGCTCGGCCCGGCATGGCCCGGAGGACGCGGCGGCCCCTTAAAAGGCGAAGGAGAGCGCGTTTTTCTAGAGACCGCGTCCCGTTCGGACCTGGCCGTCCTGGCCGTCGTCATCGCGCCAAATGAGCGCCGATTTGCCACCTCCGTCTCACTCGCTCGCGCATTCGATGCCGCCGGCCCCTCGCTCTTTGTCTCTCGCGGAGCATGGGCGACACGCATGATCGTCGCCGTTTGAGAACAGCTGAGCGCGCCGTAGACGGGGCCTGGGAGCGGCCGGCAGTGGAGCAAGGCGCGGGGCGAAGAGAGGGGCGCGGCGTGGATGTGGATGCGGGAGGGCGGTGAGTAGGGAGCGGAGTGGTAGGGAAAGGATAAGGGATGGACGGAAGGTGCCCGCGCTGGGAGCCATGGGGCCCCCGGGGCCTCCAGACGGCGAGGCGCGAGGCTCCACAGGTCCCATCTAGCGGGCCCCACGCCGAGAGGGTGGCTAAGTGGTCGCTGTGGTCCAGCAGCGCCAGCCTGCGCACAGGGAGACGCGCGGTGTTCAAGCGGGCGCGCGTGCCGCGGCGACCCGAACACGGCCGAACGGTTCCCGAAGCCGAGCCGAAGTCTATATGCAGTGCATTGCGTCATTTTGACGTCACCGTTGGCCGGGCCGGGCGGGCCGGGCCGGCGCGGCTCTGGGCGGTCGGGGCGCGGGGCCCGGTGCGGCAGGCCGCCGCCGGTCGCGGAGTGGGGGTCGGCGCGCGTGCGCGGAGGGGGGCACGTCCCCGGCCGGCCGGCCCCCGTGCCCCGCCCGTGCCCCCGGTGGGGCCTCAGCACGCGCGCCATTGGCGGCGTCCCCTCCCCTGCCAGGCTCCAAATATGGGACAGATGCTCCATTCATAAAAGTAAATGTCTTGCGCTGGCCGGACGGCGGGACGGGTCGGCCGCGCCGCGCCAGTCTCTTCTAGACCCTGGTCCAGAGTGGATCCCAGTGTGCCGCGCCTGCGCCGCGCTCCGAGCGCCCACTCAGTGCTCAGCGCCGCGCCGCGCCGCGCCCTGCGAGCAGCGCAGTAAACAAACCAGCAGCCCCCGCACGGAACGCGCGGAACGCACGCCACGGGGGCGTCCACGACGGGCGCGCTCCCGCGCAGGGACAAGCAGACCGCTGAGTGCCATCCCGTTGCTGCAGGTGCCGCCGGCCCCAACACCTCCACGATGACCATGGACGGGCTGGACACGCTGCCGCCCCACTCCGCGTCAGGGCATGGCGGCCACGGCGCGCACCCCGGCCCGCTGGCGCCGTTGTACCCGCACACGTCCACCGCCTTCCTGCTCACCGAGTCCGCGGCCGCGGCCCAGCACCACTTCAACGTGCTCAGCTTCGACGCGTGCCTCATTAAGGGGCCCGCCGGGCAGGACCCGGGTTCGAGTCCCGTCCCCGGCGCCCAGGCGACGTCGGACGTCTACGGCCAGGAGGCTGCCGCCCCCGACGTGCAGCCCGGCGACCTCAACACCCCCGTCACAACCTCCGGGGACATCCCTTCCTTCTTCCCCAACAATGTGGTCGAGCCGCCGCCCATCTCTGGTGAGTAGAGTGAAAGCCCAGTGACAAGTGGACAAAGAGACCAAAAGTTAGAGTCTGGCTGGCGAATTGGAGTGAACGTATGTGACTGTGTGAATGGGAGAGTGCGCGTGTGTGTGTGTGTGTGTGCGTGCGCGTTGCGCGAGTAAGTGCAGTGAATCAGTATCTGTCAGTGACAGTTTTCTACGATTTTTTACTTTGCACGCTCTTTTTCTAAGAGTGTTGTGATTGTGCACCTCGTGACGCAGTGCGTTGTGTGTGTGTGTGTGTGTGTGAGTTTATATGACTTGGGGTGCCCGCTACGCCCTGCCCTGCCCTGCCCAACCCTGCACGCCGCGTTGGCATCCCACAGGTTGCTCGTAGAGGGTTTCATGAATGGGAGGCCCCAATGGGGGCGGGGCGGGGTGGGGTGGAGCGTGGCGCCGCTGCGAGGGTGGCTGGGCATGAATGAAGCCTGGGCCCGGGGGTGGGGGTGGCCCGGGGTCGGCCGGGGGGGGGGGAGGGGAGGGAGTGGTGGATCGATGGTACCCTGCGCCCGGGCCTGCGCCAACCCCCGGCACCGCCCCGGCGGCCAAGGCCTTCCTGGCCAGCCCCGCCCTGCCCAGCCCTGCCCCGCCCTGCCCAGCCCTGCCCAGCCCAACGACTCGCAGCTATCCGACCGGCCTGCCTGTGGTGCTCGTGGTGCCCGTTGCCGAGGCAGTAAACACCGCGCTGATTTTATTGAGACACGCGCACACGCACGCATGCACCGGGCGAAACGGCCGCCGTCATGTTTTTGTTTTTGCTGCTGTTGTTGTTAACGTTGTCGTTGTTGGCGTCGGCCCTTGTGTCGGATAGCCCCCAGGCGCGAGGTCACCAGTTGCGCCGGTGGTCGCGGCCTGTGGTTGAGCGCGTTCGTTTCTTTTCCGCGGCGGTGCCCTGGCGGTGCCCTGGCGGTGCCTGTCGCTGGCCTGCGCCCCAGTCGGGGCCCTCGGAGCGTCCCGGGCCCATCCCCCGAGAGGCCCGGCTCGGACGTCACGGCGGACAGCGACGCCTCGAGATATCGATCTTTCATCCCCACCCGTTAACCCACCCGTCCCGGCCGCGCCGTACTGCGCAACCCGGCAGAGCCGCCGCCGCCCCTTCCCGCCACTTCCCGCTTCCCATTCAGAACCCTCAGGATCGTCGCCTCGCTTCTGCGCCTGCGTCCTGCCCGCGTCCTGGCGGGCGCGGGTTCGAACCCCGCCGCTGGCCATCGTCCTTGGCGCTGTTGTTTTTGGTTTCTGTTTTTGTTTTTGCCTTCTTTGTCGACACTCGGGGCTGGCTCGGGTGCAGGGGAGGGCGCGGTCAGAGGTCGCCGAAGACACCTGCCGAACGAGCGATAAGGACGGCCTGCCTCCAGGACGCGGCGCACAGTGGGCCGGCGGGGCGCGGAGGGGAGGGGACCCCTACGCCCCGGGCCCCGAGGTCGAAGGTCGGCCTGTCTTTGCGTGGCACACCCGAGGGTTAGATTATCGTACTCGCCCGCGGCGCAGTGAGCCGCGCAGAAAAACAACAACACGCGAAAAACAAGAGGATCACCGCGGGGGACGGCGTGCCCCGGCCGGCGTGCCTGCATGCGAGGCAGCGCGAGCCGCAACGCAGGCAGTACTGCACACACTCACACGGACGCCCCACAATAAATACTCGCAAGCCCTTTCCTTCTCCGCGCGTCTGCCGGTCCGGGGTCCGCACGCCAGCATACCCGCCGGCCGGGCCGCGCACGCGCGCCCAGACAAAGATTGATTTCAGGCGAAATTCGCAAAGACGAGCCGCGCTGCGTGGAGCCGAGTCGAGGCAGCCGGTCGTACGATCGGGCGGCGTGGCGGAGCGTGCAGGAAAGGAGAGGGGCGGCCGGCGGACCGGCGGACGGGCGGGCTTGCTTTTTCGAGCCGGCCAGCGCAGCCCGTAAAGTAGCGCGCGTCACTGCGGCCTTATCGTCGCGGCGGGGCTGGCGGGGCTGGCCGCCCGGAGCAGTGCGTCGCGAGGGATGCCACAGCCACTTATTTGCATTCGGTCCGAGGATCAGCGAGGCGAGGCGGCACGAGGCTGCTCGCTGCAAGACAAAAATTGAATTTGTGTGACGTCAATGCTTGGCGCTGCGCGGGGCATAGCGCGCCCCCATGTGGTGGGCCGGCCGCGCACTGATAGGTTATCGGTGTGACGTGCGCCTTTTATCGACTGAACCCTGGCGGGGCTGGCGGGGCTGGCAGGGCGGCCAAGAGTCCGCCAGGCCGTGACGACACAGCGCCAGCGCCACGGCCGTTGCCGTTTACGAATTAACGGCGTCACAATAAGACACACGGCCGCCCCATAAATAAAGGACCACTTCTTTAATATGCAAGGCAGAGCCCGGCAGAGCTTTACACTCTACACACCAATCCGAGACAAACTGTCGGCTCGCCGCTCGCAGCCCCCGGCAGAAGACACTGGCCGAGCCTTCATTAAAAACACCTCCTCTGTTATAAATTCCATCCGCTAGAGGGCACAAGCGCGAGCTCCCCTTCCCCAGCCCGCACCGCCGCCGCCCGGCCTGCCCGCTTATTTCGTTATTTCTTCAAAGTAACCGACCTTCTCGCGCAAAAGAGGCACACGGCTGGGCAAAAGTAAATTCTCCTCGTTGGAAATGGTTACTTTGTCGCGGCCGTTCGCTCCACTTTACTGCGCCATGCACGCGCGTCGTGCGTCCGTGTGTTCGGGCAGTATAAAGCGGCTGCACCGGCCATCGGCCATCCGTCGGCCATTCGTCGCACAGTGGGCCAGAAGACCGGTGGAGGCGGTCAAAATACCAGACGCGTTCTGAGCTCCAGAGTAGCTAAATGGGACTCAGACCGAACGTGTGACCCTACCAATGGATTGCTCTCCACACGAGGAATCCATTGGTGGGGTCACACTTTCGCTCCGAGTCCCATTCAGCTACTCTGGAGCTCAAAACGCGTCTGGTATATTTTGACCGCCTCCACCGGTCCTCTGGCCCACTGTGCGTCGGTCATCCGTCGGCCATCGCCCGCAAGTGCCGGTTTACGGTTCGGCCCAAAGAAGACTCAATTGTCACTGGGAATCAATCCGGGTCCGTCCGTCTGACCGTCCGTCCGTCCGCTGGCGGTGCATGCACGGCGGGGCCGCGAAGGGGGCCACCAATCTGACAAATCGGCACCATATACGCTATACAGCTGTCCTTAAGGTGTCGTTGCCGAGGAAGAAGAGGTTGCGCCACGACACCATAACGACTGACGACTCAACGACCGACCCAGACTCAACGACCGAAATCCCAGTGGGGCAGCGAGCGAGCGCGAGAGGGGTCCTTGCAGCGCGGTAGAAAGCACCTCTCGGTGTGTGTGTGCGTGTGTGTGTGTGTGTGTGTGTGTGTGTGTTGATGCAGCACTCGCCCCAATAGCTAAGTCAACAGAACGCGCGTGTGTGGCGCCGTGTGCACGTGCTTCTCCCTGTTCTCCGCGCCCCCTTCAGGTCCCCCGTGTCAATTCGAAGAAGGAGGCGAAGGAGAAGAGCAGAAACAGAAGCGTCTGGCTGCGACAACACTTCTCCGCGTGCCCGCCGCAGCAGCGCTTACCTCCTGCAGCCCCCCCCCCCTCCCTCTCTCTTCTCTGTCTTTCTCTCTCCCTTTTTGTTTGCTGGATCGGGTCTTGGCCCGTTGACGCCCATCCGGATGAACTGGAATCTCTTCCCGTGTATGTACCTGCCGGGGCACTTGGCTCGTGCCAGACGACGGCCAGGAGGAGGGGGATGGGGAGGGGGATGCGTCCGACGAGGAGGAGTCGCTGGAAACGAAAACGAAATTGGAAAGAAATTGAGGCGACGGCAGCGCGCTCTGGCGGCCGCGCGCCGCACGGGCGTCGCGTCGTCGTCGTGGTGCTCGCCGCTCGCCCTGCCGCCGCACAGTGGGTCAGAAGACCGTTGAGGCGGCCAAAATTATAGACGCGTTTTGAGCTCCAGAGTCGCTAAATGGAACTCGAATCGAACGTGTGACCCCACCAATGGATTGCTCTCCAAACGAGGAACCCATTGGTGGGGTCACACGTTCGATTCGAGTCCCATTTAGCGACTCTGGAGCTCAAAACGCGTCCGGGGTTTTGGCCACCTCAACGGTCGTCTGACCCACTGTGCGCCGGCCCACTGTGCCCCGCCGCGGCCCAGGCCCAGCTGATTTATTCGTCGCCATTTCCGGCCGAGATAGCGTTACCAGCAGTACCAACAGAACAGCGCGGCGAGTGCTACCGCTGGAGTTTCTCCAGAGCGCGGCGCGTTGTGTCCCTTCTAGTGCCGCGGCCGCCGCGGCGCCCTGACCTTGCCGGCCGATCGATGCGCCGCGCAGCCGGGCGCGTAGCGCCGCGTAGCGCGTAGTGGAGCCCGCCGGCCCGGCCCGGCTGCTGACGACACTGCGCCGTCGTTTCCCAATAATAATAATAATAATAATAATAATAATAATAATAATAATAATAATAATAATAATAATAATAGTAATAATAATAATAAAAATAATAAAAATAATAATAATAATAATAATAATAATAATAATAATAATAATAATAATAATAATAATAATAATAATTCAAACCTTATTTTATTTTTCTCGTTTTATTATTATTTTATTTATTCACTCGGTCAAGATCTGCGCGCGCGCACCGCGTCCGTACGAAAGCGCGGGTGGCGGCGACACGAAAGCCACAACAAGATTAGTCGAAAAAGTGGGGTCCGCGATTGGGCGCGTCGGCTGTGGTGGTCGAGTTACGCGGCGGTGTCCGGTGCGGGTCGAGAGAGAGAGAGAGAGAGAGAGAGAGAGAGAGAGAGAGAGAGAGAGAGAGAGAGAGAGAGAGAGAGAGGGAGACAGAGTGAGAGAGAGAGAGAGAGAGAGAGAGAGAGAGAGAGAGAGAGAGAGAGAGAGAGAGAGAGATGCCGGGCTGCGGGCTGCAAGGCGCCGCAATTAAACGGGTCATTATTCCGGCGGCGCGCGGCTCGGTGCGGCACGCGGCTATGTGCGGCACGCGCTGGAACCACGTGTTGCACTTACAAAGTTACAACGACACTGCAAATAAGTTTCTTGCTTCCTCGCGCCGGTCTTTCTCCATTTTTTTTGCAGTCTTGTTTTTTTCCTCGCGCGCAGCGCTGGCCGCGCCACGCCCCGCCGCCCTTGTCCAGGCCGTCATTACACCCAGCGGACGCGGCGCCTAGCAAATCGCCGACTTTATAAAGGGAGAATTCCCCGCGCCGCTTAGCGCGCACTGCCAGACCTCTAGACCCTCCAGACCTCCAGACCTTCCAGACCTCCACACCTTCTAGGCCTCCAGACATTCCAGGCCTTCCAGACCTTCCAGACCTCCAGCCCTTCAAGACGTCCGGACCTTATAGACCGCCACAGACCCTCCAGACCTCCAGACTTCCAGACCTTCCACACCTCCAGACGTCCAGACCTCCAGACCGCGAGTCCTCCAGACCTTCCAGACGTGCCAGACGGTGACGAGAGACGGCCCTCGTCCCGTCGCCGAGTCGCCAGGCAGTCGCCAGGCAGTTGATGGGATTTATGCACGGAATCGTCTCATACAGGCGTTTAACCTCCGACCCGCATGGCCCATGCCATGGGGCAAGTAGTAGTCAGGACAGGAGCAGGCGGGGAGCGGTGGGAGGGGGACGCCAGGGAGCAGTGGCCAGCACCACGGCCTGCGTCAGTTATGACCACGTCTTCAACGGTGTTGAGGCCGTTGTTGTTCTCCAGGCGGACAGTAGGGTGGTGTCCTCAAGGGGCAACGATGACGATCATGGCATAATTTAATGGGAAATGGTGGGAATCTAACACTGCCTCTGTTATCGCGCTTTACGATGGGAACGAGTTAACACGTTCTGTGCCATGTCTGTCTGTGCGTCCGTCCGTCCGTCCGTCCGTCCGTCCGCCGGCATGTCCCCGAGGCCCCGGGGCCTCTCTGCCGGGCTCTGCATGCCGATGATTGAGATGCCCCGTACGCACTAGCCGCTTCCAAAATCACCGTCATAAAGGCCTGTGTGTCATATCGTTTCGTTGGGGTACGCCCTGTCCACGCCGCCCCGCCCCGCCCCGCCCGATCGCCGCGGCCGCCCCGCCCGTGCCCGCGGGCGCGGATGCGAGGGAACAGCGTACGGTCTCCCACAGCGTGCATTATGGGAAATGCATCCAACGATTCGGCCTCCTTCTCCTTCTTCTCCTCGGCCTGGGCGGCGCTGGCGGTGCCTGGCGGCTGCGGGCGCCTGGGTGACAGCTGGCGCGCCCTGGCGGCATTGGTTGCCATTAGACTCACTTAAGCAGCACTTGTAGAGCAGGCAGGAGTGAGGCAAAAAAAAGAAGAAAACGTGTTTTAATTGGACCAATAAGACAAACCTCCCCGTAATTGGTCGAAAAGAAAAACGAGAAACATGTTGTTGGCACAGTGGCCGACGAAGGGCCTCGGAGAAGTGTTAAAAATAGCTGCGCAACTTTTTCTCTTTTTTTTTTCTGCCCCTCTATCGGTGGCGTGGTCCCGGCCACATTCACGACAGTCAGCTAAGTCCACCGGAGACCCCCAGCGGTCTGGGCCGTCTGAGCCGTCCAGGTGCGCGACGCACGGCGCGGCGGCAGGGCGGCAGCATCAAAATAAAACGAAATGCGGAACGGAACAACTTGGCCGCGAGAAACTTCTCCAAAGCACAGCACACGCTATATACCGAGGTGCGAGAAATTTCCCCCGCTTGAGTTTGGGTTGCTCTGGCAACGCGGCGTGCCCATCCACGCCGCTCGGCCGGGAAAATCTTGCCTTCCTTTTATTTCTGCGGCCGAAAGGGGCCGCGTCAGCGCGGGCGAAATTGTTGTGACCCGCGGAGCGCCACTAACAGGTGCTTCAGCACAACCCGCGGGGGCGGAGCGACGGCGGAGGGGAGGGGAGGCGTGTCAGGTGTCGTCGCCGAGCCGAAGCCGCTCAAGCCTCCAGCCCCGGCGGCGCAGTTACGCCCTTTTGGCGCGCGCCTTTCTGGCCCCGCGGAATCGGTGAGTCCGTTCCTCGCGGCGGGCCAAGCCTCGGCCAGGCCTTATGGCCGGGCAGTGCGACACGGAGTCCGGGCCGCGCGGACGTGCTGCGCAGTGCTGCGTGGCGGCGTGCCAGTGCGGCGTAGCGCGTGGCGTGGGGCTGTGCGATAGTTTGGTCCATTTCGGAGATAGCGGCATGGCGGGGCGGGGCGAGGCGGCGCGGCGCGGCGCGGCATAGGCGGTGAGTGAGTTTGGCAGCGGCGGCGGTCCTCGTGGACCGTCGCGGCGGACAGGCGTACGCACCGGGGAGAGGGGATGGAGGAGCGGTACTTTGGGGGGTGAGGGGGCGGCCGCCGGCGGGGAGGACGACACCTCGTTAGGTCCTCGAGCCCTGATCGGAATCACGCAAGGAAGCGGCCAATCACTGGAGCATTAGCGGCGGCCAGAAAGGAACTTCCACCTCGTGTGTGTTTGTGGGTGTCTGAGTGTGTGTGTGCGTGTGACAGCGTGCGTCCCGTTTTGCGCGCGTACGGAACGCCGTTTTGACATAGGCGGCTACCGGCCTGCCGCCGTCCCAGTGTATTTTTTGTTTATGCCTTCCCACGCCGCGGCCTGCGCCAGGCCTGCGCCCTGCTGCCCGCGGCCGCGGCTTCCGCGTTGACGCCCCGGTGCTAACCACGTGTGTGCCTCTGTGTTGCAGGCGCGCTGCCGAGCGAGGAGCTGGACCTGGAGGCTGCCGCCGCCGCCACTCCCGACAAGGCCAGCCCTGGCGTCCCGGACGCCGTGGCCGCCAGCACGGCCTCCACGGCCACCTCGTCCAGCCTGACCGCCAAGGTCGAACTGTGCGGCAGCCCCGTGCCCGGCGTGGCCGACGAGGACCTCAGCAACACCAGCCAGAGCAGCATGTTCCCTCAGCGCATCAGCTACCGCGGCATCTTCACCACGACTGGCTCCGGCATGGGGCTGTCCAGCCAGCAGGGCGGCCTCGGGGACCTGCCGTCGCCTAACCACTGGCTGCTGCCGTCGCCCGACAAGACGCTCTTCCCGCCCATCTTTGGCATCCTGAACCAGCCGGCCGCGTCGCCGCCGCAGCACCCCCACTACGCCACCAGCTCCAGCCCCGTGCAGCAGCACTACGACGACCGGCAGCAGCAGGTGGAGCTGCTGGGTCTGAGCATCGAGCCCTGCATGAAGCAGCCGCCCAGCTACAGCAGCTGCCTGGAGCAGCCCGAGTACCGCCTGCAGCAGCAGCCCAACAAGTACCAGTGGCTGGACTCGCCCGCGCAGGACTACAACATGATGGGCGGCCCTGCCACTCCCGGCGTGGTGCCTAAGCAGGAGCCCTTCAGTGCGGCGGCGGAGCAGCAGCAGCAGCAGCAGCAACAGCAGCAGCAGCAACAACAACAGCAACAGCAACAACAGCAGCCCTTCCCCGGGCCGCCCAACCCAGTCAACCTGGCCGAGTACAACCCCTCGACGAGCAAGGGCCACGAGATCCTGTCCCAGGTGTACCAGCAGTCGCCGCTGCCGCTCAAGCTGGTGCCCGTCAAGCCCAGGAAGTACCCCAACCGGCCCAGCAAGACGCCGGTGCACGAGCGGCCGTACGCGTGCCCCGTGGAGAACTGCGACCGGCGGTTCTCGCGGTCCGACGAGCTGACGAGGCACATCAGGATCCACACGGGGCAGAAGCCCTTCCAGTGCCGGATCTGCATGCGCTCCTTCAGCCGCTCGGACCACCTCACCACCCACATCAGGACGCACACCGGGGAGAAACCCTTCTCCTGTGACGTCTGCGGCCGCAAGTTCGCGCGCTCCGACGAGAAGAAGCGGCACGCCAAGGTGCACCTCAAGCAGCGCATGAAGAAGGAGAAGCTGAGCAGCAGCAGTCACCAGCAGCAGCAGCAGCAGCAACAGCACAACCACGTGCACCACCACCACTTACACCAGCAGCATCTCATGGTGGACGACGGGCTCATGCCGTCGAGTGCGCTGTAAGCTTGGACCTGGGTTCGAATCCCGGTTAGACCTCTTCTCTTTGCTGTGATTTTTCTCTTTTTTGTACCCTGTAGTGATGGTGTCTGATACGTACGACTGATTGTGAGTGTCTCAAAATACATTTCTTCTAGTGTGTAAGTGTGCGAATGTGTGATGAGTCAAGACGTTTCGACCAGTGAACGAAGTGTTGAGTGTTTTAAGTGCATAGGGGGCAGGCCTCCGAGAAATCTGATAGGTCAGTTACTTTGTTTTCTTTTTTTTTTTTGTTTGTTGAGGGACTTCTGTTTTGCATACAAATCTGTTATGTTATGTTTATGTCTGTTGTGAATTTTTAGCACGACAATTTGTGTTTTATTCTTTTGTGTCCATAAGGAAGACGCTAACCTACTGAATACATGTAACAATGAAGCTTTAATTAGGTAACTTACAAAGGACCGAAGTATGCTATTTTTATTTTTATTTGTATTAAATTGTTATATTTTTGAGCGTTAAATAACCATTTAACAGAAAGAAGACATTCCGTACTATGCTTAAAACTTCAAAAAATGTGGATCTAAAAAAATGAATGGAAACGAGTTCGCAATCAGAGGGCATGAGGGCGCATACCTTTTTAAAATAAATAAAATTGAGTGTTTGAAATCTTTTCCGAGTCAGTGCATGTGTGCGTGTGTGTGTGAGAGAGAGAGGGAGTTGGTATGAGTGTGTGTGTGCGTGTGTGTGTATGTGTGTGGGCGTGCGTGCATGGGGGAGAGCGCGAGTGTGCCAGTGTGCTCTTCCGGCGTGAATGTTTTGCATGGGACCTTTACATATGGTTGATTTGGGACGTTGCCAAACATAAATAAAAGTGGCCACAATTGATAACATTGGTATGTTGGGCGTACTTCTTTCGCGCAGACGTACATTTTCAATTTTCGTTTCCCCTTATAAGGCAACGGAGGAGTCCCATAAAATCATCGGTTGTCTGCTTAAAAATCATACCAAAGCAACGTGTATAAAGGTTGATTGAAGGCACTTTGAACTCAGTCATTCAAGTTCCACAAATTGAGTTACCAAATGAGCGTTAGTACCGATGGAGTACAAAGTGTTAGGTTTCACCCCTTGGGTTTCAGGCGTCGGTTCTGTGTTTCACGGACAAAGCCACCATCATAGCTGTGTTGTAGAAAAGAACTCCCAATTGCAGGTTATACACCCTAGACGGTTGTGATTTTGGTTCTGCCGTGAATTAGAACCGGCAAGTTGGACTGATCTGGGTTGGAACCCTGGTTCTCCTTAGCGAGGGGAGGATCTGATCTCATCATCGTTTTGTATTTATTTGTTGTCCGAAACTTGCTGTATAAACCCGGGTTTATTTTACGTGACTTTGTTTCGTACTAGTGGTGCTTGCCACTTTAAACATCAGCGTACAAATTCTTTAGGCCTAATACCGTTTCAATTAATTTATGTACATATTAGATAGTCGACTAAAATTTCTCGAAACCCAACTGTGTATATATAATAAATATTTAACTGTTACATTTTCACGTTAACTTATGTTCGTTCATGGGAACGTTTCCCAGCTTTCTAGTTTTCAAGCCTGCAAAAGGTCCCTCTAGGGATATGCAAATTTTGTTTGGAATTCCCTTACCGTTGGCGAATCCGTTTTTATATTTTATTTGATGTTTTTTTGCTATTTTATTTGTTGTTTTTTTCCTATAACTGTATTTGGACATGGCCTCTAAACGACCCACGCATAGTATTTAATACTTTATGTTCATTTTTGTCCTCATAAGAAAAAACAGGGCAAAACAGTCTTTACCGAAGCGCCAAGCGCAACGACGGGAGATTTCTTGTTAGGCAAGTAGTTTCTTGTGTAGTCATGACGTGATAATGTGATATTAAGGAATAGGCCGTGTCCAATCAGTATTGCAGAAAGGCCCCGCCTTCTGCGTTTCCCAACCGGCGAATAGTCAAATCATTTTGTTTCAGTTGCCATGTCATATTAGTGAAAGTTTTACTATTAATTTATTGACTATTTAAGACCAAACATAATGATATGTTTTGTCAATATGTGTAATGTTGAGAGTAATAATTTAATTACACAATTGAAACGAACACATTTGGTTTTACTATTTCTATGTCTGTCTATTTCACCCCTATCTTGATTATTATCGATTTTCTGTGTCAATGTATTGGTATGCAACAAATTTCATGTATTTACTATTGGGCATAAAATGCTCTCACTTGATGTTCTTGTGATGCACGATGTATGTAAAACCATTTGCGGTCTTTTAAGGGCATAATTAAATTATGTTTCAACCTTATGTATCAGTTTAAGCGGTGGCTTGATTTGGTGGTGACGCTGACAAGATCGGTGGGAAGGACCAGAGTATACCCGGAGGAAAAGAAAACCTCAACGCGTAATCACACTTTCTTGGCATGGCATCTTTTCAGCCACCACCAAAACAACCCGATTCTGCTCAAAATTTTGTAGAGGTTCTTATTAGACTCTAGATAGGAAAGATCTTGTGTGAGGCTGTTAAATATAGTGAATGTGATATTTCTGAGAATAAAGACAATTGAAACTGTTTCTTTTTGTATACCTGTTGCTATAATATTTACCGTAGGAGTCCTACGTAGTTTTAAAGCCTATCGAAATCTCATGCACCTACAGCATAATAAAGTTTCATAATAGTCTATTTATTTGTACCATACTGTATCTGTGTCTCCTTCCCTGTTTCAATCATTTTCTTTTGTTGTAAACGTAAATGATCTAAAATAATATATGGCTGTAAACTGTGAAAAGTCTGTAACTATACTAATAAATTTAAACAATCGTTTAAAATATCCGAACACGCTGACGTCTTGATTTCTCCCGTCCTTAGAAACAAACACACACACACCTTTGATTCGCAAGAATTTCCGACAAATTCGACCCGCCTGATTGGGTGTGGAACAATCAGAGCCTGTGGCTGCAACTAGGCTGGCCAAGCTTGTCGCTCGCGGCGCGCATTTGCATAAACGCCCCCGTGGTCGCGACCATATTCAGAGCCCGCTCTTTCCCAGTTGGTGTGGTTAGTCCGCCATCGGCGCCATCAGAGCCAGCCAGGGGAAAATATAATTTCGACGCCACAAACGCAAAGGATCTGGTCATAATTTGCCCTTCGCGAAGAATAAAGCGAACGGAAAACCGAAGGCGAGAAAAAGCCGGTCCGGCCGAGGCGAGCGGAGGCAAGGCGGGAGCGGCTGCCGGCCGCCGGTCCGCCGGTCAACAGAGAAACACGTATATTGGCTTCCGTAGGGAATCTCCGCAAATTATTATTGCCGGTGAGATTTACAGCCGCTTTCTAAGGCCAGCCGCGCAGTCCATTTCGGGACGGGCGCCGCGCCGGGGAGGCGAGGGGCGGGCCAGGGCCAGCGGGCAAGGGCAGTGTCAGTTACTGCGGGGGTAGCATGCCGGGGGAAACATCGCAGGAAATTCAAATTGAATGTTTTTTTTTTGGTTTTTGTTTTGTTTTTTTAATTTTGTGGTGGTGACCGCACCACGACGAGGACGAGGCGGGTTAAGAAACGAATTACGAGCCGAAAATGGCCGAACGCCATCATCTTAGTCACGCGCGTGTCCTTTATGTAAAGTCAGTTCATAACTAAGAATTGGGTGATTGAGAGACGCGGCGGGGCCCGCTTATGCGCGTAACTTCTGCTTCCATTACAAGAGGCTCCTCTAATCTGGGGTGCATACACTAGCAGGGAAAAAATATGGGCGCGTTAATAAGGCGATAGGTGCACATTGAAAAGAGTGTTGATGATGGGATCAGTGCAGGTCAAGAGGGAAAAGAAAAAGAAGAAAAAAAAGTAAGGGTCTGCTGGTGCTGACGAGCCGGTAATGAGTAATGACTCTCGAATCGACGGGCCCTCGGATAATAACTTGAACTATGTGCACTGCGCCGGGTCTGGGGCCGCAGTCACTCCGTGTACCAGTGTACCCGTCTCGCTAATCAAGCTGTGCATAATACCAGCCACCGACCCAAAGGAAAAACAAATAGAAACAAAAAATTTGCGCTCCGATGCAGCGCGTTTTTATTTCCCTGATTAAATCGCCCTGATTCAATAGGCTGGCGTGGACAGCGCTTAGTATGCATCGAAAACAGTTTTGGGCCAATTAACGCACCGAGCGACGCGCAGCAGGCTGCAGGGGCGGCAGAGGCGGCGGAGAAAAAGAATAATGCGAAGCGACGCACAGTGGGTCAGAAGAGCGTTGAGGCGGCCAAAATTCCGGGCACGCTTGAGCTCCAGAGTCGCTCAATGGGACTCGAATCGAACGTGTGACCCCACCAATGGATTGCTCTCCGAACGAGGAATCCATTGATGGGGTCGCACGTTCGATTTGGAGTCCCATTGAACGACTCTAGAGCTCAAAAAGCGTCTAGAATTTTGGACGCCTCAACGCTCTTCTGACCCACTGTGCGTCGCGCAGCGCGAGGCGAGACGCAAGGCGAGGCGCAAGGCGGTGGGGCGGAAACCACACGAACGCATTCCTGCATTTGGACGGGCAGCATCCTCGCTCCCCCTGCCCTGCCACCCTGCGGCCCCGCCAAGCCCCGCCAAGCCGGACTGCCGCGCACTGCCACTCCGGACCGGGTGCCATCCTTCATTCCCACTAATTATGATGAGTACGTTGCAGGCAATTTATCGTATTGTAGAAACGTGTCAAAACGACAACGGCTTTTCGAACCTTGGGCAACCAGAGTGCTCCCCTCCCCGTTGACCGCGCGGTCCAGCCGGTTGGCGTGTTAACACGTTTACTTAGAACCTGACCGCGTTAATAAGTTGCAGTGAGAAATAAGCGCTGCCGTTGGAATAATTACTTAGCTTCATAACAAGGTGGATTTTTGAGCGTATTGATGGCCGCGGGGCTTCCGGCCAGCGCTGACGGGCAGGTACAGTCCGGGAAGGAACCTCCTGCCGTCGCGCGCCTGTTTCCAAACGTGTCGGAAAACCCGCGGCCGTTCCTCGTTCTTTTTAGCTGGTCCGCCCGGACGGTGGCAGCGCGTCCCGTCCTCGAAGTCTCGAAGTCTCGAAGCCCCGGGACGTGGCTGACGGCGGCCGGCTGCCTCAAAGTCCGGCCGCCAAGACCCACGTGACTGGCGGCCACGGCGCGGCAGTTGCGGCGGTGCGGCCGGC
Source organism: Stenchaetothrips biformis (assembly GCA_030522485.1). NCBI lineage: Eukaryota > Metazoa > Arthropoda > Insecta > Thysanoptera > Thripidae > Stenchaetothrips > Stenchaetothrips biformis. Next base: position 21,885,316 of record CM060087.1, read on the forward strand.
GGGGTGCCGGGCGGGCGCGGTGTCTCGGCGGCCCGTCTCCCTCGCACCCGTGCAGGCCGGCCCGTGGGTGCGGCGGAGAGGCGACGACACCCCGCTCGGAGGCGGCCGCCGCGCAGCGCCCATCCATCACACGGAAATCGGGGCCCGCCGCGCTGCCGCCCCGCGCTGCCGACCCCCACCGCCGTATCGAGGTGTCTTCACAAATTAGTCCTTGGCCGGCCGGCCCCGGGCGACACCGCGCGGCACGTCAAAAAAAAAAAACAAAAAAAAACAAGGGGGCCGGCCGGCGCGGCGCCGCGTGTTGGCAGAACGGTGCGGAGTAGCGAGCGCAGAGCAAAGCCAATCGAAGAGCAACTCGCAAAGCCGCTGTATCGTAATACGCAGAGACAGGGAAGGACGCGGTGGGGGGGAGTGGGGGCTTGGAGGGGCGAATACCTTGGCGACGAATGAGGAGTGCACTTACATGTAAGGCTGGTTTGGCACCATTTCAAAGCAAAGCGAAGCAAAGCGCCCCATTTCGTTCGTTACTGTGCGGAGATAATATTCGCGGCACCCATAAACCAGCTCGTGCGGCACCCCGTTGTCATTTCGATAGCACACGCTCGCCAGTTTTCTTGTTCGTGTCGGCGCTCGCTTTTTATTCTATCTATTATTTAATGTGAACACGCTTTGCAGCTTCGCAGCTGGGGACAGGCAAATGAAATAGTAATCGGAGCGCGCGGGAACGTAACACACGCCGAAACGCACGCCGCGTCAACGTCCTCGCCGGCAAAACAGGCACGCTGCCACCGACGCCACATACTTGCTCATAATTCTGTGTCGCGTCACGCCGCCACACCGTCACACCGTCACACTGTCACATCGTCACACCGCCACAGAAAGGTCACGCGGCCCGTCCCGACGTCCTTCCGCGCAAATGACGCTGATACACATCCGGCACGTCCACGGGCCGCGCGCTGCCGGACAATCCCCTTTGGCTAGCCGAAATGTAAACTTTTTTTCCCTCCCACTTTTCGGCGAAAACCGGAACACAACACTACGTGCCCGCCTCGAAAAGTTGTGGCCGGTTTGTTTTGTGTTAATGTAATTTGAAATGAGTCGGGCCGCATCGGGCAGCCGCCCCGCCGCCACCGGTACCGCCCATCGCGCTGCAAGCTGCGAGCTTCAAGGGAGCCGACGATCCCTATCACGCGTGCGGCTGGGTCGGCCGGGAGTGCCTCGGTGTGCCTGCCGCCCGAGATTGGGTGCCGAACGAGGTGCGATCAATCAGCGGCACCCCCTCGAGGGGGGCGGCCACGACGGCGTCCACATACGCGTCCAGGACGGCGTCCAAGACGGCGTCCAGGTCGGCGTCCACGACGGCTTCCAGGACGGCGTCCAGGACGGCGTCCAAGACGGCGTCCAGGACGGCGTCCAAGACGGCGTCCAGGAACACGTCCACGACGACGTCCACGACAGCTGCCCCTGCCTGCTCCACGATGACGGTGAGCGTTTCCGTTCGCTGCCCTTATTATCACACGTCCGCTATGGTTTGGGGAACGGGGCACAGTGGGCCAGAAGACCGGCGCAGGTGCGGCCAAAACTCAAGACACATTTGAGCTCCAAAGTCGCCAAACAAGACTCGAACCGAACGAGTGACCTAATTCAACCAATAATTCCTCGTTCGAAGAGCAATCCATTAGTGGGGGGGGGGGGGCGCACGTTAGATTCGAGTCCCAGGAACTGATTCTGGAGCTCAAAACGCGTCCGGTCTTCTGGCCCACTGTGCGGGGCGCGGCAACCCGCCCTCTTCGCCGCGCACCGGATCGAGCCGGGCCGAGCCGAGCCGAGCCGGACGGGAGGAAGGTGGAACAGAGCCCCAGGTCAAGCCAAGGTGATAAATACTGATCGGTCATTACCATAGCAGGGTGGTTCCAGGTTAATTCGAGCTCTGTCCCTCTCTCTGTCTCTCTCGCGCATCTCTACACCCGTCGTCTCCTTTCCAGGGGATAGCCTGTAATTTCCCTGATGAGCCCCAAAGTGTTGAAATGGGCTGGACGCGGCTGGACGCGGCTTACGCAAACAACCATAATAACGCGGCGCTGCCGCCGGCGCTGTTCGTCGCGCACGAGCGCAGGGTGTCAAACGTAAGGCACGGAAAAGACAGAACGGAACAAAAATCACACGCGCTGGGATTTGAACCCGCGACCGCCGACAGAAACTAGTGGGCGAGTTTGAAAAGTGATCCTGCACCGCGCTCCGGTGCAGTGTACCCGCGCGTGTTGGCCGACGCGCGCCCCGCCAAGGCTCGGTCCGGGCCAGCCTGGCAGCCTGGCAGCCTTTATGTGGTTTAAACGGTTAATAGGATTAATAAAGGAGAAAAACAAAGGGAATCGCCGGGCAGGCGGGCAGGGCGCGGAGGGCCAGCCCGTATGACGAGCCCACCACGGAGGGGAGGGAGTGCCTGTCCAGAATGCCTGCCCGGGTAGGCAACACCCTCGGTGCGGTGCACCCGAGCGAACCGGGCTGCCCACCCGCCGGGCGCTCCAGGCCGAGCGAGCCACCATCATCGCCCGGCTTGTTGTCGCAATCCCAATAGAGCACCGTAGTACAACACGGCCTACAGCTGTCGCAGAAGGTGCGGTCTTCACTCCGCGCGCGCACACACACACACACAGACACACACACGCACACACACACACACTCACAAAAACACACACACACACACACACACACACACACACACCGCTTGCGCGCGAGCCGCTTGCGCGCGAGCCGCTCGCGCGCGCAGTGGCCTCCATTGGTGTCATTACTTCAAATTGAGGCACAGCACTTACACACACTCACTCGCACACTCTCTCTCTCTCTTTCTCTCTCTCTCTCTCTCTCTCTCTCTCTCTCTCTCTCTCTCTCTCTCTCTCTCACTCACACACACACACACACACACACACACACTGGTTTTGTCGGCAGGACAAGCGCCAGTAAAAACAAGTGTCTCCAATTTCATTTTCATCGCCGGGTCCGGTCTACTCCCCTATGCTTGCCCCCCCCCCCCCCCCCCGCCCCGGCCCCGGCCCTGCAACGCTCCAGGCAATCCGTCAAGTTTTCCTCAGAAACAGCCAGGAATATCACCCCCCTAAAAAGGTCAACAGCAGATCCACCCCGTAAACGGGACTGCTGCGCGCTGAGCGTGCATTCCGGCGGGAGCGGGCCGAGTCCGAGGGCGGCTCGGAATCTCAAGATGAGATGCGGCACGCGGCTCACATTTCCGCCGAGTCGGCGCGCGGTGTGGCGACGCCAGTGGGTCACCTGCCCGGAGCAGACGAGCCGAGCGGCGCCCTTAGACAAAGTCCTGCTGGACGCCCTTGGCGCCCTAAGGGCCCCGGCAGGCAGGGCCGGGCAGGGCCTCAGGGCAGGGCCTTCACAGCGAGATTGAGACTAGCGCAGGCCGTGCGTCGACGTGGACGACCCCGCAGTGCGCCACCCGACCGCGGCCGCGGACCGCCGCCTCAGCAACGTAATAGGGCCCCGCCGGTTTGTAGTTTCCCGGAACGGCAACGGCGGCGCGAACAGAAACGGCAACGACGAAAACTAGCCACACGTGGAGGGCCCCCCCCCCCTCCCCCGTTCCGGATTCCCCTCCGTTGCCATGCAGAGCGGCAGCAGCCACGTTTAGCCCAAATCGGTGAAGCAGTGTCATGATTTACTGGCGCAGCCAAACGCCGGTGCCGCCCCGCCCCGCCCCGCCCCGCCCGGTAATGCGGTCCTCAATTTGGAGGAATCAGAGCTGCCACGGCGGCAGGCCGAGCGGCCGGCACCCGTGTTCAATAAATCCCGCGATGCACCGCGCTGCGCCGCGCTGCGCCGCACTGCGCCCATTCATCGCCCCCCGCGTCGCCATCGCCAGGCCGCCTTAAGGATCCGGACGTGACGCCGAGCAGGGCCCAACGGAACTAATTTGTTGCAACTGGTTGTTGTTTTAGCGCGGGCTTGCTTATTGTGTTCCGGCGCGGGTGCAGCGCGGTGGGGCGCGGTAGGGCGCGGGCCTGACGCCGGGCCGGCCGGGGCATTCCTCGCTCGCACTCTCGCCCGTTGTACATATTACGCTCTGGTATGTGAGGGCGAGGGCACTCCGCTGGCCCGGCCGGGAGGCGCGGCGCAGGCCAGAGCAGTGGCCAGGGCAGTGGCCACAGCATACAACTCTTTCGGGAACTCTCTCAGAATGTGACTGAAAATCAGGCCCCGCCATAACTCGACATGTTGTTCCTGGAGTTGCTCGAAACATTTCGAGACAGTACAAAAAAAAATATTTTTTTGGCGCGGGTTTTGGCGAAGTTCCAACCCATAACACGGCTGGAAAAAAAAGTTCCCGCCATAAGTCGATACTATGTTGTTCCTGGGGTCGCAAAGAGCAATTCTAGACAGTACAAAAAATATTTTTTTGGTGGCCCCAACGTCGGCCGACATCTCGTTCCCGAAAGTTGAATGTTTAAGAAGGGAGCGTGCCGACGCCGAGCTGCACTAAGCTGCGCCGAAGCTGCGCCGAAGCTGCGCCGAAGCTGCGCCGAAGCTGCGCCGAAGCTGCGCCGAAGCTGCGCCGAAGCTGCGCCGAAGCTGCGCCGAAGCTGCGCCGAAGCTGCGCCGAAGCTGCGCCGAAGCTGCGCCGAAGCTGCGCCGAAGCTGCGCCGAAGCAGTGCCGAAGCTGCGCCGAAGCTGCGCCGAAGCTGCGCCGAAGCTGCGCCGAAGCTGCGCCGAAGCTGCGCCGAAGCTGCGCCGAAGCTGCGCCGAAGCTGCGCCGAAGCTGCGCCGAAGCTGCGCCGAAGCTGCGCCGAAGCTGCGCCGAAGCTGCGCCGAAGCTGCGCCGAAGCTGCGCCGAAGCTGCGCCGAAGCTGCGCCGAAGCTGCGCCGAGCAGGGCGGCACGCGAGTGCGCCTCGCCACGCCACGCACAGTCAGCGCAGGCCGCAGGACACTGGGCTGTAAAGTGTTGAACGGAAATGGGCAGTGACAATCATGTGCACCAGTACCACCAGTACCCTGGGGCCGGCCGGGGCCGCCGCTGGCCGGTGCGAGAGAGAGAGGGCGAGGGCAGAACAATGGCGCGAGCCCCGAGCAGGGCCCGCCAGCCCCGCCAGCCCCGCCAGCCCCGCCACAATGACTGGACAGGTGAGCATAGTGGGGATGAGACGAGGGGCTGCGAGGACGCCGACGACGACGACGACAAGATTGTAAGTTTCTTGATTTCCATTTTGGAAGTTAGAGTGTGGGCAACTAGAGGTGTCCTAGCCCTGTGCTGTTCAAGTTTCGACTTTTTCCCCCGGCATGGCGACAGAGGCATGCGAGGGGAAGCCGACGACCAGCAGCAGGCCGGAGCAGGCGGCCACCATCAGGACAAGGAGGGTCGTTAAGGAGGGCCGTGAGGACCAGGGCCAGGACGACGACGGCGAGGACGCGAAGGACGCCGGCCGGTGAAGTCACCGCCACGGTAGAGACAAGTGGCCTGCTGCTTTGCGTATGGGTATGGGTAGCGTCGGTGTCTGCCTGGCCGGCTGGCTGCCTGGCTGCCTGGCTGCCTGCCCCGCCGAGCGACAATCAGCGGCGAAATTGAGGCTGGGATGACTCACGCCCTGCCTGCCGCCGTGACCTTGCCCTGCCTTGCCCGCGTCGTCGCCTGTGGTCCGTTGCACCGCCGCGGCCACGCCCACCGGTACCGCTCGGGTACCTCTCGGGTACCCTCCTCCGGCACTAGCACTAGCAACAACCCCCCCCCCTCTCTCAGCACTGATTATTCACCATCAACATTCGCTCAGGGAAACACGGTTACAACGGCCTTCCTCTTTTCGCCCGGTGGCACTTTTGCCTTCCTTGGGCTAGGTCAGTCTCGCACACGCGCAGACACCCACACCGGCACAAACACGCACACGCACTCGCACGCACTCTACGACAGCGCAGGTCCTCCGGCGCCGCCCGAGCGGGCCCCAGTGGTCCAGCGCGGGGCGAGGTGGGGCGGGGTGGGGTGGGGCGAGGCGGGCGGGGTACGCCCGGAGCAGTGTGGACCGGACCCCGGCCCCGTGATGTATGACTTCCGTCGCGGAGCCGCGCGATGCCGCCTCTCTCTCGGTCTGCCTCCTCTCTCGTCCTCGCGTACTCAGCCCCCCTCTCTTGTTGCAGATCGTCAACGCAAACACACACACACTCGCACACACTGACATGGATATTGAAGTCGTCAAAACTGCAAAGTGGGCGTCAACGAAAGAGCGGAGCGGGGAAGGGAGCGGCGCCGCCGTATTCAAATCGCATTTTGGTCCTGGATGGTTTGGTCACTCTGGTTCCGAGTAGTGGAGGTGGCGGCACTCTGGTCCAGCGATGAGCCACCCACGGGCGCCGCGGGCCGGCTGAAGTGGCGCTGCAGCGGCGCTGGAACTGGGAGCACTCGTCGCTGAACAGAACAGGGCCCGGCAGGGCAGCCTCCTCCAGATACGGCACTTTACCGGCAGGCCCACCGCGCCGCGCCACCGCCCCGGCCCAGCGCGTGCGCGGTCAAAGGGTCTCCGGAGACTCCAGGACTCCGGGCGCTGCGGGGAGGACGCTGCGCTGGACAAATACGTGTCCCGAGTTTGTTCTCCGCGCGGTCCACAGCGCCCTCCCGCTGGACCGGAAGTGGGGACGAGGAGAAAGGAACTGAAGCCTGGAGTCTAGAGCCTGGAGCCTGGAGCCTGGCCTGGCGTAGGTGAGAAGGGAAATGGGAGTTGGCCGCAGCGGCGTGGCCAAGGCGAAAACGGCGCCGCCATCGTGCAGCTGACCTTCACGACGTCGACGTCGCGCGACGTGCGGATCGCCGCCCCGCCCTGACCCGGTGCGATGCACTTGGAAGTGGGACGCCGGGAGAGGCATTTATTTTCGGCGTTTTCTCCAGGACAATAAGTAACAGTAACGAACGGAGGCCATTGAGGACGTCCCTGTCAGTCAATGGCTGGCGCGGCTGGGACCAGGCCGCTTGGAGTCCCGGAGCCGGAGCGGCCGACTAGTCGCGACGCCAGCTGCACTGCCCACGCCAAATCCCGGCCTCGCCCCGCCCCGCCCCGGCCGGCAAGGTAGGCCTACAGGCCAGCGCTGTTACCTCTGCAAAGTCCCCGCCGTCCTGACGGCAGCGCGTAGCCGGCGTAGCCAAGCGGCGCCTGTGTGCTGGGGGCAAGCTGGGGGCCCCACCGCGCCTCACCGCGCCCCACCGCGCCCCGTCCGCCGAGTTGGCAGAGCAGCGGTTTTGCGACACAGCGCCCCAGCGCCGCACAGCGCGGCGGGAGCTCTCTGCGGCGCGGCAACACACACGGCGTGCGAGCGACTCGTCCAGAGCGGGGCGCGTCCACAAACTAGGACAGAAAAAAACCACACGCTGTTCCGGGTGTTTGAACCGAAAAGCCAGTCGAGCCGAAGCCCCTCAGTGTGGCGCTGCCCTCTGCCCCCAGGCTTGTCGCTGGGCCTTCCGAAGCCTCCAGTGTTGGTCCACCCGGCAGCGCGTCGAGGGAATCTGAGCGATTTGTCTCCGGGACGGTGTCGGCCGCGTCCGCGGCGCCGTCGTCGAGGCCCTCCTCCTTGCCCTCTCACTCGCACCGCGGTAGACGCTGAGGCGCGTCGTCGCGCTCCGCACGCAGCCCCGCGGCGCCGCGTGCATCCGGCGGGCGTGAGGTGAGGTGCACCAATCTACAGCCTTGTATCTCCGCCTCTGCCTCCCTGACGGCCTGCCGGCCTGTCGGCCTGCCGGGTATCTCGGGCTGGACGCACTCGGCTTCCGCGCGGCCCGGGCCAAGGGCCAGCCGCACCCTCCGTCGGACATGACTGCCTTGTTGAGGCCGTGCGGCAGGCCGACAGCCTCGCCGACAGCCGCCGGGCTCCGCGCTGCACAGTGGTGCACGGTATGAGGGCCGGCGTCGGCGGATCAAATCTTATTACTTCACAGCTTTTTTCTCTGACCGCTGCTCATTGTCGCGTCAAGAACCCGCTTCAATCGGAGTCAAATATGAGCCGTGGTGGCTGAGAGTGGCAAGGCGTCGAACCCCGACAGAAAAGTATGGGGATCGAATCCCAGTAATTCCTTCCATTTTTTGACTGGCTTCCTCCCACGGCGACTCAAACCCGTCGTCCAACATTTATTATTTTTCACTTCCTTCCCCAGTGTGCTTCAATCCCATGGCAACGCGGGGTAATCCTCATGTGCCGTGGTGGCTTGGGGTGTAGGCGCCTCGCTTTCCCGGTATGAGGGTCGGCGGATGAAATCTAATGACCTCAGAACTTTTCTCTCTGGCCCCTGCTCGGCGTCAAGAACCCGCTTCAATAGGCGTCAGACATGAGCCGTGGTGGGGATGAGTGGAAAGGCATCTGACCCCGACGGTAAAGTTCGGGGAGAGGTCCAGGGTTCGGGACCACCATCCAAACTTATGACTTCACAAAATTTTTCTCTGACCGCCGCTCATGTCACATCAAGAGCCAACTTCAAACATCTGCCAACATGGTCCGTGGTGGCTGAGAGTGGAAAGGTACCGATCCTCGAACATTAGGTTCGGGGACTGCATCCTTTCTATTCTTTTTTTTTTTTTTTTTTTTTAAATATAAGTCCAGAGTCGAAGTAAATTTTGCAAATTTTTTTCCGCCATCTCTCGATATGTTGTTCCTTAGGCCATGGGACGCATTTTTATACGGTCGAAAAAAAAGTCGTTTTCCTGGCCAACTTTAGTCCGGTGCGTTCGGGACCACCAACTGTAAAGTTTTTCCACCAAATTGTTTCATGAGGAGGAGAATCAAGAAAAGTTTCAACATGACCGCTGGCACGGTGAGCGGCATGGCGTCCCGGTGGCTCAGTGGTTAACAGCACCCAACTGAATGTGAGAGGTCCAGGGTTCTGGGCCACTATTCAAACTTATGACTTCACAACATTTTTCTCTGACCGCCGCTCATGTCACATCAAGAGCCAACTTCAAACGGCTCCAAACATGGTCCGTGGTGGCTGAGAGTGGAAAGGCACCGATCCTCGAACGCTAGGTTCGGGGATTGAAGCCATTTTTTTTTTTTTTTTATTTTTTTTTTGGACCGCCTCACACACGCAAGCCCGCACGCAGACAGCGAGTCGGAACGCAACGATTTAGTTCGATAAGTCGTTCGGCAGGACGCACTTGTTCGCCTCTTAAAAGAGATTCATTTGGTTAGTTCAGGTTAGGTTAGGTTAGGGTAGGATATGTTGGGTTAGGTTAGGTAAGGCATCGATCCCCGTACGCTAGGTTCGGGGATCGAATGCCGTTTTTTTTTTTTTTTTTTTTTTTTTTTTTTTTTTCTCCCCCCTCCACTGCCTTCTCTAGCGTGCTTTCAATCCACAGCAATGCGCAGCAATGACATGTTCCGTGGTGGTTGGATGTGTAGACGCGTCGGTCCCGGTATGAGGATGGGAGGATCAAATCTTATCACTTCACAACTTTTTTTCTCTGGCCGCTGCTCATTGCCACGACAAGAGCCCTCTTCAAGCGGCGTCAGACGTGAGCCGTGGTGGCTGAGGGCGTAAAGGCGTCTGACCCCGACCATAAGGTTCAGGGATCGAGTGCCATTACTTTCCTTCATTTTTCGACTGGCTTCCTCCCACTGCGACTCAAACCCGTCGTCCAACACTCGGCAGACGTGCAAGTCAGGGTGGTGTAGTGGTCTAGGCTCAATCCAGGCCATTACACCCGGGTGTCTAAAAAGCAGTCCGCTTCGGCGGATTGGCCTCGGCACTGGTTCGATCCCCGATCGAGTCAGCCACTCGAGATTGGTCGCGAGTGGGTCCATTCCGATTCGTCGGATGGAGTTGATAAGTCCTTTGAAGCTGGCCTACTGACTGCATGTTCGGGTCTGGGAGCGCCGGACAGCGGGTGTACCATTTGGGTACCGACCAGCCTGCGAAAACAAAAGCTCCCAAAACTACTCTCTGTCTCTCTCTTTAACTCTCTGTCTCTCTGTCCTCTCTCTTCAACCCTACGATCGCCGGCTGCCTTCATCGGCGGTCCTTCATGTGTGGAAGGCAATTGCGGTCCTACAGAAGCTGAACTATGCGGTAGCAGTTAAAGCCTGGATACACCGGTTCCCATCCGAACACCGAAGTTAAGCAGGCGGCTCGAACCCCATTGCGGGAGGGAGAGGGTCGTAGGGTTCCATTTTTTATTTATTATTTTTACCAAATTTTAAAGAGAGTGGCGTGTTGTTTGTACTAAGTGCGCAACCGAGTGTTTTGTGCCGAGGGCGCAACCACACCGTTGTCCCAGGTCGGTCCTGGAAACGGGTACTTGGGCGCGAAAATGGACTCATTTCCAGAACCGTCCTGGGAGAAAATCACCAAAGTCCCAGGACGGTCCTGGAACCGGGCCCGCTAACCCAAACCGAGACCTTTCAGACCTAAGAAAACCAGGACTCGGTCCCACCGTGTAGCGACTATGGAGCTGAAAACGCGTCTAGAGTTTTGGCCGGGCGGCGCGACCGTGAGAACTAGGAGGTGAGGGTCCACGGCCGTGAGCCCTGGACGCCGTCCTGGCGGCACGCATCGGCACGCCCAGCGTCCCAGGAATCCCGGACAAATTTGTCCGCTGCCATGTCCCCCAATCATGCCACTCCTGGCTGCCTGCGCCCAGCCACTCCAGCAGCTGGCCCGGGCGCTGCGGTACCCGAACCAAAATCGGATGTCACCATCTTTCCTAGCGCAAGTTCATTTATTTGTTAGTTGTTTGTTGTGTTGTTTGCAGAGTGCCGCGCCGTGCCCTCTGTGCTGCCCTGCGCCGGCCGGGGTGCTGTCCTCCGGATTTCATCTTTGTCGCGGTGCCGAGAAAGTCTCTTTCTTAGCGTGCCCGCCCCGCCCCGCCCCGTCGCCCACACGCGGCTGGCGGCACGGCCGTGCGTCCGGAACCGCGCGCGCTGCGCTGGTCTGTCCCTGTCGCGCGCGCGGCCGCGGCCACTGGCGGCGACGGAGCGACGGAGACACGCGGTCCCAGTCCGCCCCAAAAGGATCGCCGTTAATTTCTTAAAGACTGCGCGGCGTTGCCACTCTGCCACGACTCTTGGCTGGAAGTCCTTGCTGGACTAGCGGACGTTGCCAAACCGGCGGACAGTGTCGCAAAGGGGAAAAAAAGAAACCGCGATAGAAAGTGAGGAAAAGGCAAAAGCAGCAACTTCGACGATTCCACTCCACCGCAAGGGATGGTGGTGGTTGCGGACCGCGTCGGCCGCCCGCAGGGCAGTCGGACCAGTACCCACTTGGTACCGATCTCCATCCCTCCCCCACCACCGATCACACACACCCATACACACACACTCACACACACACGTCGGCTCAAGATAGTCCGAAAGTCGGAGAGTAGCGGCAGGGCGCGTTCCAAAAAGTGACAATGGCGGCGCGCACCTCGCCCCGCCCCGCCCCGCCCCGCCCCTGGCACATCAGCTGACTGACGCCCTGACAAAGAGAGCCGCGGCTGGGCTTGGCCGCGGCGAAGGCCCCGCACGCCATGGCTGCCAATGACCGAGCGCGGTCCAGCCCGGTCGCCCCCTCAAAACACACACCCACCATCTTCGGGCCGCGGAGCGGGGCGCGGACTCTCTGGGGCCGCCGGCTTTGGCGCGGTCGTGGCCCCTTCTCCATCCCTTCCCCCCGCCCCTGCCTCCCTCCTTGTCCCGCCACTGCTTCGGGCGTACACTGAATAGGCGATGTGAGCAGGACTCGGAACAGGAGAAACGCTGGTGTCAAACTAGGGAACATGTTTTCGAATTCCGTGGACGCCGCAAAGTCACTTCGCCGGTTCGAAAATCCCGCAACACGAAATAAGGCTTTCGACGCTCTTCTCTGGCACGGCACCATGGCTATGCTGGCTGGGGCTCTTTTACGCGCAAACTTGAGCCTTCTTCTCTAGCCGTCTCTCCCCTCTGGCCGCCTCCCTTCCATTAGCCCGCGCTCTCTCCGAAACGCGCTGCCTCGCGTCGCCTCGCGGGGCATCATGAATTTACAAGCGAGAACCCCTCCCAGCGGCAAGGTGCGGTGCCCGAGCGCCGAGAGCCCGGAGCCACCCCTTCTAGTGATCAAGCGAGGCGGCCGTGGCCGTCCACTCAAACACAACCCGGGCTCGCTAGAAGCAGCGCAGCACAGCGCAGCAGCTCGCCTTTCGAGACTGGAGGTGCGCTCTGGCGGCGGCGGGCCGCGTCTCTGCTTGCCGCCAACAAGTGGAGTGGGGCGAGGAACAGCGCCGCGACGCCAGGCCGCGGCGCAGCACGCGCGGTGGATGGGTTGCCTACCCAGCGGGCGCAGACGGAGGGCGTCATCGTGGACGTTGGAAGGGTGGCCGGGCGCCGGGCGCAGCGCTGTCCCAGGCCGTGCCTTCCATCTTGTATTCCGGAAGAGGGTCTTGATCGGGCTTTGACCCTGCCGCCCGCTGCTCCAGCGCCGCCAACCAACGAGTGCCTCCTTGAAGAGCAACCCGATCAAAGGCGCTGCCGGCCTGGAGGGCGCTGGCCTCTCCGCCTAGCCAGCCCGAGTACGTCCTCGCCGCAGTACCCGGCCGGCCAGGGCGGGCAGGCAGGCGCCGGCATAGCCCTGCACACCCAGCACCAGCAGGTTCGAGGGCCGCGGGGATTTAGCAGCGCGCCGACCTCGCCCCTCCTCTGGTCCTCGCCATCACCATCACTACGGTCTACACGCCAGACTCAATAAAACGTTAACACCGCATCCTGAGACAAGATCATAAGGCTGCTTCAATTCAAAAAAAATGACGAAAATTTTTGCAAGAGAAAATAAGTTATTTGGTGCAGGACCGATCCCCGAACCGGAAATGGGTTAGTGCTATGGAGGTTGGAATTTCCCGGGTAGGCTTGTCGAAAATGACAGTCGCACTGGGTGTCGAGCTCAGGACCCCCGGATTCAGAGTTCGACGCCTCAACGCTCTCGGCCAACGTTCGTCGCTAGACACCAACGGTGAAGCGGTCCCTTTGACAGGCTGGATCCGCATGGATTGCATGTCGAAATCAACAAAAGATATGGCGGGATTCGAAAATCAGTTCTCGGACTTTGTAGTTGGCGCAGGCAGAGACACTCTCGACCACAGTGACCCGGTGTATTTATTTTGATGGTTAACCTCGGATTAAAAGAGTGTGCGGAGCACCCCCATACCGGTGAGGGTGCTGGGTCCACAGTGCGGCGTGTGGTCGCGCTCCCCCGCGAATAGTCCTTCCCTAGAGCCAACCGCCCCTCCTCCCCCCTCTGTCTGACGGCCCTGCAGGTTCTTTGTGCTTCGTCCGGCCACAATAACTGTCCCCGGGTTCCACCTGGTTGACTTCCCCGAGGTCCGCCTGCTTTGTCCGCCCGGCCGGTGGAGCCACCCCGCCGCACGCTCACAGGCCTTGCTATTCTTAGCCTCAGCGCCGTGCCGCCGTGCCGCTGCGGGAGGCTCCGTTCCGGGCCCCGCTCCGAGCGGACGCGCTCGGGATGCTGCCGAGGGAACATCGGCTTTCGGGGCGGGTTGGGGCGGGGCTTGGCGATCAGACCCCCGCATCTGGACGAGGCCCCGGCGCAGTTACGCGGGGCGGCGGCGGCGCGGCGCGGTCAGGGACTCGCGCACGTTGGGGATGCAGGCGGCGCTGGAGGGGGTGGTTGCCACGGCAACGTACCTGTTGCCGAGCCCTGACGCAGTGCCGTTACGGGTGCCTGTGACGTCACTGGGCCCCGGCGGCTCTGGTGGTCCCGGCGCGGATGAATGAAACTCTGACGTCACTCGGGAAAGGCGGGAAGGGGGTGGGGGAAACTCGGATGAGAGTGTTGTTTGTCCAGGCCCGGCCCACCCCAAGGCCGCTACGCACACTGCCACCCGCAGGCCGGTCCAAGGCTACGCGGCCGCGCCCCACCGCTGCTCCACACTGCAACGGCCACTTCACTGCACTCTAAAACTACTTGTAAAATTATAAGAAAATTGTGGATGAACTATCGTGAAGCGCAAGTTACAACAAATATTGCAAATTTATGAAAAACATTTCTACGTATGAACTAATTGTAAAGTACAAAGCGTTTGTGGTTTCCGGCAGGCTAGAAGGGGATCAAATCGGCCGGCTAAACGCAGAGCCTGAGGCTGAGGACGGCGAATAATGCAGGCTCGACTCCGGGCGCCGCGTGGCAGGCTAGTGGTGGGGCTGGTGGGGCGCCATGAATGACGCAGCCTGCTAGCGTAGCCCCCCACTGAGCACTACATACCCCTGGGCCGGCCGGCCAGGGCCCCAGTCACTTTCTCCTCCCTTAGGGTGGGGGCTGCAGGCGTACCTACAGTGGGAGAGAGGCGGCCCGGTCTGCCGTGCGGGGCAAGCGTCTCAGGCCTCGGCTTCCCTGCAGTCGCTCTCTCTCTCTGTCTCTCTCTCTCTTTCTCCCCCCCTCTCGCTCTCTCTCTCTCTCTCTCTCTCTCTCTCTCTCTCTCTCTCTCTCTCTCTCTCTCTCTCTCTCTCTCTCTCTCTCGCACACATGCGGGGTGACAAAATTCGCAATCTGCCGTCACATTCGTCGAACAGTGGTGCCGGCTCGGCATCGACCAAAACGAGCGGCAGCCGGCCGGCAGCCCGTCCGATGGAAGTGAAGGCCACGCTCTTGTTGTCCAGCCCCAGTGGCGCCACCAACACCGCCACCCCGCCCCACTGTGCCCCGCCTCGGCCGCCCCGCCTCACAGTCGCTGCTAATCACCATGTTTTCCACAGGCCGCAAGGTTTCGGGTTGCAGTGAGAGAGCCAGTGTGAAAATGAAAAGAGGTGTTAGGAATCGATCTCCCGACCCGAGAGCTGACAGCCGACGATGCCTCTTTTGCTGTTCACTTCAGGGCACAGAGGCATCCCGGGGTGCAGAAATTTTCTTTATCGTGTTATCGTGTTGATTTTATTTCTGTTACTCTGAGTACACTTTTGTGTTAAAATGTGTGCCACCACAGTACAGCTCTGCGACCGGATAGCAGCTGTCGCACGTAATCATCTCTGGCGAGATAGCCGAGGGCCGGAAATGGACGAGCCAGATTGCGGTGGAGTGTATGTGTGCAACCCGGCAGAGGCGCATGGCGGCGCGGTATACCAGGACCCGACCAGGGCGACGCGACGGGGCGCGGTGCGGCGAGGCGGCAGTCCTTGGCCGGGGCATCCTGTGCAGATCGATCGGCTTCCCCCCCACCCCCCACCCCCCAGCCATCAATGCCCGCCATTCCACCGCCCCGGGTGCTGTCCCCAACCCACCGCGGCGCGCCGCTTCCAGGAAACCGGCCGGCTGTTAACCGCGTACCGGGAAGGGCGGGGACCAGGACGCCGAGACAGTAAGGGCTGCCGTCGGAGCTGAGGGAGGGCAGGAAGGGCGGCAGCATCCCCCGCCCCGCCGGCCGCTGCGTTGGCAGTGTTGGCAGTGCGGAGCGCCCGGCAGGGTAGGCGACGCGGCCGCACTGCAGTCGCGCTGGTGGCCTATCCCGCAGAAATACGGCGCTCTCACGGAGGCCGAGACTAGACGCCGCGATCCGACGAATCGGCCGGGAATCTTGGCAAACTTCGGTGCCTTGGACTACCCGGACTGCAGAAATTGGGCCATTAAGGGATGGGCTTCGGGCGGGCTGGGTGGGGGCGACTCGGATTGCAGGCTTCGGCCACATGGTACTGCACTGCCAGGCTGCGTGGGAAGTGTAGCACACTGATTCCGAGAGTCTTTTTCGTCGCTCCAGCTCTCTCGCTCGCACCTATACGCGAAGCCCTATGAGTGCAAGAGAGAACGGACGACTCTCGGAATCATTGCGCAGGACGGGGCGGGCGGCGGCGGCCGAGGGAAGAAACTGCCGCCGCTAGCGCCGCCCCGCCGCACTTACGCTGCAGACTGATTCCGGGTCGGAGGTCTCTCTCTCTCTCTCTCTCTCTCTCTCTCTCTCTCTCTCTCTCTCTCTCTCTCTCTCTCCCCCTCGCACTCACGAGGCGCTGCGGAATCAGTGCTCTCCTCCGACTCTGCCTCGGCAGACCGTCGTTCGGCAAGGCCGGCGTGGGTGCGGCCGCATCCCCGCGACGCAACGCCGCGTCCATACATAACAGTTTGTCAACGCGGCGTCGTCGCGTCGCGCGGATGCGCCGGGGGCCGCGGGGTCACGGACGCGCGGGCCAAATGCCAACCGAACCGACAGACGGACGGACAGAAAGAAAGAAAGACAGACAGACAGAACCTACTGGGACAGGCCACTGCATCCCCGCCCCGCGGAATGCCGACCGCAGCGTGCCGCCGGGCGTGGGCGTCCAATAGCGGCGCGCGGTCGCGGTGGAAGTGCAGTGCAGGTGCACGCCGGGACGCCCCCTTATTCCCCTCCGTGACCTGCTTCTAGTAATGAAATTCCTGGTGGAGCCGGATCGCCATGCCGACCCGCCAGCCAGCCAGCCAGCCAGCAGCTAGCCAGCTAGCTAGCAGCCAGCCAGCAGGCAGCCAGCAGGCAGCAACCAGGTGACTGGCGTCAACGCGCAATCACGCCGGCGCGTCCCATTCACCATTCTGCTCTAACCTAGATCCTGGATCTCCCCCGGCCGCCTCGCCTCCCCTCCAGCCGAGCGCCGCGGCCGCCGCGCTGAATGGACGCCGCGGGCCGCAATGAAGGGGGAGCGCTGGCTGCGCTGGCTCCGCTTGGCTTGGCTCTGACGTAGGCGTTACTCGTCGTCCATTCATGGATCCCAACCCCATCCCCATGCCGGCGGCCCGACCCGGCCCGCCACGTGTCGAGGCTGCAGAGCGCTGCAAGCCCGGGCCTAGCCTACCCTGCAGGCCACCCCCCTACCCCACCCCTCGCGCGTCACGCCGCGGCCTTCTCTCTCTCTCTTTTTATCTGTCTCTCCCTGTCTCTGTCTCTCTCTCTCTTTATCTCTCTCTCTCTCTCTCTCTCTCTCTCTCTCTCTCTCTCTCTCTCTCTCTCTCTCTCTTTCTCGCTCTCATGGTGCGCCCTGTACCGTTGCGAGAGAGACAGACCGCCGGCCGCACAATGCGGCTTCAGCCCACGGGGCCCGGCCCGGTTCGGCGGGGCAGACCGGCTGGCAGGAGGCCGTGGAGGCACAGGGAGGCACTCAGCGTGCATGCTGCATGATGCAGGCACAGGCCGGGCTGCCTGGTTATTCATCCCCTTGGCGGCGAGGAAGCACGGCCGGGCGGGACGGCCAGGCTCCACCAACACGCCGCCGTCTACCTGGCCAGCTGCATCAAGTTGTCGAGGGTTGATGCAAGATCATGTGCTAGCTTAAAATTTCCTGCGACACTTTCCCGTCCCATTTCAAGCGTTTTGCGACATTTTGCGCCCAGACGCGCCACGAACCCACAGTGGCAAGCCAGGGGCAAACGAGCACAAAAAAGCAGCCCCCCACCCCCATCCCCCGGGCCGCACATCAGCCCTCACGATCCACTTCCCGGAAACCGGTAATGAAAAATGTCCCCCCCCCCCCGGCGAGATTGTGGCGGCTGGCTGCTCGTCTCTGGTGAGAGCGTGGAACCGAGGAACCGTCTGGTCAGAGGTGCGAGAGAGAGCGAGAGATGCCGTCGGGCAGCGTTGCTGTCAAGGTTGCTGTCTTCGTCGCACTCGAACCGAACGGGCTCCGGGTCGGGTCGGGTCCACTCGAAGCTTGGTGACGACGGCTCTGCCAGAGGACCGGACCCACCCAATGCCACGCTCTGTCTCTGGTCACGCGGCGAAAGCGGTGGCGCACTCTGTCGGCTTCCCGCGGCGGCACTATCGATCTAAGGCACCGCCGGCCCACAGTGGGCCAGAAGACCGGCTCAGGCGGCCAAGCCAAAACTCCAGACGCTTTTTGAGCTCCTGAGTCGGTGAACAGGACTCGAACTCAACGTGTGACCCCACCAATGGATTCCTCGTTCGGAGAGCAATCTATTTGTGGGTTCACACGTACGTTGCGAGTCCCATTTAGCGAGGCTGGAGCTCAAAACCCATCCGAAATTTTGACCGTCTTCACCGGTCTTCTGGACCACTGTGCGGCCTCACCCCGGCAAGGGTAGCCTCGCGAGCGGCGCCCCCAGCCGGCGTGACGGTGAGCTACAGCGCCCTAGCCTCGCCTGAGGCCCGTCCGGCCCGGCAGGATGTTGAGGCAGACACAGACAGGCGGACGCCCGGGGAAGATGCTCCGTCTCCCTGCGTTCTCGGAACAGCAAGCTGACTCAGCCGCGCCCGGCCTCCTCCGTGGGCGTGCTTTTGCTTTCACTTTGCGCTTGAGAAAACGCCCCGAGCCTCTATACCCGCTCCTCCAAGGACGCCGCGAGGGCACATCTGCATATTGAGCCACCGGTGTAACCGGGATGTTTTACTCCCTGACCCGTCCGGTGGGGGAGAACAACTACCCTAGGGATGGTTTACTCCGGGGAGTGTGTACCCACGAGAGTAATGTAAGCCGGTGACATGTGCGTGAAGTGAAGCGCGCGGAGGGAAGCGCGGCGTGGCTGCGGCCGCCGCGGCTGGAGGAGAGGGCGGAACGCGCCCTTGGAGGGCTGCGGCGCGCAGGGCACAGCCACAACCTGTTGGCGGCAGATTCCAAACAGTGGCTCGTCGCTGCGGCTCCCTCGCACCCCGACGAAGCGGCCGCCCGATAGTGCGAGAGAGACAGTCACGGCTCGAAATAAGCTGCGGGGAGGACCTGTTGGCGGGCCTGCGGCTGCCCCGCAGAAATAGCGGCTTCTTTCTTCTGCCTGGGACGATAAGGCACGCGGCTTCATCTGTCACTCTGGCGGGCAGGCAGCAGACTGAAAGTCCCTGTCTCTCCCGCACTTATACGGGGCGCCGTATGAGTGCGAGAGAGACAGACGAAAACGACTGTCGGAATGTCCGCTGCCAGCGCTGCCAGCCGGGGGTTGTTGTTGGACATGCCTTGACTCTTGTCTGCTGACGTCTCTGACCTTCCGCTCCGAGTCCCGCAGTCCCGCTCAGTCCCTCGCGAGAAGGGGGACAGGGGCCATTGAGGACCAGCGTTGCCCGGGACAACGGACTGGAGTCTGACTGGAGTGGAGGCGACCCCGCGCCGCCAGGCCTCTAGCACACTGTAGCAGCCTTGCACTAGCAATAGATGATAGCGAGCGGGCTTGCCTACCCTGCTATTCACAGGCGCTGCGGCCTCCGCGACACGCATCGCTCGGGTTTTGGTCGGGGTCCTTCTTTGTGGAAGAAACTGGACCTGGAAACAGGCCAGCATTGCGTTCTGTCAGGGGGCTGCAACGCCAATGGCCAGAGTGGATGCAATCCGCGAGACCACGCAAAAGATGGAAATGGGGGGCTCTAATGCTCAATGACGGTAGCTTTTCTTCAATCTCCCGTTATGCGGTCTTAGAAAAAAAGGTCAATTCTGTGTATTAGGCCATATGGCACACCGATTGGTTGCACCGTTTATCAATAGTGAGTGGTAAAAGTAGGTCATTTTCAGTGTTTTTCCCGCCATTTTAAAATTTGAATTTTAGAGTTTTGGCATAAACTTACGTAGCCTAATACACCGAAAGATACATTTACTTTGGGTTTGCTTTGAGAAATTGGAGTTACACGTAACGGGTTGCCAAAATTAAGGTCTCCCAATTGACAATGTGCCGGTCTCGCGCATAGCCCCCGCCTAGTCATTACCGTTGCTGCCCCCTGGTTCTCGGCCCCGCAGCGTCGTGTTGCACCTGCCGTCGGTGCGTGCGATGCGGGAATACCCCTCGTCTCCGCGCCCCGTGAACGACTCTAGCGCAGAGTATTGCCGACTGAGGGGCGCCTGGACGCCACGGACAGTGCGCTGGTCCAGGCGAACTCGTAAAATTGGAGTGACTTGGTGTGTGAGATGGTCGCTGCCGTTGCCCTCGCTGCTGAGGCGGGTCGAGCGGCGGTCGCTCTAGAGCGTGACACTACACCTTCGACTCCACGGAGGCATACGTTTAATTTTGAGCATACGTATTATGCTTCGTTTTCAACACAAGGTACGCATGATTTTTGGCGTGTTTCGCGTAATTTCAACATAAGATGCGTAACGCGTAACGAAGTTTATCGTATTCTGAGGTTTTCATTTCATCATATGTCGCAATGAAGAACTTGGGAGTGAGGAGCAACGACTCTCAGCCCCTTGGGGTGACGGGCGACGACGAGGACGTGGCTCCTGTGCGGGTTTCGTGACAGGTTCGTTTCCGGCTTAGTCTCGCTGGGTGTCGGCTGCCGGCCCGAAGGGTGTGCTCGGAGCCAAGCGCGGGAGACGGTCGGGCCGACGTCAGAGTGAGGCGGTGACGTCACGGCCGGCCCACCCCTTGAGGCCCTTGCGGCCCTACGTCACACGGCGCGAGGCGCGCGCTGCTCCAGCGTAGAGCCGCAGCAGCCCCGTCTCCATGGCGACGCCGCCAGAGCGCGGCCTGTGGCGTGGCATTGGGTGGGTCTGGCAGAACCGTCACCAAGCTTCGAGTGGACCCGACCCGACCCGATGGCCTGCGTGGTTCTCTAGACCCGACATCCGAGCTGAGCCGAGCCTGGGTGGCTGCTCGACTCGGCTCGGACGGCGTCACGTCGGTGTTGGCCGGGCCAGCCAGCAGCCAGGTTGGGCCGACCCGACGGTTCCTCTAGAACCGAAACAAATGAAGATTTCCGGAAACAACTCGGAAGTCAGCCGAGTGCGAAGAAGACAGCAACGCTGCCCGACGGCATCTCTAGCACCTCTGACCAGACGGTTCCTCGGACCCACCCAATGCCACGCTCTGGACGCCGCCAGGCACAAGCCCCTCCCTGCGATACCCTGCCCCCCTGATTGGCCCGCGGCTACAAGATTGACGTCACTCCAGGACGGCCGGCCAATCACGTGCCGAGAAAGGGAGAGCCACACCGCGCACGGCGCGGGAGGGGAGGGGTGGCGGTGGCTGTGTGTCCACCCTGTTTTAATTGTGGGGATTCCCAGAAAACCTTTCGGCCCAGTTTAGTGCCCAGGGATGAAGGATGTGATAGAGAAATACGCGATGGTGTAGGTAGAAACATTTATTATAAGTGATGAAAAAAAAAAAAGCACAGGTAACTATGAACAAGGTGAATTTGGTTGGAGTGCCAGGAAACCAGTGGACCCAATTCTTCAATCACAAGAATAAGCATAAGCAACACCTATTCAAGAAATGAATTTCCTTATTGATGAAAATAAATTGCTATGTGGCTCCTAGGAAGGTTCATAACCTTCTAACTTAAGCCAATGATTTAAATAGTTTAATTTATCAATGGAAATAGATTGATACCTCATGTCATGATCAGACCATTATGCAGTTAGACTTATAAAAACTCACGAATGCAAATTAAAGATTAATGAGAAAAAATTGGGACTTTGGGTTGCAACATCTATCAGCCTAAAAATAACATGGTCCACATTTTGCTCATACGTAGTCACCATGCAGTCAACTCGTACAGATCTGTGCACTTAAAATTCTTGCGGCAAGAAATGCACTCTGAATAATTAAAACTTTGTCGTGCAACACACAAACACAAAACTTGCACTCACACACGCACACTAACAAGCATTCACCTCCTGCACCACACAAGGTACTTGAGAAAATAATGGAACTCTGAAAATTAACGATGACTAAATGAAGTGACATGTTGAGTGGCAGGAAAAATTATCTGAAAATAAACTTTTAGTAGATCCGGCTAATATCTACCATACCAATAACTACCTGATACAGAAAAATAACACTCACCCTCAATTTTGTTAAAGTATAAGGCTCGAGGTCAACATTAATCAGTCTGCTTAATAACCATAAACAAAACTATTTTCTAAATTACATGTATTCAACAGAAGTTTTGTATTGAACAAAATATCTAACTAAACAACCAACCTCTAAAATTTTATCTGCAGAATGTGATGGCCACACTGATCAACTCCTTAACAACCAGTGCAAAATACTGATAGTCTTTGACAGAAATCAGACAATAGTGTTAATTTGACATCAACAATCATGGGTGGACCAAGCACAGCTGAGATGTCATATTCACACTACTGCAAATTTCCTGCAAAAGCAGTCATGGGTACTATCAATCGGTTACACCAGTTGACCCTCATCAGCCAAACATAATTATCAAAATAACTAGCTTTATCGCATTCACACAGCATGTAAAACCTCAATAGTGTAGACAAACCAACAAGGCACATCATGCGACTGAGTCTAAGGTTTCTTTTCTAAAATGGGGAAAATCTTTCTTTCCTTAGGTGAACAATAAATGGGCGAGAGTAATGAGACAGTCTCATCGCACAAAATCCTTCAAACTATACGCTCAGATGGAAACGTCCTGTTCTGCTCCTGCTCCTGGGCTGTTGTGTGGCTTATTGAGCTTTAGGCTGTCTTCTAACTGCCTAACCTGCCTGCCTGCCTGACTCCATGAACTACCTATGGCAGCAAACGCAAACATATATTAGTCACATCTACAGTCTAGTTGGAAAAAATTACAACATGGCGAACAGCCACTCAGTCTCTTGCCTCTCGCATTTATTACATTATGGCTTGTATAGGTACACGCTAATGCAATAAAGCATGTTTCAGTACAGTGAGCAGCTACCTAAAGGGCAGTTAAACCAAGCCACACATGAGGAGCAGTAGGGAACACAATTTAGTTTTGGCAACAAATGGTGCTCTCCAAACTGTCTGTAATGGCCCCTAGTAGTAAGAATAATTTGTAGAATAGTTCAATTTGGAGAAACTGTACTGAAGTCTGAGAACTCAGGCTGAGTGCAAATGTTACCTTAATCTAAAAAGTGAGAACAAGTCCTAAGTAAGATTCACTAGAAAGATTCACTACTAAGAGCATATATACTAGTTGTAGTTTTTAAATCAAGTGATCAGTGGTAACAATCGATTTATACTTGAATGAGTAGAAAAAAGTAGCCCAATTGAAAGAAAATGCATGTAAATGTAGCTGTTTAGTGTAATTGTCCGACTTTATCACCTGAAAATTAAATGCCTTTTTCTCTAGAAGTAAAATTACATTATGTGCTCCCTAAGATGTGACTTTTGGAAGCCTGTCCAAAGATCATAATTTACAGCTAGTGAATTTACTTTCTGCTTGGCTTAATGGCAAAAGAGGAAGTCTGTACAACCCTATGAACAAATTTTTTAAATCAAACTGCAACTTGAAGTCTAAATACTCAAGCATTCAAGCTGAAAATTTTACTGCAAGATAGACACATAAAACAGAACACATTTAAAATGTTATGTGCAGGAAAATGTAAAATTAAGCAGGTTTGCAGCAAATGACACATGGCATGCACCATAAACATTATGATTTCCAGGTTGAGAGGAAGGAATAACTGAAATGCTCACCACCCTGTAAATGCAACTCCCAGCAAGAGAGTTGATAACTACAGGCTGAAAATTACAGAGAATGAAACAGATTTTCCAAGTCATTATGCATCACAGACAGGAAAAAAAAACGTAGAATTCTAAAGAAAGTGCCAAGCTGAATGTTAACTTTGCAACAATTATTGTTTCTTATGAAAATTCATCAAAGATGCTAGGTTTTAACAGAGAATGCTACATCTGCACTAGCCTGAGCATACTGCCAAAAGTGTGAAAGTAAATCTACACAAGAACAAATCAAAAGTACGAGTTCAATAACAATCCACCAACAGGATGGTCCAGAATGCCACCCCGAGCCCTCCCAGCCACCGCAAATTATGTACTGAGAAAAACCAAAAGTGACCACGGTCCAACCCAACATGCAAGCTACAAATTAATTGAATCTGTCAATCTGGTTTGCCACCAAGTACCTTACTTGCCATCCACTAACAAAATTCAACATCAGTTCACACACAACACTTCAAATACTACTTACCAAAGCAGCAGCCACTAGTAGCGACGTCCACCGCCATATCCTCCTCCAGAGCCGCCGCCATACCCTGCACATGTCCAGAATCAATGTTAAACATTCTCACCACAGACCGTGAGAGAGAAAAACGATTCAAACCGAAAATACACTTACCGCCGCCTCCACTGCCACCTCCGCCGCCACCACCACCGCCGTAGGGTTGACTGCGGTTGGACGAACCATAGTTGTTCCTTACTGGACCACCTCCGTAGCTCTGTTGATAGTTATCATAACCTCCTGGAATCAAATGAGCATGAACAATTAAAATCTTGCAATCTTCAGAAAGTTCAGAAAATGGACTTTCAACTTACCCCCCCCATAGCCGCCGCCACCACCCCCTCCTGACATGCCGCCTCCCCAGCTCTGGTTACCACCTTGGCTGCCCCATCCACCTGACTGGTTGTCCCATGGCCCACCTCCGTAGCCACCCTGATTGCCTGAAATAAAATAATATTTTAATGTTGGATGAGAACTCGAGCAAAAACATTCATGATAGATACAATACTGAGGAACCACGCAGTACTCACCCCAGCTGTTGCCGCCCCGCCGCCGCCACCTCCTCTGCCTCCCCAACTGTCACTGCCCCCCCAGCCAGAGCCGGAGCCGCCGCCGCCCCCACCGCCGCGGCCTCCACCGCCGCCGCCGCCTCCCCTGGGGCCACCACCTGACTGGAGTTCTGCCCTGCTAATGGCTTTCTTCACATCCACCGTATGTCCGCAGACAGTGTGATTCTTATGTAGTACACATTTGTCGACTGCATCATGGTCATCATACTCAACAAAGCCAAAGCCTCGTTTCTTGCCAGTTTCCTTGTCAAGGACAATGCTAACTTGCTGAACATTACCAAACTGACTGAAATAACTGCGCAGGTTTTCCTCTGTGTGAGCATCTTTGACACCTCCCACGAACAGTTTCTTCACAGTGGCACCCGCCTCTGGTCTACCAATGTCCTGGAAAATATTAATTATGTAAATGAGAAATGTATGCAAATGCTACTAAAAATAGAGGGCTTGGCCTAAGTAGGAGGAAAGAAGAAGAAGAAGAATCTTCACAAACATGGCAGACAATCTTTGCAGCCTTCATAGGCCATGTTTGTGAAGAAACTTCAATTCTGTATCAAAATTAATGACAAACCTCTCGTGGAACAGCTCGTTTTGATTCAACTTCTCGACCATCAATTTTATGAGGTCTTGCATGCATTGCAGCATCAACCATATGAGCTTGAGCGTAAGTTATAAAGCCAAATCCACGGGACCTGAAAAGAGGGCAGCACGAATTTGTTAAGATAGTTCTTGCAGATAAATAAAATATTGAAAACCATCTCCGAGGATGCTAACCTTCGGGTTTTCGGGTCCTTCATAACAACAACATCTACAACCTCGCCCCATTGCTCAAAATATTCTTTCATAGATTCATCTGTGGTGCGGTAGTCCAATCCTCCAATGAACAGTTTTCGTAGTTGTTCAGGCTCAGACTTTCCCTCCTGGAAAGAAATGAAAAATATATTTGATTTCCAGTTCTAAGGTTCATAACTCAGTTAACAGCGCAATCTGTGTGAGAGTAGAAAACAACGCCCTATAGCTTCAAAATGTGGCCAGCAGCTCAAGTACGTATGCCTAAACTAATGCAGCATTCTTAAGATTAGTCTATAATAATTAGAGTATGAGATTAGAAGGAGAGGGCACTATGTGAAGTGTGTGAACAAAGGAGATGGAGATGGCTTCTCTGTCATCATAGATGGACCGTACCTATAACCTCACATTAAGAAAAAATTGGAAAATTTTAAATTAATGAGAAATCAGAGTTGTTTCTAGTATTAACCTTGGTAGATTTGGTATGAGTCATACTGTATCGACCGACTCAGCCCGCCTTATCATAAATAACTTATCGGATCAAACCAAGAACAACATGTCAGCCAGCCTATGCTATTGACAAGAAAAATACAGGCCATCTACAAGGAAAAGGAATTGGACATAATTTTAGGTCAGAAATAAACGGGTCTAAATGCAGGCCGCAAAGCGAATTACACTCAATAAAAGGAATGGACGAACAAAACAAGTTAGACTATGCGTCTTGGCAAATCAAGGAGCCAATTATGAATCGGATACCGGCTAGGCTAGGCCAACACGCACACACATGTTCAGTGCAGAGCCATCAGCAGAACTCACAAAATGAAACAAAAAAGAAATGGTCGATAAATAAACGAAACAAAGGCCATAAATTGTTCAAGAACAAAAACAGGAAGATATTTCTGAAACCATGGCAGTAATAATGGCTAGTCAGCTCGTCCCTTCGGAAACTCCGTACACTGGATAACCCGCACACAAGGTAAACAAAGTAGTGGATCTGTCCGCGAAGCCGCAATTTCTAGTGTAAGTACATACCTCTGATGCTCCCATGGTGGAGCGAGCGGGACAATATATGCTTACTAAAGCACAAACTTGTCCACGTCAAGGAGCCCCAATCGTCACTCACTGCCACGCCGAAACGAAACGATGGGTCACCACCACCACCACCACCACACGCAACGCACCACGCCACCAACCGGACGTCGAGTCGACCGCCGCTAGAGCCCACGTGAGGCTAGCTAGTTGAACCGTGATATGAGAAATTTACGTATCCTAGTATGGTTGCTATAGTCCTAGACTACGACTCCACAGTAGTTATCAACGTCGCCCCCACCCGCACCCCACCACACCCCTTTCCCCTTGTTGTCACTGTGACGCTTTGACCATCCAGCCATGTCACAAACGAAAACAACAGCAATCACTACGGTGAAATCACGACACGATCGAAGATGACATGGGAAATACGGTTACTCACTCGCTTGTGTTGGGGCTCATGGTGCTGATCCTCAACCATGATTCCGGCTGCACCTGGCCCCGGACTCTGCCGCACGACGTCTTCGAGATGCATCCGTCGGCATCATCGGCAGGCTCTAACTTGACCTGGGGCTCTTCCTTGACTATCACTTCTCCGCAGCCCTGCTGGCCCTGCTCCTGAGGGGTGTCCCGGGAGTCCACGGGCTGCCCAGGCCCCGGCTCCGCCACTCCACCACGGCCGTTGTCATTGTTCCCCGCCGGCCTCTTCCTCCGTCGTTGCGTCTGTCTGGTCCTTGCCATTGCCGGCACGGGGGATGACTGATGACTGAAGCTCAGGTCGTTGTGACAACGTCTCTGTTCCGTTCTGACGGTCGGTCAGTCCAATGGGCGGGCAGACCGACCGACCGACCGAGTCATTCGGCTAGGCTTTGATTTTGGAAAGCGACCTCAAATTTCTTCGTCGTTATTAGCAGATGCTCGTGCTTTCAGCCTTTCAGCTAGCAGGCAGCAGGCTCGTCGTGGGCTGATGCTCGTGCTTCCGGGCTCCTGATTGGTCCTTAATTCATTGTAGTCTGCTAGAATTTTTGTTTTTGTTATTCTTCTTTACCCATGTTCGTCCGGCTGCCAAGTGTCAGTGTCAGTCAACACAAACCGTCACTGTAGATAAAATGATATGAATTGCCCGATTACTTTTCCTTTGTAGATATTGTTGTGTTGAAACCATCAATACTATAGCATTGCTCGTGTTCAATTTATCTCCCATCTTCTCATCATGGTGAGTTTACTTGCTGGAGTTAAGGTTAATGGGCATTGACTTTTGTTTAGCTCTGTTAATTTAAATGTACCTGTTTATTTATTGAGGCAAAAATGCCTCTATTTCGTCTATCAATGTGTTCTTTTCTTTGCAATGCAGGATATGTCAGCATTTTCTGATGACAATTTTAATGCAAGGGATTGGATAAATACTACATTTCGGTCACCTGAAGTTAAAGAAAATCGAGATGTAAGTAGCTTTCTTATCAAGTAAGCCAGTCTATCTTTTTTCATTTGATTCAAAAGTATAAGTTGTTATTTTCTTTTTCTTTTGCAGGTGTTTGCATCATCTCTGGTTATGAAACTACAACTCTATGTTCAACAAGTCAACAGTTCATTAGAGGAAACTAGCCAGCAAGCAAGTATCAATCATTGCATTGAAACATGAAACAATGAGCTATTCAACTGATTAGTTCTCTGTTCTTGCAGGTTCTACAAAGTTTACCACGTGTCATGCGTGACACTGATATTCTTCAACAGGAAGCGTTAATGCTCCGAGAGAAAATGAAAACGGTGCGAGAAGAAATGTCTAAAGTTCAGAGTGACACTGGGGAGTCACTGGCAACACTGGAGCACATTGACCAACTCAAGACACGGCTTCAAAAAGCAAAGCAAGCATTGCATGAAGCTGACAATTGGTCATTACTGGCTGCTGATCTTGAAGAGGTATTCTTCGCTCAACATATTCTGATCTAATGATTTATTGGAAAATTATAATTGGCATTAATGTATTAGGTATTTGAATCGGGAGATATTGAAAGCATGTCGTCAAGACTAACCAAAATGCAGCAATCGTTGGGGGCCTTGACAAGTGTGCCTGATTATGAAGAACGAAGGTTGCAGTTGGAAGGGCTCAAAAACCGTTTAGAGGCCATTGCAAGCCCTCGTCTTGTTCAAGCTTTTACATCTGGCTCCATAGGTTTGTATGTGATGAGACTGAACAATCTAGAATTTCAAAAGCTGTCCAAGCACGGTTCATGAGTTCTGTGCTATTTCTGCAGATCAGTCCCGAGTGTATGTTCGTATTTTTGTTAATATGGATCGCTTATCTCAACTTCTCAAATATTACCATAAATGTCAAAAGGGAATTCTTCTCCAGCAGTGGAGGACCATTGTTGATATTGAACAGGATGAAGGAGTAGTTCATCTATTGAAATCGTGCTATGAAATGTTCTTGTCTGCCTGGAATGATCAGGTTGGTTACAGAGTTGAACCAGCAAAGGCTGACTTTTCTTTATAAATCATGCCAGATTTAATTTTTCTGTGATGGATATCATGTTGCAGGTAAAATGGTGCAGCCAAGTTTTTACATCCACCCCTCCTCCATCGATATTGGTCGATTTGTTTTCTGATACTCTTGCTTCATTGGAGCCAAGCCTTAATAGCTGTTTTGATGGTCCACTGAAGGAGGAAACAGATCCACTTTCTTTACTTTTAGAACTGAGTCAATGCACACAGCATTTTGTGGCAAACCTTCAGGCTACTCTCGAATCATCCAGTCAAGGTGAATTATGTCATTCTTATGAGAATCTCTGGTTTAAGAAAGGAAATGTATTTATTATTATTATTATTATCATTAATTATTATTATATTTCCCTCCTGGTACCTCAGGAAAATACTCTGTGCCTGATGAGAAATTACTGACGCTTGCTCGGTCTGTGTATCATACTTGGATTCCATATGTGAAACAATATTCAAAGTTGGAATCAGAAAACCTTAAGAAGCAAATGTCCTCAAATCTTGTGCCTCAGGAGGACCTAGCAGAAACAGTACAATCATTGGGTCTGTCGGTGACAAGTGCCGTGGGTGCTATGACTGATGCCCAGAAGCGCTGTTTTCAGCTCAGCCATGGGTGTGCATTTATTGGATTACTCAAGGCTATCAAGGTAACCATGATTTTAATGTGTGAAAAATATTTTATCTGTTGTACTTTTGTTTGAAGTGCATTTATTTAAGTGAAAAACATATTGCTTGCAGTCATACTTCAGTAATTATTTAGAGCAGTTCCAAACTGCATTAAAAAGACTTGATAAACAAAAAGGAAATGGTGAAGATTGGAACATGTTCCAAATGTGCCTTTCTCTTCTTCAGGGTGTAGGTAAGAATGCAAATACAATTATAAATTTTTCGCTTGTTGCTTTTGTTTTATTACTCATTCATATCCTATATCCAGGTCAGTTGCTAAGTGAAGTTCGCCATCTGGACAGAGAACTGATGCAAAGCATACTGAACGCCACTAAAACATCACCAGATGAAAAATCTAGCCCATTTACAAATTTTAGGCTGTTACTCTTAGATGAACCTGGCCGGAAGGAGTTTGATCTACTTTTGAAATCATTTCAAGAAGGTGATTACATAAGATTTTGCCTTATCTTAAATAAAATTCATGACGTGTGTGTTTGCTACAGTTACTTCTGGTTGCTTTTTAGGTCAAGAAGAGTATGTTTTAAAATCACTTTTAGGTGCAATTGAAAAACTTTGTGGAGATGTGCACCGTACAACATTTGCAGTTATTCTAGCTCCCATATCAGTGCAGTTGAATCTTGTTCAAAGTGCCCCTGCTTGGTGTGCATCTGTTGCAAAATCACCAGTCACATTAACACTAGATCTACCAGACTATAGTTTTGCTCCACAAGAATATATAACTCAGGTGTGAAGCAATCTTTTTCTTTTATTACATGACTTTATTAAAACTGTATCCAAACATTCAATAATGTATTGATCTTGTATTTGTTTTATAGATTGGTCAATATCTGATGACTTTACCTCAACATTTGGAGCCTTTCCTTTTGCGTGACAATCCGGCCCTTACTCTGGCATTAAGTGTCGCTGTTTCTGATGATGCTGGGGGAAGTGCAGATTTACTGCTGGCTGGGGTGGCTCGCACTACATGTCTCACATATTGTGACTGCATTCTGGGCATTTCCCAGCTCACGTCAAGTGCTTGCAAACAGTTAGCTACAGACATAGGTATTTATTTAATTTCCAAAGTAATTAACCTTCACTTTTGGGATTCTGTTTTTTTTTTGTTTTTTTTTTTCCGTTCTTGTAAACATATCCCCATTTTTGTTACAGACTACCTTGGGAACGTACTTGAGGACTTGGGCCTGGGTCTTTCTGATCAGCTTTCTCAACTATCCATTTTACTACGAATTCCTGCAGATGAATATCAGTCTCAAAGTTCTGGATGTCAACCCAAGCTTGTTGCAGCAGTCCGTCAAATGCGTGAAATTACTACAAGTTAAGGAAATTTTTTTGATGTCCTAATCTTACTGATGAAAAGTATTAACTAATTATCAAGTGTTACTCCTTTCCTACAGTTGAATTATATTTGATGCCCCTGTTATTGCTGTATTATTATTATTCAATAAATTTTATGATCTTGTTGAACTAGTATTCCCAATTTTCTATCGTTTTTTGTTTTTTTTTTAGTGTGCAGGAGCCTTCTTTTACTTAACACTTTCTCACACATTGCTCTCTTTGCTTTCTGCTCCATTTCACAAGTATTCTTTTATTAGTACTTCCAAGCAATCAGAAGATCATCTTAACAGTTACGTTGATTGTCCTTTTCTGATTACTCTGCCTCGCTGAACGGAAACAGAGGGGAATGACACATGGAGGTTGTTGATTCGAGGAGATAGAGAGAGGGCGGCTGGGGCGGCGTACCGGCCGTCGATTCGAAAGTGGGTCGCGGGTCGCGGAAGTGGTGGGGAAGGGGGGGGGGGGCAGCTAGCCAGCCAGCAGACGAAAGCGAAGACGATCGAACCTTGATGACAAATCATATGTAAATATTTTGTCTGTCCATCGAAATGCCCCACGTCTTGTGAGAACTCCCAACGCCGGCATCAACATGACGGACACAAACGCTCCGGCCCCCGGAGACGCCCAGATCAGCAAAATCGTGGTGGGATCCCGCAAGAGCCAGGTGCAGTGAAGTGCAAGTTCATAAGCCCGGTGAAGGTTACGTGTGCCACGTGTGTTTATATTCGATAATTCCATGTTATTGTTTGTTTTACAGCTTGCTTTGGTGCAGACGAACCATGTCATAGGTCTCATGGAAAAACAGTATCCTGAAAAATCTTTCGATTTGGGTAAGGAGCTACACAGTACAGCACTGCTGTGCTGTACAGTTTTGGAAAGAAGATGTTTTACTTGCTTTTCGATTCTGAATGAATATTTCTTATGTGTGTCTAGTTTCTATGTCCACAACTGGTGATAAAATTCTGGACAAAGCGTTACCGAAGATTGGTGAAAAGAGCCTATTTACCAAGGAACTGGAGACTGCCTTAGAGGCTGGAGAAGTTCAGTTTGTGGTGCATTCTCTCAAAGACCTTCCTACAACTCTTCCTGATGGCCTTGTCATTGGAGCAGTTTTAGAGTAAGTTGTCATTCAATGCATTCACTAGAGTTTCTCCTACTCTGTTGAACACATCAGTCAGACATTCAATAGACATTAAGGATTCTCATATTTGTGATGCTTGTTCTAGACGGGAAGATCCAAGAGATGCATTGGTCATGCACAAGGATTTAGATAACAACGACTTAGACAGTTTACCTGCATCTAGTGTTATAGGTAAATCACAACTTACTTCATAAAATTTCATACCATCAAAATCGTAGAAGTTATCCTAGCTGGGACTATTGCAGGCACAAGCTCTCTTCGACGGAAAGCACAGCTGCTATCCAAATTCCCGCATTTAAATATTCAAAGTATTCGAGGAAATGTCAATACTCGCCTTCGGAAACTGGACGAGAATAATGAATTCTCAGCTATCATTTTAGCTGTGGCAGGACTTAATCGTATGGGCTGGAACCCAAGAATAACTAAAGTAAGTTAAATCATGTTACTCAACATCGTAACTTTCAAAATTCAATTTTTAAATTGTTTATTAAAAATGTTTGATTTTGGCAAGGTTCTAGTTGGGTCTGAAATGATGTATGCTGTTGGACAAGGAGCTTTAGCAGTGGAGTGCGTTGGTGATGACTTGAAGACTCTGCAACTGCTCTCTGTATTACACCATCGTGAAACTGCTCTTCAAGTTGTGGCAGAAAGGAGCTTCTTGTGTTCTTTGGGTGGAGGATGTTCAGCACCTGTTGGAGTGGTCTCAGAGATATGTAATGAAGGAAAAACGTTGGTTCTTGAGGGTGGTGTGTGGAGTCTGGACGGTGACCAGAAGTTGATTAAGAAACTCAGTTGTAGTTTAGAAAAAAGTTCAGAAGAGCCACCAAGGTTAGCACATGTCACAATTTTATGCTGACCGTACAAGGTGGACTAAATTATATTGGTAAATCTAATAGGTTCGCCTTTTTGTTTTGTTTCTTTTGCAGGAAGAAATCTGCACCATCACAGCAGACAACATTTTGTGGTATTGTCAGCCCAGCATCGGACATAGAACATTATAGAGCAGCATTCAAGCTTGGACAGGACTTGGCAAGTGCTCTTATTAGTGAGGGAGCTTCATCAATAATGGAAGCAGCAAGGAAAGCAAATGAGTCCTCATGACTGTAATCGAGCCTGATCAACTAGTACAATTTATTTTACCCTTTTTTTCCACAAGTGTTTTTCTGAATCTCTTCGATGTTCTTAAGTTTTGAATGAATTTAGTTTGTTGTTTCATTGTTATCACATTAGATCTGTGCACCTATTTGTGCATTTTAATTACAATTGAAGACCACACTTGACTGCCATGGAGGCAAAGACCATTACATTTTGGAGCTAGCTGTGATAAATTGCTCAATCAGCTTATTGTGTGTAGTTTTTGACAAACCATTTTGTATGAATGTGCTATTACGTTTTTTTTGATACATTTACTTATTGATGCTTGAGACTGAAAACAAAAAAGGTTACTTAACAATGTGCTGCCAAGCTATTCTCGTGGTAAGGAGGAAGAATTCTCCTTAAACTTCATATTTTCCTAGCTGGTCTAGAGGAAATTTGTTTGTTCTCTTTTTCATCTTTCTTCATAGTATGATAGTCCATTCGTATCATGTTTTCATCTGTATCATCTGAAGACCTGAGCCATTCATAACTTGAGTCCCATGATGTGTGCGAGCTTTCCATTCTTAGTTCATAAAATTTTAAGATTGTTTGTGCATGTTGTCATCAGGTTGTCACCTGGTTCCTTGACTTTAGACTACAGCCTCCCTTTAATCCTACACTGCTCAACTTACAATGGTCTTTGGATTTATTTTGTGTTAGTGCATGGAGTAGATAGGTGATCAAAATGAAAGAAACATTATTTATTGATTTAGAATTTTATTCCCCTTGGGGAGTTTGTTGACTGTTATATTGTTAAAACTGCCCACTGTCAGAGAAGAAAAAAATAAACTTATTTTCAACTCTCAACTATATTCCTTCAGAGGAATTTCTACACTTGAGTATTATTCCTTAGTATCATTAACACATCTGACCATAATATTAGAGAAGAATACTATTGTTTCCTAAATTTATGCTTGCTGTGCTAATATTGCCAAATTTGTAAGGACTCTTTCATACTCAAAGATAAGAGTAAACACACCTCTAACTTTTTTTTTTTTTAAACCAGAAGAGCGATACCCAACATCTTTGGAAGTAAACGTTGACATGTTAAGTGAGAAATGACCCTTGACATAGTGTGCAGTACAATTCAAATTTGAGTTCACAAAATATGATTAAAAAATACTTTGATATCTCACATAAAATTTGTTATGTACATAACAACAAACAACCAGACAGGTGGATAAGCAACAGTGCATGGTAAGGTTTGCATTGCATTGATCTCATTGTCAAATTCTTTCACTGACTTGGCATGCTATCCATAACAGCTTTAGGTAACACTTTAGTGAGGAAACTTGGTACAATCATACTCTCACACACACATGCATATGTGTCTATCAGAGGATGAATTATGGACCAGCTGGCTAGCAGCAACCGCAAGTTAACAGTGATAACAATTTAAAAAAAAACCATGCTCTCAGAAAGAATTTTCATTTTACAACAGAGATGAAACTAGATTATTTCTGTTGCTGTGCATTTCCCATTCCTTTTCAACTTAATTGAGCAAGGCAAGGTCCACAAGTAAAAAAGATAAGTTTGTAATCAAAGACATGAATTTACAAAAACAAAGTGTGTTAAGTTATTATAGGTCTAAGGAAATTGTTGTAAAACATGGAAATTACTTACTTGCCAGCCAAATGTGTATTAAACATCAATGAGAACAGTTTGCTTAACATGAAAATCGTACACATCAGAAACTACACACATATAATTTGGAATGGATGTCTGATCATTACTATTTATTTGGGAACGAATTAAGAGTCACTACACTATAAAAGTTTTAAAAAAAGAAAAAAAACAACTACCAAAATAACCAAAAAATATGAAAACAAACGTGTTTATTCTATAAGAAGTCACTGTCACAGATGTAATCTAAGTTTTGGTTTACTAGGGGTGGAAGGACAAATGACAAGGGAAAATAGGATCAAAAGATTGTGGCAGTACATCAAGACATTCGTAACAAAGATACATAGAATACAAACATAAGACTTTTCAGGGTATTTGGGGCAACATTTTAATAAGTGCTGCAATAGTTAAATAACAACATCTCTTCTAGTCTGAGCTTGATCACTTGCCCTTTCACCAACAAAAGGAACTTGCAAACTACTGTCCTCATTTCTACAGAAGAAACTTATTCAACGTCCTCATCTTCTAATCCTTTTCCCATTTCGTGACTCATTAACCTCTGAAAAATAAATCACGATTAATAACATTGTGATATAAACCAAAACAAAACCTTTGGCAGTATACAAATTTTCTTATCGTAGATACAAACCTGACCCAAAGCAGGAAGTCTCTGAAGAAGGAGGTTGAAAACTTGAGGCGGTAAAGTCTGCTGCAGGACAGACAAAAGCTGCTGGGGTTGGCCGCAAACTGTTACAGCATTGGACAAATGTTCAACTCCCTCATCAATTTCTCCACTGGCAAGCATCATTTCTCCCAATTGAATCTAAAAAAACGATTAAGAAAGAAAATCAATGCATAATCACTTACAACATAATAAAATAATAAAAAGAAAGTGGTGTAATTTCGTTACCTCTTGTAGGAAGAACTTCTGGACAGCTTCATGATCTTTTAGATTTGGGAACTTTGATGCACCCCTCTTGTTCGCATCCTTCTTGGCCTTACGACCTACAACAAAACAAACCGTGCATCAGACAAAGGTTCCTTTATCGCACTGAGAGGAGCTGTACCACTGGACACAGTCATTATGAAATACAAATTCTAAACAAGAAGTGTACAGCTCAACAAAACATAAAGAATCATGAATAAATGGGTGAATGACACCAAAAACAGATTACCCACTAAAAAGGTACTGATGGTTGGAAATAAATTCTAAAATAACAGATGAATTTTTTTTAAGGTACATAGCATGCCTTCACTCCTGGAAACTAGCTTTGAGACATCGAAGTGGCTTGCGATTGATCCAGCGACAACCGAAGCAAGGTAGTTGTTTCGAAATTAAGTGCGTCTAAGAATGGTAGAGACTAAAACCAAGACTCGACGAATGAACCCTTAATTTTCATTGAAGGGTTTAAGCTCCACCAAAGAGGTTATGGAGTAACTCACGTTCGCGTAACTTCTTCTTGAAATTGGGATCATTCCTCCTCTGCCGGTCGAAGTACAAACAGTATCCCAGGAACAAAGTGCCGCAGACACCCGCTGCGATGCCAAGAGCGGCCTTGGAAACCGTAGTCATATTAATTTAGCGAATTTCGGCCCTGTTTCAAAAGGATATAAACTAAAAAGACATATTGATCCTACGGAGAGGGGGGTGTTCGAAACAGCTGACGGCGGCACGCGGTGTTTTGTGGTGGGGGTGTGTATATGGTCAGAAATCGATCAGATTTTTGGAGCATAGACACCAAATGTTTGGAAAAGAAACTTCAATATTGAACCTGATGGAAGGTAAATTAAATATCTTTACTTCCGAAAAAAAAAATAGCAGGAAATGACAGACAACTGACAACTGAAAAGGCCGAATAAAAGAAGAAAGAAAGGAGGAAGTTTTTACGGCGGCTGCTGCGACCAATCAGGGAGCGTCTGAAAGGGTGGGGGTAAAAACCTCCCTCGCATCGCACCTACCTCTCTCTCTTCTCTTGAGTGTTACTTACTCTATGTTCTTGTTGGTGTTGGTTTGTTTTTGTGTTTCATGTTTCATTCTGTACTGAAGGGAATGTGCCGGGACATTTAACGAAATCGCTACATTGTTAGAGGTTAGAGACGGATTCGTAATTACGTATTCTAGCGATATCCTTCAACAGCGCTTCAAATATCTTGAAATTTCGCATACGGTCCATCTACTGATACCAAATGCATACCTCCTTGAAACTGTCACCAGTTCTTACTCTTTTAAATTACTCTTTCTGCAGATTACGCTCTTTAACCACCATGACGTTCTCTGAAGACAAAGGTAGGTATCAATTTTCTTTATTGTTTTCTCCTGTTACGCTTACACTACATGAAGTTTTATCATTTGTTTAGCCAAGTACCTGTCCCTACCTATCGGTGAGAAGCGCTTAGAGTACAAATGCGGCAAGGACTTCAAAACTTTGTCAGACATAGAAACATGGTCGACATACTTCCAAAACAACGAGACCCGCCTCATCACTCAGCGTGAGGCATGTACTCTGCTTCCGGAAAAACACTCTGTACAACCTTCCTTAACCGAGAAGATTTCTTTATGGAAGGGAGACATTACCACCCTTGAAATTGACGCTATCGTCAATGCGGCTAACACCTCCCTTCTTGGAGGAGGTGGTGGTAAGTGCCACCGTCAAAGCATTCTCAAAGGATGATCACTGGAACAACCGCTGTTTCTTTGACTCCGCTTTTAATATCTCTCTCAGCTAAACTGGAATACTTCAAACTTTTCTAGTGGATGGTGCCATTCATCGAGCTGCAGGCGGTTCACTAAAGGAAGAGTGTCGCACCTTGAAAGGATGCTTAGTAGGACAAGCCAAAATAACTGGCGGGTACAAGCTGCCAGCTAAATGTACGTTGGAAGATTCCTTTTAAAAATCAAACAGAAACAAAAATTAATTATGAGAACTCTCTTTGCAGATGTTATTCACACTGTTGGGCCACAAGGTGAACATCCTCAGGATCTTAAGAATTGCTATGAATCTTGCCTGGACCTTGTAAGAGAAAACCACTTAAAGTCTGTTGTAAGTAATTTTTACCAAAAAAAAAGCCTTTACCTGTTTTTGTTTAAAAAAAAAAAAAAAATTTACTGCATTCATTTTTCTTAATAGATTATTGCTGAATTTTCTAATGAGGCTTCTTTTGTTGTCAGGCATTTCCATGCATCTCCACAGGTGTATATGGTCGGTATTGATTCTACATCCATGTCCTTCTGTCCAAGAATTATTTAATTTATTTATTATTTCATCCTTATCCAGGCTATCCTCAGGAGGCAGCCGCTAAAGTTGCTCTTGAAACTATTCGTCTATTTTTGGAAAAAAATCACAGTGCAGTATGTTACACTACAAATTGATTGATCTGTTTTAGTATTTAATAGTTCAATGTTTTTACACTGTTTTCATTTTTTTTAGATTGATCGGGTTATCTTCTGTGTTTTTCTACCAACCGATGTGACAATATATGAAAATTTTTTGCAAATGTTTTTCCCAAAATCATAGTTAACAGAAGATGGAAAAAATGAAATAAGGTCTTCATGTATTTGTAAAGTACAGTTGTACAGTTTGTTAAGTAATTCCTAGACGAAAGTTGTCACTAAATTACATCATGCCCGTTTCCTTTTCCTTGCATTTCTTGTATTTTTTGATGAGTCAATTAAAACAGGATGGATCATGTGTATGTTTGTCTAATTATCATCAATCTTTCATGACTCAAGTCTTCTTATTTTAGATTTTTCCAAACAAAAATGGTCATCAGAAGATAGAAACCACGGGATGCATACAAGTGACATTCAGTAGGACCCGGAAACGCAACCACAGCGCAATGCAACATCGAAGTAAATAGTCGGGGCGTCGGACTGGACTGGTCGCACCGCTTATCTCTGACGAATGCACAAAGACTGGTAATAATTTTGCAGGTACGAGCCTGGGCCGGTATTTGAACGCAGGGGCAAGCCCTCGCGTGTTTTGGCGTCCGGCCATCATCCGGATGCCGGGCGTTGGTTCCGTATGGGAGGGGGAGGGGGGGGGCGCCTCACCTCACTCTCTCTTTCAGGTGTGGCGAGCCAGGCCAGGGCAGCAGACCGCTTTTGAGGCGGGGGGGAGGGAGGGGAGCGAGCTATCACATCACTGCCGTCCGTAGTCTAGTCGTCATAGGCATTACGAGGCTGAGGCTAGCCCTCGGTGACGGGCTCCACGAGTCCACATCCAGCGCCGCGGCCGCCCCGCCGCCGCCCCGCCGCCGCCCCAGCCGCTGGAATTCCCTCTCCCTCAGCAGCATTGTCGATGCACGACACTTTCAAATCTCAGGCATGCTGCATGCGGGGATGGAGGTACAGACAGTAATCGTGCGATACGTTAATTGAAAACAGGAGGTACTGGCCCGCTGGATTCTGGTCCGTCGTGTCCGGCGGCGGGGAGATGGTGGGGGGGGGGGGAGTGCGGCCCCACCTGAGGGGGCTGGGGGCAGCCTGGGCCCCTCCCCGCCCTGCCGTCTGCCTCTGCCTCTGTCTGCCCTGCTCTGCCGCTAGTCGCGCGCAGGCCGCCGACGCCGCCGTTCTGTTCGCCGCCGTACCGTTCGCCGCCGTCCTGCGCCGCACCGTGCCGTCGGCGCCGCGTCGTGTCACACGTGCAGGCCTTGTCACGCGTGTCCGCTACACTTTACTGCAGTTGGGTGAAAGTCATCGGGAAGGGATCGAGCAGTGCCCCCGTCCGCGGCGTTCGCTCGCCCCATGGGAGGGGCTGTTCTGCAGCGCGCACCTGCCGGCGGAGGCCAGGGCGGGCCATGATCTAGCAGGTGAGAGGATGACCACCGTCCACGTCGAGTCATCGTGTCGTCAGACTGCCGTCGCGTCCGCGGGCCGACCAAGTCCCCGGCGGTGCGATGTTCGTCGCTCCACGCGGCAAGGCTGATGATGGCTTGCTTCACGCTGTCGGCGGCGTGCACGCGGGGCGCGGATGCCTCGGACACGACCAGCTCGCCGTCCATCACCAGGCCTTGCTGCGTCCAGCGCCTCGGTCCACGCCGCGCCGCACCTGGTCACTCATTCCGAGAGTCGCTCTGTCTCTCTCTCGCACCTTTGCGGGGTGCCCGCGATGATTGCGAGAGAGAGCGGCCAAAACAACCCTCGGAATCAGGCGGCAGGCGCCAGGGCCGCCGGTAAACACGCGAGCGAGTGCGCGCGGGCGACAGCCGCGAAGAGGTTGTCGCCGAGGACCTAGTCACAACTACTTCGCTTGCTTGACTGCAAATGGCCTCGCCAATGCAAGCCAAGCGACGCACATTTCGTGGCTGTAAGTGTGTGCGCATTCGTGGATGTTTCAGCGAGTCTGAATGTCGCGGATTTTCCATTTCTCGCCGTAGCGCAGTGCTGCGCCACGTTGCGCCACTCCTCCGCCGGCACGTCAAGACGGTCATGATGGACGCGGTGCTTGCTCCGCGCCGAGCCGCGCGAGGACGACACGAGTCGGAGCGGACCAGAGGGACGTTGGTTCTTTGTTACATGAAAAAAAAAGGATTGGGTCAATAGCGAAGTGGTCAGCGTCTCTGACTCAGCTCTCATGTCCCGAGTTCTATCCCCTCCGCAGACTTTTCGAATATTAAATTTCTTTGCTCGTGTGACCCTCATGTAAGTCCTCTTAACTGACATATTGCATGGCACAATCAACTTTATCCTTGTACGAGCTATAATATTTAAGTCACTTAAACAAATATTTTTGTTAGAGCAGCAAACTTTTAGTCGCAACAAACGAAATGTTCCTCAGGCGGATGCCAACTAACATGTTGCCACAACTAATACTTTTTTCCGTGTACGGCCACGTTCCTAGGTCTAAATGTCAAAGCAACGTACCCAAACCCTCAGCCGGCGCTCAAGCTTGGCCCGGAGAGGGGGGGGGGGCACGGAGCAGAGCACCGCAGCGTTTGCCGTGATCGGTGTGCTGCCGGTGCGCTGCTGCTCGCCTCAAAACAAAGGCCGAATTCCCTTTCCCTTCCCTTCTCCCCGTGATCGCATGCCGCTTCGACTCACACCACTCCAGTGGGTGCCCCCCCCCCCCTTCTCCATCCTCCTCCGGGCATTTTTGAGTAATCCCTGGAAACGGTGGGCCCGAACGGGAGGGCATTGCAATGCCGTGCTGCTCGAGTCGGGGCCGGCCCGGCCCGGCCCGAAGGGTTATACCCTTTTGATTGGCACCGCATTTGTAATGAGTGCCGCGCAGCGCCTATTTAGAACAACTAGATGGACGTAAAATTTGTTTAGTCTGATTTCAAATATGGATTGAGCAGAAAATTTTAATTAGACTCCAAAAAAAAAAATAATTAAAAAAATGAAATTTTTTAGAGCAATGTCGAGAGAGGAAATTCTGAGGCCGTCTAGCTCATAATTGTCGTAGAAACGTCCTGTTTGCACGAAAACCTTTATTTTTGAACCCCTATCTCTACCATCGCAACATCGGGGACAATTATTTTAGAAAGCCCAAATTTTGAAATTTTACCGAGGTTAAAAGTCATTGGCATGCAGCGTCTCTTGTCCAAGGTCGCACCCCCATTATGGGGCTTGTCGGGAGTCGGGAGGGCCCCAGCGAGGGTCTCCTCACGCGTGGCTGCGGTGGATGATGAGGCAAGTGAACCTCGCCAGGCTCGTTCCGACCTGAGACAAACTGTAGAAAGCTCACTCAGTCCGCGTTGCGACTGCGCGGGGATCACGCTGTCAGGGAATTCCATTTCTGTAGCTATTATCTTTTATTTCGTCCCGGAGGAAGAAACCGGCACCGAGAGCCATTAGTGGTCACGATCTTAACGCAGGTACCAAAAAGGAAGCACGAAAAAGGGACACTTGCGTAAGCAGTGGGGTTGAAGTTGTAGAGAAGCGCCCGCGGATCGGAGGGTAGGCAGCCAGGCCGCACAGGCGTGCGATGCGGCACAGCCCACCGCCCCGCCAGCAGGCGGCCTGCTCGCGACTCGGTGGAGGCGCTCTTCACACTAAATGTTATGCACAATTTTGTTCGAGACATCAGAGTTTTTTGTGCAGATGAACTTTTCGTACAATTTTCGTAAGAAAATCTGCACAAATTTACCTATTTTTGTACAAAACCTCGTACAGAATTGTACATAAAATTCTTTTGCACAAAAAACTGTGATGTCTCGTACAAAAACATTTGGTGTGTTCCAATT
The DNA here is from genome assembly GCA_030522485.1 of Stenchaetothrips biformis. NCBI lineage: Eukaryota > Metazoa > Arthropoda > Insecta > Thysanoptera > Thripidae > Stenchaetothrips > Stenchaetothrips biformis. Next base: position 21,927,151 of record CM060087.1, read on the forward strand.
ACCCAATTGGTTAAATCCCGAGACTCGTTCGGTTGGCCCCCTCAGAGTGGCAACGCGGTAGAGCCGGGAGAACGCGCGCCTTCGCCGACGATAGCGCCCCAGGATGGCAATGGCGCGCTGCCCCACACCGTCAGCATCGGGACGGTGACGGCACAGGCGCAGTGCGACTACGGCCGCGCCGCCGCGCTGCCCCACGCCGTCCGCTGACTTTCTTTTCTTTGGGCGCCGAACAACGACTACGTGGTGACGCTGGCGTCCACCTGGCACACCGCGCTGCCCCCCCACGCCGCCCGGGGCCCGGCCTACAGCTAGGCCCCAAGCCGGTCCCGAAGAAGCTCCCGAAGAAGGTCCACGTGGTAGCGCCTCTGCTTTGATGCAACCCGATCGGCGGCTCGGTGACACAAGCCGCGGCCCTGGACGCCGACGGCGCGGCTGCCTTCCCCACCGGCCCCCTTCGGCCAGCAGGGAGACGCGGCGCTGCGCTGTCCGGCAGGCCCAGGCTGACCCACTCGCAGATTTTATTTTTTTTCGCCGCGTTCCCTGCTCTGCTCGTCTTGTTTGGAATGGAAAGTGAGTCTGGGTGGGGCCGCGGGGGGCGCGGGGGCCTCGGCCGGCCAGTCCGCACAGCGCGCTGCCGGCGCGGCCGGGCCGGACGGCCCAGGCGCTAGCAAAGCGTCACTGCACTGCATGGAGGCGTCGCGTGGTCGCGCACGCTGCGGCCGGGGTAGCGATGCTGCAATAGCATGATGCTCCCCTCGATGTATTGATGGGCTTAAAAAACGCATATTGCACCCCTCGATATCGGCCAATGTGTAGTGATATCGCACGGCCCTAGGGTGCCCCGTTGGTAATCTTGCCGGTGCTTGCCGGCACCCCGTGCCGAGGCGGCCGAGGCGGCCCGGCCGAGGCGATGGAGCGATCGGCCGGTGATTCGCACCTCGTTACCCGCTGTCGGTGGCGGTGCGTAAACCCGAATGTGTTTATTGAGGGGCTGGACCGCCTTGCCGTCGGCGCCGCGCTGTGCGTGTCCACCTTCCACGAGCTCTACATGAAACGACGCGTTAATCCGTTTTGCGTGTGTCCACAGGAATCCGCCTTCCGAGTCCCTGCTCCACGATGCGGGCGCCGCGGGCGGCCATCCAGTGCGCCGTCTGGGCCGTGCTGGCCTCCTGTAAGTGGGACCGCAGCAACGCGCCACTCAATGCACAGTGGGACAGAAGACCGGCGCCGCCAGCCAAAACTCAAGACGCGTTTTGAGCTCTGAGGTCGCCGATAAACATGACTCGAACCAAACGTATGAACCCCCCCCCCCCCACAATGGATTCCTCGTTCGGAGAGCTATCCGTTGGTGGGGTCACACGTTCGGTTATTCAAGTCCCATGTAGCGACTCTGGAGCTCAAAACACGTCCGGGATTTTGACCGCCTCCACCGGTCTTCTGGCCCACTGTGCAAGGCCGCGCGCTATCGCCGCGATTGAGACGCGGGATTGGCATGAAAGTGACGGCACTCCGCGGCACTTTGAGCGCGTCTTTAAAAACGAATCAACCGCCTTTGCCACTTTCCTCGAAGAGCCCCGCCCCGCCCGGCCACCCGATATTGATAGAGACGGTGCGTCGTGCTTGTCCAGCTGCCCGGCCTGCCCGGCCTGCCCGGCCTTGGACCCGCGCCGTCAAGCCGCGGTTCACGCGCCGGCAATATATTCGTCACAACTTTAATGCCGCGACCAGCTTTACGGTGCGTGGTGGATAGAGGGCATAGCGGCGGCGCGGCACAACGGAGTGGGATCGCGGCCTGGCACACGACACAACCCGGCTCGACCTGGCTCCAACGAGGCGGCGGCCCGAACAGCGGAGGGCTCCGAAAGGTCGGAGGCAGAACAAGGGTTCGCAGAGTCTCCGAGAGAAGTCCCCGACGCTAGTTCAGGATGGAGTTTAGAAACAACAACCGAAAGCAACGCACATGATGTCATGTTATGGGCCTCCTAGTCCTGACATGGAGTCTGAAACGTACGCCGTTCACGTTGGCAGCAATTTGAAACAAGGCGAGACCATAAGTGTACCTTTTCGCTTTTGCGTGCGTCGGATCGCGGTGGCCTTCTCAGCAGAGGATGGCGAGCGCGAACTAAGGATGCTGTTTCTTTGGCGCACTCGGCGCGCTCCATGTTTTGTCTCCTATTGTCCTGTCCTACTGTATACAAATTACACGACGAGGTAGCCACACCGGCTCTTGAAAGCTGGAGGATACACACAAGTGACACGCACTTACACCGCGCGACCGCCCCCCCCCCCACACACAAACACTAACACACACACCGCGCGCGCTCGGAGAGGAGGACAAACTGCTTGACCCCGGAGCAGTCAGGTTTGCTTGCACTTTGCCGCTGGTACGTAGTGCCGTGTGGCGCCGTGTGGCCTAGCCGAGTGGCCGTGTGCTCCCGGGCATCAACAGGAAAGGCCGCGCCATGGCTGCGCTGCGCCAACCAAGCACGACGTGGCGTCGCGGTCGGCACGGCAGTCGGCCGGTCACAAAGAAACGTGCGTCCTTCTGCCGCAACGCGCGATGTAACGAGCGTAATCGTGATGCATTAATAGCCCGGCCTAGGGGGACACTGACGTTGCGTGCGCCAAAGAAAAGGCGTAAGTGAGGCCGGCCCACCGCGCGGCCGTGAACCGCGCGGCGGACAACGCATCCGGCACGGCACCATGCAAATGGCGCGCACCACGCCGCGCGGCATGTCGTGCGGGATTCCCGGCCGTTCGGAGCGTCCTGGGCGACCATGGGCGACCATGGGAGACCCTCCCTCTCACGGCCCCGCCAAAGGGTTCCCGGCCGGACGGCTCGCTGTCTCTCTCGCACCCCAACGGGGCGCCGCGCGCCGCCGCGAGGAAGAGGGAGAGACACCTCGGGATCCTTGTGGCTGCGCAGCTGCGCCGTCTGCGCGCCGCGCCACCGCGTCATGCAGGAAAGGTCAGCGCCGGACAAGCCCTGGCCGGCCCTGCCTTGACACGGACCGGGCCATGCCGACGGGCCATGCCGACAGGACGCGTGAGGCAACGGCAACGCGCCGTCCGGGGAAGTCCCACTGGAAAGCGCGCAAAGCGCGTGTCTTTGTGACGTGCATCCTCTGAAATTAGTTTGTTTGTATATGGTGTGGTGTGGTGGTGGTGGTAGCTCAAAAAAGGACTTGCTGACCTCATGCGATCTGATTACATTCTTTGCATTCCGACAATTGCGACCAGATTGCGTGCTACCCCCTAGGGTAGTCCTGCCTTGGCTGCCGTTGCGAGAGCGGGGAGCGCCAGAACGACCAGCCCTGACCGCTGCCCCATGCCCATCAAAAAGAGCAGTGCGCCTTTGCCATGTCTCGGGGAGGCTGCGCCCGGCGGACCCAATGCAGGACTAGCTACCCTCCCCTCCGGGGAGCATAATAATGAAGGAACTCGAACTCGGAGGAGCTCGAGTCCAGCGGACGTGTCTGTCGGCTAGTCGTGTTAGCTCTGACGGCGTTTGGACCGAGAGGGTACACTCCTAGGAATCGTGTACATACCACTCGGTATTACGCTGTGTTACGGCGGTATTACACGTGTATTACGCCTTTGGAATGCTACTATTTTATCCTTTTTAACCCCAAAATGGTATAACAATTACGTGTATTACCCGTAATACAGGTATTATGTGTACAGGGCATTACGCGAGTGTTTACCCCCTCGGTTTGGACTGTGTGCATTGCGGCCTGCGGGCGAGGTGGCGTTGCGCTGAACGTCGAATCCATCTTGTTCGGCCAGCGTGGGGCCAGGGTGCGCCTGAGGCACGACAGCGTGCGGGCCACATAAATAATGCCACGCCATAGGCCACAAGGCATTAGTCAAGAAAATTTGCTCGCCTCCCCGCGGTTGCCGTTGCGTCCCGGGTCCAGGTCGTGGAGGAGGTGGCAAGCGCCAGGGCCGCCGGGGCTCAGCGATCCGTCTCGTCTGCGATCGGCATTCGACGTGGTCGCGGAGCTGACTGGAATCGCGATGGCCGGCCGGCCGCGATTGACGTCCCTGACGCATGGCCTGTCGAGATGCAGGTTGGCAGGGCACCCTGGCCAGGGCACGGCAAGGGGGCTGCAACGCCAATGGCCAGAGTGGATGCAATCCGCGAGACCACGCAAAAGATGGAAATGGGGGGCTCTAATGCTCAATGACGGTAGCTTTTCTTCAATCTCCCGTTATGCGGTCTTAGAAAAAAAGATCAATAGTTCTGTGTATTAGATGGCACACCGATTGGTTGCACCGTTTATCAATAGTGCGTGGTAAAAGTAGGTCATTTTCAGTAGTTTTCCCGCCATTTTAAAATTTTTGAATTTTAGAGTTTTGGCAATGGGCTTTTTCTGTGACATTAAAATCCTCATGATAAACTTACGTAGCCTAATACACCGAAAAATACATTTACTTTGGGTTTGCTTTGAGAAATCGAAGTTACACGTGACGGGCTACGAGAATAAAGCCCCCCCCCCCCCAAATTGACAATGTGCCGGTCTCGCGCATTGCTCCCCGCCTAGTCATTACCGTTGCTGCCCCCTGGCACGGCCTCGAGGCCCGCGGGGCCGCGGGGGTGCCCGAGGGCCCACGGCGCACGCTGGCCGTGGGCGCTGGCTGCCATTCAACTGATTGAACCGCGTCAAGATTGGCAGCCCTGTCGTCCAGGCAGCCTGACGGCCTCCTTGGCGGGCCGGCGGATGTGCGGGCCGGCCGAGCCCGCCTGGCTCGTGCTACTCATCGCCGCGGCCAGGCGGCCGAGGCGGGGCAGACCGGCTGGCTCCCGATGGAGTACAACAAGTGATGCAACAAGTGCAGCCGATCTCTGCCTTTTAGCCGTGACGCTCGCGGCGCGGCGTGCCAGGCGATATCCTCGCCCGCTTTCTCTCTTGGCCGTGACGGGCTTGCCCCTGCTCTGCCCTGCCGTATATGAGCTCCCACCTCGCCGCATCCCGCCCCGCCACGCCCCGCCCCGCCCCGCCACGCCCCGCCCCGCCACGCCCCGCCCCGCCACGCCCGGTTGAGGTGCGTGGTGCGGATCGAGAATCGAGACTAGGCGCTGTAATAACTCTTTTCCGCTGTTCAGAGTGGCGCGGTAACCCGGGTACCCGGGTATTTGGTTGATTAGATTCGTATTACCCGGCGCGGCTCGGCCTGGCGTAGCCTGGCGGAGGAGCGGGTGCCGTTGTCACGTCGTGGCTGCGAGGAGCGTGGCGACGAGGCTCCAATCCAACGCGCCGGAGTGGCGGAGCGGAGGAGGATGTCGGGGATGCACGGAGAGGGCCGCGTCATTTCGTCGTCCTTCGTGTTGCAAGCGTGCAAAGCCCACGTTATTGGGTCCGAGTGAGCCACGGTCGCCTTGGCCTGCCCCGGCCACGGTCAGCACACAGTGGGCCAGAAGACGGCGCAGGCGGCCAAAACTCTAGACGCGTGTTGAGCTCCAGAGTCGCTAAAACAGGACTCGAAACGAACGTGTGACCCCACCAATGCATTCCTCGTTCGGAGAGCAATCCATTGGTGGGGTCACACGTTCGCTTCGAGTCCCATTTAGCGACTGCTGGAGCTCAAAACGCGTCTGGAGTTTTGACCGCGTGCGCCGTCTTCTGGCCCACTGTGCAGCACGGCCGGGCGGTGGCGGCGTGTGTCACCGGCGGCCAGCATGGCCCGGCGCGCGTTTCAAAACGCAGCGTGCAAGGATCAAGATTAGTCGGCGCGCGCCTTCCGCGCCACACCTTTCCTTTCCTGCCTCAGCCTAGCGCCCCGCCCAGCGCCTCGCCCAGCGCGCCGAATCCGCAAATTAGCGCCTACGCGGCCAGCAAAGTGAACACAAAAGAGAATAATTAAAACAGATTTCACTAATTTGGAAATAAAAACAGCTGTGCCCACTGGTCGTGGCCCGCGTCGTCGGCTTTGGCGGCTGGCGGGGCTGGCGGGCCGCCGGGCGGCATTAAACCGTGTCGCCACACCCGGCGACTCTCACGTCCGAACAATCCGCGAGGTCCGCGACGGCGAGGCGCAATGGCCGACACCGGCGCCGCGGCGGGGGCGAGGCACGCCACGCCCGCGGACGCCAATTGGATCTGGCGGTTGCACCACGCGAATCTCAATCTGAATATAATGAGTAATCGCGACTCGCGCCGCCCTCGGTGGATCACGTTCCCCCGGCCGGCGGCGGCGGCGGCGGCCTTCGTGCGGCCGCTCGCGACACGAACCCCAATGTATGTCTTACACGAACGCACGGTGAATGTGAATCCAAATGTGACACGGTTCTTGTTGCAGGTGCCGCGGCCTTCATCGTGCCCGAGGAGCTGGTGTCCTTCCTGTCCATCGTGTACTCCAACATCCCGCCCATCCGGAAAGGTGTGTCCACCTTGCTTTCTGTCGTCCGCAGATAGAGATAGAAACCCAAAAAACACACACACACAAAAAAAAACAGAAATTTGTTCAGAATTTTTTTTTTAAATACGCCCGAACCAATCAGTGCGCAGTAGTTATTATTGACACAAGGGTGGTGATCACGAGAAATATTGCGTCGGCGCGGGGCCGTGGCGGGGCCGTGGTGGGTCCATGGTGGGGGCCAGGGGCCGCCAGGGGCTACCAGGGCCCCGGCCTGGCACTCCTCGGACTGTTCTGCTTATTACTCGTGTGACTGGACGCGCGCCGGGGCGAGCTTGTTGCTCCACGGCCAACACTCATACACACACCGCGCAAAAAGAAAACAATGCTAGAGAAATCCACGTTTCTTTCGCGAGAAAAAAAAAATCAGCATACAAAAGGCCCACCAAAAAACGAAAAAAAGACAAAAAAAAAAACAAAGGGTCCCAATGTTTTTCTAAATTTCTTGTTTTCTGTTCTTTCGTGTTGTATATCCTCGTAAAAGTGCTTGGATGTCTTTCCTTTCGATGAGTTCACCTGTATGCTCGAGTTTACACGCCACGCCAAGTAACGCGACATTCACACGGAAAAAAATAATCAGTTAATCCAACCGATGTGTCGGTTGGTTTTCGCCCAATCGAAGGTCTTTCGTTCTGGCAACGAAAATTTCGTTTGAGGGGAGGAAAATTTCGCTGCTGCAACAAATTTATCGTTGTGGCAGCGGATTCGATGGTTGCCTCAGCGGACCGGCACCCCCGGTATCGGGGCAACCACGGCTGAGGCAACCATCGAATCCGCTGCCACAACGATAAATTTGTTGCAGCAGCGAAATTTTCCTCCCCTCAAACGAAATTTTCGTTACCAGAACGAAAGACCTATGATTGGGCGAAAACCAACCGACACATCGGTTGGATTAACTAATTATTTTTTTCCGTGCGACCAGTAATAGGGTGGGCGAAGGCGTACCTCACTCACGGGGCAGGGTTTGGATGTGACCTAGGCGTCATCGCCGGTCATCGCTTGGCACCGTCCTACTCGGCCGACCGGCGGCACGGCACTGCAAGCACTGCGAGCGCGAGGTCGAGGTAGGGCGATTGAGACATTAGCTCATCTTCGGGCCCCTGCTGCGCGCTTCGCGTTGGCATGCCGCCTTGTTAAAGACTCATTGCCGCCGCGGGTCGGGCCCTTTCACCTCGCCCCGCCCCGCCCCGCCCCGCACCGCCCCGCCCCGCCTCGCCACGCCACACAGTGTCGACGTTAAAAGAGATCGGAAGGCGCGAGGACAGGAATGCGGCATCGCGTGGTGCTTCGTTCGGCGGCAGTCCTAAAAGGACCAAAGACGAGAGGGGTCATCCACTTCGGGAATCGCGCGCCTGTGTGTGTGTGTGTGTGTGTGTGTGTGTGTGTGTGTGTGTGTGTGTGTGTGTGTGTGTGTGTGTGTGTGTGTGTGTGTGTGTGTGTACACACTTAGTTCGGAAAACATTCGTCATTTGCTCAAAATTTTACCAAAAATCCTGTTAGTTAAAATTTGACATCATTGTCATCTTGTGATAGTGATAATTTTCTAAACACTTGGCCCAAGAACAGCCGTGTCAATCAGTGGAAAAACTCCGGGCGTGATCGAATCGGCCGCCTCACCACCGCAAGCAGCAGCCAGATTCCGAGAGCCGTTTTCATCGCTTTGTCTCTCTCGCACGTGTTCGGAACGCCTCATGAGTGCAAGAGAGACCGAGAGAGACGACAGAGCGATGAAAGCGGCTCTCAGTGTGCTGAGCATTCATAGCCGCATTACAGCGGAGTGCGGCGCGTGGGCCGGCCGGGGCGTCGACGACGGGCGTGGCCGCTGGTGCCGCGCGCCGCGCACTCGGCTTCAAAAGTACTGCAATTATTCCACCGACGACGCCTTGGTCGGCCCGATGGGGCAGGGCCAGGCAGGACCACTGCCGCCGCGGCGCGCCGCGCTGCCGGCCGTGCGTTGGGCTGCCTGCCTCACGGCGCCGCTGAGCCTGGTCTGTGTCCGCAGGAACCGACTCGCGGGTGGGGCTGGGCTTCCGCCTCGGCCCGCACGCCGACGCGCAGATCGTGCTGGAGCTGGGCCCGCAGACCAACACGCGGCCGCTGCAGACCGGCGGGACCAACTTCGGCTCGGCGTCGTCCAGTAAGCGCCACGCCGCGCTGCAGCCACTGGACAACGACGCCCTGGACAACGCCGTCGCGCCCGCCCCCGTCAACGCCCCCGTCAACGCGGCCGCTGGCAACTGGCTCACGGCCTGGAGGACCTCGGTGGCGGCCAAGGCGGCCCGCCGGCCCGTCGTGGACAACGACCTGGCCCAGCAGGTCGACGTCTCCGGGCCACCCTCTGCGCCGGTAAGGTGTAAGGATAATGCACGCTGGGGTACTTAATACGAGACAATGTCGGGGTAGTTTGAGACAATTTTGGGTGAACTTGAGTCACAGTCAAAGTCCCCCGTTTGGTCACTACGAAGGCTACCACTGAAACACTTTCACTTTTGTATATTTTGTAGATACCATTTTTCCACGTTAAGTTAGACAGGGAAAAGTCGTCATATGCAACTAGAATTATGATTCTAAAGATTAAAATAATAATGTGTCTCAAATTACCCCGAAATTGTCTCGCCCCAGCAGCGCACGGTAACTAACGGGCAGCGTGCAGTGCGCGGCATAACCGGGCGTAACGAGGCGCGGCCCGCGGCGCCTGGCGGTGCCGACACGCCCAGTCTCATTTTGCTGGGGTATATTGAGAAAATTGGGCCAAATGGGAAAAATAATAAGAAAAAGGGAAATTTCAGCTTCAAAAGTGGGAAAATTCGAAAATTCGACTCGGCAACTCTGAGCTACCGCCTTGTAATGGGGTGACGCCGTGACGCGCCGCAGCCAAGGCGCCGCGCGCAGCCGCCCCCGACGCCACCGCCTAGTAATGGGGTGATTCCGCGCCGCCGCGGATCACGAATCCCTGCCAGTTATGCAGAACGTTATGTCCCTCGCGCCTCACGCCGCCAGGCAGCGCGCCTGCCGCAGAGCTAACGCCCTAGTCATCGCCATTAGCCATCGTTCGCATTCCCCTCGCAGCCGCGCCGTTCGTTCTGGTGGCCGCTCGCGGGCCCCGCCGCCATCCGCGGGGAACCCTCCAAGGACTCGGATTATACTCACTTCAGGAATCGTGGGTACAAGCAGTCCGGGGATCATTCGTCATTTGCTCAAAATTTAAACTTTTATCGAAAATCTTTTAAACTTTTATCAACAATCTTCTAAGTTCCAACGTCATCTTATTCTTTGGTTAGTTACACATGACGCTCGAAAACAAAATAAAACGTACGAAAATGCACACTTTCCTCGTGAGGATCGTGGGAATCCGCACCCAGAAAAATGATTTCCTGAATCAAGTAAAATTTACTTGATGCAAGTATGCATTAATGTGCCTAAGTAAAGTTCTGCTTTGAGTGAAGTAGAAATATTCTTGATATGGTTAGAGATGAATGAATGCAAAGCCTATTAGTATTGATCTGACCCTCAGTTCAGCTTGATCAAGTATTTTTAATCAAGAAAAATATTTTACTTGATTCAAGAAATCATTTTTCTGAGTGCGGAATCGCGTGTACACCGAAATAACGAGTGGTAACCCCTCGACTGCACGCCGCACTGCCGCACCGCGCCGCAGCGCAGGCGGAAGCCAGTGCGCCCCGCCGACGCCATCGTCGTGGGGGTGACGCGGCCGTTTCCCGTCGTTTAGAGTGGTGGCGTTGGGTTCTCGCGTTAGAGGAGTGTAACGGGGTGCTCTCCGTGTTGCAGGACCCCACCAAGCTCTCCGGCGCGCCGCTGGTGTCGCACCTCCGCAAGCTGTACCGGAAGGAAGCCAGCCGTCTGCAGGGCCCGGCCCGGCCCGCCAAGCCCTCCAAACGCGCCAAGGCGACCGCCAAGACCAAGGCCTCCACGACGACGAGGAGGCCGACTGCCGCCCCGGACGGCCTGAGCGACGTCACCCTGGACTAGAGGAGGCGCCCCGCCCCGCCCCGCCCGCCCCGCCGTAGCCCACCTAGTGCAGTGCAACGAGGAGTGTGGGTCGCTGGCCCCGCTTTCCGGGGCCTGGCCTGTGGGTCCGGATAGTGGACCTGGCCTGTGGGTCCGGATAGTGGACCTGGCCTGTGGGCCCAGGATAGTGGGCCTGGCCTGTGGGCCCAGGATAGTGGGCCTGGCGCCGCGAGGGCTGCATTCGGACTGCAACGGTCTGCAGAGTGTCGGCCCTGGACTTAACTTATTTCCTGTAGCATACTGAGGCTGAGTGCATAAATTAGCGTATGACCTTCAATAAAGTGAATACTGTGTCACGTTTCGTTTTGAAAGTCATCACAACCCGAACACGCTCGTCACGTCACCAACGTGCAGAAGCGGGGGAAGGCCGTGCTGGGGGCCGTGAGAACAGTTTTGTTCGCGTGAACGGAATTCTGGTGACCTGGCTGCCAGACAGCCTCCTGGCTCTTGCCTTCCTGGCCTGCCTACCCCTGCCTACCCCTGGCCACCCCTGCCCAAGATGCTCAAGCCGCGCGCACAGTGAATGGAACGGCGCCGCTTCGCACCGTCGAAAGCACTGCGGATGTGAGAAGAAAATAGAAGGTTTGCCGTGATGGCTTTATTTTACATTTCCTTTTTTCTTCGCGCCACATATCAAACAGCGGTTGAGGCGTCGTCGGGTGAGCTTCGGGCAGCCACAGGGCGCACCGCTACGCGATGCGGAACACCTTCCTGACGGAGGGCGGGATGTCCTGGCCACGTGATCGGTAAAATTCCGCCACTTGTCGCGAGAACGGACTGAAGTCGTACTGCAGGAGGTCGAGGCTGGCGCCATGGCCGCCACGGGCGCACAGCCCCGCGCACACGTCCGCGGGGTCCTCTTCGAGCGGGTAGCCCTTGGAGAGCAGCTCGTGCAGGATGCAGGGGTCTAGCGCCTTGTGGCGGTGCTCGTATGAAAACGGCGGCCGCGACTCCAACTTGATGAGGTGTTCGAAGACGAAGGCCAGGGCGCGCCGGGGCAAAAAGCTGCGCGCACAAGACGAGCGGGTGTGAATTGGGCGGCGGATCCAGGATCGTTCTATGGAGGGGGAAGTGTAGCGCTTTTTGCCTACTCGCAGCGGTAAAGCACTGCTGTAGGCCTGCCTTCCACTCTTCCAGGCTGGTAATTAGAAAGCCAGGGACCAGTTGGAACGTTCCTTCTGGTTCCTGGCTTTTTGATTACTTTTGTTCTTCACTCGGCGACGACCAGAAGAGTCACTATTGTGGCCCCCTAATGACAGCAACGGAAATTTCTTCTCGTTTCGAATGCGACTACATGCACCAATAAAACTATTTTTTTTTTTAAATGGGAAGGTGGATTTTTTTGTGTGGACTTTTTTTGGACTTGAGTATAAAGGCTTGAGACTTACCCGAGCGACTTGCTGAGTAAATTGAGGTGGCCTGGAATGCAGACGACGTGCCTGCGTGCGGCGACGGCCTGCACCACCTGCCTGGCCACCTCGTCGGGCTCCAGGAACCGCATCATCGATCCGAGGGGGCTGCGGGGCACCGGACAGCGGGGGGTGAGGAGGGGTAGAGGGTGGGGGTGGGGCGGCCCAGCGGGTCCACCATGGAGCTGCCACAGTACCGCCATTACGTACCCGCCGAAACTGACGGCGCTCCCAAGCCGAGCGAAGGTGTTGATGAAGAAGGGCTGGACGGTGGTGACGTGGATGTGGCGGTGCAGCCCCTCGTGCCGCAGGTCGTGGTGCAGGCATTCCATGGCGTCTGCAATGATCAGCCACTTGTAACCGATCATTGCAGCGGCTCCATTTATTGGCGGCCAGTATACGCGGCTACGCTTGGCTAAGTCAAAGAGCCTCACGGTAAAGCTCTTTAGCTACGTCAATCGGATCGGCGAAAAAAAAGTTCACGGAAGTCCAGAACAGCAGATGGTACTATCTTATAAAGTGTTCATCAAGACCAACTTGCATAAAAGTATATATAAATATATTGAGTTGGTTGCGGTAATGGAGAAAGAAACGACGATTCGCACGCGACAGAGTGACGAGGCGCAGCTGACTATGATTGATTTTTGTCTGAAGCTTGATTCCTTTACGCACGGCTGAGCCCCGCCTTGCTGGCGGCGTACGCGACGATGCCGCGGCCCGGTAGGAGGGCCGTGGAGGAGCTCACGGCCACCACGTGGCCTTCGCCGCGCGCCCTCATGTGCGGCAGCAGGGCCTTGGTGAGCAGCAAGGTGGCGCGGAGGTTAACGTCCAGCACCAGGTCCAGCTGGTCGTCGGTGCACTCCCACAGCGCGCCGCCCTGGATCACCCCTGCGTTGCTGACCTGTTGTGGGTTCCAATGTCAACACGTCTTGTTATGTTGAATACATATTTTCGGATAGTATACCGATATGACACGCTTTTTCACGGAGTCAATAACGTAAAGAGGGTGGGCGGATGGAGGACTCACCAGGATATCGATGTGCCCGAAGTCCTCGAGGACCTTGCGGACGAGGCTGTAGATGTCCGCCCTCTCCGTGAGGTCCGCGGTGTACGCCCTGGCGACCTGGTTGTCCTGCTGCTGCTGCTGCACGAGGGCGACGGTCTCCTCGTTGGGCTTGGCCGCGACGTCGACGCAGGCCAGCACGCAGCCCCGGCGCGCTAGGTGCGGCGCCAGCAGGCGGCCCAGGCCTCCCCCCGCACCCGTCAGCTGCCGGACACAGTGCACTCAGCACCCCGCGACACTCCAAAACACAGTATACTATCTTCATCTCGCCGGAGAAGCCGCACCAGCACCACTTTGCCTCGGAGGTCGTGCGGGGGCCGGGGCCTGCACGTCCACAGGGCCAGCGAGACGACGGCCAGGGTGGCGGCCGCTAGCCCCGGGACGCCTAGGCCGAAGTCCGGGCCCGAGCCCTGCAGGAAGTCCATGGCAGCCAGTCGGTGCCCCTATGCAGCGTCGCTTCTGCCTGCCCGTCAGGCGAGTGCGCCGAAACCGGCATGGACCCGAACTGTCTCTTTCTCCTCCTCCCCTCCCACCGCCCGCCGCGGACCCTCCCTTCTGCCCTGTCTCGCGTGGCCCGCTGATTCACACCTCCTTGACACTAATGGGTTTGGATGGGCGAGCCTAGAGGGCTAGAGGGGGGAGAAACGCAAACTGGAAAACGCACATCAGCGATTTCTCATAGCGCCGAAAAAGCGGCGTTCGTTGACAATTTCTCATACTTAGGAAAAAAAATAGCGGCCTACGGTCTTCCCGTTGTTGCCGGCCCGCAAGGCCCCGGTGGCTGCAAGCCCGGCGGCTCTGGCGTCGAATGGGTGGCCTGCCCCTCGGGCGGCGCGCGCCGCGTGTAGTGGCGCGCAGCCGTGACGTCATGAGAGCCGGCAACGAAACGAGGACACAGTCAGGCGGCCTAAGGGTCGTCGTCGGCGTCGACGTTATCAGTGCCGCTGCAGAATGCTGCCCAACGAGTCCCGCTCCTACGTGCAAAATGTCGTTGCCCTGCACGGGCTAAGGTAGCGCTTGATCGTTATTTTCAACGCTGAATTCCCATGGCGGTAGCAACCGATCCCGGTTGACGAGAAAGCAACATGATCGGACGAGTCTCATACAGTTCTATTGTCACAAGATGCCGAGACCGTCGTCGCATCGATATTGCGCTAAACTCTGCATGTGCTATGCAGGCGTCTGGCACCTCAGTGGCCTCCGTGTATTCCCCCCCCCCCCTTCCCCCTCGTCTGGACACTCAGAACACCGACTGCGGCGCCAGAGGCGTTCAGGGGGCATAGGAAAGGCAATGGAAGAGGGGCGCGGTGTGCGGGGCGGTGGGGTGTATTGCGGTGTGGTTGCGGAAACTCGGTCGGTTCTCGTATGTAAATTTGCGCTGTCCCAAAGCGGCACAGCAGAAATGTCCCAAACGTGTCCCAAACGTGCACTACAAATATTATTTCACGAAAGAACAATACGCTCCCAGCATTGATTGCATGGCTTGGGTTCGAATCTCGATTGAGACTTTTGTTGTTTTTTTTTATTGATGGCCGTGCCGGCGGCCTACGTGACTGCTCTGCGTCACCAGATGCCACCTTAGGAGGAAGCTGTAGAGAAGCATCGATAACACTGCAAAGCAAAGCAAAGTTTGCTCGCTTCAACATCTCGGCAAGTCGTTTTGAATGCCCAAACTTGGCAAGCCTGGCCCTGACATACTCCCCCCAGCTTGCAAAATTTTGGCATTGCAGACCGCCGGACCGCCAAATAATGGCAAGCTAATAAAGATTTCAGGTGAAGGCTTTCCAAATTTTTGGCATTCAAATCGGCTCGCCAGTTTTGTGGCAGGCACCTTGCAGTGCAACTCTCTGTGTTTCTCTAACCCTGCGGGGGTGGAGGGGCGTGGCACTGGGGCGTGAGATAACAGCGGTGCTCCCTTCCGGCCCAGCAGACCGCCACCTTACCGGATGCCGTTGGCTCTGCACATCTTGCGAGTCTCCAGAGCCTCCGACTGGCGGCATATGGAAAATTGGCTAGGATTCCTGTCTTAGTGCCGCGCCAAAGAAAAAGAAACATGAGGAAACATAATCACCCATCCGATAGCAAAGTGACGCAGGTCCACGCAAAGCCACCTCGAAAGCCACGCAAAGCACGTCAATGGCACGCAAAGCGACGATGTAACGCACCCCGGATGAGGCTCGGCTTGCCTTTCGAAAGCGGGGCGAATAACTATGTTTTTGTTTTTGTTTGCTGTGGCCGTCTCCTCTTGTCCGGCCGGGCGCCGCGGGACTCGGAACCCTTCCGCATGTCCGATCGGCTGCGCCTCGCCTCGCCTAACGAGCGATAAGTAAAATCGGTCAATAGGGCGAAATTTTGAGCCTCTGCTCCGAGCGGCAGGACGCGGCGTAGCGCGACGCCGGCGGCAACGACGCCAACACGCGCACGAATTGGGCAGCTCACGGCCCTACAAGCGGAAAGAGAAATGTGCTTCAGATGATATTTTTGAGTTCCCGCCATGAAGTTGTGAGAATGTTTTCCCTCGTTACAGAACATTTCATGCCAAAATTTAGTGAGAATTTTTGATTTTTACCACAAGACGGTAAAAAACGTTTCTTGCCAAAATTTGATCAGAACTCTCAATTTTTAATTTTCAGAGCTCTCAGTTATCTTGCATTATCCAACGGGAATTGCGGCCGTTGCATTTTAAAGTCCTGTATTGTGTAAAGCTTTATGTACATAACTATTTTCTTCTTTTTTTGCATTGTATGGATGGTAATATATCCGATGATGGTAACATTTTATTCGATTACTACTTTCCCAAAAATAGTAATTGAATAAAATATTATCATCGTCCATGCATAAGATGTGACGAACGGCAGGGGCGGAGGGCAGCAGGGGCAGGCCATGTCGCCTTGGCGGCCACGGCCGGGGCACGGCTGCCACGCGAATCGTAGGAACGGCGCTGAACTTTCATTATGTGGTAAGAATATTATTATCATTTAAACTAATACGGTTCGAGAGAAGAAAGTCTTCGTGCCTCTCATCATCGGGCGGGCGAAAGGAGGGCGCGGCGCGTCGCATCGCTGTGACATTGAATCTCGAATTTGCTCCGAGCCGCTCACTGCATCTTCGCTCTGTTTTTCGGACCCCTTACGAGACGGAGTGCGAGAGAGGCAGAGCGACGCAGCCCCTTCTTCGGAATGAGCCTGCGGGTGGCAGCTCGCCCCTGACCAGACGCAAAGCAGAGCAAACTAGCCTTACCCCGCTGCGGCCGCTGGTCTGTACGGCGAACCGGACAATGCGGCGTTATTTTCGGAACACCCGCCCTTCGCGCCCCACGGCCCCACCAGGGCCCCGCGTGGCCGCGGACGCACGTACGAGATAAAGGCAGAGGAGGCAGGGTCATGCCACGCAGCGCCGCGCGCAGGGTGGGCCGGCGGCAACAGGCCGCAGAGGCGAAGGCCTCCTGGATCCATTCGTGGGCCTGTCCGAAGACGTCACCGATTTCATTTTGGCGACTGCGATGTTTGTCCTGGAGACTAAAATAGAATTGACCGTGCCGAAACTGGCTCTGACGATCCTGAGGAGGAGCTTATTTTTGTGTACATACGATTCCGGATTATCACGATTCCTGAATAAATCCCATGTAAAAAGGGAGAATATATAAAGAAATTATTTTGTTTCTCAGTCTTTTGGGGAACCCCAGCCGGTTAAAAGGGGTCGTGTCGAACCGGGTCAAGTTCACAAGGGAAATGGGTTGAAAGAAGATCCTTTCACTGGTCGCCGAGAGAAGAACAGAAGTAATCACACAGCCATAGGAATCAGCGAGTGCGCCGGTAGTGTGAACTGTTAAAAGCTAAAGTCTGATTTGTCACAAGCGAGTGGGTCTCAACGAAGTTGAAAGTGCCGGTCGCTGAGCGCTGCTGGTTCCTGATAGTTTATGACTTTTGTTCTTCACTCGACAAAGAGTGAAAGGGTCCATTGAAGCTGAACCCACCCGTCGCACAGTGGGCCCGCGCAGGCGGCCAAAACTCTAGACGCGTTTTGACCTCCAGAGTCTCTGAATGGGACTAAAACCGAACGTGTGACCCCACCAATGGATTCTTCGATCGGAGAGCAATGTGTCATACGTTTGGTGGGTGATTAAATTATTTTCCGAAAGAAAGAAAACAAACGGTAGAACCACCGTAAATATCAGCAGGTAGCGTCGCCGGCGAGGAGGGCTTTAAGCCCTAATAGGGGGCTCTGCAGTCCGGGACGCGCGGCCGGTCGATCGGAATACAGCGAGATCGACGGATGCTCAAGGCGAAAGGCGAGTGTCCGGTGTAAGGGACGCGTAACCTTTAGGTTAGAGGTTAGGTTATCTCCAATCCGGGCCGGAGGGGCAGGGCGTGGTAGGGCGGGGCGGGGCCGGGCGGGTGGGGCGGTGGTGTCGCGGCGATTAGCGCGTCGGGGAGGGAGATGAGCCGCCGGCCACTGTGGTCCGCCACAGAGTCCAGTGCATCGTGGACCCGCGGCGTGTCGAGAGGCGGTCCGGACTAACCTCCCCCTCCCCCAGGATGCCGGCCTGCAAGAAGAACACCCTGGACAGGGACACGTCTTTCATCCGACAGGAAAAGGTGTGCACGAGGGCGTTCGCGGGCGTTCCGGTGACGTGCAGTCGCGAGGCAACCGCGTACTTCATGTTGTTGTCGCGGTGCCCGAGACGGCCAAGGCGCAATGACGGGTCAAAAGCCGTTTGGGCGTTTCTTTGATCAGTTTTGGGAATCAGCCCGGGCGCCACGCGTTGTCAGGCAGCAGTGCCTTCCGCAGTAGCGGCGTCGCACCCACCCCGTCGAACACCGCGACCAGTGCGACCACCGCGACCAGTGCGACCACCGCGACCAGTGCGACTACCGCGACCAGTGCCACCACCGCGGCCCGCAACCCCATGGCCGCGCCGGCATTCCCTTCAACACTGTCCTTTTTTCCGTTGCAGAGCCCGCGATGGTTCTTCTGCAAGATACGGAAGCCGTTTCTGGAGACGATCAAGAAGACCGACATCCAGGATTGCCGACGGTCTTGGCTGTGTTGCGGCAGAGAGTAAGTGAAAAGACGTCACGGGGGAGACCCCGTGCGCGCACTGGTGACTATTAGCCTGGAAACCAGATACTATTTTCCTGCACACATGTCTATTTTATTGCAATGGCGTCTGCATTGCCTCGCTATTGGATATTCGTTATTCCGCTATCCCCCGAGTTGATCGAGAAGCATCGGAGTCATCCCAGTTGATAATCAAAAATTGACCGTCGCATATCACTAAACCCGTCACCCGTCCCTGGCGGCCGCCCGGTCTGGTGAACAACGTAGCGGCGTACCACACTCTGGTGCGAGTTCCGATCTAATCACGTGTTGCAGCCGCATAAGCCTGGCCGCTTGCAAGCGCAGCTAAGACATCACCTGTTTTTTCTGACGTCGCGAGATGGCACGACGCCTAGGCGAGGCGCTGGCTGGCTGGATGGCCGTTCAGGCTGCCCAGTGCCGAGTCGCGTCGCTTTTAGCCGCGTTCAAGTTGTCGCGGCCGCATAATCGGTGCATCTGCACCGGTCGGGCCTCAGGGGGCAGGAGCGGCTGGAGCAGACGGAGCGTAGGGGGCGGCCAAGACCGCGGCCCCAATGTGCACCCCGCGAAACATGTTCGGGGACACGCCCGGCCGGGTGCCGCCTTCCAGGCCGCTGTGCCTCATCTTCGCGACCTGGGGTAGCAAGGGAGGCGGGGGCGGCGGGGGCGGCGGGGGCGGCGGGGGCGGCGGGGGCGGCGGGGGCGGCGGGGGCGGCGGGGGCGGCGGGGGCGGCCCCGGCGCCACGCGCCCCGCCTGGTGGGGGCTACAGTGAGTCCGCGAGCTGATATCGTTTATCCCCGGAGGGAGGCTTCCGGAGGCAGTGAGAGCATCAGGCTGAGGGTCTCGTTTGGTTCCAGGCACGATGAGCCGGTGGAGGTTAGCCCGACCGGCCGCTACAGCCTGCGGGACGTGGCCAACGCCAAGCCCGGGGAGCTGGAGTTTGTCTCCCTGGACCCGCAGCCTAACCGGAGGAAGGTGGACGACGCACCACGGTGGCGAGGTAGGTCTTGGCCTCGGTCGTGGCCTCGGTCTTACCCTCCAGTAGTAAGGGACATGAAGATGCCGCCATCTTGGTCCCCCATTGTTGCACTACTGCCTCGGTCTTAGCCGCGAGTAGTAAGGGTCTCCCATTGTTGTATGTCACCATCTTGGTCCCCCATCGTTGCACTACTGCCTTGGTCTTAGCCTCGAGTAGTAAGGGTCTCCCATTGTTGCATGCCGCCATCTTGATCCCCCATTGACCCGCTTCTGCCTCGGTTTTAGCGTAGGTCTTGATCTTGGTCCTGACCTTGGTCTAGGCCTCGGTCTTGGCCTTGGTCTTAGCCTCGGTCTTGGCCTCGGTCTTGGCCTCGGTCTTGGCCTCGATCTTGGCGCGGGCGGTGATGCCCTGAAACCAGAGGACTGCAGCCAGGCCGTCTTGTTTCCAGGCATCGCGTTCTTGCTCGCGGCGTGCCTCTTTAGCTTATCCGGCTCCTGCATCATGTGGACCACGGACGTCTTCCACGACTTCGTCGCCAATGTGAGGCGGTTAGTGCAAGCAATTATTCTGGACGCTCCGGGGCACCAGTTAAAATGATATTTTTTCCCCCAGCAAATGGTGCTGGACGCGAACAAGAGCAGCTTCGCCTGGTGGATCACGCCGCCCATCAACCCCTGGTTTAGAGTGTACATCTGGAACTACACCAACTGGGACGAGTACACCAAAGACCGCAGTATTAAAATCAAGCTCAAGGAGGTCGGCCCCTTCACTTACAGGTGCGTCCCAACAGAGCGGGCCAGAAATAATGGCAAGGGTCGCATTTCTGTTCGCAAAAAAATAACTTCACCCTTTTTAGGGAGGTGATCAAGCGAGATGCCATTGAGTTCGACGACAAGGGCATCACCCTGTCGTACCGAGAAAGAAAGACCTACGAGTTCATGCCTGAAATGTCGGCGTTGGAGGACCTGAACGCCACCGTGGTCGTGCCCAACATTCCGTATTTTGTAAGTACCTTTGGGAAACCAGATCTTCTCTGAGGTTGGGAAGTTCCCTACAATGGTTCGGGATGGCAACTCCAGACGACATTCACACAGCGGCGTGGTCTAGAAGTGCGCAACTAGCTTTCAACTTAAAAAAAAACAACCTTGAGACGACTTATCACTCGCCAACGGTCACAGCAAAGTCGACGCCGTCACGGAAAGCCGGGCTCAAGGTCGGGAGGACCGCGTCTCCTTCATCGCTGTTTTGACTCCCAATAGGGCCCTGCCCATTACGGTTCAAGTGACTTGCAGTGCAGTGTGTGAACTGCTGCACCTGTTGCAGGGCGCCAAAGCCAAGGTGGAAGGATGGGGGCAGGGCTTCATGGGCACCGCGGGCTCCGTCCTCCTCAGCCTGTCCTCAAAAGCCTTCAAGCTCAACCCCCTCATCTCCGTGACCGCCAACAGCTTCATCTGGGGCTACGACGACAGCCTCTTCACACTGTCCAAGCTCGACCCCACCAACAAGGTCCCCATGGACCGGGTCGGCTTGCTGACCATGGTAAGTTTGTCGGTGGCAACGCCACCAAGCTTGGTCCTCAAAAGCTCTGCCACTCACACGACCCTCGTGATTTTCGCAGAAAACGATCCCGGACGACTTGACCATCCTGACGGGGGCGGCGGACATCGACAAGCTGTCCTACGTGGTGCGCTTTAACCACAAGTCGTCGCTGGGCGTGTGGCCCGAGCCGTCCTGCAACTCGTTCGAGGGCTCGGACGGCTCCATATTCCCGCCCAGGAAGGTGCGCGCTAAGGCCGATATGTACGCCTTCAAGCCGGAGGCCTGCCGCCTCATCAAGTTCATCTTCCAGCGCAAGTCCTTTGTAAGTTAAAGCTCTGCACACGACACCATGCGCCTCCCTGCGCCGTGCCAGCCGGTCTGTCTCACTTGCTGCTCCAGGCCCAGGGGGTGCGCGCTCACCGCTACATCTTGGACCAGAGCACCTTCATGTCGCCACGCACCTACCCCGACAACTTGTGCTTCTGCAACCAAACCGACCTCCGAGAGTGCCCCCTGGACGGCATCTTCAACACCAGTCCCTGCGCGCACGGTACGCTTCTCAAATATAACCTCACTACTGTACTCTGCAAAAAATCAGAACTGGGCATCAAGGTGACTGACATTCATTTTGACGCACACAGGCGCACCCATGTTCATCTCGTACCCTCACTTCTACCTGACGGACCCCGCCGCGCTAGAGCCGTTTGAAGGGATAAAACCAGACGCCAAGGAGCATGACATGTTCGCAGACATCCACCCGGTAAGTCTACCCCGTCTGGAGGTGGCCAGGTCCTTCTGCGGCTCCGGTTGCCTGCTACGCCTGGAGCATAGGCAACCCCTCTGGCTCCCGCTTCCGATCACGCCCGGAGCATGGGCAACCCCTCTGGCTCCGGTTGCCACCGCCCGGAGCGTAGGCAAACCCTCTGGCTCCGGTTGCCAACGCCCGGAGCGTAGGCAAACCCTCTGGCTACCGTTTCCAGCGACGCCCGGAGCCCGGCAACCCAACAGACGGGCCCAGGGCGCCGCCAGTAGCCACTCCAGCCACTAACGGCGTGAATGTTGCAGCGCCTGGGCATGACCCTGGCGGGCAGGTCCCGGCTGCAGTTCAACCTGCGCGTCCTCAAGGAGACGCCGCACCTGGACCTGGGCATGGTGCTGCCAGTGGCGTGGTTCGCTGAGGTAAGGCCCTCGTCGTCGGCCGGTAGTCGGAGGAACGACAACGACTTTGACCAATGCGTGTTGCCGCAGGACCTGCCGTCCTACGACGCCGGCTTCAAGACCGTCATCATCATCGCTAGCTACGCGCTGGACTTCCTGGAGTTCGTGCTGCTGTACGTGCTGCCCGTGGCCGCCGTGCTCACGGCCCTCGTGTTGGCGCGCAGGCTGCTGCTGCTGGCGCGGCGCAGCCCGTACGTCGCGGAGCCTACGTCCACGGCCAACGCCGAGGAGCACGTCGAGAAGGGCGAGCAGGAGCTGGCCACCTGGACCTGAGCCGCGTCCAGAACAAGGGACGCGCGTCGCGGGGCGCGCGCCGGCCGCGGAGCCTCGACGACCCGCAGTTTTTGTTTTTGTTTCCAATTACTCCGGTGATTTCTGTTAGCCATGGTTAACGACTTGTGATAAGGACTCCGTGGTCTCGACGCGGAGGCGCTCTCTCTCTCTCTAGGAGTGCTAAGAACAGTGTAGGTTCGTGTATGTGTGTGTGTGTGTGCGCGCGCGTATGTGTGTGTAAGTATATGTGCCTGTGTGTGGATTTTAGTGTGTACATGTGTGTGATAAACAACATGGAGTGGATAATCCGCTTCTTATTTTATAGGTAAAAACCAAAATAATTATAGTATCATAAATTTGTAATAAGAGTTGTATCCAACTGGGGTATCAGTTTTGTGTGTGAAAAGTGTTTTTCTGTTAACCCGAAATAGCGACAAATTTTTGTCTAGTACGTATGATAAACACTGTCCCAAATTTGTCGCTTTTTTGGCAATTTTTATTTTTACACGCGTGCTTATTCGTGGACGAAATTGCACTCCTTCTTATCTTGTATTGCGGGTGACGAGGGCCATTCTCGAAGCATGTTCCATTTTATTGTATATTGAGTCACTTCTCTTACATCGCACGGACACAGCCAACGTTCCTCATTACTCTCATTTTATCATTCTCATTCACCGCGTTGGCAACGTCATTATTTACCATAAGCCGATAAAGCATTACTACCTACCACATTTTTCATAATCTGTTAACTTCTGTAAATGTGTGCAGTAAATACATCAAATCGTATACTCAAACTTTGTTGTTTTTTGTTTCTTTTATTTTGCTCTTGCTGGTGGAAACACATATAAATGAGTGCCAGCCGTCCCGCTTTCCATTGACGATAACGTATCAGCCGCGGCGTGCCTTGGTCCGTCATTGGATTTCCGGTGCAACGCCACGCCACTGCTGCCTTGCTGCTGCCGCTTCCCCAGCGCTAGCTATAGATCGTCTGCCGCTGACCTCCTGCAGGCCTCAGCCAGGCCCGTCGCCTTTTTTCCTGGAAGGGCGACAGACAGTGGAAAGTTCCGTGGACGGCGATGTGCGCGAATTTGACTTCCTCTGCTACCGGCTGAGCAATGATGGATGGATGGACGCCCCTCCGGCCCCGCGCCCCCTGGTTCAAGCGCACGCGGCGGAGCTGAGCACGCCTCCTCGAACCCAGAGAGAGACACGGTGGCAGGCTGGCTTGGGTCAGACGGAGACGATGAGCTCCTGACAATCAAAGGGAGATTGTGACTCAGCGGGTCGTGAGCGCCAGCCAGCACCCGCCGATGTTCGGGTGTCGCCAGTACCACTCTCATCAATTTCTCCGCGGTATTCCTCAAAACGAACACAGCACAAAAACACGTACACACGCAAACAAAAACACGTCCGCACCTGACCTGGTTTTTAACTTGACCCGCATGCTCTCAGATCATCACTCACAAAAAAAAGGAACTGATTTATACAAATATTTTTTAAATTACCAAAATGAAATTAAAATTGAAAATTCAGCACTACAGCCAAGATTTAGTTCTGGATAAAGGTTAACAAGACGACGTGTCCTCATAGAATAATCCTAAATGTCAGTGCAGATCCAAGACAATCCTAACAGGCAGTGCAGGCCCAAGACAATCCTAACTGTCAGTGTCGATACAGAACTATCCTTGCACATGACGTGAAAATCGGTCTTTTCTTGAAGTCCGTGACGCTCACATACTACATAAAACTACCTGCCGAAGAGCTTGTTTGGAAGTTTCATCCTTATTTAAAAACGTGGACATTGTATTTCAGGGATATCGCGTTTCTTTGGTTTGCAATGAAGAGAATCCATAACCAGTTTTAGCCACCTTTGCAGTTAGGATTGTTTCGGATCTGCCCTGGTAGTTAGGATTGTCTTGGATCTGCACTGACAGTTAGGATTATTCTATTAGGAGGCGTCGAAGAGTTAAACTGCACGTATATGAGTCAAACATCAAGGGAAAAAATCAAATTTTAAAGAAGTGAGAGATTTAACGCGCAGCCCTGTGGCCACGCGGCAGCGAGACGACGCGCAGCACTGCCGCTCCGGTTGTGCCCTTTGGCCGTTTCCGCACGGCCAGTGCTCCGGGAAGCGCGGAGAGAGCAGAATCAATTAGACGGACCGCGGGACCGTATGAACCGCTGGGCGAGGACCGCGGCCCGAACACCCGAACTTGGGACTTCCTCGCGGCTCGTCTCGTCGCTGACAAGACAAATCCACGCCTCGGTCAAATAGAAGAATCGGCCGCGAAACCGGTTCCATCACTGCGATCCGATACGCAAGGAAAGTGCCGGACGTAAAACAACTTAACCGCGCGGAGATGACCGGCGCTGTCTTGTTGCCGGGAAGTCCTTCCCAGAACACTTGCTCGGCGGACAACGCGACGCGCTAGCCCTAAAGTAGAAGGTTTAGCCGCGAGCGCTGTTCGAGGCGGCACTTCTTTTCCGGCCGCGTCCGCCGGGTCGCCGTGAGTCACTGCAGGTTCAAGGCCGTCTGCCGGGGTGCTCCAACAGTCTCATTCTTTTTGTGTGCGCGCGCGCGTCGACCCTCGTTGCCTTAATTCTTAATACTCACTCAGTATAACGACCCGATTAAGATAGTCGAGTTGGCCATTGATTCGCGGCTGCACGGCACACGACGACAATCGACATGAAGCACGGAAAAACGCCGAGAGAAGTAACAAACTGACTCGTCGCACGTAGTCTCAGTCGGCGCACCAGGACGCAAAAAGGAACTACAACAACAAATTTTGGGCTGCTGCGTCCGGCTCAAGGCCGTGTCAAGGCCGCGTTCGGCCCTGCCCCCGCCGGCACGCGCCGCCAGGCCCACCGGCCCGGATCCACCGGCCGAATCCTCCAGATATGTACTGAAATTTCCGTTCCATGTTTGTTTCCTTGCACCGTCCGGTTGAGTGACAGTTGACGGCAGGTCTGCCTCGAGTAGGTCCGCCGCCGCGGTGCCCGATGGTCGGAGCGCTGCGTGAGTGCACGCGGCGAGTGGACGGAGCCCCGATGAGAGCCGCCATTGGATTTGCGCGCTGAAAATTTGCATAAGAAACAGTAGTTTCGCGGCGTGGCTCGGCGTGGTGCACCCACTTCCGCCGCCGCGAGCGCCGCGGTGGATTCCACGACGTGTTGGGCCGCCCCCCGGCTCGGCCGGCCTCCCCCCTGCTCCACGCCGGCGCCCGGGTTGTCACTCCATGTTCCGATCACCAGGCTGGAGGCTCCAGGACAACGCGAGCGAGGCCGTGGCACTGGAGGCCGGAGGGGCGGCGGTCGGGACCCAGCCGCGCCTCAGGCCCAGGCGTCGGCCGGAGGAGCCTCCCCGTCGGACTGTCCACGCGGTAAAAGTGCCGCCTTGTAATCCAAGGGGGTGCCTTGGTTTAATTTCCAAGGGGTTTGAGTGAATTTTCAAAGTTAGTTGTCCCAATTGACATCACTTTACAGAAATGGATTCGTCTTTTACCGTGTCTCTCTCGGCGTCCACCAGGCGGCCAGGCCACCACCCCGCGGCGCGCCGCGGCGGGTCATTGGAGCGGTAAAACACGTCTAGCCGGGAGAGGCTCTCGATCGGGGCGGGCCGGCGGCCGGCGGGGCCTTGGCGGCCGGAACGCCCTGGAGTGTCTCGTGGTGCGGCGCGCACGCAGGCACCGCGAGGAGGCGCTTCCGGACCGCGGCAACCCTCGGCGACGAGCCGCAGGGAAGTCCCTCGGCGTTGCCACCGCCGCCCGCAAGGCCCCCGCCGCCCCGCAAGGCCCCCGCCGCCCCGCAAGGCCCCCGCCGCCCCGCAGCGACCGCACGCGCCGAACGCCACTGAAGCAACTCGCGACACCTGTCCTCCCACTCCGTCAGCAGGTGAACGCAACAACAATCGTCATCGTCATCCTGAGCGCCGCCTCTCCGAGCTCCGCCGCGCCGCGCCGCTGTGCCCTCCGCTAGTGCAGTCGGTCTGGTCCACCTGTCAAAGCGCGCGCGCTGCGCCGCCGCCCCGCCGCCGTGCCGCCCGGGTTGGTTTCCACTCACAGTGTGGCCGACCCGACACTCGACCGCACTTTTACCCGCATCGCCTCGCGTGAGTACGCATGCCTGTCTTCGGAAAATCATGACTGCGCGTTAGAGCCGAATCAGAAAAAAAAATAGATTCAATGTCGAAAAAAAACAATGTTCGTTTAAACTAAAATATATTTTTTTTTCGTAATAAAATAAGAAGTATCTTCAACATTTTTTTTTGTGGACAGGAGGAGGATGAGGTGATCTTGCTCTCGACCGGGGACAGCCGTTCAGCAGCAAGGAGCACTTCCGGCGTCGCACGTGGCCCCAGTCAACAAGCGGGTGAGTTCGTGCTCAAAACACACGCGCTCCGCGCACGCACACAGGCACGCAAGCCGAGACAAGTGTTAATACGCGCTCTGTCAAATTTGCCGACCCGAGTGATTGCTACGTTCGGAATCGCCGTGGAGAGCGCTCGGCCAGTCACAGCCAGGTACTTCCTTGTGAGAAAAAAAGTTATTGAAAAAACGCCGTTGATCTGGAAGTGTGCCCGTGATGGCGATGCTGCAAAGTGGGCCAAAAGACGGGCGGAGGCGGTCAAAATTCCGGACGGGTTTTGAGCTCCAGAGTCCCTAAATGGGACTCGAACCGAAGGTGTGACCCCACCAATGCATTGCTCTCCCTACGAGGAATCCATTGGCGGGGTCACACGCTAGGTTCGAGTCCCACTCAGCGACTCTGGAGCTGAAACGCGTCTAGAGTTTTGGCCGCCTGCGCAAGTCGTCTGGCCCACTGTGAGCTGGCGCCCTGCCCGGACGCACGCCACCGCGGGCTGGCCGAGCAGGCCTGGAGAAAGGACGCCGCATCTCCGCGGGCCGATGATCGCCCGGCGCGTTTGTCACACGGACACCCGAAGGACGACCGCACAGCGGGCAGTAAGTAGCGCCGACGCGGCGCTCAGAAGCGCGGAAAAAACTTGCTGCCCACCAACACGTTATAGCGACTAAGCGCAATGGCAGAGCGCGGCAATGAACCTGGAGAGGTCGCAGCGGGTCGTAAGCAAAAAGCAGAGAGACCCAAAAAAAAAACAAAATGCACGACAAGTTTGGCATGCGCGCCGGGACGCCGCGGCGAGCAGGAAATGCGGCTCCACGTTCCACCTGGGCCAGGGCGGTCAGTGTGCTTCATCGCATGGACCCATCGGGGGCGCCACTGCTGTACCGCCACTGCTGTACCGCCACCGCTGCACCGCCACCTGCACCGCCACCGCTGCACCGCCACTGCTGTACCGCCACCGCTGCACCGCCACCTGCACCGCCACCGCTGTACCGCCACCGCTGCACCGCCACCGCTGCACCGCCACTGCTGTACCGCCACTGCTGTACCGCCACTGCTGTACCGCCACCGCTGCACCGCCACTGCTGTACCGCCACCGCTGCACCGCCACTGCTGTACCGCCACCTGCACCGCCACCGCTGTACCGCCACCGCTGCACCGCCACTGCTGCACCGCCACCGCTGCTCCGCCACAGTGAGGGGCTGTTGAGGTTCACTGTGCCAGACGGCAGTCGGCTGGAATCGTGGGGCAGGAAAGGCAGGCTGATGGCATAGTCCGGACCATGCGCACTTCTTGTCGCCATCTCGTCGCCCCCTCTCCTTTTCAAGGCATAGCGAATTAGTTATAAAAAGAAAGAAGCAGATCGATGCAGATAAGGCGTTTTACATCGGCCCCCTTCCGGCTCGGACGATCCAATTGCAAGCAAACAATAATAACAAACGGGCGGACGAACGGAGCGGCATACGCCCACTGTGCTGTCTTGCTCGGTCTAGCCCGTGCGTGTAATTTTGAGAGTGTCGGAATGCGGCCGGGCTTTCCCCTGTGTGCACGATGGGTGTCTTGGTCGCAACCACGGCGGCGGCCAGGGCGGCGGCCAGGGCGGCGCGAGGAGCGAGAAGACCGCCGCTCACACGGCCGGCACTCATTTTACAACGATGGTCACACCAAACTCGTTTATTTCAAAACAAGTCGAAAATGTGTGTGACATGGTGAGTCGCCTCATGCGACAATAATTCTTGAAATGTCTTTGGCCCTGCCTCGCCCTGCCGCCGTGAAAGTGTGCCAGTGGTTGACAGACGGTGCTCGGCGGATCCCTTGCGCGCAGAAACGGCGGCCGCGACGTCGTGGACCTCATGCAGACGATAAGAAGGTTCTAGCGAGTTCCCTGCCGCCGCCGCCGCCGTGATCCGGGCGGCGACGGGCGGCGCGCTGCACGCGGGGGCGGCACCTGCACGACGGCCACCTCCCCGGTAATCACCGACCTCCTCCAGTTTCGCGCCACACACCGCCAAAATTCCCCGAAGACCGCGAGGAAACCAATGCCCTCTCCAGCAACGCCTCCCGCGACGAGCCAGGACCTCCAAGACCTCCAGGGCAGCCCGGCGACGCGTAGAGAGTTTCCGCGGCGTAGACGAAAAGTTAAGCGTGCCCGACGTGACTGCTATGCGATTCCGAACAGCCGTTCGTGATGTGGTGTCGTCCAGTCCAGACCCACATCCAGAAAAATGATTTCTTGAATCAAGTAAGATTTACTTGATGCAAGTAATTTTTTGCATTAATGTGCCTAAGTAAAATTCTGCTTTGAGTGAAGTAGAAATATTCTTGATATGGTTAGAGTTGAATGAATGCAAAGCCCATTAGTGTTGATCGGACACTCAGGTGAGCTTGAATCAAGTCTTATTAATCAAGAAAAATATATTACATGACCCAAGAAATCATTTTTGTGTGTGTGTCTCTCTCGCACCCTGCGGGTTGCCCCTCGAGTGCGACGGAGACAGAGCGATCAAACGGTTCTTCGGAATCTGTCTGCTGGCGCGCACGGCATCGCTCGTGCGGCGCGGTGCGGTATCGCGTGCGCGCGGTGTTCGCAAGGAGCGCTATGGCTGTCCTAGACAATGGCGATGGCTCTCAACGACCCGACGCCCGGCGCCGGGGCAGGGGCCTGGGGGCAGGGGTCTGGGGGCAGGAGCCTATGGGGGCAGGGGCCTGGGGGCCTTCAGGGAGGACGCGGGCGGCGGGCGGACCGAGAGGCGCTGCTCTGGCTGCGCTGGCTGCGTTGGCTGCGCTGGCTGCACTGCAGCACTGGCAGCGCCGCACCAAGGGCTATCAGCTCCGTCATCAAGGCCGTCTGGCAAGCCGGACGGTCCGAAAGCATCTCGTCGGCCACGCGCGCCCAGTGTTGTTGAGCGTCGCGGTTCGCGGCGCGACGACCCGGCCAACGACTCCAATCTCCGTCCAGATCACGCTGGCCGTGCCGCAAGCCGTGGCGGAGGCAGGCAGCAGCCGGCCCGGCTGAAAGCGGAGTGCACACGGCGGGGCGGGACGGTGTTCCGACGGCAAGGGTCGCACAGTGGGCCGGAAGACCGCGCAGGTGGCCAAAACTCTAGTCGCGTTTGGAGCTCCATAGTCGCTTAACAAGACTCGAACTAAACGTGTGACCCCACCGATGGATTCCTCGCTCGGAGAGCAACTCATTGGCGGGGGTCACTCGTTCGGTTCGAGTGCCATTCAGCGACTCCGCACTCTTAAAACCTTGCAAACCGATGTGTTTGTAAGCTTGCGAAGAATGTGACTTGTTCGTAATGCAAAGAACGCATCCGTATTGCGAACCACTAGTTCGCAACTTGCAAACAAGAGCTTTGCAATTTGCAAACAATCTGTTTGTATTATAAACCCTTACAAACACATTGTTCGCAAAATTGCGAACTACCAGTTCGTAATACAAACAAGCCAAATTCTTTGCAAGCTGCAAACCGAATAGTTTGTGCACATTCTTCGCAAGGTTTTGAGAGTGTGAATAAGCTCAAAATCCGTCCGGCATTTTGA
Organism: Stenchaetothrips biformis; assembly: GCA_030522485.1. Taxonomy (NCBI): domain Eukaryota; kingdom Metazoa; phylum Arthropoda; class Insecta; order Thysanoptera; family Thripidae; genus Stenchaetothrips; species Stenchaetothrips biformis. The sequence continues at coordinate 21,957,069 of CM060087.1, forward strand.
CGGCCTCACCGGTCTTCTGGCCCACTGTGGGTCGGGAGGAAATGCCGGCGCGGCCGACGGCCGGCAGCCTGGGGGCCGTAGTGGCCGTGGGTCAGGGACGGGGCGCGCCGTGCGGCGCCGTGCATCACCCGGACACCGCGCTGCCCCGGACACACAATGCAGCCAGGCAAAAAAGGAGGAAATGGATGCATTAATAACCAGCACGACCAGCACCGTCAGACGGGGCATGCGGCCAGACCCGGAGTCGAACCCGAACAACGCGCGGCTGCACATGGAACCTCGCAAGCTCGCTTGCAAGGCACCAGCGAGCGAGACGCCGGTGGAGTCCACGCCAACGACCGCGATCACGCAGACGTGCGTGGACCTGGGGGATCGGCCGAACCTGGCACCGAGCACGCTCCCGCGAGGTCCCTCACTCAAAATATTGCTGTACACAAATTGTTTGATTGTGTCGGATTGTTTGGGATTCTGCATGATTTTGTCGCGCTTTTTGTCTGCCGACAGGCGTGTCTGTTGCAAAGATTGTGGCGCCTCCAGGCGTATACACAGATTGTTTGAGTGAGGTACCCCTTACGTGCTCCACGACTAAAATCGCAATTGTCGCTTCTTTTTTCCGCGAATTATTCAGATTGCAGCCGGTACCGGGAACACCACTACTGCGAATGCACTAAAAAGTGTCCACGCGCGTGGCGGAGCAGGTGGAGCAGGCGGAGTGCGGAGCCGGGAGGATCAGCAATCATGACCGGCACCGCCGGCACCGCCGGCATCGCCATGCTCGTCGTGAGCCTGCCGGTACAGTCCGTGCCAGCTACAAAGTCGCCGAGCGCCACGGCACGGCGACTTCTTGCCACCATCCCGATTTCAACGGTCAATTTGGCCGTGACACTCGGCCGTGGCTGCAGCTCGTGCTACTCACGTTAGACCGAGAGCTTCAGCAAAAATAATGACAGCTTCAGACGGAGAACGGAACGTATACACCCCGAACACACGACTAAGCCTCGTTGGTGTCGTAACAAATTTCGACAGACAGAACGAGTTGGGAAAAAAAAGAAGCTCAGTAGCCAGTCAGAGCCGATTAGAACATGAAAGCAGATATGGTGTATTTTTTATATGGAGTCTTCAAAGATAATGTAGAACTACATAATAATTGCTTTTCTTCGTCTCCGATTCAAACCCGGCAAACCTCTGCAGAGGTGTGCTAAGTCGACGGGACAATCATTTTTCCACGCCCCTCCCCTGTTGTTGACCTGCATCTGCATACGCGCGGGCATTGCGCCTGCCCCGCCCTCCCCCGCGCCCCTCGCCCTCCCCCGCGCTCCTCCACCTCGCCCTCCCCCTCGCGCTCCACCTCGCCCTCCGCCGCGGCCTCCCCGCCGCTCGGTGCCGGCGCGCTGCGCTGCGATGGACCGCCCCGTGCCGCTGGCCGCGCCGCCGCCGGCCGCGCCGCGTGCTGCAGGACGGACCGCCACGCAGCGACCTCCACCTCCAGGCCGTCAAGGTCGCCCTCTGCTTGCGGCCCGTCCCGCGTCCCGCACCGTCCGCCCGCCTGTCTCCCGCCTTTCTTCTTCTCCTTCCGTACTTCCCCTACCACCACTACATCCCCTACTACCACTACTTCCACCACCACCGCCACCTGTGCGGCGCGGTGTGCGTGTGCGTGCGTGCGCGCTCGCGGGTGTGTGTTTGCAGAGGGTGGCGGCTCAACGCAGAGCAGTTGATAAAAATGATCCTGCCACAATCGGCCGGTTCAGTTGTCCAGCAATCCCCGAGGAGTGCGTCCGCGCGCAGTGACTCCGCGACTTATTGGTGACGACCCCTACCTGAACTGCCCCCGCGGACCCCGTGGATCCCGTGCTGGTCCTGCCCACAGCGTGCCGGGGCGTTGCCATCGACTCCTGTGAAGTGCGAAAGTGGTGAACGTGTTTGTGACGTGCTTTCGCGCGCCCGGCTTGCTGTGCTGCCAGCCTGTCGGCTTGCCTGCCTCGCTGCCCCAGATAAACCGCCATTGCGGCGAAGCAGACTCAACCTGCCGACGGTAATTCAAGTGTAATCTCAGTGCTCCATCGTCTCAGTGTTCGAGGGGCACCAATCCTGCCACGGAGCCGCCTTTGGGTTGCCTTTAGGCCACCTTTGCGCCGACTTTGGGCCGCCTTTGGGTCGCCTTTAGGCCACCTTTGGGCCGCGGGCCGCCTTTGGGCCGCTTTTAGGCCGCCTTTGGGCCGCCTTTCGGCCACTTAGAGGCCATTTTTCTACGGTGGGTTTGGGCCGCCCCTGGACCCAGGACGAAGGGCCCTGCCCAGCAAACGGGTGGGCCCTTTCCGGGCGAGGCAGGCAGCCCGCGGCGACACCAACGACACCGTCCGCACCTCCCTGAAGAACTCGCGGTGCCGTTGAGGTGGGCTAGGCTGGGCAGTGGGCCAGGGTGGCAGCCTGCGCGGTGTCGCCGGCTCAGAGCCATTATTAATTGTGTCTCTTCATTTGTGCTGGTTGTCCCCGCCTATTGTCTGGGGCAGTGAGGGTACAGTCAATGTAGGCATGCTCGCTGTACAGTGGGCCACTACATTGTAAGATTCATTAAGGCGGCTCGGCGGGACGCCCCGGCAACACGCGGACCTGCGTCAGCATGCTCCACTACCATATTGCGGTTTTTGTCAAACTGCCAACGCGTCTTAATCTTTTTAATTCGTATGTAAAGAATGCCAGTGAGACATATTGTTCACTCTTGAGATATTGCAAAGAAGAGTCGTTCTTCGCATTACGAAGCAAGCTTATATTCCGGCTTTGTGTTTACCGTAAGACAACGTCAGTGAACACAAAATTACTGACTTCAGTCAGGTGACGTTGACTAGCGCGGTTAACCAAGAGGCGAAAAGTCAAAAATGCTAGAATGAAAAATTGACACGGATTCCTCTCATCGAGACAAACAAAAGTATTCCTAAGTCATAGATTTAAACTCGAAATAGAGGAGCTATGGAGTCTCATGTGGTAGGTTTTGGCACACTTTTTTTTTTTGTAGGCGTGGCCAAAAGCATGCTTGGACCTTTGGAATTTGTAACCTTGCCATATAGTATAAACCTATGACATATGGATATTTTGAGCGTATCACGCCGTATCGTTTCCACTATTGGACCCGCAGCCCACAGCCCGCGCTTGATTGTGGTTAGGTTACGAGAATTACAAGAATCGGAGGCTGTAGAATGACGGCCAATCGCTGCACTTTACTTGATAGGGTGGGGGTCCCGGGCCCCCACCCCTGGCAGGGCGGGGACCCTCTGGAACCATACCGATGGAGTCCTGGCTCGGAAATCATTGTTTGAGTGGCACTCCAAGCCTCGGCGCCTCGGCGGCGGGACCGCCCTGTCGGCCCGGCGGCCGGTCGGCCCCATCAGCCCCACCGCCACGTGTGCGCTGCCGGCATGGCAGAGGCTGCACAGGCTGCGCGCCAAGATGGAGCAACAGGACAACTTCGTCTGAAGTTTTTTGTGCACCGACCAGAACAAAAAGGAATTGACCGGCGCTTCGCGCTTCCAATTTATTTCGCGGCTCCTTATTGGTGAATGTGTGTGCTTTGGGACAGTGACTGGAACCAGGTCACTGAGCGAAGGACGCACGCGTAAAGGACCTTTTACTGCCCGGAGAGCACCTCACCGCCGGCAGCGCATAAAACCCGACGGGCGCACTGAAAACAACAACAACAGCAATTGCACTGAGAAAACCTTACAAACTATTTTAGGCCTTACAAACAAAAGCAGCTTGTTATAACAAAGTATTTTGAGCATACATAAGCTTACAAAGAAAATACTTCGTAATTTACTTACTATTTCTTTGTATAAAAAAAGTAAATTAGTTTGTACTATGCAAGCTCAAAATACTTGGTAAGGTTTTAAGCGTGTGTCTGACCGGAGCCGAGTGTAATGAATTGACTCGTCCCGCAGGCTATGCGACGGCAGTGATCCTGCGCCCCTCCAAGATGGTCCTGCAGAACATCGGCGGCGGTAGCGCCGAGAGCGTGACCGTGGGGTGCTTGGACTGGGACCGGTTCGACCGACAATGGCAGGACTGCGTCCAGGACTTCCGCTACCACCCCCACCGGGACGCGGGGCGCGGCCGAAATAACACCCCGCACCGCTCGGAGAACCTCCGCCGGAACCTGCCGCCGTTCAGAGGTGAGTCACGCTGGGACTTCCCGAGACTGGCCAGGCACTTTGGCTGGACTTGGCTGCAGCGCGGCCGGCGAGGGGCACTGCCCCGCCTGCTCCGCCCGCCTGCACCGCCGCGTCCTTGCCGCCGTTTACTGCGGGCTAGTTAGAGCGGCCTGCTGCGCGCCTTTCCAGCCGTCAACTCGAAAATGCCCAGTCCAGTCAGTCTTCCAGTGTTTGCTGATTGATTTAGAGTGGCGATTCCCTGACTCGTATAACCCACGGCCCAAGGCAAGGCGCGCGCGCGCGCGCGCACACACACACACACACACACACACACACACACACACACACACACACACACACACACACACACACACACACACACACACACACACACTTTTAGGTTCGACTTTTCTGCTTGACTTGCAGTTGTTGCCCCGGACGGCCCACGAGGCACTCGATCAGGTTGCGCCTCAATAGCGCACCCTGAGTCTCCTTGGGCGCCGCGCGCGCTGCGGTCTGGGGCGGTCCGGGCGTCCACGTTGCATCACCCGCTGGCCAGGACGGCTGAGGCGCCCTGACACAGTCCAGCCCAGAAAGGAGATGAATAAACAAACAAAAAACGACGAGGTGTCCATAGGCGTCGCCACGCCGCTCCCTCGTGCGGGAGTGCTCACGTTGCCGCCTCGATCCAGCAGTCAGGCTCTGGGAATAAACCCAGCGGCAATGAACATATGGAGTGCACGTGAGCGAGCGGAAAAGAGGAGGAAATCCTTCGGGTCCGACGGACAGACCTGTTGGGAGGCCGTTTTCGTCTGGGCAGGCGGGGAGATGTGGTAAGAAAATGTGCCCTTGCGAGTGGAGTCACCTAGCCTCGTCGGGAGCAGGCAGTGCGGTGGGCACTTGAACCCGGATCGGGTGGACAACCAGACCTAACCACGGCGTCGCCCCGCCCCGCCCCGCCCCGCCCCACCCCGCCCCGCCCCGCCCCGCGCCGCGCGCGGGCCAGGAACGAGGAACGCCACGGCGAGCACGTCGCGCCGGACGCCGTGCCGTGACGCGTCTGGACCGCTCCGGGACGCCACGCCCGGCCGCGGCGGGACGCGGGACGCACCGCGGCCTTGAACTCGGCCAGTCGCCCGGTCAGCGGGGCGGCCGGGCGGGGCGGCAGGGCGGGGCGGCAGGGCGGGGCGGCCGGGCGGGGCGGCCGGGCGGGGCAGCCGTGACGCAATGTTGATATGCCCGGCCGGCCGGCCGTCCAGCCGTCCCGACGCCCGGCCAAGCACGCCGGGGGACCGTTAGGTTTAGGTGCCGATGGGCGCTCGATGGCCGCAGAACTAGGAGGGGTCCGACAGCCTTGGGGGTAGGCAGGCCCGGCGCGCACGGCCGCGCCGAAGGCTGGCCGTTGCCTACCTGCCGGGCGCTCTGCGCTAGCCGTGCGCCGCCCACTCCGCTCCTCTGCGGGCGCAACAGCGCGTGCAGCACTGCAGCGTTCTGGAGGATGATTGGGATCCGGTTCCCCCAAGGTTCCCGTTTGGCGAACCTTCTTTGAACCAAGTTCGAAACCCTGCCGCGGAGGCTGAGCTCGGCGGAGCGCGGTTCTCGCCCCAGGACGTGGTGACCACCGGCGTGGAGGCCGCGGGGGCGCCGACAGCCCGGCGGCGGGCGGCTTCCCCGATCGCTACTTTTATTTGCTGGAATTCATAAGAGCTGCGCCGCGAGCGACGACCGGACCCCTTCCGTCCCGGACGAATGGGCGTCGAACAAGGAGCAGGCAGGCCACCTTGATATCCTGATGGGTCTGACGGATCGGCGGCTAGGCCGCAGTGACGGCGTGGCCGTTGCCCCGCGTGGACGGACTACAAAATGAGAACAATGCATCAGGTATCGGCGCGCACGCGATAAACGTCCTCTTGGCGGAGGGCCAGGACCCGGCGCGGCCGGTGGCTTCCTGGCGCATGCGCGGTGCGCGCGCACCCGGAGCTAGAGACAATCCACCGCACTCTCCGCGGGAAAGGAATAAAAAGGTTGCCACCTTCCGGCAGCGCCTGCGTCCCGCCCCGCGCCGCACAGTGGGCCAGAAGACTGGCGCAGCGGTGAAACTTTTGAGCTCCAGAGTCGCTAAACAGGACTCGAACCGATTGTGTGACCCAATGGCTTGCTCTCCTGACGAGAAATCCATTGATGGGGTCACACATTCGGTTGGAGTCCTGTTTAGCGACTTTGGAGCTCAAAACGCGTCCAGAGTTTTGGGCTGCCTGTGCCGCCCACTGTGCGGCGGCGTCGACGACGGACGTCCAGTGCGTTCCACATGAACAGAGATTGGGGCGGCCAGGGGCACTTACCGGTGCAAATGGCCGGCTAATGGTCCCTGCTCAGGGCCGGCCGTTTTAAACGCCCTTTTGCGTGTCCGCGGGCTGACCGTGCCGAACTCACTTTCTCCTGAACGCGTGCTGTGGCGTCCCTGGGACAGCCGGCGTGTCGCCGCCCTTCGCCGCGCTGCACCAACACGTGCACTGCGCCTCGCGTCATTGGTAGACCGGGCTCTGGACCCGGGCTGGCCGCGGCTGGCCGCCTGTACAGGTTCAAGGCCCGCCCGCCTGCGCTGCGTCTTTGTTGACACGCCTCCCCCCCCCCCCCCCCCCCCCACCCCGTCTCCGCCCGGCGACCAATCGAACAGTCTTATTCTCCTCTTTAGCGTCGCCTTCGCGTCTTGCCCTCGTGCGCGCGAAAGCTCCCTCGCGTTCCGCCGATGCGGGTCTACCGCCTAAAAGGAAATATCGGATGAAACATCGAGTAAAGACATTCTACGTCATCTTTCCCCGTCCGCTGGCACGCCCTCGCACGCCCTCGTCGGTAGTCTCGCTTCTTTGACTCGCCGCGGTCGCGCGCTGTCCGCGTGCGACGATGAAAAACCGAGCCGCGGCCTTCGGTTTCCGCCGGCCCGGTAAGAAGAGAAGCTACCGTCAGTGAGTGGACCAGTCCAACGGGACGGCGGCGGCGCGGCCTTGCTGCCGCTGGCCAAGGCCTGGCAAGGCCGCGCCAAGGACGCGGTGGGGGAGGTCCTGCAGGTGCGGCCGCAGGGCGAGGCCGGCGGGGACGCCGCCAACCGCGGCCGCGGAAACGGGCGTCGCAGCCGCAGCGACAACAAGCACCGCGTCAGCCACTTCCCTGCGTCCTCATTGTTGTTCTGCGGTGGGGGCGGGCCGGGCCGCCTCGCCGCCAGTTCCTCAAACGGCGCGACGGCAAAAGAAAAACTCGAATGCGATATCTCGAACCGGCCGAAGGCACTCGAAGGCAGCTGACCCCCGGGCCTCTTCATCGGAGTACCACTACCGGTCCGTGCGCAGAATTAAAACCTCTGCACGTGGCTGTTTGAACGCGGGAGTTGGCCGTGCTGTAGGGCGTTGCCCGGCGTTGCCTGGTTGCCCGGGGAGCGCCAGGACCACAGTGGGTCCGACGGTGACTTGAACGGCGGAGGGGGGCGAGGGCACGCCGCCGCCATCAACACCTTTGTGTACACACGGCGAGCGCGAAAACGAAAACAAAACAAAAAACAAACGCGCCTCCTTTTTCACGAGTGTCGAGACTTTCAGGCCGATCGAGGCGTGACGTCCCGCCGCCTTCCTGGTCCATGGGTGGCGCGCCATGGGGGCCGTGCATTTATATCGATGACATGAGGCCGCTGAGTGACAACAAGCGAAAACCGAGCGGGTTCCCTGGGCGTCGTGGAAAAGTTCCGTGGAACGCATTTGGCGGCTCCGGCACTCCCGCCTGTTAGCGCGCCGGAGTGACCTCACTGACTTATCTAACCGTTCTTGAACTCGCCCAGCGGAGCAGCACACAGTGGGCCAGAAAAACAGCGCAGGCGGTCAAAACTCTAGACGCGTTTTGAGCTCAGAGTCGCTAAATGCAACTCAAAACGAACATGTGAACCCGCCAATGGATTCCTCGTTCGGAGAGCACTCCATTGGCCGGGTCACACGTTCAGGTCGAGTCCCATTCAGCGACTCTGGATTTTGAGCGTTCGGGACTTTGACCGCCTCCACCGGTCTTCTGACCCACTGTGCTGCAGCCCACCCCGTCTAACAGCCGCGTGCGATCGTTTTGAACGATGTCAGTCAGCATGCCTGGGGTCCATCGAAACAAGACCCGTTTGCCGCTTTGTATGTGGGACAAGTCCTTCGTAACCAGCAAAGCAGCGCGTAGCGGCGTGGCGGCGCAGCTCGCATCAACGGCGCAACCACAGCGTCGTCGCGATGGCATGGCGTGGCTCTTCGCAACCAGCCCAAGGTGTGCCCCGCGGCGCCGCCCCCGCCCTGCCCCGCCCCGCCCCGCCACGCCCCGCCACGCCCCGCCTCGCCCCGCCCCGCCACGCTCTGACCTAGCCAAACCGCACCCAAAGGGCTGTGACGCACGAGGGCGATCGGTGTGACGTGTAGTCAATCCCGGAAATGCATGCTAATCGCCGCTCCAGCGAGGAGAAGAAAGAACCCGGCGCACACGGGCAAACACAATTGAGTGTGTGCGTCAACGTGTCGGCTTGTCGCGGCCACACGTGAGGAGCGCGGCATGGCGCGTCATACTCGGGTCGTCAATAACGACACAAAGTGACGAAAGCGATCCACTGGACCTGCCGAGTGATTCAGGAGAGTTGTTTCGTCGCTCAGTCTCGGTCGCACTCATGGTGCTCGGCAGAGCTGTTTGTGAGAGAGACGGAGCGACAAACCGCCGCTCCTCTGAAATACTCGGCCGGCGCTCAGTGGCGTGCGGCGCGCGGCGCAAGCGACATTCTTCATCCTGCTGTCCAAACTGGGAAGTGCAAGTGTTAATGGATCTCAGCGCAGCGCAGCACATGGCGTCCGCGCGGCGCGCCAGCAACGCCAGTACCGCCAGTACCGCCAGTACCGCCAGTACCGCCAGCACCGCCAGCACCGCCAGCGACGCCGCGAATCTCTTCCATATCGACGGCGAAAAGAAAAGGCCCCTGGGAAACACATTGGCAGGACGCATACATGCTTTAAACCACACCGAGTATTTGGAGCATAACTACACTGTTGAAATGAAATTGGAAACTCCCGGAAAACTTTGTTGGGAAAAAGATTCACCGCAAACCTAGCGACAAGTTTCCTCCCCTGGAGTGGCGCTCTCTCCATACTACCAAAATTTGGGGTTCCAATCCTTAGTTTTTGTATTTTATTCCTCGTTCGGAGAGCAATCCATTGGTCGGGTCACACGTTCGGTTCGAGTCCCATTTAGCGACTCTGGAGCCAAAAACACGTCTAGTGTTGCGGCTGCCGGCGCCTGTCTTATGTCCCACTGTTCGCCGGCCCCGATAAACAACAGAGCGTAGGGATCCTCGCCCTCCATCCTTCGTCCGCGCGCTGTGCTTGCCGGAAGCCGTCATGCCGGCCACCGCACCACGCCGACCACGCCGCGCTCGTGGACACGTAGGTCCTCGGCCTGAGGCGGCCTGGGGGTCAGCTTCCTGGACCCCATCGTGCCTGCGCACGCGTGGGAGGAAAGGGCCATCCGCTGAGTGGTGCCGTCGCTCTGTCTCTCTCGCACCCCAACGCAGCGCAGTGCGACAGAGACGCAGCGCGACGAAACGACGGTTCGGAATCAGCCTGCAGAGGGCAGGTCGCTGCACACGCCCATCGAGGCGCACTCGCCTTACATCGTTGTACGTCACTAGTCGGTGGACACCCGTGATCGGCGGGGACCGGTCCTCGAATGCATCGCGCATCGCCACGGCCCAGCGACGCGTGGCGGCTGGGCTGGCTGGCTGGGCTGGCTGGGCTGGCTGGGCTGGCTGGCTGGCTGGGCTGGCTGGGCTGGCTGGGCTGGCTGGCTGGGCTGGCGCCCCGTTGGGGTCGTCGACGCCGTGCCTCGGCAGCCTCGGCCTTGCTCGGCCTTGCCCGGGGTCTCGCCGTGATCTTGTCGCCGTCGGGAGACGCTTTTTATTGGCCGAGTCCACGAACGCGACTGTGTTGCGATGCACCTAGGCGCGGTTGGCGGTGCACTGCCCCGCCGTCGGTGACGTCCCCCTCGGCCTCGGGGAATGAATCAAACGCTCATTGTTCGGATTCGCCGTCGGCCGTCGACCCAGGCTTCAGGAAGTGCACTTTTTTCCTCCGTCAAATAACTCTTTGTACGGCGTGGCGTGGCGTGGCGTGCCGACGGCCCCAAGCGGTCGAAGCCGAGGGGGAAACAACTGGCCAAATACATGTACACCAAAAATTTAAATGTCAAGAAATTTGAAAAAAAATATTTAAAAATATGACAAATTTTATTGAAAAAGTAGAAAAATTTTATAGAACAATTTAAAAAATTCTATTGAAATTTTTTAGAAATTTTGAAGATTTTTTGAAAAAAAAAAAATTACGAAAACTGCATTTTTTACTGTCCTCCCCAGTGTGCTTCAAACCCACAGCAATGCGCAGTTACCATCATCTGCCGTGGTGGCTGGATGTGTCGACGCGTCGTTCCCGGTATGAGGATCGGCGGTTCGATTCCTATTACTTGACAACATTTTTCTCTGACCGCTGCTCATTGTCGCGTCAAGAACCCGCTTCAATCGGCATCAGACATGAGCCGTGGTGGGTGAGGGCGTTAAGGCGTCTGACCCCGACCATAAGGTTCGGGGATCGAGTGCCATTACTTTCCTTCATTTTTCGACTGGCTTCCTCCCACTGCGACTCAAACCCGTCGTCCAACACTCGGCAGACGTGCAAGTCAGGGTGGTGTAGTGGTCTAGGCTCAATCCAGGCCATTACACCCGGGTGTCTAAAAAGCAGTCCGCTTCGGCGGATTGGCCTCGGCACTGGTTCGATCCCCGATCGAGTCAGCCACTCGAGATTGGTCGCGAGTGGGTCCATTCCGATTCGTCGGATGGAGTTGATAAGTCCTTTGAAGCTGGCCCACTGACTGCATGTTCGGGTCTGGGAGCGCCGGACAGCGGGGGTACACTTGGTACCGACCACCCTGCGCAAACAAAAGCTCCCAAAACTACTCTCTCTCTCTTTCTTTCTTTCTCTGTCTCTCTATCGTCTCTGCCTTACTCTACTCTGCCCATGTTGGGCCGTGTCGGCGGCTCGGGTCCTACTGGGTCCCCCGGCGTACGATATCGAAGTCGCTGGATCGGATTAACCCCAGTTACCTGATAGCACCGGTTCCCATCCCGAACACCGAAGTAAAGCAGGAGGCCTCCCCATTAAGACTGGGGAGGGGGTGTAGAGTTCCATTTTTTTAAATTTACTTTTAGTTAAACACGATCGCCAGCGCCTGGGTACACCTTTTCCCACATCCGAACAATAGTAAAATTGTGAAAAAATGAGTAATTTGAAGAAATTTAAAAAAAGTTCTTTAATTTTGGCAATTTTTGAAATAAATTACAATTTAAAAAAATTCTAAGAATTAAATGTTTTTTTAAAATTTTAAAAATTTCAAAAAATTCAAGATATTTTGTTAAACGTACACAAAAATTTTGAGTTGCTTCCCCCTCGGTCGAAGCGCTCTGTCGCCAAAGACGCACTTGTTGACGGCGAGGTGCGCCGGCCTCGCGTGCGGCCACCTGTCCACCACGACGGCAAGGTTGGGGGACTCCAGGAAACGCGGCGGTATGGAACACCGGCCCAAATTATCGGCTTATTTTCGTGCATTTTTTTTTTTTTCGAACGAGATAAACGGCGGGCAATTATAGGTCAAAGCGGTTGTGTGCCATAGGCCAGACGTCTCATCGCATGTTTATTTATTGTCGCCGCTGCCTGCCTTTCTCGACACCGCCGCGCCAAATTTCCGCGGATGCCTCGCGCCTGAGAGTGCAGCAGTTTCTTTGATTAACCGCCCGATATCGTGTCGCCATTTATATGCAGGAGGCCACTCAAGTCGCATTCAGGCAAAAAATGGCTTCGATTGTTGCCGTCATGAAGCTGGATATGGCCCCCCCCCCCTCTCTCTCTCTCTTTTTATTTCTTTCTTCTTGCGGCCACTTCGTGTGCAGCCTGCACCGCCCCGCCCCGCGCCGCGTGACGCAGGCTGGCCGGCCGCCTCGGCCACCCTGCGGAGCGAGCCGGTCACCCACCGCGCGGCCCCCGCGCGACAACCCTACCCTCGCCCTGGGACTAGTTGACCGCCAACGGCCTCGGCGTCGTCTCGAGGACGAAGGACTGTTCCGCACGGAGAGTACACCCTCGTGTTGAATTTCTTCCTTCCTTCCTTTTATTGAGCCGAGTGGCTTTCCGTGTCGCCGTGCTTATCGATCGCACTGGCCACCGCGGAGACCTCCGGCCGCTGTAAGCTGAATGTCGAACTCAAACTCAGGCGTTTACTGAGTATAACAAATGCATTTTATTCTATCCTTAGAAAAAATTTAATGAATAAACACTGCCTGTGGTGAACCGATAGCGAACTGTCAAAACACCGTGGATGTCACCATCACGATGGTGTACTCGAGTTCGAGGCTTTCCCTGCGTCATTCTTTTCGCAATCGCAACACTGCGAGTTGACTTTTCACTTTTCCGGCCACCATGGCCTCTCCGCCCCGCACTGCTCTGATCGCTCCCCTTTTTGTGGAGGAGCGCCGTGACGCGGCGTCGGCTCAGCGCCGGACCGGTTATGCAAAGAGCGATGCGTTATTGTCGGAACAAATTGAATGCAGTAATGAAGACGCCGCCGGCGGACCGAATTGGGATAAACACTCTGCGGCTCGTTGTGGCTCACACCCTGTAAACGCAAAAACGGAAAACGAAACGCCGCGACGCCCCGTCGGGGAGAACGAGGAGGAAGGCGCGAAGCTCGTCGGCGCCAGCCTGACCCGTGGTGATGGTGTCTACTCGCCGCGCAGCCACGCAGCCTCGCTCCGGGCGCCGACCGCACCGTGCCCCGCCACGGGCGCCCCCATATAATGTCCACTTTAATGCACCCCAGCGTGCGTGCGTGTGTGTGTGTGCGCGTGTGTGCGTGCGTGCGAGTGTGCGTGTGTGCGCTAGCAACAACAAGGCGCGTCCGTCAGGAAGAAGGTTAGGGGGGGGGGGGACAACGAACGCGATGTGGAGATGGAGACGGGAATCTCCGATACGGCGGCGAATCACTTGGCGGATCGCGCCGTCTGTCGCCGCGGACGTCGCGTGCTGGAGGAGGAGCCCGTCCTCGTACCCCAGTTCAAGCACCCCGTATGCACGGCCATTGTTTCCGCCTTTGCGCGTGTTGTTTTTGCGTGCATGCGGTGTGTGTCCGGCGCGTCCGGCGGACAGTGCATCGTGCCGCCCTCTCGGACGCCAAGACACGATCCCGCGCTGGATAACGAGGCGGCATCAGCATCCTCCCTGAAAGGCTGAGAGGCTGAACGCTCTTGCCGGAAACGCGTCGGCGGCCGGGGACTGACGGGGACTGACGCGGACTGAGGCGGAAACGAGCCTCACTGCCCTGCCGGCCGGCTGCCCCACTGCCTGCCCCACTGCCCGGCCCACTGCCTGCCCCACTGCCCGGCCCACAGCCCCCGCGACCCGCGACGCGCCAAAAACGAGGAGCGACGACCTTGGCAGTGGGAGCAGCCCTTTCTAGTTACGGACGGGTTTACGTACTCGCGATGGCGGCCTCCGCGGCCTGTGCGCGTGTCCGTGTCCGTGTGTGTGTGTGTGTGTGTGTGCGCGCGTGTGTGTGTGTGTGTGTGTGTGTGTGTGTGTGTGTGTGTGTGTGTGCGCGCGCGCGCGCGTGTCGCAACGTCGTAAACCTCGTTCCGCCGCAGGGCAGCGCTGTGCGTGGCGCCTAAAGGGCCACGCCGCCGGGACGCCAGCAGGACTGGGCAATAATCTCAGTGCCCCCCCCCCCCGTTTTCCCTCCGGCAAGCCTCCAGCCTCCAGCCGAAGTCGCTGGCCCGCTGGCCCTGGACAAGGAGAACCGAGAGTGTTCAAAAAATAATGATCGCAGTCTCAGCGTGCAATGCACCGACGCGCCGACGACGCCTTCAAACCAATCAGCGTGCTTTTTTCAGCGGTTGCGCGCCTTGCCGCCCCGTCCACCCCGTCCCCTTCCGGAAGTGGTCCGAGTCATCGGCCCGGCCGGCCCGCCATCGCCCCGCCATCGCCCCGCCATCGCCCCGCCCCGTCCCGAACGATGTGTCAGTCACGCCGTACGTCATTCGGCCGGCCGGCGAGTGCCCCTCCTCCTCCTCCTGCCGCCCACCCCGCCGCCACCCGCGCCGCCGCGTCAGTGAGCCAAACGAGCTGACAACTGACCTCCAGCCTCGGCATGTCCGTCAGGAGGCGGGCAGTGCAGTGCAGTGCAGTGCACATGCAGCGGCGTGAGCGCCGCACCAACGCGCGCTGCCCCAGTGCCCCGCTCCACCCCCGCTCCCAATGCCGCCCAGAGGACAGGCCAGCCCGGGGCACGGGAGCGTCGCGGTGGCCTACCTTCGACTCGGCGGGCGCTCGCCGTGGTCGTGTTGTTGTCGTGCTCCTCGGCGTACAAGGGCGCGGCCACTGGAGTTATAACAGCCTGCGTATATCGAATGGGCGGTCCGCACGACTTGCACTCTGCGCGTTCACTTCCTTCCTCCTGGGCCGCGGGAACCCCCATCCCGGCCCCGCCCCGCCCCGCCCCGCCGCGTCCGGCTGGCCCCGTGAGGGGCTTAGTGATGTTTTCTGATTAATCGCTTCAATAGACCTCGGCCGACGGCTGCGTCCGGAGCACGCCGCCGTTGTTTTGGTCACACTGCGCGGGGCCGCCGCGCTGCCTTGCCGCACGCAGGTTTTAATGCGCCCATGTTTTAATGCAGCGTTGTCACCACGGTCATGATCGCGGCGGCAGGAATGACGCTCATTTGTCGCCATGATAAACAGAGGAACAGAGTGCCGCGATAATGGCCACTGAGTGGGGCAGTGGCGCGGCCGGCCGTTCAGCTCGCCGCGCAATGCACATTCCGAGGCACGCCGATCGCTATCGCCGCATCCGATCTGGTCGCGCGTGGCGAGGCGGGGCGGGGCGAGGCGGGGTGGGTGGCAGGGGCGCCACGCGTTGGTCGGTTTGCAGTGTGTTTACCCGCTTTCTGTTGCAGTCTTGCGGCTCCTGGGCACCATAGGGGTCGCCCTGTTGGCGCTGGCCTACGCCGTCTACCTCATAAACCCCATAGAGATCGCCATCAACGTGGTGAGTACGCCCCGCCTCGCCGCCTCCCGCTTCCTTCCGCGTGTGATCCGCTCGATAGCCGACCGGCTGAACGGTCGTCGACGTCGTCCGCAAGTTTGCGTCCCCCGCCGCGATCCCCGCGCCCCGGCCGCCGAATTGGAGACCCGCTGCACAGTGCGCCGGAAGACCGGGGCAGGCGGCCGAAACTCTAGACTCGTTTGGAGCTCCAGAGTCGCTAAATGTGACTCGACCTGAACGTGTGACCCCGCCGATGGATATTGCTCTCCGAACGGGTAATCCATTCGCGCGGATATACACGTTCGGTTCGATTCCTGTTCAGCGCTCAAAACGCGTATAGAGTTTTGGCCGCCTGCGCCGTTCTTCTGGCCCACTTTGCGCGGCGCGGCGCGAAAGTCGGTAAGGGTAACACTCTCTACGCGATCCCCCGAACCCCAGCGCTGGTTCGCTCATTTGCCGTGGGGCTCGTCGGATGGAGGACACCTCTGCCGTGTAGGTTTCCGCTCCGACGGGCCTTGCCGCGCCGTTCGCGCACCGCCTTCCAGCCTTCCAGTGCTCTGTGATGGAGGCGCGCGGGGCAAGCGCCGACGGGGGCGCAGGGAAGTTCCACGCCACGCCTCCATTGCAGCGGCCGGTTTTATTCCAGAGCAAACAACAAACTGAGAGTAACGCTCTGCTCTCCCCGCAGCGGATGAGCTTCCTCAACGGCTCCTTCCTCTTCGGGCTGTGGCGGAAGCCGCCCGTGTCCATCTACGTGCAGGTGTACCTGTTCAACGTCACCAACCCCAGGGAGTTCCTCCGCGGCCAGGAGAAGCTGCGCGTCGAGGAGGTCGGCCCCTTCGTCTACAGGTACCACGGCCACGAGACAGGCGGCCAGCTCCAGAGTCGCTACACGGGACTCGAACAGACCGTGTCACACATGTTCGATTCGAGTCCCCCTTGACGACTCTGTAGCTCAAAACGCGTGCGTGATTTTGACCGCCTCCACCGGTCTTCTGGCCCACTGAGCGCCCCTGTGCTAAGGCCGGATATTGAAACCCGGACGTTGCAAAATGACCGACTGTTTGTTTTTTAGGGAGGAGCTGGAGAACACGGGCGTCAAGTTCAACGAGAACGACACCGTGACGTACACCCCCAAGAGGAACGTGTTCCCCGTGCCGGAACTGTCCGTCGCCGATCCGCGGACCACCCTGGTCATCGCCCCTAACCTCGCGCTGCTGGTGAGGAAAACAAAAGACAATTCTCTAGCAAGTTTGAAACACCGATAACACGTACTGCGGTATGGCGGAAGGGTTGCCTGTCCGCAAGGCGCGAGGAACTAGAGGCCTGCGTGTCGAGTGGGCTGCCTACGCAACGGGCGCAGAGTGACGGTGCCGCTGGGGCTGGGGCTGCCTACGCGACGGGCGCTGCGGGCTCGTCGCTGGTCCCAGCATGACGTAGGGTGGGCTGCCAGCCCTCAGGCGCAGCCACAGGCATCCCCGCGGTCCCCTGGAGTCCCCAAGACGACGTTTGTTGGACCCGTTCAGCTTTGGAAAGTAACTGGAAAGGGGGGGGGCGTTTTAATGCATTTAACTCCGTTACTCTTCTTAAAAATAATTGCAAAAGTTACTAATGACACATTTTTCGGTAACGGCATTATGGTTTCTGAGACAAACGCCTTAAGGCGTTTAGTTATAGAACACCCAGAGATAAAAGTTTCAAAACAAAAAAAATTGGTCAATTTTCCGAACTCTGGTTCTGGGTGCACGATCAGCTGGCTGCCGTGTCCAGGCGTGCCATGCCTGGCGGTGCCCGAGGGGATGCCTGTCCGCCTGGGGCTGGTGCTGCTGGCGCTGCTGGCGCTGCTGGCGCTGCTGGCCCACTGTGCGTCGTCTCACGGTTCGCGTCTCGGCCTCTTTATGCAGGGGCTGGCGTCCTCGCTGCACAACTCGTCCATCTTCACCAACATCGCGTTCGCGACGCTGACGTCCTACCTCGACACGCAGCCCTTCCTGCACCTCACGGCGCACGACTTCCTGTGGGGCTTCGACGATCCCCTCGTGCACCTCGCCTCCAAGCTGTTCCCCAAGTGGATCCACTTCCCGCGGCTCGGCGTCATGGACAGGGTGAGGGCCTGCAGGTGGCTGCCGAAGAGTCGCTCTCCCCGCCCCGTTCTCGTCGCGCTCACGGGGCGTCCCGCGTGAGTGCGAGAGAGACAGAGCATCGAAGCGACTCTCCGCGGAGTCGCTCGGCTGCCTCTGTTTTCGAGAGGCGGCGAGCCGATATCCGCCGCGATCGGGTTGTTGACTTTGACCGCGAGAGCGGTGCTGGCAGCTGCAGCGACCTTGGACGGAGTGCCAATGACATTCCCCTGGCGTTGCAGATGTTCGACGACGGCGAGAACGTCGTCACGATGAACATCTACGGCGACGACGACGGCAAGGTGCCCTCCTCCGACCTGGCGCCCGCGGGCACCAACGACACGTTCTCCAGGAGGGCCTTCGCCATCGACTCCTGGAACGGCAGCCCCGGCCTGGCCCACTGGGGCTACGGGAAAGGCGGCAACGGCGACGGGTACGTAGTCATCTCTTGGCAGTCGACAATGACTGATGTTGGGGATTCGAACCCAAAGTTTGAGCTGGTCGGTTTCCCCGCAGCGTGACTGCCGGCACGCGGTGCAACACGATCCGGGGCGCCACGGAGGGCATCCTGTTCCCGCGCAACATCCGCAAGGACATGCGCTTCTCCGTGTACCGGAAGGCGTTCTGCCGCACGCTGCCGCTGCAGTTCGTCCGCGAGGGCCCCACGCCGGACCACGTCCCCGCCTACTGGTACACGCTCGGCGACGACATCTTCGAGACCGCCGACGTGAATCCCGACAACAGCTGCTACTGCCGGCCGGAGGTGGCGCCGTGCCTCCCGCGCGGCCTCAGCGACCTCACGCCCTGCTACTACGGTGAGTCGAGTCGGCCAGAGGACGCCGAAGAGCCGAAGACGGCGCGCCGCGCAGTGGGCCAGAAGGCTGGCGCGGGCGGACAAAACTCCAGACGCGTTTTTGGCTCCAGAGTCGCTAAACAGGACTCGAACCAAATGTGTGACCCCACCCATGCATGCCTCGTTCAGAGAGCTATCCATTGGTGGGGTCACACGTTCGTTTTGAGTCCCATTTAGCGATTCTGGCGGAGTGCAAGACGCAGTGCTCGTTGACAGCCGCGTCCCCACCCGGACGGGGCCGCGAGCCGTGCTCCGCGACGTCATCGAGCACGACGAGCAAAGAGACAACCGCGAGGCTCTCGAGTCGCATGATAACTAAGTCGCCGCCGCGCCGGAGTGCGCAGCGCGCAGACTCGTCACGTACTTCATGTGGCTCGAAATTTGAATTCCGTCGCTCGGTGAGCGCAAAAGGACCACTCGTTGACCACGACCACGGCGGCGTGACCTTGGGGCCTCCCTTGGGATCTGCCGGCGAGGAGCCGGTCCGGTTCACCTTCCGGCCTGCCCTTGCCGTGCCCCGGGCATGCGCGCACCGAGACCTTCCTGCCCTCCCGCGGTTCCAGTGAGCCACAGCGCAGCGCGGCCGCCGCATGAACGCCGCAGCCGTGAACCAGTGAACCTGGAACGAACGCCCCAGGCTGCGGCAGGCTGAGGAGTCCCAGCCGGCCACAGCGGTCGCTAGCCCTCGCCACGGGACTCGCAGTGTCGGACTCGAACAGAGCGTGTGACCCCACCCATGGATTCCTCGTTCGAAGAGCAATCCATTGGTGGGGTCATGCGTTTGTTTTGAGTCCCTTTTAGCGACTTGGAATCTCAAAACGCGTCTAGACTTCGGGCCGCCTGCGCTGGTCTTCTGGGCCACAGTGCAGTGCAGGCGGGCACGTCCCGCGTCCAAATTTAGCCGGCGGGCGATGGCGACGCGGGGGGCGTGGCGTGGTGGACGCGGCCGGCGCCCCCCGGAGCGGAGACACAGTAGTCAGGGCCGGGGCCGAGCGGGGCCTTAATGCACACGGCACGCCCTGCTCCACATTGGTGTTGTCGGGTGTTGTTGTCGCCGCGGCTGAGGCGAGGGGCGGATGAGCGAATAGTTGGAACCACGCCGCCGGTCAGCCGCACCCCTCCGCTCTCCGCTCGCTCCCCCTCACCCCGCGCCCCGCCTGCCGCGCCCCTCCACCGCCCCTGAGGGCCGCGAGGCCTGCCTTCCGCGGCCGGGTCTCGGTTCAGTCGGCCCGCGCCAGCCCGTCCGACCACCAGTCCGTCACGTCGCGCTGCCCGCTGCTCGCCTTGCGCCGCCGGTGGCAGAGGCAGACCTGTCCTGGTGGACCTAGGTTCAAGCGCCACACTAGTGAGTTGACTTTTGAGACGGCGGCCGTCCCCTGGCCTGGCTGCAGGTTGGAACTTTGTTGGAATCACTCGCGGAGGTGCGTTCCATTTTGCTGATGAAAGCCGAAGGGTACCGGTACTTGATGTTTTTTGGTGGTCCCAGGGGATGGGGGGATGATGATGTACTCTGTGTATTTGTGGGTTTGAGGGTGGGGGAGGAGGGGAGGGTGTGCGTTCCGGGCGAGAGTGTCGAGACGAATCCGGCCTCAGTGAGCTTGATGAACGAAAGTCGGTTTCTTTCTCGGCGGCATGCCTTGGCGCGCGCGCTCACCTTTCCTAGTACAACATTGCTGCGCGTCGCGGCGTGTCGTGTTGGCGCTTCGTCAGCGAAAGTGTCGCGCCGTCGGTATGGCGTCCAACTGGTCGAAAAGAAAAGAGCAGACGCTTTGAGTCCAGAGACGTTTGAGTTATTATTAGACTGCGGAAATTGTTCGTCCGAGGCCGCAGCGGCGGCCGTCCTTGCCGGAATCGCCGAAACCTCGCTGATCGCGTTCCCTCCTCACTCTGCCGCATGTCTGCAGACATCCCTGCCGCCGTGTCGCTGCCGCACTTCTACAAGGCGGACGAGAGGCTGCTGGAGAAGATCGACGGGCTGCACCCCAACGAGTCCCTGCACGCGACTACCCTAGCCATCCAGCCGGTACGTGTTGCTCTGCTCCGCTCGGTGGCCGGTAGCTGGCGGTCGTCAGAGGTACTTCACTTCGAAAAAAGGTGTACACTGACTGGTGCGACCAGACTGAATGTTTACTTTGATTGGATTGAAAATCTCAGAAATGCCGCACACGAGACAAGTTTCCGAGTCTGTGTCGGCTCTTTCTGAAAACCTTACAAACTATTGAAGCCTTACGAAGTAAACTCGCTTCAAATAACAAAGTATTTTGAGCATACGTAAGCCGTCACTGTACTCCGATTTTAAGCAGCAGCCGGGTCGACGCGGTCGATAAGCGGCTGCGAGGGCGCATCTGCGCGACCCGCGGGCCGCGAACCGGCCCCGGCGCCACCATTCTGTCATGTTTACGTCTCTTCGTCATCTCACGTATCTTCCTTTTGTCTTGGCGCTGCAAACAGAGGGTTGGGGGTGCCGCTGGTGGCGCCACATCAGGGTGCAGACCAACCTCGTGGTCCACGAAGACCAAGGGCAACCCGCGCGTGGCTCCCTTCAACAACCTCACCGTGCCCATCTTCTGGGTGGACCTGGTGAGTCCTCGTGGCTTTATCTGCCGTTCCCTCCGATTTCCTCGCCTTATCTGTGCGGCTGTTTGCAGACGGTGCCCCCCGGCCGGGGGGGGGCTGCCCGACTCCCTGAGTTCGCTGCTCGACTTGATGCTCGGGGTTGGCGCCTATCATCCACCTATCATCC